>CM065459.1:9271651-9974453 GCA_032872475.1 Leptopilina myrica (nomen nudum)
TAATTCAAATTAGTAAATATTTTCTTACTAATTCAAATTTAAAGAGTAGTTTATCAAAAAGTTTTAAATTAAAACAAAAAATGTATTAAAATTATTGTGATGCAACTTTTTGTTTACAGTTTTAGTCTCGATTTAATTAGAAATTACATTAAAAACAATTTTAATTTAATTAGAAAAAATACTTGAACTAAAAATATTCTCTCTTACATTTAAAATACTCGCTTCAAAAAAAAAATTTCGAAAATAATTTAAGATATAAATGATCAATACATAATTAAAATGTATAAAGTCATAATTATTATAAATTTAGCTTTTCTCAATTTAATCTTCTTAAATTGGAAATATTTATTTTCGAAAAGAGATTGAAGTTAAAATCATAAGATCGATGTTAAAAGTAATTTTTTTCAAACTCATAAATTTAATTGATTTCTTAACTTAGCTCTTAGTTTTAAACAGTAAAATTTTTTGCGGTAATTAAATTATTTCCAATACAATTTTAATAAAATTTAACGAATGAATTCAATTATTTTCTCAAATTAGCATTAATCCATAAAAACAATTTAATTATTTAGTAAATTCTTTGCAAACATTCGATTCTTTTAAAAATAATTCTAAAAATGATTTTTTATTTAATCTCAAAAATTTAATTATGTCTCAGATTGTCTGCAAAAATTTATTTTAAAAAATTCAATAATTTTCAAAATTTTAAAATTTTCACAGGAATTCAATTATATTCAAAATAATTTTAACAAACTTCAACAAAAAAGTATTCAGTTCAAATGTTTCACAGAAGCGATTATTTTAAAATCTTAAAAAAAAAATTTTCATAAAATTCAATTACTTTCAAAATTTTTAATGAAAATTATTTTAAAAAAATAGATTTGTAAAAAAAATTGAAGGGGTTCTTCACAAAAATTTAATAAGAATTTTGAAAATTTTTTATAATAATCTTCGCAAGAATTCAATTATTTTCCAAAATAGTAAAATTCTTCAAGGGAATGCTTACTTAATAAAAGTTTTCAATTGAATAGAATTATTTTGATTTTTTTAAAATTCTTTCAAAACATTCAATAATTTTCAAACATAATGTTAAAAATCTTAAAAAAAAATTTAAACATTTTCAAAAATTATGTTTGAATTATTTAAAGAATTTAATTATTTTCAAAAATTATGTTCGTATTCTTTAAAAGAATTAAATTATTTTTATAAATTTTAATTTAATTTACCTTTAGTAAATTCCACATAAGATTTTTTAAAGTTTAGTATTTTTTGTATCAAAATTTCGGTTTCTTCTTTGATGGCTTTTCAGTTCTGTGAAAAACCTGTTATATTGTTAACCATTTATCAAAAATTGGATAAAATAAAATAAAATAAAAAATTCTAAATCGTAAAAATTTATACTTTTTTACAACTAAAATTATTGTTAAAGTAAATCTTTTACTGAGAAAACAATATATTTGAATCAAACATAATTATCTTCGTTATACACACAACAAAAAATTATTTTTGAATTAAACATAATAATTATAATTTAATACCTAATATTTAAATTAATATTTAATTGAACAACAATTATTATCATCGAAACATAAATATTATTCTTTTGTTTACATTTTTTTCTGTTAATATTGATGCATTATTTTTAATTAATTTACTTAGTGAACAATTTTTTTTCGTTGGTTAAATTCGATTCAATAAAAATTATTGCTTAATTCATTTATAATGTAGGAAATTTATAGTGCCAGAAATTTGAAAATTCGCGGAATATTTGTAAACACAAAAATACGGTTTAAGGCGTAACCATTTGATCTGTCGACAATAGAGTGTGAGAATGACGAATGAATCAGTTGCTAAATTATCACGACCGTGACCACATCTCCTTGAAATGATGTGATTATTTAATTTTAATAAACTGCAGTTTTATTATATTTTAATTAAATTGTTTTATTTCATTTAAAGTTTATGAGAAAGTGTAATTTCAAGTAAGATATTCAACAATAAATTATGTTTAATTCAAACATATTTTTTTGGTTGACTTCTTATTTTTGAAATAAAAAAAAAATGTTTCCTCAGTGTTGAGAAGAAAAATATAATAAAGATTTCGAGAAATTGTAAAAAAAAAGGGAAGAATTAGAAAAAAATCATTCGGAATGAAAAAAAGTGAATAAAATTTTGTTTTGAATATTTAAAAGCTAGCCGAGTCGATTTTATATCGTGGCCGCGCGCAATAAAAAAAATAGTGGAGGCGCAGCAGCACATGAAAAATACTTTGTGTGCCACAGTAGGTATAAGAATACAAGTTCAGTTTTCAGTCGACTATACACTGGACTATCAATAATAAAACTGACTTTATTGCAAGTGGAAATTGCGGATGGCGAATATTGAGAAAGTAACATGAACACCTGCGCAAATTGAATGCGTTACGTAGTTATTCGGTATGTCTTTATACTTGCATAAAAGTCCCGAGATCTACGTCTATGTGTCTCTCTCTTTCTCTCTTTCAACTTCGTGACTGAGAAACTGTAAGCCACTGTTGCCACACACATACGATCTCGTACAAATCTATATATATATACACACACATTTCTATCTATATGTATCTATATGTGTGTAGTTACAGTTGGAAATGTGGAGTCGATTCTATTCAACATTCAGGACGCGATTCAACCCTCCCGTTGAATTATCTTACTGACTAGACCCCCCATAGAATTATCGCCTTCTCTACACCTCCCACTTTCTCCTTGTTTACCGAGTGCCTGCCAAGCTTACATAACCGTTTCCCCATTTCTCATTTAATAAAGTCATTAAATCTCGGACTTACATATCGTATTCAATGACAAATGTGCTTTTATTATGTTCTCAATCACGAATATATGTTGGTTCATTTTTATTTTCATTCTATAATTAAAAATTCCTTCCTATTAATTTTTAACTATTAATAATTATCCACATTAAACAACAAACAATATTAACTCGTATAAAAAAAATATAAATAAAAATATAAAAATCTTATTAATAATAAGATAATAACAATAACATTTAAAATAATCAATATCAATATGTTAAATAATAATTGATAATGATAACACAAAACAATTATAACAATAACTATTTAATTATAACAAAAATGTAATAACAAATTATAAATAACAAAAATGTAATAACAAAATTGTAACAACAACAACAAAGTAACAACATTTTTAAGAAACAAATTGTAATAATATACTAAAAATAATACATGGGAGGAACACGTGTCATCTAATAGTGAGTCACCACAAGTGTTCCTGTAACAATAGATTTCTCCAAATGCCTGGCTTAGCGAACTTTTTCTCAAATACATGGCTTAGGGAACAATTTCTAAAATGCATGGACAGAATTTGGTATAAAAAGGGGCCAGACTATCAAACAGAGGACAGTCTTAAAAATGTAATCGTCAGTAGTAGTCACCTGTACTGCAGTCTTAAAATTTTAATCATAACAAGTGGTTCTCTTCGTGATAGTGAAGATTTGAATTAAATAAACAAAACTTCTTTTAAACAAAAAGAAGAAAATTTTAATCATAACAAGTGGTTCTCTTCGTGATAGTGAAGATTTGAATTAAATAAACAAAAATAAACAAAACTTCTTTTAAACAAAAAGAAGAAAATTTTAATCATAACAAGTGGTTCTCTTCGTGATAGTGAAGATTTGAATTAAATAAACAAAACTTCTTTTAAACAAAAAGAAGAAAATTTTAATCATAACAAGTGGTTCTCTTCGTGATAGTCAAGATTTGAATTAAATAAACAAAAATAAACAAAACTTCTTTTAAACAAAAAGAAGAAAATTTTAATCATAACAAGTGGTTCTCTTCGTGATAGTGAAGATTTGAATTAAATAAATGTCTTATAATAGGGGAATTTATTATGGGAAACCCGTACATACAGGAAGTCATTGTCTCATAATTAGTGCAGTGCAGAGTTTCAAAATTTAATTAATATTATTTTTATTTTATAAAATATAACCATTTTTGGGCCTAAATATTATTCATAATCTTTCAATCTATACCCTAATTATTCATACTAACACTCCTGATTCCAAGAAATTTATCATAGAAATTTAGTTTAGCTAAAACAGCGTCCTATAATTGGGACTTTTACCTTATTTAACAAAATGTTTATTTTTGCAGTTAAACAATTGAATTTTCGAAAATGAAATGAAAAATATGTCACGTTTTTGAAGGCTAAAATTGTGGAATGTCTTTTTAGTCTCAAAAGTATGTTGGTGATTATTTTCAATTGTCAGTTGAAAACAGATTTAGAATGTTTGTAAAGTGAGTTAATTTTACATAATCCCGTTTTTTTAATCATATTCATATTCCTCTTTTCCATAAAAAGTTTAGTATTATCTTATAGCTATCAAAAATTCTATTTTGAAATTCAGAGCTGAGTTATGAAATTAATTAAATTTATATAATTTAATTCAAAAATTACTTTTAATACTTTAAGAATGTTAAATAATAATTAAATTAAAGATGTTAAAAGTGTTGATCAGTCATTCGTAATTAATGAAAGGATGTTAATTAATAATATTCCATTTATTAATAATTTTTAAGTCAAGTTTTACTTCTACTAACTCAGTAATGATTCAAATTTATCTTTTTTATAGAGGAATTCTGTTTTGAGGAATGAATGAATTTGAAAAGGATTTGAATAATTATTAAAAAGAATTTTGTAACGAATTAACAGTCTTCGGGAATAGAAAGACATGACAAGAAATAGATTTAGAATAAAGGCAGCAATTTAAAAGACACTTACTTATATTATAAAAATTGAATTTAGTTGAAAGAAAGGGGTTTTAAAGTGTTTGTGCTTTTTAAGAGATGGAGCGAAAATTCCCTTTTTCGACAAGTTTTTGTATAAATTTCACGTAATTTTGTGTTTAATAATAAATTAACAATACTCACAAGAAAAAAAGTTATTAACAAAAAATTTTGAACAATCAAATGTAATTAATAATCATAAATTTATGATATCAAGAATTTTATATACTTAAATAGTTATTTTATAACTAAAATAACTCGAATTGTTGAAAATATTTAAAATTAATTGAAAATAGTAGAAAATGTTTGAATTTATTATTTGAACTTAATCATTATTACGAAAGTATAGAGCATTCTTTATATTTTACATAATTATTATAAAGGATTCAAAAACATTTAAAAATAATTTAATTGATAGTTAAAATTAATTAAAAATAAATTTTTTAAAAAAGTTATTTTAAAATTATACACAATAATTTTTGTATATAATTAATTATAATTGAAAAATTGGAATTAATTGAGTTTTTTTAAAGTTATATTCTATTAAATAAGAAAAATTCAAATTTTTAAAGATTATAAATTTATAACTTGAAAGCTTTTGAAAATTCCATTTTTTTTTCTTATACTTGAACTAAACAATTTTTTTCATACATATTTAAATAATTTGCTTTTAAAATAATATTTTTGAGAATATTTAAAGATAGAAATGCATAATTAGAAATTCATTTCGAAATAATTTTTTAACTTAGCGTTTCTCAATTTAATCTTCTTAAAATTGGAATTTTTTATTTTTGAAAAGAGACTAAAGTTAAAATCATAAGATTGATGCTTAAAAAAAATTTTTAATTAAACTTGTAAATTTAAATAATTTCTTAACTTAGCTCTTAATTTAAAAATTGAACTTTTTTATAGCTATGAGATAATAATAAACTTTTTTATGAAAGAGGAAAATATGAATGAGATTCAAAAGCGGAATTATCGAAAATTAACCTTTTGAAATATTTTGAAAATTCAATAATTTCTGAAAATTTACTCAAACTTCAACTCAAATTTCGCAACGATGATTATTATGTAAATGTATGAAAATAATTGAATTTTAAAAAAGGATTTTTATTATTCTCGAAAATAATTGAATTTCTAAATATAACTCATTATTATTTTAAAAAATAATTGAATCCTTGTAAAAAAATTTACCATTTATAAAAATAATTCAAGTATTGACGAGAAATTTATTAAAAAAAATTGCTGAATAATTGAATACGTGTGAAATTTATATTTTTTGAAAATAATTAAATGTTCTTGTAGAATTTTATCAAAATGTTTGTTTAATAATTTAATTTTTTGAAATTATTTGTTAAAATAGTAGATTTTGAAAATCATTAAATTAAGAAGAAGTTTTCCAAAAATAAATTTAATTTTGCTAAGAATTTTATTAAAATTTTTGAAAATAATGGAAAATAATAATTTCTGAGAAAAATTTAATTATTCAAAAAGATTTAATTGAAAACAGGAGATTTCTTTTAAATTTCTAAATATAATTGAATTTTTGAATATATAAATTTCTGGAATTATTTTTTACTAAGATTCTCCTATAAAATTATTTTTAATTATTAATTAAATATTATTACAAAATTTAATTGATTTAAATTTTGATTTTATTTTCAAATTAAAACCTTTTGAAGTTTATCTATAATTATGAAAATTCGAAACGCAACTCTTTTAACTTTTTTTTATTGATTCATTTAAAAAAAAATGTTACTCTTATAAAATCAATTTAAACTTGTTAAGTGCAAATATAATTTTTAAAAACTGTCATTTATGAAGTGTTTACTGTATAAAGTAAAAAAATTTCATTGACAGTATTAAAAGGGAAGAAATTATTAATAAAAAGTAATAATAAAAAAATTAAATGAGAAATATATTTCATTTAATAAAGTAACGAAGGTTTATACATATAATTTAAACGAGTATGCAATAAAAAGTACTAAAATGTAATACAGCCGCGAGATTAAAAAGCTGTTATTTCATGTAAATTTGCAATATACAGAAAAATTTCAATTTTCTTTTTTTTACGTGCGACAAACATTCACAAAAAATTTTTTACTTCTGTTTATTGTTTTAACAGGTATTTCGATTAAAAATTTCGTAATTAAACTCGATATTCTTTAATTAATTCATATACATATATGATAATTAAAAAATATTTAAATGTATATAAAATAAAAAGTGAACATTCTGCCATTATTTTTAATTAGTGATTCGTTTGTAAGGCACAAATGTATATTGTACAGATGTATCAGTTAAAAAGTACAAAATTCACGGATGAAACAACTTTTTTCATCAAGGGAACGAGTGTTTCGCTTTGAAAAGTTCAATACTTGATACGAAAAAAAAGAAGAAAAAAAAAGAACACAGGAGGGGTTTTATTTGATAACTCAATACAGACATGATGTCCGAATGAAGCGCGTTAATTTGCCATTAAATGTATGAGGAATTTAAGTTTACGATTTTCTACGTGGAAGGCCATAAAATGGTTTATTATAGTCGCCTCTCTCAATTGGTGGACCTTTTCCCCCACTCTCTTCAAGCTATACATTTCTTTTTTTTTACTGTATCCAGAGCAAAAAAAATTTTTATTTTGTCGAATAAGAAAAAAAATTAACTACAGTCTAAAATATTCAATCTCAATTTTTAATTTAAATTTTATGAATTAAATCAATTATTTTTTAATAATTATTGATAAAGTTCTTTTGAGAATTTTACAAATTCATTTGTTTTCAATTCAATTTTACAAAATTTTATCGATTAGTCGAAAATTCGTCGATTATTTGAAATTTCATCGATTATTCGAAATTTCATTGATTATTCGAAAATTCTTTATCAAAATTATACGAAAAATTGTATAGTAAAAAATAATAGCTTGAAATAATTTTCAAAAACTTCTATTCAATTATGTAAAAAAAAATTATTCCACAAAATATTTAATTAAAAATATGAGAAATTTAGATTTTTAAAGATTTTAATTTCAAAGCCTTAAGAAAATTCAATTATTTCTAAAAATTCCAATAATTAGTAACTTCTCCAAAATTCAATTATTACCTGAACTTTTGAATGAAATTAATTTTTGAAACCAATTTTTATTGGAAAATTTTACGAGAATATAATTATTTAAATTCAAGAACAAATAATTAATTGAATAACTAAATGTTTCTTCAATTTAAATTTTTTCATACAAAGTTTTATAAAAAAAATAATTCAATAATTAAATTCTTTTGAAAATTTTTATTACAATTTTCATGAATTACATTTTTTGCAAAAATTCGATTAAAATTGTACCAAATATAATTAAAATTCTGCAAATGCGTTTTATTGATTAAGAAAATAATTTGAATTCGAAAGCAAAAAGAAACAAAGAACTTTATTATTAATGGAAATAATTAAATCCTTGTATAAAAAATTTTATTATTCATCAAAAGAATTGAATTATTGCGAAGAAATTTATGAGAAATTCGGAAATAATGTGAATCCTGTCAAATTTTTTTTTTTTGAAAATAATTTAATATTCGTGTAGAATTTGAACAATGTTTTTGTTTAATAATTGAATTCCTTTCAAAAAAATTTATAAACATAGTAGATTTTAAAAATCATTCAATTGATAAAAATTTTGAAAAAATAATTGAAATTTTGACAAGAATTTTATTAAAGTATTTGAAAATAATTGAAAACAATAATTTCGGAGAAAAATTTAATTATTTATAAAGATATAATTCAAATTTATAGATTTTTTAATTCCATTCCAGTGAAATTTTCTTCTAATTGAATTCTTTTGGGAAATTTCATGAAAATAATAAAAAATACAAATTATTGCGAACTAAGAAAAATTAATTTTATTCAAATTAAATATATAATTGAATTTTATTACTTTTAAGAATAATTAAATTCTTGTGATGATCATTCTGTTATTTATAAAAATAATTAATTTGCTTCGAATGATTTTATTATATATTAAAATATTTAAATCCCGGAAAAAATTTAAAAATTTTTTCAAAATAAGTAAATTCTTGAGAAAAAATTTGTAAAAAGATTCGTAAATATAATTGAATTCCTGTTAAATTTTGTAGAAAAATAATTGAATTTTGTTTAGAGTAAATAAATTTTTTTTTGGGCCATTTTATTAAGGGCATTTGAACCATTATGACGTCACGATACGTTCAGAGCATTTGTTTAAAAAGTGTGACGTCATAATGGTTCAAATGCCCTTAAAAGAAAAAGATTTAGAGATAGCAATATATTTAAAATCATTGAATTAAAAAACCTTTTTAAAAAAAATTTGAAATTTTGCTATGAACTTTATTAAAATTTTTAAAAATAATTGAATTTCAGCGAAAATTTTTATATAGTTTTGAAATTGAATTTTGTAATGAATTTTATTAAAATTTCTAAAAATAATTTAATTTTTCTATTTATTTATAAATAAAATTGAAATGTTGACATTTCTTTCTTTATTAATTTTTGGAAAATAATTTAATTTCCACGAAGATTTTTATATAATGTTGAAAATAATTGAATTTTGCAATTAATTTTATTAAAACTCCTTAAAATAATTTAATTTTTTTGAAGTATTTTTCTATTCATTTATAAGTAAAATTGAAATGTTGACAATTCTTTCTTTATTAATTTTTGGAAAATAATTAAATTTCATCCAAGATTTTTATATAATGTTGAAAATAATTGAATTTTGCAATTAATTTTATTAAAACTCCTTAAAATAATTTAATTTTTTTGAAGAATTTTTCTATTCATTTATAAGTAAAATTGAAATGTTGACAATTCTTTCTTTATTAATTTTTGGAAAATAATTAAATTTCATCCAAGATTTTTATATAATTTAGAAAATAATTGAATTTTTTGAGAAGAATATTGTTATTTATGAAAATAATTGATTTTTGCAATGTATTTTAATAAAAAATGCGTGAATGAAATTAAGATAATTAAATTCTTTCAATGAATTGCGTTAGAAATTTTTTAAATTCAAACTAATTTCAACAGAATTGAAATTAAAATTTTTCCAAAAAAAATACTTAAAGAAAACTAAATGTTTTATAAGTATTAGCTTTATGTGAGTTCTTCAATTGTTATTTAAAATTAACAATTGTCAGACAATAATAAAATAAAAATTTAACGTTTTGTATAAGAATTCGTAATAATTCCACAGTTTACAAAACAAAGAATCAAACCAAAAAAATCAGAATTTTCTCACAAACTCCAAACAATGAATTTTTTTCACTACGTTTAAATAAATATCTCCAACTTTTTTCCCGATTTCCCTGACCTATTGCAATCCTCTTTTATCTTCAAGCTTTAGGATTAAAATTCTAAAATGAAAATATGTTTTCGATTTTTTTTTTGTACTTTTCTTGTATTTTTTTCTCTCTCTATATATATATAATGACATGAAGAATGAAAAGGAGATTATCTGAAAGTTTCCTGTCGGCTTCTAAGACTTTTATTCCCTTTTGTTCTACATATTCTGTTCCAAACCAAAGGCAAAACCCTTCAAATACTTTCACGTTCTTGTATTCATGTACGTGTGTGTGTATATATATATATAATGTTAGCTACTTTCGAGTTTAGCGACTTCCGTCTTGGCATTGCACATCCTGATATCAAAAGAGAAAGGAAGGAAACAAGCAAGCAAAAGTAGATTCCCAAACCACGTATCAACGTCGCATATCGAGCGCATTTTCGATTCTTTTTATCGTAGTTCAATCCCAATCCGAAAAAAAAGTTCAACTTGCAAATATTATTTGCTTTTTTCCATCTATCTGTATACAATATTTCCTTAAAAATTAATATTTAGATGAAATTGCATTCTTCGAGTTTTACTTTCAGAAATAACCTTCATTTTGTGTTTCAGAAAAATATTTTTACTATTTTCTATGTTTCTGCTATTTTAACTATATCGTATTTTACTTATACTTTTATTATTTTTATTATTTACTACTTTCACTATTTTTACTCTTTTCCTTTTTTCTATTTTACTATTTTTATTATTTACTATTTTAATATTATTTTTACTATTTACTATTCCACTGAAGTGTTTACAATTTTACTACTATTTTTATTATTCACTATTTACTAATTTCCTACTATTTTTACTGAATTACTATTTTAGTTCTATTTTGACGATTTTCACAATTTTTAATATTGACTATTTTACTACTTTTTTCACTATTCTTAATATTTACTATTTTACTACTATATTTTACTATTTATTCACTAGTTTTACTATTTACTATTTTACTACTATTTTTACTATTTACTTTTTTATGAAAATGTTTTTGTTTAATAATCAAATTTTTTTGAAAATTTTTTGTTAAGGGTATTTGAACCATTATGACGTCACAATATTAATACACATGCTTCGCCTAAATTGTGACGTCATAATGGTTCAAATGCCCTTAAAATAGTAGATTTTGAAAATCATTAAATTGAAAAGAATTTTTGAAAATAATTTAAATTTTGACAAGGATTTTATTAAAAATGTTTGATAATAATTGAAAATAACAATTTTGGGGATAAATTTAATTATTATTGATTAAAATTTTTCGAAATATTAAGTTTCTTAAAATTTATAATTCAATTCATTAAAAATTTCCATTTTCAAATTTAAACCTTTTGAAGTTTATCTACAATTATGAAAAATTGGAAACGCAACTCTTTTAACTTTTTTAACTGACTTTTTTCTCTAAATCAGTTATTTACGTTTTCACTATTTTATATATTCACTATTTTACTACTATTTTACTACTTTTTTCACTAGTGTTACTATTTTCTATTATTATTATTTTCTATTTTCACTATTTTTACTATTTACTGTTTTCAATTTTACTATTTACTATTTTTATTATTTATTATTTCACTAATATTTTTCCTTTTTCTATTCAACTACTATTTTTACTATTTTACTACTATTTACTACTATTTACTATTTTTTAACTCTTACTTTTTTAATTTAATAATAGCTATTTATTTATTCTATTTAGAAATATTATTTTTATTTTTCAAATAATACAAAACTATCTTTATTAATCTACAAAAATTATTAATGTTATTTTTCAATATTTTTTTTCTTTCCCGAAAAATTAGCACTTTGTAACAAACATTTTAGGACTAGGTAATTAATATTTTCATTTTTTCTAAAAAAAAAAAACCTAAAAAACAGTTGGAAAATTAACATTAGAAAATATTTTGCACATTTTCTGCTTTTCAATGACAATTTATTAACAATGTACAAGTTTTAAGTAGAAAAGAAATTATAAATCAAATTTTGATTAAGAAATTTGATATTTATATTGGAAAAAATATTTACAGAATTTCTGTTTGTTACAAACTATATTATCGAAATTATAATAAAAATTAAATAAGTAAAACAATTTTTGAATACCCCAATTTTTTAATAATATTTTCAGTTATTTTCAAATAATTTAAATATATTACGATTATTCTTATTCTGACTTTTGGGCAGAAATATTTTTATTTTATTACTTGTTTTGCTTGAGAATATTATTGAACACTTGATCAGGGTTGTCACGCATTTGTTCATTTGAAAGTTCCTGATTTTTTCAGTTTAAAAAATGGAAATTTTTTAAATAATTGAATTTTGCCAAAAATTATGTAAACAATTTTAAAAATAATTGAAATTTTGAGGAGAACATTAAAAAACTTTTGAACATAATTGAGTTTTTGCAAGTATTTATAATTTTTCCGCAAAATTTAATTTTTTTAGTGTTTTAAAATGTTTATTAAAAAATATAACGAATTTTATAAGAATTGGAATTATTAAAGTTTTTCATAAACCTAAATTATCTTTAAAATCTGTAAAGTTCAATTGTTGTTAAAAATAGTAAAAGTTTGAATTAAATAAAATCTTTTCAATGATGATAAATCTAACATTCAGAATATTTTTATGAATTTTCGAAATTGAATATTGTTTCAGTACTTTTGTTAAAATTTTTCCATCTTTTTCCCGACTTTCCTGAATATATTTAGAAAAATAATGATTTTTAGTAGAATTCTTCTGAATAATTGAATTTTTTAATGTTAATGAATCAAGAAACTTCACTCGCGGGTTATTTTAGTTATTTACTACTTTTTTCACTATTTTTACTATTTACAATTTTACTACTATTTTGACCTATTTATTTTTTATTTATTTATTTATTACTATTTTTACTATGGAAAATAGTTTTTTTTTTGAAAATAGTAAATGAAGGTTACGAAAAAATGTCCTTTAATAAAAGTGTATATATATATATTTGAGAATTTATTAATTATGAATTTGAGGAGAGAGGGTAGAGGGGGGGGGAAGTCGTGGAATGAGCGATATAAAGAGGAAGAGGAGGAGGAGGAAAAAAAAGGGTATGGCAGATATTTTAATGGAAGTTTGAACTTAAGATATTTTGTTGAACGGAGACGAGAATCTCGTCGGGTGAGTGAAGCGGCTGCATAGCAAGGGAGAAAAGCTGATCCATTGGAGTGTTCATAATGAGATGTTAATGGAGTGGGCGTAAAAAATGCAGGCGTCACGTCACGGTATCGACAGCTACTCCCTTTTACACCCTTTCGTTTTTGGTCTTCTCTCTTTTTTTTTTGAGTCCTTTACTCTTTTACCTTTTACAACCCAACTCCTTAAAGACTCCCTCTCTCTCTCTCTCTCTTTCTCCCTCTTTTCCCCTTTTATCAGCAACTAGATCCGGCAGCAGGAGAATGTCGTCTTACAACGAAGTGGCCAAGTCACATTCAAACCCCCCCCCCTCCTCCCCACCCCTTGTAATCTATTTTGTCTTCTCTAGCAGCAGCAGCAAGACTTTTCTCTCTATACGTCCCTAAAGCCGCCCACCTGGCCAAAATGAACTTTCCTAAAAAGCTCTCTTCGACATTTAACGAGAATCACTGACGAGAGAGAGAAAGAGAGAGAGAGAGAAAAGAGAGACAGGTCTTATATCCCTCTGACACTGGGGTTGAAATTCCTTGAGAACGCCTCCTCTCCCTATTTTTGTCTTTCTCTCTCTCTCTCTCTCTTTTCCTCTTCCTCTTTTTTTTCTCTCTCTCGATAAACGATTATCGACGAAAAGACAAATTCTAAATTACCCCTTGCGAGTTAGAATTCAATTATCCTTTCATGTGAAGTGATTCAAAAAAAAAAAATATATATTTGTCGTTTCAATACTTGGAATGTCGTCGTTTGGGAGGAGAAATATTTCATAAAAGTACACTGAGAAAACATTATACTTAAATGAAACACAAAAATAATGTTAGACGATTTTGTTTAATTGAAATTAGTTTGTAACTTTAATCCCAAAATATATATAAAATATCTACTATGCATTGATTCAAAAGTATTATTTGTTTGAATAATTATATTTAATTCAAACATATTTTCTGTTACGGTTTAAACAAAAATTATGTTTAAAAATTTTATGTTTGAATCAAACTTAAAAGTTAACTACAGATAATTTAAAATCAATCACAATTTATATTTGATTTCAATATATAATCTTTTAAACTGAGCCAGAAAATATATTTGAATTAAAATTAAAATTTTTGAAAGAATTTAATTAACATTTTTTTAAAAATATTTTGAATATTTATGTAAATTATTTAAATAATTGGATTCTTTTGACGAATTTTAATATCATTTTTAATAATAATTACATTTTTTTAAGGAATAAGATTAAAAATTGTATTAAAAAGTATTTGAATATCATTGCGAAGAAATTACAAGAATAGATTCAATTGATTTTTGTAGAAAAAATGAATGCAAATTCTGTCTTTAATAATTCTATTCACAAATTCTATTCTATTTTAAAATTTCTATTTTAAACAATTAAATTCCTGTGAATTTTTTTTAGCAAATAATTCAATGTTCGTGTTGAATTTTATCAAAATTTTTGTTTAATAATTTAAGTCCTATGGGAAGTTTGATTAAAATAAAAATATAGAAATAGTGAAATATTGAAAATCATTGAATTTAAATAATTAAATAATAATAATACATTTTTAAAGTAATTGAAATTTTGACACAAATGTTATTGAAATATTTGAAAATAATTAAATCCTTGAAAAAAATTTACCCAAATTAGTGAATTATAGAGAAAAAAATTTGTAAAAAATTCGTAAATAATTGAATTTTTGTGAAATTTCTGTTTTTTGGAAAATAAATGAATTTTCGTGTAGAATGTTATCAAAATTTTTGTTTAGAATAATTGAATTGTTTTGGGTAATATTATTAAAATAAAAAATTTAGATATATCAAAATATTAAAAGTGATTGAATTAAGAAAACTTTTATAAAAAAGAATTGAAATTTTGCTATGTTTTCTTTTAATTTTCAAAAATTATTGAATTTTGCAATTAATGTTATTAAAATTCCTGAAAATAACAGAATTTTATCGAGGAATTTTGCTATGTTGACAATTTTTTTTAAATTTTTTGAAAATAATTGAAATTCTGCGAAAAATGTTATATAGTTTTGAAATTCAATTTTGCAATGAATTTTATTAAAATTTCCGAAAATAATTTAATTTCATAGGAGAATTTTGCTATTTATTTATAAATATAATTGAACTATTGGCAATTTTGTTTGTAAATTTGTTAAAAATAATTTAATTTCTGCGTATATTTTTATATAATTTCCAAAATATTTGAATTTTGTAATTTGATTAATAAAAATTTCTGAATAAAATTAAATAATTAAATTTTTTGAGAAATAAGATTAAGATTGTTTGAAAAAATAATTGAATATCATTGCGAAGAATTTTACAAGAAAAAATTAAAACAATTGATTTTTGTCGAAAAAATGTATGCAAATTCTATCTTTTATAATTGCATTATCCGTAAAATTTTCAGTATTTTATAAAATAATTTAACATTCGTGTAGAATTTTGTTAAAATTGTTTTTAAATAATTGAATACTTTTGGAAAATTTTATTAAAATAAAAAAATACAAATTATTGAACTAAGAAAAATTAATTTTAATTAATTTTATAACACAATTTTATCGCTTTTTTAAAATAATTAAATTTGTGATTAAATATTATGTTACTTATATATGACAATAGTTAAAACTCTGAAAAAAAAATTTGTAAATTTATGAAAATAAGTGAATTATTGTCAAGAAAAGAATGCAAGTTCTATTTTAAATAATTAAATTTCTGTGTAGTTTTTATCTTTTGTTTCTTTAGAAAATAATTGAATGTTCATGTATAATGAAATTATACATCTTTATCAAAATTTTTGTCTATAATAATTTAATGCTTTTGGGAAATTTTATTAAAAAGAAAAATATAGAAAAAGTAAAATATTGAAAATCATTGAATTAAAAAACTTTTTTCAAAATAATTGAACGACGAAAACTTAAAAAATCTTTCTTCTAAAATTTTAAAATTCACGTAAAATAATCAAAAAAGACTCACAGGTAATTGGCAGAATTAAGAAACTGATTATAATTTACCAATAAAATAGTGTACAAAATGTTTCTAAAATATCTGACTTGTTAAAAATTTACAAGCTATCTGAATTTTGAAAGTAAAATTCAATTTTAAAGTGGAATAATCAATGCCCTGTCAGACTTGAAAGATAGCTATTTTTATCTCCTGCCCCACATTATTAATCTTCAAGATTCTGAAATTTTAACTCACCTTACCCAATTATTTATGTTCTATCAGGATTTTTTTCAAAAATAAACCAACTTTAAAAATTTTTCCCACACTAAAATCAATTTTACTTTTCAAAAATTTACCATTTCTACAATATTCAAAGAAAATGAATTCTAGACCTTTAGGATTAATACTGTGAAATGTATTTTTTAACACCTGAATGTTTAAAGCAAAATTCAATTTTAAATCAAGAAAATTATTTTCAGGAAAAAAAATTCATCGTCTTTTCTCGAAAATGTAAAAAAAACAGATTTTAGTCTGATGTAAAATGCGATTAGTAAAATATTCATCCCTTATTTTGAACTAAACGAGTTTGCAGACTATTTTTATAAACGTGAATTTAACAAGAAAATTGTAATTTCACCAACTTTCGAAACTTTTGTCATTTCATTCTTTCTATTCATCCAATTTGGAAACTACAGGCCTTTAACTGTAATACAATTTTTTTCTTTGCAAAAAACTTATAAGGTTAAACTTTTAAAAACTTGTCAGATTGAGACCTTCACGAACTGAATTTAAAATAAATTTTTATCCCCCGAACAAAAATCAAAATATCTAGAATTTTTTTTTTTGAGAGAGAGAGAGAGGAAAAAATACCATTTATTTTGGGAAAAATAAAAAATTCTAAAAACTAGATAGAAAAAATAAAATATTCTTTTTGCGGGAAAAAAATAACAATGTTAAAAAAGATTTATTTCGACAAATTTTTTTTTTGAAATGCAATCACCGTGAAAAGTGAAAAAAAAAAATTTTTTCCGTAATTTCGCAATATTATTTTCATGAACCACTTAAGGGAAAATTAAATATACATCCGTAAATTAAATTCCACTGCGCACATAAAATGTCGAGTTTTTTAGAGTCCAACATTTTTTTTTCGCCCCTTTTTTTCATTTTTTTTTCTCTGTACCACCCGCGTGATTTATCGTGTTTTGGCAAATACATTTCATTTGAAAAATAAATCAGGAAAAAAATTACTGGCGGAAAAACGGGTGCAAGGTTGTCACACGTCCTGTCGTTTTATCCGCATGTGTATATACATTTAACCCACAATGAAATTGGGTTTCACTGGCAAATTATTCACAAATCGGAACTCAAATACATTTACGAGTATTGAATTTGAAAATAAAACTTTCGCCCTCTATATCTTGAAAGCACAGAGGGAATGAATTTGTCCCAAAATAATTTTTTTTCCGCCCTCATTCATGATTTTTAACTTTTTTTTTTACTTTTTTAGAACTAAATACAAGATTTCGATATTGAGAGTAGAAGAAACCTTTTTTTTTTATTCTAAATTTTTTTTTTTTTTTGCTAAAATCAATGTATCGAGTATTTTACAGTTGGAAAAAGGGAAAATTTATTTTTTCAACTCTCTTTAATGACAAAAATAGAGAAAAAAAAATGACAAAAGTGAATAATAAAAAAAAGCGTTTTTATAGGATGCGTTATAGTCGTTTTTCGTAACATTCGAAAATTTTAGTATGCGAATTTGATCTCGAGTCGGATATAGCTCAGCGGAATTAATCTCGTTACACCTAGCTTTCAAACGATTTTTTTATGCTCGTCACTGGGATTTAATCCTTGCTGAGTGTGTGTCTTTTACGTCGCATGTGAAAGGTTTCGAAAAAAAGTACCTACGATGCAGTGAACAAATTTTTCTTTCCTTTTTTTTTCATACACATTATCCACAATTAAGTCAACCGAACTGAATATACGTGATTTACCATCATTAAATTACAACGATCTTGTTAAGTTGATTTTTCAAAAAAAAAAAAAAGAAAGAAAGAAAAAACTAATTTTTTATGCAATTTAACTCTCTATTTTTATACTCGTTACTATGGTTACTTTTTTATCATAAATCTGATGATGATAATGATAAAAAAAATTGAATAAAAGAATATTTTTCAAATTCTAAACTGATTCCACTTTTTCTTTACAGAATATCGCTTTTAACATTATCAAAGAATTTTTTATTTATTTATTATGTACAAACGGAATAAATGACGTTAATTAGAATTATGAATTAAAAATTCTTCATATTTACGAATTAATGAATTGCGAAATAAATTGCTAAAGACAAAAATATATTTATCTCTCAGAGTCTATAGTGACCTACTTCTTATATTTTTTCTATTTTATTAAATTACAAAGATTAGAGTATTTTTTAAAAATAATTAATGCAAAGGCGAATTAAGTGTTCAATATAGTAATTAATTATCGATATCATTAAAAATTGTATTAAAAAATAATTGAATATTATTGCGAAGAATTTTACAAGAAAAGATTGATTTTTGATGCGATTATTTATTTTTTTATTTTAAATTCTATTTAAAGTTACGAACGTTCAAATGAACGAATTTTTTTTCACTTTTAGTGTTTTTGAAAATGAATATCGAAAAAAGAAACAAAATTTAAAAATTAAACAATATTTAGTTAAGAATTAATTTGTTTTAATCTAAAAAAAATAATTTTGATGAAAATAAAATATAAATTAGAAGAAATAAAAAAAATATTGTCTTTTATTTAAACGTTCGAAACTTTAGGAACATGATTTTTGGCGAAAAAATTTATGCAAATTCTGTCTTTAATAATTGCATTTCAGAGAAATTTTTCGTCTTTCATAAAATAATTGAATATTTGTATAGAATTTTGTTAAAATTTGTTTCAAATAATTCAATTATTTTAAGAAATTGTATGAAAATGAAAAAAGTACAAACTATTGAACTAAAAAAAATTAATATTAATCAAAATTATGTGTAATTGAATTCTATTAGTTTCAAGAATAATTAAATTCTTGTGATGAATATTATTTTATTTATTAAAAATAATTGATTTCCTTCGATTGATTTTATTATTTACGAAAATATTTAAATACCTGAAAAAAGTAAAATCTATGAAAGTATAGGAGAAGTATTATCGAAAAAAAGCAAATTCTAATTTAAACCTTAAACTTAAACATTAAACGAATTCTATTCTATTTTACAATTTCTATTTTAATCAATTAATTCCTGTGAAATTTTTTTTAGTAAATAATTCAATGTTCGTGTAGAATTTTATCAAAATTTTTGTTTAATAATTCAATTCTTTTGGAAAGTTTTATTCAAATAAAAATATATAAATAGTAAAATATTGAAAATCATTGAATTAAGAAAACATTTTTAAAATAATGAAATTTTGGCAAAAATTTTATTAAAACTTTTAAAAATAATTGAATCTTTCAAAAAAAAATGTATCAAAATAAGTCAATCATGAAGAAAAAATTTGTAAAAAATTCGTAAATAATTTAATTCTTGGCAAATTTCTGTTTTTTTGGATAATAATTGAATGATCGTGTAGAATGTTATAAAAATTTTTGTTTAAAATAATTGAAAATTTTTTTGGGTAATTTTATTAAAGTAAAAAATTTAGAAATAGCAAAAAATTTAAAATCATTACATTAAGAAACCTTTTTAAAAAAGAATTAAAATTTTTCTATGAATTTTATTAAAATTTTTAAAAATAATTGAATTTTGCAATTAATGTTATTAAAATTCCTGAAAATAATTTAATTTTATCGAGGAATTTTGCTATTCATTTTTTATAAATATAATTAAAATGTTGAAAAAATTTTTAAAAATAATTGAATTTCTACGAAAATTTTATGTAGTTTTGAAATTCAATTTTGCAATGAATTTAATTCAAATTCATGAAAATAATTTAATTTTGTCGAAGAATTTTGCTATTCATATATAAATATTTTTTATATCTTTATATTTACGAATTAATGAATTGCAAAATAAATTGCTGTAGACAAAAATAAATTTATCTCTGAAAGTCTACAGTGACCTACTTCTTATTTTTTTTCTACTTTATTAAATTACAAAGATCAGAGTATTTTTTTAAAATCATTAATGCAAAGGCAAATTAAGTATTCAATATGATAATTAATTATCGATTAATTAATAGATAAATATTTTCCAAAAGTTTAAGTATCAATGGATTGTATTTTCGTTTTAGTAAAGTTAAAATTTACTAAAAACATTTATTTATATGTAAAATTCTAATGAATTAAATATTAAGTAATTATTTTAAATTTATTTTTCGAGAGTTGAGTCACTTGTAAATTAAATAAAAAAAACAACATTTTAATCGATTACAATTTTAATTAATAAATATCTGAATAAAATTTTTTTCTGTTTCAAGTAAATTTTATTTCTCTCTAAATGAGAATTAGTAAAAATGTTTACTGACTTTTTGCTTTAAAATTAGTAAAGTTAAATAAATAGTAATGTTTTCTAACATTTTATGTGGCTAAAGTTTCAAACGTTCAAATTAACGAAATTGTTTTCCATCCTAAGTGTTTTTCAAAACAACTATCCAAAAAAGAAAAATAATTGAAATTAAACAATATTTATGTTTAAAATTATTTTTTTTTTAATGAAACAAATATTATTTTTAGAGAAATACAAATTAGAAGTAAAAAAAGCATATGGTCGTTCATTTGAACGTTCGAAACTTTAGGAACATAATTTTTTAGTGAAATTTACCAATTCAAAAGCAAAAAGTCAGTCACTAATTTAAATTTAGAAAGTAACGTAAATTCTATTTGTTTCAAATAAATTTTATGCGACATCAATTTAACATATATTTGATTCGAAATTAATTTTTACATTCGATTTAAAAAAAAAAGGAAAAAAATTGATCCACATTATAAAAGAATGTTATTTGCAAAATTGGCTGTGAAACAATACAGCAACTTAATCGATAAATCGTCGATGTTACATGAACGGGGAAAAGCGAATTTCATTAGATTTTTCTCGAGGAAAATAAACAAAGTAATACCGTATTTTCTATCGGTAAAGTGCAGTGGGTGGAAATGTAAGATAAGCTGTCATTGAAAGAATTCCTTCGTCAAGGAGGTGATAAACGTTGTTTCTGGTTGAAAAAACTATATATAAAACTATACAATACAAATACACACACACACACTGACAATACATAAAATGTGATCATGTCGAAATGACTCTTTGCCTTCACTTTTCCAGGCATGTTGTACGTAAGAAGAGCGG
Source organism: Leptopilina myrica (nomen nudum) (assembly GCA_032872475.1). Lineage (NCBI taxonomy): Eukaryota > Metazoa > Arthropoda > Insecta > Hymenoptera > Figitidae > Leptopilina > Leptopilina myrica (nomen nudum). The sequence continues at coordinate 9,293,217 of CM065459.1, forward strand.
AAATAGAGGTCCGCACGAAAGATGATGGAGTTAAGTAGATAGAAGACCATTCTTGGCACCATCAGCAGACGCTACTTTGCGGCGCACGATGCTCTGCTATCTCTCTCTAACTATTCTCTTCGTCGTTAATGTGCCATTCGGTAAGTACTCAAAAAAATGTCACTTTATTTCATTATCTTCTTTTTTCCCTCATAAATAAGAAAATTAATTTTTTCAAATTTCATTTTGGAGATGAAACACTTTATTAGAGTGGAAATATAAGTTAAAAATATAAATAGGAAGTATAGATTGACAGAAGTGAGGGAAAAAATTAATTTCAAGTAGAAATTACAATTTATAGTCAGACCTGAAGAAAGTAGTTATTTGAAGTGAAAATATCAATGAATAGTCAGACGAATGTTGGAGAACAGTTATTTTAAGAAGAAATGCCAATGAATAGTCAGACAGAACTTTAAAAAACTAATTTTAAGTAGAAATTTCAGTGAATAGTCAGACGAATGTTAGAAAACAGTTATTTACAGAAGAAATGTCAACGAATAGTTAGACAGAGCATTAGAAAACTAATTTTAAGTAGAAATTTCAGTGAATAGTCTGGCAACAATTTGAAAACAGTAGTTTTAAGTAGAAATGTCAATGACTAATCCAACAGCAATTAAAACAAATTTATTTCTAGGAGAAAAGTCATTATGTAGTCAGACAGAAACTAGAAAACTGGTTGTGGTTAAAAATAACAATAATTAATTAAGAGTTCGACGTAAAGTAGAAAAAAATAAATATGCAGTAAAAATTAATTAATAAGTCAAGTGGTTAGACAAAACTTAGGAAAGGGTCTTTTTGAAAGTAGAAATGCCAATAAATAGTCAGACTAAAGTGTACTAAAATGGTATTCACTTCTAAGTAGAAAACTCAAAAAATAGTCCGACAAAAGTTAGAAAGTGGTTATTTTAAGTAGAAATGTCAAAGAATGTAGTGAGAAAAAAGAATATTGATTTTAAGTAGAAATGTCAACGAAAAGTCAGACGAAAGTTAAAAAGTGGTTGTTTTAAGTAGAAATGACAATGTATAGTCAGACAAAAGTTAGAAAGTTGTTATTTTAAGTAGAAATGTCCATGAATAGTTAGAAAAAAGTTAGAAAACCGTAATTTTAAGGAAAGATGTCAATGAATAGTCAGACAAAACTTCGAAAACAATGTTTTTATGTAGAAATGTCAATCTATAGTCAAACTTATAATTAAAAACATCATTTAAACTTTTAAGTAGAAACGTCAATGAATAGTCAGACATAAAGCTATAAAGTGGTGATTTTAAGTAGAAACGTCAGTGAATAGCCAGACGAAAGTTTAAAAAAACAATCTTTTGAAGTAGAAATATCAATAAATAGTCAGACGAAAAATAGAAAGTAATTATTTTAAGTAAAAATATCCATGAATAGTCAGACAAAAAAAAGAAAAATTTTAGGTAGAAATAACAATGAATAATGAGACAAAAGTTAGAAAACCGTGATTTTAGGTAGAAATGTTAATAAATAGTCAGACAAAAGTTATAAAAGTAGTAATTTTACGTAGAAATGTCTATTCAGCCAAAATTTATTAACTGATGCTTTTAAGTGGAAATGTCAATAAGTAGTCAGACTGTTGTTTCAAAAAATGATTTTAACTTTTAAGTAGAAATCTCAATAAATAGTCCGACTAAAGTTAGAAAGTAGTTATTTTAGGTAGAAATGTCAATGTATAGTCAGACAAAAGTTAGAAAATGTTGAATGTAAGTGAAAATGCCATTGAATAGTCAGACAAAAGTAGGAAGAAAAAAGTAAGAAAAGAATAATTTTAAGCAGAAATAAAAATGAATGATGAGACAAAAGTTAGAAAATCGTCTTTTTAAGTAGAAAAGTGAATATATAGTCAGACAAACATTTAAAACAATTATTTTAAGTAAAAACATCGATAAATAATTCGCTAAAAGTTCAAAAAATACTTTACAGTGAACATAAGAATGAATATTGAAACACTAGTGAAAAAATTGTGTCATTAAGTGAAAAATGTCAATAACTAGTCAGACAACAGTTATTGAACATTGGTCACAAGTAGAAATATCAATAAATAGTCCGAAGAAAGAAAGAAAAAATTAATTTACAGTAGAAATATTATTAAGTAGAAAGTCAAAATTTCAGAAAAGTGGTTTCAAGTAGAAATATTATAAAGTAATCAGACAAAAATAAGAAATAATTTATGCTAAGTAAAAAAATCAATAATTAGTCAGTCAGAAATTACAAAATTCTGTTTCTCGGTTCACATGCAATTATCAATTTACAACGAATTAAAACGAAAAAAATAAATATTAATTTGCTAAAATTTTGTTATAAGGAAATTGAAAAAAAATATTTCATTAAATTTGTAAAGATTTTAGTGAAATTACAACTACATTTTTCGTTACACAGAATTAAATTTTTCTTTTAAAAAATTCATGTATTCATGTATGCAAATTGAATATAGAACATTTTTTAAAAATCCGAATGACAACTGAATTGTTCTTGAAATTTATTAACGTTATATTTTCTATTTATTACCATGAATCTTCAATATTTCATATTCTCAAAGTAAGTTCGACTAAAAAAGTAATGTCCCTTTTAAAATATATCAATAGAGAAATGTAATAAATTAATAAAGATTAAGTTTGATTTAAAATTACTTCGTTATTAAAACGCTGTTAATTTTTCATTTTGCCAAATGACAAAATTCTAAAAATACAACTCGACATTAAATTTTTAATTTTGTACCTTATATTTTCAACTGTTAAAAAATTAAAAAAAATAAATTACTTATTTTTACAACATACTTACTTTTTGAAAAATACGTCCCCCGACTGTACTTAAAATTGCAAACGAACATGAATAGAAGAGAATAGAGAGTCTATTTTCCGCAGTGTGTAAAAATCATTTTAAAAAAAATGAAAAACGAAAAAGAAAGAATGGAAAAAAATAGTTGAAAGTGTAAAAGGAGAGATTGTGGAAAAAAATAGATGGATGTAGACGCGTATTTGTGTGCGTTTGCGTATTTAAAAATGAATGGAGTAAAAGGACATAAAAAATAATCTTTTGGTGAGTTGATTCAAATGGATGCTGCATTACAAAATCATGCTCAGTCAAGAGAAATGGCCACGTCATTTGCAGATGTAGCAGACGTCGGTGCCAAATACCTATACAGGTCGCGGGAAATAGGACTGGATATGCGCGACTGGTCAACTTCTGGCCCTGATGTTTATTCGACGATAGGACTGCTCTTGTCATTCGAATTAATTTTCTCGATTTGGGTCGAGATACATCTACAACCATCCTTGAACTATTCACTTCCATTTGTACTATATCAAAACTTTGCTTAATAATATAATAACCATTCATAAACAAATATCTGCAACGTAAAACTTTTTTTCACTCCCTCTCAAATTGCGTAAGGGACGAAATTTTACACTTTCAATTAGTAGAAAAAATATTTATCACACTTTTCTTTTTTTAATACAATCAATTTTTGTTTAATAAATAGGTATATATTTTAATATTATTATTAGCAAAATGTTAAAAAATATTTTATACTTTTATGTATTTTATATGATTAATTTTTTCGAAGTTTAAAAAAAAATTGTAGTGAAAATATCAATAAATAGTCGGACAAAAATTAGAAAAAGTTTATTTTAAGTAGAAATGTCAATGAATAGTCAGAAAAACATTAGAAAACACTAATTTTAAGTAGAAAAATCATTGAATAGTAAAATAAAAGTTGGAAGGTGGTTATTTTAAGTAGCAATGTCAACGAATAGTCACGCGAAAGTTAGTATATGTTTATTTTAAGTAGAAATGTCAATAAATAGTCAGACAAATTTTAGAAAACACTAATTTTAAGTAGAAAAATCAATGAATAGTAAAACAAAGTTGGGAGGTGGTTATTTTAAGTAGAAAAATCAATTAATAGTCAGACGAAAGTTATTAAAAGTTTATTTTAAGTAGAAATGTCAATAAATTGTCAGACAAACTTTAGAAAGTACTAATTTTAAGTAGAAAAAAAATTAATAGTAAAGAAAGTTGAAAGGTGGGTATTTTAAGTAGAAATATCAATTAATAGCTAGGAAAACTTTAGAAAATACAAATTTTAAGTAGAAAAATTAATATAAAGTCAGACAAAACCTAGGAAACCGTGATATTAAGCACAAAACGCAATTAATAGTCAGTCAAAAGTTAGAAAATAGTTACTCAGTAGAAATGTCAATGAATAGTTCAACAGAAGTTATAGAAGAAGTTATTTCAAGTAGAAATGTCAATGAATAGTCAGACAAAAGTTAGAAAATGGTTATTTTAAGTAGAAATATCAATTAATAGCCAGGAAAACTTTAGAAAATACAAATTTTAAGTAGAAAAATTAATATAAAGTCAGACAAAACCTAGGAAACCGTGATATTAAGTCGAAATGTCAATGAATAGTCAGTCAAACATTATAAAACAATGGCTTAAAGTAGAAATGGCAGTTAATAATCATACAAAAGTTGTAAAAAAATTACTTTTTGCATAAAATAAATAATTATTTTCTGTTAAAAGTTACTAAATGGTAATTTTAAGTAGAAAAATGAATATGTAGGCAAACAAAAGTTATAAAGTGTTAATTTAAAAGAAATGAAAAGCTTATAAAATAATTTATTTTTTAAAAATTTTACTAAATACTGTTAAAAAATTTGTTTTTATACAAAAATGTCTGTGTTTGATGTAAATATTTTTTTTTATAAACATTCATTTCAAATTAATAAAATAAGTTCAATTTTGAAAAACGATATAGGAAAAAAGTTCTAAAAATTAATTTTCACTAAAAAATATAAAAAATTTTTTTTTTAAATTGTCATTTATTTTTATCTTTTAATTTTGACTCTTTAAACTGCTTGAATACAAAAAAGTTAGTATTACTATGTTTAAAATTATTAAAAATAATATTAAAATTATTTTCCGTTAGTTTTCATTTCTGAATTTTTTGAAAGATTTCTACTTCAAAAATAGTCGGAAAAAATCCAGATTGTACATGATCCGAGACCTGATAATATCGCAAAATTTTAACAATAAATTATTATTGTAATCAAATATTCTTTGTTAACAAATTAATTATTTATTATTTATTTTATTTTTTATTTATTATCTCTTTCCTGTTAACGAAATATTTTTTTAATGTTAAAAATAATCTATAATTCAAAGCCCCGTTTAATGTAAAAATCATCTTCTTTGAAAATAAAAAATTATTTCTAAACTAACGAGTACCCAATTTTTTCTTTAATAAAATATAGAAATTTTTCTAAAAGCTAAAAGAGCAAACGTTTCATAATTACGAATCATCTTAGAGACAAGAGCAGCACTTTTCAAAAAAAAAAAAAAAAAAATCCGATGTGAAAAACTGAAAACTATGTGATCATTCACATCGAATAGAAATTACGAACTATATATAGTTGAAAGTTTGATAAAAGTTTTATTAATCAAAAACCATTCGCGAGAGAATTTTGATTTCAAGGCAAAAACGTTCGCAAGTTTGTTTCTTGCAGTTTGTGTGATTAATTAATTAAAAACTATTGCTCAATTAAAAAGGTATTTTATGAAAGTTATATAAAATAAAAACTTTTGAAAACATAGCAAATAGTAGCATGAAGACTGGGAAAATGGGTTAAAAAAGTAGCTATCGAAAAATTAAATTCGACCACTAGAAAAAACTCGTTTTAATCAATTTATCAAAAATCGGAAAAATTTGATTCTGTACTTCTCTGATTTTCCAAAGAATATCCTTTTCTTATACCAAGAAATAATCACAGTTTTTAGTTGAAATATTTTTAATAATTTTATTTCATTCGAAAAATTTCCTTGGAAATTATATTTTTTAAAAATAAATTCCTCACAGTTTTCTTATGAAAATACCAAAATTTTGAAAATTGAAATTTTCATACCAAATTGGATCACAATAATAAAAATTTTTTTTATCAAATTATGATTTGAACCACTTTTTGATATCAATTTGTTGCCATTTGATATTTTCAAGTTAAAGGTTATTGTTTACCATATTAATTGAATTTTCTTAAAGGATTTTATTACTTTCTGTTTTAAATACTTGAATTCTTTTTGGAAACTTTACTAAAATAGTAAATTTGAAAAAATGATTCAATTTTATCGCAGAAGTTCAGTTTCTTTTGTCTTTTTTTTTCTTTTTTATTTTATTTTTTAAGATCTTAATTTTGACCTAAATATTCACCAACAAGAAAATAAAAAAAATTTGACTGCATTAAAAAAAAAATTTTTTTTGTTTTTGGTTTTAGAAAAAGATTACAGTTAAAAAAAATGGAGGCATGACTGTCAAATGGCTAACTCGTGACCAAGATAGTATTGTTTAGAGATATGGCAAAGCGGTTGTGACTGGACGATTGTTTTATTTTCCCCTCTTATCGCGAAACAACGACCTTTCCGGTCAAATTGGTTGGCTCAATTTAACCTCGTGTGGTAAACGTGATTAATCGTCCTTTTCCTTCGCGTATGTACTGATTCTCGATTTGCGGCATTCTACACGTACATATAACTCACATACAATATATAACAGTGATAAACGAATGTAACGAGTTTTCAAAATTCAATCGAGTTTTTGGGTAAAAACAAAGAAACAAAACAAAAAAAACAAACCAAATAAAATAAGATAGAATTAACAAATAAACTAATCGATGAGAAGGCAATTGTGGAGAAAAAAATGTCTTAATGTTCTTCTTCTTTGGGATAAAAAGAAACTAATGTTAAAAAATTTAAACTTATACTCAGGAAAATGAAACGACATTTTTTAAAAAGTATTTAAAGCGGAATTTTTTATTTTAAACTTAAAACGGAAAATAAAAAAATAAAATAGACAAAAAAAATTGATTTTAGCATTTTTCAGTAGAATAACTAAATATTAGTCAGACACGAGTCATTTAATGAATGAAAATTTATAATTTATTTAGAAAATTTCATATACGATTCAGAATGTTGAAAAAGTTTGTCCTCATACTATTTTTCCAATTGGAATATTTTCCTTTGTAAGATTGAAAAACTAAAGTAGAATTATCAATAAATAGTCTGGCAGAAGTTAGAGAACAATAATTTTAAGTAAAAATATTCCAAAATAGTCGGACAGAATTTTAAAGAAATTATTTTGAGAGAGGATATTTTAATCATTCGCCATTAAAATTTTGAAATTAGTAATACTAAGTAGAATTCTCAATGAGTATAGTCAGACATACTTAAGTAAACAGAAAGTATAAAAAATTAATTTCTAGTAGAAATACCAATGAGTGGTCAGACAATAGTTAGAAAAAATAGGTTCAAGTAGAAATTTTAATGAATAGTCAAACAAAATGAGAGAGAAAAAGTAATAAAAGAACAATTTTAAGTAGAAATAACAATGAGTAATGAGACAAAAGTTATTAAGCGATGATTTTTAGTAGAAATGTCATTGAATAGTCAGACAAGAAGTTATTAAGTGATGATTTTAAATAGAAATAACAATGAATAGTAAGACGAAAGTTTTTATGTGATGATTTTAAGTAGAAATGTTCATAAATAGTCAGACAAACATTAAAAAACAATGATTTTAATTAGAAATAAAATAATAATAATAATTTACAGTAAATATAACAATGAATATTCAGACACTAGTTAAAAAATTGTGGCTTTAAGTAGAAATGTCAATAAATAGTCAAATAAAAGATATTAAACATTGGTTATAAGTAGAAGTATGAATAAATAGTCCAAAAAAAAAAAAATTGTCAGTAGAAATATTAATAAGTAGACAGTCAAAATTTTAAAAATTAGTTGTAAATAGAAATATTAATGAACAGTCAGACAAAAGAAATATAAAGTTTGTTTTCAGTAGAAATCTCAATTAATAGTCAGACATAAGTTAGAAAACGTTTATTTTACGTAGAAATAACAACAAAAAGTCCAGACGAAATTTTGAAAGTGTTGGTATCAAGTAGAAATATCAATGAGTAGCCAGACTATTGTTTAAAGAAGGGTTTTATCTTTTAAGTAGAAATCTCAATAAATAGTGACAAGAAAGTTAAAAAACAGTTATTTTAAGTACAAAAGAAAAAAAATAGTAAAAAATATGTTTGAAAGTGATGATTTTAAGTAGAATTATGAATTAGTAAAATTTTATTAAATATCGAGGTTTTGAGAAGAAATATTAATTAATAGTCAGACAAAAGATAGAAAGTAGTGAATAAGTAGAAATTTTAATGAATAGTTAGACAAAAGTTATAAAAGTAGTGATTTTAAGTAGAAATGTCAATGATTAGGGAGACAAAATTTATTAAGTAATGATTTTAAGTAGAAATGTCAATAAATAGTCAGACTATTGTTTAAAAAAGTTGTTTTAACTTATAAGTAAAAATCTCAATAAATAGTCACACGAAAGTTAAAAACCAGATATTTTAAGTAGAAATTTCAATAAATAGTCACACGAAAGTTACAAAACAGTTATTTTAAGTAGAAATGTCAATGATTAGTCAGACAAAAGTTAGAAAATGTTAATTCTAAGTAAAAAGGTCAATGAATAGTCAGGAAAAATTTATGAGGTGATGATCTTAAGTAGAAATATCAATATGTAGTCAGACTGTTGTTTCAAAAAGTGATTTTAACTTTTAAGTAGAAATGTAAATTAATAGTTAAACAAAAGTTATAAAAGTAGTGATTTTCAGTAGAAATATCAATGAATAGTCAGGCAAAATTTATTAAATGATGATGTTAAGTAGAAATGACAATAAATAGTTAGACAAAATTTATGAAGTGATGATTTTAAGTAAAAATGCCAATAAGTAGTTAGACAATTGTTTTAAAAAGTCATCTTAACTTTTAAGTAGAAATCTCAATAATTAGTCCGACTAAAATTAGAAAATGATTATTTTAAGTAGAAATATCAATGATTAGTCAGACAAAAGTTAGATAATGTTAAGTTTAAGTAGTAATGTTAATGAATAGTCAGGCAAAAGTTAGAAAATGGTTATTTAAAGTAGAAACGTCAAGGAATAGTCAGACGAAAGTAGAAAAAAAATTTATTTTAAGTAAAAATTTCAATGAACAGGCAGAGAAAAATTGAAAAATAGTATTTGTTAAGTAAAAAAATCAATGAATAGTCAGACAGAAATTATGAAAAAAACCCACACAATTTCTAAAAAATTTTAATTATTTCAATTCTCCAAAAAAAACAATTCGAAAAATTTCCAAAATGTTAAAAAAAAGAAATTTCAAAGAATAGAAAGTTAAGAGCAATGAAATAGGAATAATCTTGAACAATGAAAATTCCACAAGGAAAAATCGTTGGAGTAAAAAAATTCATACTACCAGAATTTAAAATTTAAAATTTTTTAATTTACCTTACACAAGATATGGTAATTAATAGAGCGCAATTACTTGGAAACTGTAAATTAATTTTGCCTAATGAAGATTATCAGTGATGTTTGAACTCGAGTGCGGCTTTAGGTCATCGCTATATATGTATATAGTGCACACATATATATATGTATAGCAAAGATTCGAAAGTAGTTTGGGAAGAGAGCGTGCCAAGCGTGCAGTAGACAGGCAAGCTTATACATACAATCTTGCTTGTTGTCTGGCTTGGAAAGCAAGCTTCGAAAAGCGTGACAGCCACGGAAGTCTTATAAACAATCTCAAGACCGATGGGAACGAGAGCGACCCTACGCTATACATATACATAAAACCCCCCCCTCCAACTAAACAAGATCAATGGAGGACACTATATATATACATACCATAAACACCACCTTATTCTTTTCACTGATCTTTTTTACATTTCGAATCGAAAACAGATACGACAACAACATTCACGAGACCTTCATTCAAATTGAAGACACATCCAATCAATTCGTTCCTCTTTTTTCACTTTATCTTTTTTTTTTAATTCCAATGTTGAAATTAACTGAAAAAATAATTTATTTGATGCAAATAAACAATTTTCTATTAATAAATAAATATTCATTTAATTTAAATTAACGATTTGCTACTACACTGAAAAAAAAAATTTCATTGATTCAAATAACCGATTAATTGACTATTATCAATAAAATATTTACTTGAATCAAATAATATTTAATGAAGTCAATTAAATGGTATTTGAATCAATAACTTCAGTATTTGAAGCAAATATGAACTGAACCATTTAATTGACTCTAATAAATATTATTCGATTCAATTAAATATTTCATTGATAATAGTCAATTAATCGGTTATTTGAATCAATTAAAAAATTTTTTTCAGTGTATTAAATAATTATTTTCATAATTTAAATTAACCATTTTCTACTATTAAATAATTATTTTCAGAATTTAAATTAACGATTTTCAACTATTTTGATTCAAAGAAATTGTTTTCTAAACGATCAAAATAAAAGAAAAAGAACAATCAATTCTGATAAAAAATTAATCAAAAATAGAAATTGAAACAAAATAGGAGAAAAAAATTCGTACTATTTTTTTCCCAACTGAAATTTGAATGTAATCTGTTAATTACAGTATAGGCAAAATTGTCAATGACCAATTTGAATTGAAGAGATTATCAAAATATTGCACAATGAATTGTTTTTCGCTATTTTATTATACCAACAGTCTGCAATGTTTTGATAAACTTTAATATCCATGACAATTACTCCAAAAGTTGAACTGAAATAGAAATAATTTTCCATTCTTTCCTTTTCTATTGATATATTTCGCAGATTTTTTCTACCCTAACGAACACGAATTTCAACACTATTCACTAGTATACGCATATTTCATTGGTACGATTTTTAGAATTGAAAAATCAATATTTATACAGCAGTTCAAAATGATTTTTAAATTTAGATTTTTTTATTTCTTGCAAATTTCTAAAAGTATTGATATTAAAAGCAGTAACAAGTGGTTTCAAGTAGAAATGTCACTAAATAGTCAGACAAAAGTTATTAAGTGATTAATTTAAGAAGAAATGTCAATGAGTAGTCAGACTGTTGTTTCAAAAACTTCTAATTTTTTAATTTAAAAACTGGTTTTAACTTTTAAGTAGAAATTTCTATAAATAGTGCGACTAAAATTAGAAAGTGGTTATGTTAAGTAGAAATTACAAGGAATAGTCAGACAAAAGTTAGAAAGCTGTTACTAAGTAGAAATGTCAATGAATAGTTTGACAAAAGTTATAAAGTGTTTGTTTTAAGTAGAAATAACAATGAATGGTTAGACAAAAGCTAGAGAGTGATGATTTTAAGTAGAAATATCAATGAATAGTCGGAAAAACTTAAGAAAACACTAATTTTAAGTAGAAAAATTAACTTGTAGTTAGACAAAAGTTAGAAAACCGTGATTTTAGGTAGAAATGTCAATAAATAGTTAGAAGAAATATTAAAATATTTTATTAATTTTTTATATTAATTAATATTAAATGATAGCACGGAATTATGTTCTAGCACGGAAATATGTACATTTACCTTAGTCCGACAAAATTAAGAGTAAAGTAATTTTAATAGAAATAAATATAAAAAATCTGATATACATTGAAAAATATTGTAGTTTTAAGTAGAAATGACAATTAAAATTCAGACTAAATTTATAACAAGCGGTTTTCAGTAGAAATAAGAATGAATAGTTAGGCAAAAAGTTACAAAACTAATTTTAAGTCAAAATGTCAATAAATAGTAAGACTAATGTTTGATACCAATAGTTTTAAGTAGAAAAGCAATGAAAAGTCAGGCAGAAAGTATTAAGTGATTATTTTAATTAGATATGTCACTGAGTACTCAGACAATTCTATAAATAAGTGAATTAAACTTTTAATTAGAAATCTCAATAAATAGTCCGACCAATGTTAGAAAGTGGATATTTTAAGTAAAAATGTCAATGAATAGTCAGACTATGGTTTAAACAAGTGGTTTTAACGTTGGAGTAGAAATCTTATTAAATAATCAGTCATAAGTTACAAAGTGGTGATTATTAGTAGAAATGTCAATAAATAGTCAGACAAAAGTCAGAACAGAGTATTTATGTCAAAATGTCAATGAATAGTAAGACAAAAGTCAGAAAACAATAGTTATAAGTAGAAATGTCAATAAATAGTCAGGGTAAATTTACAATACACTAACTTTTAGTAGAAATGTGTATCAATAGTCAGACAAAATTTAGAAAACAATGATTGTAAATAGAAAGATCATTGAATAGTCAGACAAAATTTAGAAAACAGTAACTTTTAGTAGAAATCTCGATGAATAGTCAGACAAAAGTTATAAAAGTAGTGACTTAAGTAGAAACGTCAATAAATAATCATACAATAATTAGATACTATTCATTACTAGTATATGAATATTAATGTAAATAAAGAAGAATTAAAATATCCCGAAATGACTCGTTCTTTTTAATACAAAAAAATTAATAACCTAGAAAAACTTACGTTATTTCTATCCTCGGTTGTTCTTTCTCATTTATTCCTCTCCCTCTCCTTTTTTTATTCTTATTCTTATTTACTCTTGTACAAGCAAAAGAAGCTTCCTTATATAGGATCCCACGCAAATTCGCACGTATTCACGCTTACTTTTCCGTTTCTTTTCTCTTATATATATAAACATACACCTTTCTTTTTTATCCATCGTCACGGACCTTCTTCTCCTTTTTTTTCTCTTCCCCTCGCATTTTAGGATCGCTTCTATAATGAACGTCTAAGAAAGAGTTGAAAATTTTCAACTGGAGAACGTGTACTCTGTGTTTCACTTCCTTTGTGTAACCTCTTTTTATTCACTCATTTCACACTTCATACTCACTTCATGTGTAATGAAATTCTCCCTGTTTGAACAATTCCAATTCATATAATATGTATATATTATATATTGAAAAAAAAATTTTTTTTTCTCTACCAATTTTTTATATTTCTACACGAGAAAAAAACAGAATCTAGTTGCAAATTAAAAATTGAATCTATTACATTTACTTAATTGACAATATTTGTTTGCTTCATTTTCTATTTCCTACCCGCTTTTTTAATAATTGTTTTTCTTTATATTAGAAGATAAAAAATTAATCGAATTTGAAACATTAAATTTTAGTAATTTTTTATTTATAGCAAATTTACATGAAAATTCTAAATATTTGCCCTTCTGTTAATTTTCCATTATTTTATATTTTCTCCCAATTTTCAATCAGGAGTAAATTAGCATTAGGAGTGTAATTTTAAACTTTATTTTCTACGAGTGAAATTTTCTGTTTTAGAAACTATTTATTTTATTTCTTTAAAGGAAATTATCTTTCTCCTTGTCGAAATGATCATAGAATGAATTGACTTTTAGTTACTCCGTTGTGTATGAGATATGCTTTGTATCTACTCGGACTCATTCCCAAAAGCATTTACTTCTACTCAAGGGACAATGTGTCACAGCTTCATTGCTAATTTGACACAAGACATTGTTCTATACAATGAAATTGGATACAGAACAGGGAATGCCACAATGTCCACTCAAGTAATGTGATCCTAAATATTGAAGAAAATTGGAAGAAAAAGAGGGAAAAACACAGTGGACATTGAAAATTTTCCTGCTCTTTAAAAAATGATATTTTTTTCTTATTCAATTGTAACTAAATTTTAGTTTTTTTTATTACTCTCTAAATTTTAATTAGTACAAATGTTTACATTCACATTAATAAATTATTTTTTGCTTCTAAATTAGTAAATTTTACTTATAAATTAGTAGGATTTTATTAAAATATCGAGGTTTTAAGTAGAAACATTCATGAATAGTCAGACAAAAGTTATGAAAGTAGTCATTTTAAGTAGAAATGTCAATGAATAGTGAGATAAAATTTATTAAGTTATGATTTTAAGTAGAAATGTCAATAAATTGTCAGACTATTGTTGAAATTAGTTGTTTTAACTTTTAAGTAGAAATTTCCTTAAATAGTCACACGAAAGTTACAAAACAGTTATTTTAAGTACAAATGTAAATGAATAGTCAGAAATATGTCAGAAAGTGATGATTTTATGTAGAATTATCAATATATAGTCAGACAAAAGTTAGAAACTGTTAATTTTAAGTAAAAAGGTCAATGAATAGTCAGACAAAATTTATTTAGTGATGATTTTAAGTAGAAATATCAATGAGTAGTCAGACTACTGTTTCAAAAAATGATTTTAGCTTTTAAGTAGAAATTTAAGTCCTTAGTCCGGCTAAATTAATAAACTGGTTATTTTAAGTAGAAATGTCATTGATAAATCAGACAGAAGTTAAAAATGCTAATTTTAAGTAGGAATGTTATTGAATAGTCAGGCAAAGTAAGAAAATAGTTATTTAAAGTGGAAACGTTAAGCAATAGTCAGACGATAGTGGAAAAAACATTTATTTTAAGTAGAAATTTTAATAAATATACATACAAAAATTAATAAATAGTATTTTTAAGTAGAAAAATCAATGAATAGTCAAACAAAAAATATAAAAAAATGTTTCTAAGTAGAAAAATATATAAATCATTCTTGAGAAATTATAAAAATGTGGTTTTTAAGTAGAGATCGCAATAAAAAGTTTTTTTAAAGTAGTATATAAAAGGTATAGTCAGACTGGAGTTAAATGACCTGATGTATGTTAAGAAAAGAAGATCAATCAAAATTCTACCGAAATACGATTATTTCTACTGAAACAAACATGAATATAAATGACATAATTCACACAATTGCTATCAAATTTAATCAACATATATTAAGTGATAATGTTAAGTAGAAACGGCAATGAATAGTCAGACATTATTTATTAAGAGATGATTTTAAGTAGAAATGTCAGACGATTATTTTAAAAAGTATTTTTCACTTTTAAGTAGAAATGTCAATTAATATAGTTAGACAAACGTTATAAAAGTAGTGATTTTAAGTAGAAATGCCAATGAATAGTGAGAAAAAATTTATTATGTTTTCATTTTAAGTAGAAATGTCAATGAATAATCAGACTAAAGTTTCAAAAAGTGATTTTAACTTTTAAGTAGAAATCTCAGTAATAAGTCCGACTAAAGTTAGAAAATGGTTATTTTAAGTAGAAATGTCAATGATTAGTCAGACATAAGTTAGAAAATGCTAATTTTTAGTAGTAACGTTAATGAATACTGAGACAAAAGTTAGAAAATGGTAATTTTAAGTAGAACTATAACTGTCAATGAATAGTCAGACAAAAGTTATAAAGTACTAATTTTAAGTAGAAATGACAATAAATAGTCAGACTAAAGTTCTAAACTAAATAAAATTTTTTAAAACTATTTTTCTCTTTGAATATTTAATAAATTGAGCTAAAAAATTTGTATGACTGCGAAATACTATATGGATTGTCTATTCAACAATGGAAGAAAATAATCACATGCTGTTAAGTAAAATTGTTTATTTGCAGTTCAATGTAGAAATAAATTAAAAAATTACATATTATTATCCCCTTTTCGTTAGGTTATAAGAATATATAAATATTCGAATGTGCCTAAGTATATATTTAATGTTCCGTTACATAACGAAAAAAGAAAATTTGTCCTCTATCAAGAAATCAAGGCAAACAAAAAAAAATAAAGAAAAAGAAACTTATGTTTACATTGCATTATTTTTTAACGAGGGGTAAAAAAATTCATCACATTTTCATACCATAAGCTTTTCGAAACTGACCATAAAAGTATGAATCTCGGAAGGGAAAACCACCTGGTAGTGGATGGTGGAAGTGGAGAGTTGGAGAACAAAGAAAGTTAAAGGGGAATATCTATATACATATATAGTATATATATACGTATACAAAATGCGGTTCTATGACATGATACAATATGCACAGTGTCGACTGTCTCATCCCATTTGTTCGTTTCACACCGACGAAACGGGCGTCGGCTGCGACCTGCGGCCCGTTGATAACGACTCACAACGTTCATATTTTACGCGTGGCTCATCAATAATTCATGCTGTGAATAATGCAGGACTGTTTCACGTTATACTTTATATCGTCCCCTGTCCACCAAAACTCATACCCTTATTCACTATTATAGAGGCCGCCTGCCTGTCTCTCGTCGTTTTGAATAAAAAAAAATTTGAAAAAAATAGTCTGACACGCGCCTTCTTTTTAGCCCCTTCTTACCTCGTTCCCCTTTACTTATTATTTCCATCTTTTCAGAATCCTTGTTTCCTAATTTTCTTAAACATTGGGTTCAAATTTTCTTTTTTCATTACAGTTTCTTTAGTTTTATTTTATTTCTATTTATTGTACTTATTTATTTACACTACACTTTTATTTATAGAACTTAACATTTTCTTCAGCTAACCATATTTTTTTATTTGGAAGCATTTAGCTATGAGCCAAAAGTTTATTCTAAATGAAATAAATATTTACTTAAAATAACCATAAGCTTGTTTGACTTAATTTAAAGAGTCGATATTGAACCTGTTTTCAACTAAACATGAATAAAAAATACTCGTTGTAAATTTTACTAACAAAAATAGTAGAAATTACTTTATAGTAATTCTTATAATAAACTTTTATCTGACTATTTCTTTTTATTACAACTTTAAATAACTGCTTTCTAACCTTTGCCTGACTATTCATTAACATTACTACTTAAAATTATCATTTTCCAACTTTTTTCTGACTAAGCATTGACATTTCTACTTAAAATGATAATTTTCTAACTTTAGTCAAACTAATTACTAAGATTTCTACTTAAAAGTTAAAATGACTTTTTAAAACTTTAGTCTGACTACTCATTTATATTTCTACTTAAAATCATCACTTAACAAATTTTGTCTGACTATTCATTGACATTTCTACTTAAAATAACCATTTTCTATCTTTAGTCGGACTTATTACTGAGATTTCTACTTAAAAGTTAATATGACTTTTTAAAACTTTAGTCTGACTACTCATTTATATTTCTACTTAAAATCATCACTTAACAAATTTTGTCTGACTATTCATGGACATTTCTACTTAAAATAACAATTTTCTAACTTTAGTCAGACTAATTATTGAGATTTCTACTTAAAAGTTAAAATGACTTTTTCAAACTTTAGTCTGACTACTCATTGATATTTCTACTTAAAATCATCACTTAATAAATTTTGTCTGACTATTCATTGACATTTCTACTTAAAATCACCACTTTCTAACTTGTGTCTGACTATATATTCACTTTTCTATTTAAAGTTACCATTTTCTAACTTTTGTCTGACTAATCATTGACATTTCTACTTAAAATAACCATTTTCTAACTTTAGTCAGACTATTTACTGAGATTTCTACTTAAAAGTTAAAATGACTTTTTAAATCTTTAGTCTGACTACTCATTGATATTTCCACTTAAAATTACTCTTTTATAACTTTTTTTATAACTATTCATTGACAGTTCTAGTTCTATTTAAAATTACCATTTTCTAACTTTTGTCTCAGTATTCATTAACGTTACTACTAAAAATTAGAATTTTCTAACTTATGTCTGACTAATCATTGACATTTCTACTTAAAATAACCATTTACTAACTGTAGTCGGACTACTTATTGAGAATTTTACTTAAAAATTAAAACCACTTTTTAAAACTTTAGCCTGATTATTGATTGACATTTTTACTTGAAATCAACACTTTGAATAATTTTATATCTTTTGCCAGACTATTCATTGACTTTACTACTTAAAATTACGATCACAACAGTTTTCAAATTTTTTTTCTATTCTGTACATCTATTTACAAAAGCTTGTTTGACATAAATTAAAAATTCTCTATATTCAACTAAACATGAATAAAAAATACTCTTTGTAAATTTTACTACCAAAAATACTAGAAATTACTATACATAAAGTTCAAAAAATTTAATTTCATTTTTTTTAGTTTTGATTTGATTAAAACTCTCTAAATTTAAATCCGAGAAATTTCACTCGTAAAATATCCGGAATTTAGCTACAAAAACATTCATTTTAGCAGTAAAAATTTAACCGATAATTCGTTTTTCTAACTAAATTGACCTAATTTAAAAAAACAACACTCTTTGTTTAGAATGAAAATTTTGTCAAATAGGATAAATATTTATGCGCCACACATACACACATTTATTTATTCTACACTCCTCCTTTGAAAAGTCACGTTAGAAGGGATCTAAATGGATGAAAAAGCAGTGAATTTTCTTGAAACGGTGTAAGGACATGAAAAGGGATCAGGAAAGAGATCAAGAGAGAGGGTTTGAGACAGGAGCTGTGAAGCGTGAGATGATGTCCGGACACGCGACAAGTAGTGGATTTGAAGCTATTTGTTCTCACTCAATCAACTTGAAATCCACAATTTTTTTTACTTCCATTTTTTTCCTTTCCTTTTTTTTATTCTTTTTTTACTGTAAATTAATATTGTTCATAATATAATACACATTGTTATGTGAATAAATATTTAATAATAATTTTCTATTCAATGTAACTTGAAAAAAGAGGCTTCTCCACTCCTTTAGAATTGAGAACAAAATATAGAGTAAATTAATAATTATATTTTAAAATAAATAACAAGTTTTTAAAACATATTAAAAAAAACTTTGGCCGCCGCATTGTTCATTCTTCGCTTTTATCAATTTAATTAAAAAGAGAAGAATGTGTATTAAAAATATATCCGGGTCTAATTTTTCATTAATTAATTAGTAACAATAGCAAGCTGCATATTTCGGATGTATTTATTCTCAATATAAATAATTATAATAAGAATAGTAGCAGTACTAATAATAGTAATAATAAAAAAATAATAATAATAAATGTAGCTCATGTTTCGAACGTTTAAATGAACGAAATTTTTTTTCACCTTCAGTCCTTTTGAAAATTACTCTCTAGGAAAGAAAAATAATTAAAATTGAACAATTTTTAGTTTAGAATTAATTAGTACCAATCTAAAAATAATTTTTTTGGCAAGAAATACAAATTAGAAGAAGTAAAAAATATAGTCGTTCATTTGAATGTTCGAAACTTTAGAAACATTAATAATAATAATAATAATAATAATAAATAAGAGAAATAATACACTGCTAAAAGTAAATAATTTTTATTTAATGAATAATAAAAAAATTTATTAAAAAATTATATTAAATTAAAACTTCCTTTTTTTGAAAGTGGGGGAAATTAGTTTTACCAGTAAAAAAATCAATTTTTATTTAATGAATAATAGCAATTAAATTAAAACTTCTTTTCTTTTTATTATAAAAAAGGAACTTGTAAAAATAAAAGCAGTCGACTGAGACCTCGTCTAATTTTGTGTTTGAATAATAATAATAGGGGTTTACTTCTCAAGGAATGTCAGACTGATCAAATAATGTTTCCAATATCCGTTAAAATCCAATTTCTGATGAAATTTGGCCAAATACATATATATAAAGTTTCAAGCAGAAAGCAAAGTTATCAAATTGTCCCCTAATCTGATAAGGGTCGTCTTATAAAGTTAAGTGTTAGAATCACCCTCGAAAATGTATACATATATACATTAATTCTCCATATTGAATACACTTGTTTATTCACAAATACATAAGGGTGAAAATTGGAAATTGAATTCAAACAATTACATAAGTAAAAAAATAATAATTTTATTATCACAAAATTATTTTCTGAGTTAGATTCTACGAGAATTCAATTATTTTAATACAAAAAAATAATCTACTTGAATAATTAATAGTTCCTTAAAATTGAATTCATATAAAGAAATTTATAGAGAAATTTATAAGTAATTGGCTTCTTTCAACGAATTTTAAAAAAAAATTTGTTCAATAATTTCACTTTTTTGAGAAAATTTTATAAAACCTGTACATATATATATTAAAAACAACAATTGCTATTCTGCTAAGAATGTTATTAAAATTTCTTTAAATAATTGAATTTCGGAGAAAATTTTTCTTATTTACAAATAAAATTTTAACTTTGACGATAATTTTTTGTAAATTTGTCTTGAGACGAATTTTTATCAAAAATTTCTTTCTATAAATATGTGAATTTTTTTTGTGAAATTTTATTTGAAATTGTAGACAACGAAAATAATTGAATTATTGCAAAGAAATTTGCAAAAAAATTTTTAATAATTGAATTTCTGTGAAATTTTAATTATTTATAAAAATAATTAAATTACTGCAACGAAATTTGTAAAAACTTTCTAAATAATTGAATTTCCAGAAAATTTGATTTGCTTCCAAAAATAATTGAATCAATGCAAAAGAATTTTTCATTATTTTCTAAATAATTGAATTTCTGTAAAATTTTTATTGTTTCCGAAAATAATTGAATCAGAGTAAAGAAATTTGCAAAAAAAATGTCTAAATAATTTAATTCTTCAGTAAAATATTACAATTATTATAGTGAAAGTGTATAAATAAAAATTATTATTAAATTTGACAAAATACTTTTTGACTTTTTTTGAAAACATCTTTTTTTTCGATTCAATATATTTATAAACTAAAATTAATCAAATTTTGCATGGCTTCACACAATTCAATTTCATTAATTTTACTTCTCAATACCTTTAGTCGAAAAACATTTTTGGCAAAATTTTGAATCTCTAACTGAAAAAATATTTTATTAAACTCAATAATAATTTATATTTATACTTCCGCTAGCAATAGTAACATTTTGGCAAAGTTTCAAGGGAAAAAAATTTATAGCATAAATTTGTTAATCTACTTACATCAGTAGTTGAGGAATTTTGCCCTATATTGCAAATCATTGAACTGAAGAAATTCATTGAAAATAATTACATTGTTTTACTAACAATTTCGTTAAAAAACTTTTCGAAATAATTTGAATTTCGAAGAAGAATTTTATTATTTACAAAAGATGATTGAAACTTTTAGGAGAATTTTTCGATTTTTGAATACAATTCATTTTTTGCATTTATTATCAAAATTTTGAAACTGTAACTCAACAAATATTTTATTAATTTCATTAATACAACAATTACAATTTAATATTCGTTCCTCTAAAACCCTAATACATATTAATTTATCCTTTTTTATCTTTTGTATCTTTAATTTATAAAGATATATTTATAATATATTCTTGTTAATGTGTGTATAATTCTAACACAATCTTTATTCTCCTCGAATGTATAATATTTGCATGTGTGTGAGGTATTATTTAAGTGTATGTATACAATTGACTCACTCTATTCGTTATTAGATATTATTCCATTAAACTTCTTATAATCCTTTTCTATAATATTTATTTTAAATGAACTTTTTATAGCACAATTTCTCACTTAGAACTTTTATTATTCTTCACTTTTTATACTTTATTGTTAATTATCAGTAAGAACGAATGATAACTTCTTTATATTCAAAATAACGGCCAAACTGACCCACGACTTACTATCGCGAAGACTCACGGGCAAATGCCCAGATTTCCCTGTGTTAATCGATTTTATTAATCGACATTACAGCGTTAAAATTTTTTTTAGTTTATTGCACCTGCTCGTTGCCAGGCGCTTTTCTGCAAGCTTGCAGTTTTTTTAGTTCATTAACCTGGACACACCACTTCTTAGATTTCACAATACATTAGTATTTTAAGTATCATTCTTTTAAATTAAGTTCATTCACTTTTCATAACATCATTCTTTTAAATTAAGTTCATTCACTTTTCATAACAAATTTATAAATGTGTGAAATGTAATAAACAGCTATAAATGAGAATTATATTTAATGAATTTTAATTCTTGTAACCAACATTATAACGAATAGATGAATTATGTTTGTTTTATTATTCTTTTTAATATAGGTATTTGTATTTTGTTCACACTTTCTTGTAAACATTATATTTGTATTTTGTTATCACGAAGTCGGTTCGTCACATGCCATAATAATTTTGTTAAAAGTTTTGCAAAAAATTTAAATTTCGAAGAAGTATTTTTCGAAAAAATATTTTTTTAAATACTATAAAACTGTAAACTTTGGGAAAAATTGATTCATTCTTTTGCTTTTGAACAAAAAATATATTTTTCTATGCTGAGTATCGATGGTTTCTTCAGGGACCAAATTTTTGAAGTCAGTTGAATTGCTTTGCATTTATTTGTCAAAAATTTGGTCAATTTGTGGATGTTTTTTTTTACTTTGCAGAAATATTTGAAATGATTGGTCACGTTTACGTAAAGCACTGGACTTTTATTACGTCATTTACACAGTTTCGTTATCTATATAGATATATATGAATTTTTTTGCCAAAAGTACGTGATACGTAAGCTCGTAACAACTGTCGCCTGAAGGTGGAGATGTAAAAAAAAAAGTTAAGTTCGTTTAGAGCCATCGCTGATCGGTGTGACTTAGTCGATTCAGACCCGAGGGTTCGAGACGGTCAAGAGGGTCGAACGTTGGTTTATATATATGTGTGTGTGTATATATATATAAAGGATCGTGGCGAATAACGTGCTATCTGACGTCTCCGGTGGGAATTCACCTTCTCAACCCACGCTACATGCCACTATACCCACATCGATGTACACCATCACATCACCGATCAACCTCAAACTCACTTTTCTCTATTTTTTTCTTTTCTCTCTCTCTCTCTTTTCTCTATTTTTTTCTTTTTCTCGAGTTTTTCCCGCGCGAGTGCCACTCCTTTCGCCGCAGCGAAAACAAACTCCCGTGGCAACGTGCGAGACATTTTTCGCGCAAGGATATCAGTATTTTCCGTCTGCTGGCTCTGGTATTCACTCGATTATTGGCTTCCAACCACCCCTTCATTACACTCTCCTAGTCTCTCTTTTCGTTATGTCAATATACGACTTTTCCGTAGTACCCCTTTTTTCTCTTTCTCTTTTTTTTCCTCTCTTTTTTTCTTTTTTCTCCTCCTCCTCCCCCCTTCAATTGCTTGCATTATATTCTTATATATGGAAAATGGGAAAAATTCATTTCAATATCATTCAACTTTTCTGTGTCCTAAGTAATTTACTTTTTCCACCGTCAAATATTCTTTTATTAAAAATTTATCAATTTATTTTTTTTTAATATTATTGACTTTGAAAAACAGTTTTTTTAAAGTAGAAAATATTTTATTAAATTTTTTTTATTTTTAATTCATTAACAAAATGAGTGTAAAACAGTGCAAAATTTAAAAACAACTTTATAACGGGTTGTGCAAGCTTTGTACTCGATAACTTCCTTTTCTAAAATTGGCCAATTGTGTTTCTTGAATTTTTAAATAAAATTATTCGACAAATATTTTATAGACATAAATTATAATTTTTTTGTAAATTGCTCGAGAAGTAAATTATTTAAAATATAATTGAATTCCTTGAAAGAATTTTATTATTTATAAACATATACTTGAAAAATTAAAAACATGACCTCAAATTTTTTGCTTCTTAGGTAACTTTCTTCGGAGCGTGACACAAATATAATTAAATTATAGTAAAGAATTTTTTTTAAACATTGTAAATAACTAAATTCCAGGAAATATTTTATTATTTATAATAATTATTGATAAATAAGTATAAATTCTCTTCTAAAATTTAAAATATTGTCAAAAGAAGATGACGATTTTATTGCTATAAAATATTAACGAAAATTCATTTTTAAATAAATTTTTATGAAAAAAATTCTACGAGAATTCAATTATTTTAATACAAAAAAAATCTATTTGATTAATTGTTTCTTAAAATTTAATTCTTATAAAGAACTTTATCAACAAATTTATAAATAATTGACTTCTTTCGACTGAATAAAAATTTTGTTAAATAATTTCATTTTTCGAGAAAATTACATGAATACTGTACATATATTAAAAACAATTGCAATTCTGCTAAGAGTTTTATTACAATTTTTCTAAATAATTGCATTTCGGAAAAAAAAAATTCTTAACTATAAATATAATTTATATTTTGATAATATTTTTTTGTAAATTTTTGAACGTCTTGAGACGAATTTTATTAAAAATTTTGTTTTAAATAAATAATTGAATCATTTCGTGAAATTTTATCGAAATTGTCTATGTCCTAAGTAATTTACTTTTCTTTAGTAAATAATAAGCGCGCTTCTCGAAAGCATATTACTTTTTTAAATATTAATTAAATTCGACTATTTTCAAAAATTTGATGAAATTCTTTTTAAAAAAATAATTATTTTTCTCAAAATTTTCAATAAAATTCCTTCAAAAAAATCAGATAAATTTCTTCGAAACAATTCAATTATTTTACTGAATTGTAAAATCCTTTGCAAGAATTCAATTACTTTGATAAACAATAAAATTTATCACCAGAATTGAAATATTTCCATAAATTAGAAAATTCTTTAAAGGCTTTCAATTATTTCGGTAAATAATAAAATGCTTCTGTGAAATTCAATTATTTTAAATATATTTTTAATCAAATTTCTCAAAACAGGTTCAATTATACTTTTTAAAATTGTAATAAAATTTTTCTAAAACAATTCAATTGTTTTTAAAACTTTTTAATAAAATTCTTTGTAAATTTCAATCATTTTCCAAATTTACAATTATAAAAAGGATTTAAAAACATTTCACTATTTTTACGAAACTTAATGAAATATTTTTTTTTTTGAAATGTAATTATCTACAAAATGTCTAATAAAATTGTTTAAAAGAAATTAATTTATTGTGTATAATTTTAATATAATTTAATAGAAAAATTATTATTATTAATTATAAATAATTAAAATAAATATTAAAAAAATCATAAAATTATAAAAAATTATAAATCCAAACAAAATAACATCAAAATAAATAATCAAATTGTTTGCAAGAATTCGATAAAATTCTCTAAATTTAAATCACTTTTTGTTTACTATGCTGGCAAAAAGTCTTTGAAAATTAATTAATTTTTAAAATTTCCAAACAGAATTCATTGAAAAATAAATTAATTTTTGAATTTCTCAGTAAAATTTTGTGCTAAATAATTTAAAAATAATAGTTTTTTGTATGTTCTTCGAAAAACTGAATTTAAAATGAATTAATTATTTTTGCTTATCTATTTTGTTACCTAACTAATTTTTTTTACTCTATTTATTTATTTTTAGTTCCTTTTTTGTATTATTTTTCTTTTCTTATTCATTTTTTTATTTCTTTATTCATTTTTATTATATTAATAATAATAATAATAATAATAATAATTATTATTATTATTATTATTATTATTAAAATTATTATGATATCATCACTCGGTTGTTTTAAATATTAAACATTGATCGTTGAATTCAATGTTTAATTATTATTATTCTTATTTTTTTTTATTAGTTAATTAATAATGTTTTGCTATATTTATTTTGTCATTTATCTTAATAATTTTTTATTCATTCTTTATCATATATTTTCTACCATTTATTTATTTCGTTTTACTGTTATTCTTATTATTCATTTATATTCGAATAAATGGAGATTTGTCGGACATGTATTTTTATTTGTTTCAAGAAGAATTTTTACTATGATTTATACATATAATATTTTGTTACTGGTTGCGTTGATTTTAAATAAATGTAAAATGGATAAAAAAAAGAATTACATACGTGTCATTTATCAGGTAATTTCGTAAAATGCTTTTAAAGGTACTCAAGCTGAATGTGTGTTTTGTGCAGGTTATATTTCATCTTGGCGTTTTGTTATAATAACGGGACTATATACATATATATGTGTATGTGTTAGAAAAAAAGCGAGAATAATGAATGTGGACGCGCTAACGCTGTGTTTTAAATGTGACCTCGGCCAATTTACATGCCATTTGTTGCAGGTTGTTTTATTCGAAAAAGAATCTTTTGTTTGCGGATAAGAATATATTTCGGAAAAGAAATTTCTTCTAATGTCATTTTTTATAATTCCTTCATTCCTTTATTTTTTTCTATCTTTCTTTTCTTATTTTCTTTTTCTTTCTTTCTTTACATCTTTTCTTTCTTTCTATTCTCCTTTTAAAATTTTTTCCTTTCTTCTTTCAAATTTGTTTTTTCCCTTCTCCTTTCAATTTTTTCTCCTTTCTTCTTTCAAAATTTGTTTTCCAAATTGAAATTTTCAAAGATTTAAATTTGAAACTTTTGGAAAATTCAATTATTTTTAAAAATCCACGGCTATAATGCTTTCAATATTTATTATTTAAAATTTTAACTAAAATTCAGTTTTAAAAATCGATATTTATTAGAAAATTCTACGAGAATTCAATTATTTACCTATAAAAATAAACATTTTCTAAAATAATAAAATGTTTATTTAAATTGAATTTTCATAAAGAATTTTATCGACTTTTTTAAATAATCATTGAATTCTGACAAATGTTAATAAAATTTTCAAGTATAATTTTATTTTTCGAGAAATTTGACGAAAATTGTACACATATTAAAAATAATTGAAATTCTGTTTAGAATTTTATTGAAACTTTCGAAAATAATTGAATTTTGAAGAATAATTTTCTTATCCAAAAAATAATTTAAATTTTGACAAAAATTTTTCTATTAATTTTAGTAGTAAATTTTTGAACGTCTTGAGACGAATTATTTAAAAATTTCTTTTTAAATAATTCCATTATTTTGTGGAATTTTATTTGAAATATTAGACATTGAAAATAATTGAAATTATGCAAGGAATTTTATTATTAAAGAAAATAATTGAATTCATAAAAAGAACTTTTATTATTCACGAAAATAATTGAATTCTTAAAAAGAAATTTATTATTTATGGAAATAATTGAATCCTTGTGAATAATTTTATCATTTCTGGAAATAATTTTATTATTGAGAATGAATTTAAGAAAAATAATTAAATAACTGAATTCCTATGAAATTTTTCTTTTCTTCTTTTTGAAAATATATTAATGTTCGTGTAGAATTAAAAAAAAAGTTTTAATAATTGAATTCTTTTGGAAAATTTTATTAAAATAATAGATTTTAAAAACCACTTAATTCGGAAAAATTTTTGAAAATAGTTGAAATTTTGACGACAATTTAATTAAAATTTCTGAAAATAATTAAATTTCTACGAAGAATTTTATTGAAATTATTTGTAAAAACTTGAATTTGTTACAAAGAATTTCATTGAAATTTTTGAAAATTATTTAAATCTTCGAAGAATAAATAAAAAGTAAAAAATATTTTTTCAATTTCTAAGAAGAATTTTACTACTTTCTGAAATAAATGATTTTCTCCAATTATGTTTGTAATTTGCATTCCTTAAAAGAATTTTATTATTTATTTATGAAAATTATTTATTTATAAAATTAATTCAATCTGAGTACAAATTTAAATTATTTATAAATATACTTAAATTTTATTATTATAGTAAAGAAATTTGTTTAAAACATTGTAAATATTTGAATTCCTGTAAAGTTTTTAATGTATAAAAATTATTTAATGTTTGCGTACAATTTTTGTAAAATTTTTAATCTTTATTAAAAAATTATTTAAAAACTTCATAATTTAAATACAAAAAAAATAATTTTTTGAATAATTGAATTCCCTTGACAAAGTCAATTAAAATTTTTAATTGAACAAAACTTTATTAATTACATTGTTCGCAGGATTTCGATTAAAATTGTATTAAAAATAATTTGAATTCTGCAACAAGTTTTTTTATTTATGAAATTAATTCAAATCTTTAAAAGGATTTTTAATATTCCTTAAAATAACCGAATTTATAAAAAGAACTTTAATATTTATGGAAATAATGGAATCCTTGTAAAAAATTGATTTATTTATAAAAATAATTAAATTATTCAGAAGAAAATTATAAAAAATTAGTAAATAATTGAGTTCCTGTGAATTTTCATTTTTTGGAAAATAAATTGAATCTCAATTCCATAAAAAAATGAATTTTGAAAATAAAATTTAATTCTTTAAAGAATAAATAAAGAAAAATTACTTCGGTAAAGTTCGCAACGTTTATGATCAACAGACTTAAAAAAAATTATTTTCCACCAAAAAGAATAAAAATTTTTGTTCACAAATATATTTTTTTTTTGTAAATCGTTATTCAAAAAATTAAATTTACTATATTTTCTACAAAAATTTGCTTAGAAAATATTTTTCTTCATAAATCGTTGACTATAATGAAACTTGAAGTTTTGTAAATTTTAAATTGAAATTTTTAACAAGTATGAACCTAATTTTAATAAGTGAATTGAAAACACTGGAAATGTTGACTACAATTTTTTTTCTCGTTAAACTAATTGCTTTAATGTGGAAAATATGGTGCGAGACAGTATCAGTGTTATTGAGGGGAATTGACTCGAAGCAAAATTTCAATATGAAAACTTTATTTGTGTGTGAGAGTGCGTGAATATGTTGGACAGAAAGTCGGAAATGTCGATTGTCAATACAGGTGGAAGTCTCATATCCAAAATGTCATTTACAGGGAACTAGATATTTTCGTGACAAATTCACATTGTCAGTTCTCGTTTTTTTTTGCATTTCCTTTTCTTTTTTTTTCCCCTCTAAGAATTTAAATACAAAAGTCGTGATGTAAAAAAATTGCCCCATTATAATTAGTAATTTTTTTTTCAATTTTTATTCTCATAAAATCCCCAAGGGTAATAAAAAAAAATCTTAATTTTTGTTTCAGATATATATTATATGAAATAAAAACGATCATTAATATTTCTTCAGATTTATTATAGTTTGACAATCTTTTTAATAGGATTTCATATAAAACTTCTTTTATTAAGCTCATTAAAATTGGCTTAAAATGGTTATAGTAAAAGCAGTGCAAAATTGAATTAAATAGAAATTCTTGATTCTTGAAAATTGATTTAAATTCGTGTTATTGTTTTCTGATCGAAAAGAGACGGAGCGAAAGAGAAAAAAAAGAGAAAGAGAGGAAAATAATTTCGAAATTTATTTCATTTATTTCATTTATTTCATTTATTTCATAAAGAATAATAGACATTGTTATTTTGTTATTAACTAAATTTTCTCGTATTTTCATCAATAGAAATGTTTATTTTATGGAAAATTTTCTCCACTTTAATTTCTATTAAGCATTTTACTCTCAGCAAGCTATTGTTGTTTGTTGTTTGCATTAAAGTGTATTATATTTGATGTACAATTCGCCTTTTAATTACCTTGGGTTCTTGCAGTTAATATATTCCATCTATTTTCACTTATTATCATTTTAATATTCAAATATAATCGACCTAATTATAAATTATATACAATAAAACAGCAGCATAGAAAATCAAAGCAAAATAATTTTCCATCAAATTGAAAAATATTAAAAAAGTAAAATCAAAAGAAGTGAAAATAATTCTTTTTATAATTTTTATTAGTTTTGAATTTTGATTTTTATTATTTTTCACTTATCTTATTTATTCTATTTTATTTATTATTATTTTAATAAGAAAAGAAAATTGAAAAAATTTGTTTAAAAATAACATAAAATAAAATTTCAAAAAAATATAAAGAAACTAAAAAATAAAAAAAATAAGAATAATAAAATATATAAAAAAGTAAAGTAAGGGAAAAATGATAAAAAAAATTAAAAAAGGAAAATAAGAGAAGGAAATAATTAACTAAATTTGTGAAATAAATAAAAAAAATGGTAAATTACATTAAAAAAATGTTACTTATAGAAATATTTTAAAATGCGACTTTTTTTCTCGTACAGAATACCGAGGGGGTAAAAAATTTAATGTAGGTCGTCGTGCTATGAAAAACTTTCGGAATGTACATCTTGGAATTTCTTTACATTGTCTAAGTGTATAAATTTCACTGTTAGTCATGCACTTGTCGACAAAACATTATCGAAAGTTTAAAAAATTAAATTTCTATCAAGTTAAATAAAAGTCAATATATCTAAAATAAACATACAAATATTAAACCAATAGTTAAACAACTATAATTGTAAAACTAAAATTTTTAATTCGTAACTTAAAATTAAATAACTTAATAATTTAATAACTTGAATGAAAAAAAATTTTGTTACCAAGTTGAAAGAAAATAACAAGTTTCTCCAGATGGAAAAGAATTTGCAAATATTTATTAATTTTCTGAGTAGTGAACTTTGTTAAAATTATTCCCCCTTTATTACTTTTTATTACGTTTTTCAACTATTTGGATATATTTTTTGTTCGTAACACAAAATGATAATTTTACCCATTTTTCGGAAAATTTTTGATAATTTATAAAAATCTCTATGTGTTAAAATAAAATATTTATTCCCTAAAATTTGAATAAAATTCTTAAACGTAAACCAGAAGAATTTTAATTTTTAATAATAATAAATAATTAATTAGTTAAATAATTCTAAAAATTCTTTCACATGATTCAATTTATTGTTTTCAAAGATTTTTTTAATTCAATTATTTTCAATATTTACTTTATTTTTAATAAAATATACAAAAAAAATTAAATCGTTTAATGAAATTATGATAAACAAATAGTAATGAAATTATTTTTTTTCAATTATTTAAATTTCAATAAAAATATTCAAATTTAAATTGAATTGTTTCAATTGAATTTAAATTCAATTGTTTCAATTTAGATTCAATTGTTTCAATTTAAATTCAATTATTTAAATTTAAAATTAATTGGTTAAACTTAAATTCAATTATTTCATTTTAAGTTCAATTATTTAAATTAAAATTCAATTGTTTCAATTTATATTCAATTGTTTCAATTTAGATTCAATTGTTTCAATTTAAATTCCATTATTTAAATTTAAATTCAATTATTTAAATACAATTTTTATATCATTTTTCAGAAAGAAATCGATTATTTAAAAGCATTTTTAGAAAATTCTAGGGAAGAATTCAATTAATTATAAGAAATAAATTTCACTGTAATTTATTTACTTAAGAAATTTGAAATAAAATTCTTTTCAAGAATTCAATTCTATAAAAATAATAAAATTCTTTCCATTAATTAAACTACTTAAAAATTTTTTTTTTTTTAATTCGTTGCAATAATTAAATTATTTTCATATATAAAAAAACTCATGGAAGGATTTCAATTATTTTTCATAAAATTTTAAATAAATTCCTCAAAAAATTCAATTCTTAATAAAAAATTGTATTCAATTTCTTGGAAAGAACTGAATTATTTTCAAAAATTTTGATAAAATTTTTTTTTAATAATTCATTTGAAAATGAATCTTCGGAAATTTCAATTCTTGTATAATTGTAATAATATTTAAAAAAATAATATAAAAGTATTTAAGTATTTAGATTTAACAAAACTAGTTTAAGTTTTGAATTTAATTTAGAAATTATGAAAAAAAATTGGCCTTTGAAAAAAACTTTTTAAGGAAAATTAGGAAAAAGTCAGCGAAATAAAATACAGAATTAAATTTTTATAATTTGTTGCAACTCGTCATCTAAAGGGAGTTTTTTGATTGTCAAATTCAATTTTGTCGATAGCTACTTTTTTCTACTTTCTAAAACTCAATAAACAGTTTTTAATTTAATTCTTATTATTTACTAACAAAGTCATAAGTAAAATCTAAATTTTTGTCTCACTCTTGTTATATCAACCGAAATAAAAATTTTACGAACTGAATCATACTTATTTGAACCAAATAAAATTTATTTCAATAATTAAATAAAAATTACACTGAAAAAACGAAAATTAATCATTAATTAGGTAAATATTAATTTTGAATCAAATGAGTTTTATTTTAAGACAATTAAATTGTATTTACTTTAAACACTGAAACTGATGTCTGAAACCACCATTTAATTGAGTCGAATATAATTTATTTAATTCAAGTATAAATATTTATTTAATAATAAAAGCAAAAATTAAAATTAAATAAAAAATTTTTTCTTCAAAAAATAAATATATTAGTAATAATTTTTTTCAGTGTACTGACATTTTTATTTTTAACTCTTTTTTTTCATTTTTAACCATTTTTGTTAACACTTTTTTTATTTTTAACAAAAAATTCTTTACTTTTTCAAAACGTAAATTTAAATACTCAATATTTTGAAATAATTTTTCTACAATAAAAAAGTAAGCGATCGTAACTGAAATTAATATTAAATAAAAAATTATAGACTAATTCAACAGTTATATTATATTGAAATGAAACAAAAAAATTTTTTTTTTTTGTAGGATATAGAAATTTTTCTTTTTCTTTCATTTTTTTTCTGAAACAATTTTGAAACGAATGGAGCAAAAGAAAAGTTAAGTTTTTCTTCTCCTCTGAAATTGATAAAATCTCCTTTTATGGAAAAAATAGTGTCGGAAATTTTTTTCAGAAACGCTTATACAAAAAGTTGCAAGGCAGTTATGTTCAAGAGGGTACAATTCAGAGCGTAGTCTTGGGAGATACGTGCTTGGATTTTGTAAAGTTCGTGTCGCGCGTTAGAAACACCACACACAATTGTAAAACGAGGTCTTGGCTTATAACTTTACTTAGATTGCGAGCAACGAATGTAATTACACCTTTAATCAATTTGGATAATGTCCCAGGAACAGTCGTGTAATTGCTGATTCGATTACAGACCCCAGAGAGAGGTGGAAAGCCAAAAAGTACTTTTCTACTAACCTCATTCTTAAATATATATATAGAAAAAAGTATTACAATCTTTTAAATGCAAATTAAATCGCTATTGACAAAAGAATCGTTAATAAAAGATTTATTATACCAAGGGTATTGAAAATAATTATAATTATTCAGTATATTTGGAAAAGGATATAATTTTCTTAATTTTAGTAGAAAATGACAATTTTAGTAGAAAAGGAACGTTCCAGTAGAAAAGGACAATTTTAGTCAGACGAAAGCTTTTAAATTCGTGTCATTTCAGTATAAGTAGTACAAGTCGGTTATAGGTCAGACATAAATTCCTCGAATTTTAGTATCAGTGGGAAACGTGAATTTAAAGTCGGACGTTTTATATTTTTTTTTACTGAATTTTGCATTGCGAGTGAGAGACAGTTTTAGTGGGAAAACATCAAATTATTATTGTATCTTCTTATTTTACCAGAATTGAAAGGAAAATTAATTGTAAAAATATTAATTTATGTAAAATATGGAATTTCATCAATTTAAATAAATGTTTCGAGAACATTTAATTTTTGAAAGTATAGTAATTTAAAGAATAAACAAATTTTTTCAATTAATTTTTTCTTCTATGAAATAAACAAAAATTTGTAATTAAATTTTTCTTCTATACAAGAACAAAATTTATTTAAATGAAAATAAAATATTTTACACGGAGAAAAAGGATTGTTAAGTTGACAAAAAGATTGTTAGTCTATATAGAAGAAACAAATTTATATTGTCGTAAAAATTCAACATTTTTCAAATAACAATAAATCTGCTAAAAAGTTACAAAAAAATTTTGTAAAAAACGGCAAAAAAAATTTGTTAGCTCTATATTAACGATTCTGTTTTATATTATTATAAAAATGAATAACTTTTAATATGAATTAATAGTAAATAAATAATTCATAAAGAGATGCGTTTGAAATTTTTACACATTGAATTGAAATTTGTTTTTCTTCAAAACTTAGAAATTTTTACGAATTATAGTAGAAAATCGTAAATTTTTTCTTTTGAAAACAGTGCAATTTAAAATTGTTGTTTTTGTAAAAATAAAATTGAATTTACAATGGAATTAATTTCAATATTATTCAATATCCTATATTTTGAACATTTTAAAAATAAAAATTACAATTTTTTGTCAATAATAATAAAAATGATTCAAGTAACATAGCCGAAAACTCTACAAATGTTTTTTATTGACAGAAAATTCTAATTTTTATTCAAATACAACTTTTAATCGTTTTAAATATTTAAAATTAAATTCTTCTACTTTCCATCAAGACGAATTTCAAAATTACTCCTTTTACGAAATTATTACATTCGACTAACTCTCGATTTGACTGTCCGTCAGATTTTTCGTTAAAATTTCTAATGAAATTAAAATTTAATTTTTCTTTTTTCTTTTTCTTTCAAATTACAAATTCAAAATCACTATTTTTCTAAATATATTCAGAAAAGTCGGGAAAATTTTGACAAAAGTACTGAAACAATATTCAATTTCGAAAATTCATAAGAAAATTCTTAATGTTAGATTCCTCATTATTGAAAAGATTTTATTTATTTCAGACTTTTTCTATTTTTAACAACAATTGAACTTTACAGATTTTAAAGATAATTTAGGTTTATGAAAAACTTTAATAATTCCAATTCTTATAAAATTCGTTATATTTTTTAATAAACATTTTATTCATTATTAAAAATAATAATGGATTTATGGATGAATTTTACTTGAAACACTAAAAAAAATTGAATTTTGCGGAAAAATTATAAATACTTGCAAA
Organism: Leptopilina myrica (nomen nudum); assembly: GCA_032872475.1. Classification (NCBI taxonomy): domain Eukaryota; kingdom Metazoa; phylum Arthropoda; class Insecta; order Hymenoptera; family Figitidae; genus Leptopilina; species Leptopilina myrica (nomen nudum). The sequence goes on from CM065459.1 coordinate 9,327,476, forward strand.
AACTCAATTATGTTCAAAAGTTTTTAAATATTCTCGCCGAAATTTCAATTATTTTCAAAAATTTTTCTCATTTTTACATAAATTCTATGATTCACAAATTTTTTATAAATTTATTTCCTCTTAAAAATGTTATTAAAAATCGTCAAACGAAATCAATTATTTCGTATTATTAATGTGGTAAAAAATAAAAATGTTATTTTAAAAACCTGGAAAATTTCCATTTTTTTTAACTGGAAAAATCAGGAACTTTCAAATGAACAAATACGTGACAACCCTGATCAAGTGTTCAATAAATTTCTCAAGCAAAACAAGTAATAAAATAAAAATATTTCTGCCCAATAGTCAGAATAAGAATAATCGTTATATATTTAACTTATTTGAAAATAACTGAAAATATTATTAAAAAATTGTGGCATCCAAAAATGGTTTTATTTATTTATTTTTTATTACAATTTCGATAATACAGTTTTTAACAAACAGAAATTCTGTAAATATTTTTTCCAAATAAATATCGAATTTCTTAATCAAAATTTGATTTATAACTTTTTTTTCTACTTAAAACTTGTACATTGTTTATAAATTGCCATTGACAAGCGGAAAATGTGAAAAATAGTATCTAATTTTAATTTTCCAACTGTTTAAAAAAATTTTTTTTTTAGAAAAAATGAAAGATTAATTACCTAGTTCTAAAATGTTTGTTACAAAGTGCTAATTTTTCTTGAAAGAAGAGAAATATTGAAAAATAACATTAATAATTTTTGTAGATTAATAAAAATAATTTTGTAGTATTTGAAAAATAAAAATAATAAAATTTGTTCTATTTATTTATTTTTCATTATAATTTCGATAATATAGTTTTTAACAAATAGAAATTCTGTAAATATTTTTTCCAAAATAAATATCAAATTTCTTAATCAAAATTTGATTTATAACTTTTTTTTCTTCTTAAAACTTGTAGTTTGTTTATAAATTGTCATTGAGAAGCAGAAAGTGTGAAAAATATTTTGTAATTTTTATTTTCCAATTGTTTTTTAATTTTTTTTTTAGAAAAAATAAAAAGATTAATTACTTAGTCCTAAAATTTGTTTGTTATAAACTATAAAGTGCCAATTTTTCTGGAAAAAAGAGAAATTTTTGAGAAATAACATTAATAATTTTTGTAGATTTATAAAAATAGTTTTGTACTATTTGAAAAATAAAAATAATATTTCTAAATAAAATAAATAAATACCTATTATTAAATTTTAAAAGTAAGAGTGAAAAAATAAAGAAAAATAATATTGTCTATCAAAACTTAAAAAAACAACAAAAGCATAATCATGACTAGGTTCTTGTGTGGACAGACTGGACAGAATGAATGAATGAATACGACGATTATTATAGTTAATAATTTATTACTGTTATTTATTAGTTACTATAATTTTTTATTGTTGTTTAATATTTACTATAATTTATTATTGTTATTTATTATTTACTATAATTTATTATTGTCATTTATTATTTGAGAGCCTAATGAAGTGCTCACCGTTCAAATGAACAAAATTTATTTATTTCTTCAAAAAAGTAAATTTTCATTGCTATTATTTTGCGTTACTATAAAATAAAATTAATTATTGAGTTTCCAAACGTAAAATTTCAGTTTCTAAATTTTTTTATGATCAGCAATTTATTATTATCCTGAAATTTGGAACGTTCAAATGAACGAAATATTTTTTATTAAAGATATATTTTAATAAATTACTAATAAAAAAAAAAAATTTCTCAACTAAAATTTTACGTTTAGAAGCTCAGTAATTAATTTTTTTGAATAGTAACGCAAAATAATTGCAACAAAAATTTAATTTTTAGAAAGAAATAAATAAATTCCGTTCATTTGAACGTTCAGAACTTTAGGCTCTCAATTTATTAAAATATCTTCAATTACAATGATTTCGTTCAAAACATGAGAATCATTATTATTTACTATAATTTATTATTACTATATTTATTCACAAAAATTAAAAATTTAATACACAACCTACATCTATACCTGGTTGCCTCGACAAAAATTTGCTTCTTCGAAATAAACCTTTTTCCACCGTTCGGTCACTAATTCACTAAATGAATGTTTTTCACTCCCTACTTTCAATTCTAAAAATAAAATTCATATAGAGGAGAATGGATTTTTTTTTCCTTTGCTTCTCGGAAAAAAGCATTTCCCACTTGAATTGTTATTCAGAGAGTTTTTAGGGTTTTTGAAAAGGACGATATGCAAAAAGGAAAGATCAGAATTTTATTCGTTGTCGAGAGAGAGAGAGAAAACTCGCGCTCATGTGGCCAATTTTTGTAACTGTACTCTCGGATATATTTCTGGTAAAAGGAAAATTTCGCCCGACAAATTCCTTATCCGTTTCCCTTGACTATGGAATGAGAAAAAAAGAAATCTTTAAAGCGCACTTTGATTCATAGGTGGGTCGTCTTGCTCTCTCTCTCTCTCTCTCTCTCGCTTTCTACGAGACAGAACGTGACCTGGCATTAAGTGGCCTATAAAATATTGCGCCCATGTAAATACCCTCGTAAAATTCACCCCGCAATGTTGCACCCCCGCATACCTTGGCCACGTCGCCTTCCAAAGATATATATCACAGAGATCTTTACGCGTTGTAAATTCAAATTCAATACGCCGACATGTTATACCCTTATTCGACAGCATTTCTAACACGATTCGAGAATTCGCGCGTGTGTCGCGTCTCGACCGTCATTTTCAATCTTGTTCATCTTTTCCCTTCCGTTATTGTACATTTATATATATATATATATATATACATCCATTTTCATCCCATTTCGATAGGAACATTTCAGAAATGCTTTCAAGTGCTCTCTTTTAAAAAAAATTTTTTTTCCTACACGCAAAAAAAGTAGGACATTTTTTTTCACTTTCTTTCTTTCTTTCTTTTTTTTGCGGGGGGGAAGAAGAAACTTCATACATTTTATACATTTTTCAATAACAGTTGTGCGCACATGTACATCATATATATACATGTTATTTGAAGTAATTCATGAATTTTCTAGCGCATGAAAACCATTTATGAAACACACATTTTCTTCCCTCAGAATATTACCTTTTCAAATGCATAATATTCAAATTAGTTCGTTTGAGTAAACAAGAAGTCTTTTTGGAATATTTGCACACGCAAAGGCAGTCGTTCGTGACAAGTAATGCTTTTTGTGCAATTTCATATTTTAATATTTATTTCATTTCAACAAGCAATATGTATATATATATATTTGCAGCATAATGACGCGCAATATTTTTTGTTAAATTAACAAAGATTTTCCATACGAATATTTTCAATTTTGCTTATTCGATTAAAATTCTGTTGAAAATTGTATGTGTGTGTGTGTTTTCATTATTATCGAAATAATCAAGGAAAATTTTATAAATTAAAGAAAACGGATAATAATGAATATAATTGGATGAGAGAAAGAGAGAGAGAGAGAGAGGGAGAGAGATAAATAATGAGTTTGTCTTTTAATTAATAATTATTATTGGCTTTTAAATATAAATTGCCAATTAAAAAGAGTGAGATTTAATTGCCTATATAATGAAAATTTTAATAAATTGTATATATATACATAAATATATATATGTGAATATGACAATTTAACAAATCGACAATTTTATTTGTTTATAGTGTTTATTATTAAAAAGTGAAAAAAAAATTAATTGCCACAATAAAAACACTTGTACATTATAAAAAAAACCCGATCGTGCAAATTGACAACGAATGTTTTTTTTGTTTTCGAAATTTATTTATTCATTTTTATTTCCTTATAGAATTTATTATTTAAAAATGAAAAAAAAAATTAATTGCAACATTAAAAACAGTTTTTTAATTTAAAAAAAAAAACTACGTGCAATTTGGCAACAAATGTTTTTTGTTTTCGAAATTTATTTACTTTTTTTTATTTGTTTATAGTATTTATTGTTAAAAAATGAAAAAAAAATTAATTCCAACAATATCACTTGTTTACTGTATAAAAAAAACCGTTCGTGCAAATTGGCTACAAATGATATTTGTTTACGAAATTTATTCATTTTTATTTGTTTATAGAATATCTTATTAAAAAATGAAAAAAAATTAATTCCAATAATAAAAACAGTTGTTAAATTCATAAAAAAAACTACGTGCAATTTGGGAACAACTGATTTTTGTTTTCGAAATTTATTCTTTATTATACGAAAAAGGGACTTTGTAAATAACTTAATTTAATTATTTAAGCAGAATATATTATTTTTCTTATTGTGAGAAAAAATTTTTTTTTTTAAATCATAACTTCAATAAGTTAAGTATTCGAAGTTAAAATTAATTAACCAAAAGTTGTTATAAAAATTAAATCTAAACGAAAACACTCATGAAGTATATAATTAATTCAACGAAGCGACTAAAGGAAAAAAAGTTTAGAAATATATATGAAGGGCTGCTGGAAAAAAAATTAATTTTGTTTTTCCCTAATTTGCAGACTGGAAATTTTCACTTTTTACCAGATTTCTGTAAAAGAAATTCCACGGGAGTTCAATTAGATAAAATTATATTTTTTAGAAACTAAATTTGATTTAAATGATTTTTCTATATATATTTTTCTTTAATTATTTTCTTCTCGTTTATCATTAGAAATTTTAACATTTTAATAAATTTTCTAAGAAACTAATATAGAATTCAACAAAATTTTCATTATTTCAAAAATTTCAAATAATTTTTTTTCCAAATTCAACTAGTTTTAAATAAAATTTTAGAAAATTTCAATTATTTTCAAAAATTTCATTCATTCTTTTCAAAATCTATTGCCTTTAAATGTAATTTTTGAAAAGTGTAATTATTTTTAAAATTCCATTTTTTTTTTAATTCAATTATTTTAAATAAAATTTTAGAAAATTATCATTTATTTTCTTTTTTTAAATTCAAATATTGTAAATCAAATTTTAGAAAATTTTAAACACTTTTTATTAAATTCTATTGTTTTAAATGCTTTAAATTTGGGATATTTCTAATTATCTATTTCAAAAATTGCAATCATTCTTTTTATATTCACTTATTTTAAATAAAATTTTAGAAAAAATTTGATAATTAAAAAAATTTTTAACAATTTTTCTTTAAATTCAATTGCTTCAAATAAAATTTTAAAAAGTTTCAATCAATTTTTTTGAAATTTCATTATTTTAAATAGAATTTAAGAAAATTTCAATTATTTCAAAAACTTTTATTCACATATTTATAAGAATTAAATTATCATTAAGTTTAAACAAAAAATTGTAATACTTCAAAAGCTAATTTATTAAAATTTTTTAACTAAATTCGAAGCTTTAATTTTTTTTTAAAGTTGAACTCTTTTTAATTTAACTGAATAAAATTTTTAATTATTGATCTTTGCAAATTAAATTATTTTAGATGAATTTTAGAGATTTAGAAATTTTAATTCAGCTTTTTATACTAAGAAACTTATGAACACGTTTAATTATGATCTTCGTAAAATTCAATTATTGATTAATTATTCAATTATAATTTTTGTAAAAACAATTTTTTTCGAATTTTTCATTAGATTTTTAAAAATTTTAATACTTTTTGTAAATATATGTTTAATTATTATTATTTTCATAAAAATGGTTAATTTAAAAAATTTAAGATTTAGAAAATCTAAAAAAAAATTCAATTTAATTTCCTACAAAATTCAATTAATTTTAAAATCAAATTTTAAAATGTTTTCAAATATTCGAAGTGGCTGTAAAAAAGGAATTAAAATTTCTCGGAGACCTAATTTTTCCGAAATTAAAAATAATATTATTTATTCAGTTGAATTTTTGTATGAAAGTCTAAAATGTTTTTACTGTATTTTAGACATTCATGTAAAAGAAAGCCTAAAGTTCTGAACGTTCAAATGAACGGAATTTATTTATTTCCTCTAAAAATTAAATTTTTGTTGCAATTATTTTGCGTTACTATCAAACAAATTAATTACTGAGCTTCTAAACGTAAAATTTTAGTTAAAAAAAAATTTTTTTTTTACTAGTAATTTATTAAAATATCTTTAATAAAAAATATTTCGTTCATTTGAACGTTCACAACTTCAGGATAATATGTAAAATTTCAACTCAATTTATTAAATATTTAAATTTTAGAGAGAGAAAAAAAACGATTGAAGTAATCAATTAAAATGTTAATTAAAAATCACATGCTGTTAAGTTTGCCAAAAATGTTATTGAACCAGAATTTTTCCTGTAATTCTACAAATTTCATGTCCTTTCTGCACTTTACTTACGAACAAATTAAAGGTTATGTTCTTTTATATTTATCCTGATTAAAAGTTAATTTTCAATCATGTAAATAGTAAAATAATTTTTTATTGATTATCTCCAACGTAAATGAGAATTCAAGGTAAATAAATTTCAAATAGCAATCGATTCTCTTTTTTTAATTACCCTATAAAGATTATAAACATAACCTTAAATTTTCTCCTATTCAAGCATCTTTCTTTTGCGCACGTTACATTTAAGGTTACAATTAAATTTCTCAAATTAAGTTGGTGTTATGTTTGCTTTTAGGTATATGTTTTCGTTTAGGTTTACGCTTCGATTTAGTTTTGGGTTTAGTTTCAGGCTTAGGCTTAGGTTTAGATTTAGTTTTGGGTTTAAGTTTAGGTTTAGATTTATGTTTTCGTTTAGGTTTAAGATTTATGTTTTCGTTTAGGTTTAAGATCAGGTTTAGTTTCAGGCTATTTTCAGTTTAAATTTAGTCAAGGATTTAAGTTTCGGTTTAGGCTTATGTTTTCGTTTCGGTTGAAGTCTAGCTTTAGGTTTATGTTTTCGTTTAGGCTTAAGATTAGGTTTAGGTTAAGGCTTGGATTTAGATTTACGTTTAGTTTCAGGCTTTGTCTTAAGTTTAGAATTAGGCTTGGGATTAAGATTTGGTATAGGTTTATGTTTTTGTTTAGGTTTAAGATTAGGTTTAGTTTCAGGCTTAGTCTTAAGTTTAGATTTAGGCTTGTGTTTAAGTTTAGGTTTTTTATGCTTATAATTGTTTATGTTTTCGTTCAGATTTATGTTTAGCTTTAGGTTCATGTTTTCGTTTAGATTTTAGATTAAGTTCAGGTTCAGGTTTAGGCTTGGATTTAGTTTTAGGTTTAGGCTCAGGTTCAGGTTTAGGCTTGGATTTAGTTTCAGGTTTAGGTTTAGGCTTGGATTTAGTTTCAGGTTTAGGTTTAGGCTTGGGTAGAGGTTTTGGTTTTCATTTAGGTTTAACTTCATTAAAAGTGTGACATAAAGAAAAAAAATTTTCAAATTACATTATTAAACATATTTTTGCAAATAAACGTGAAATCAATGAAAATCAGTTTGTGGAACATCGTCTCAGACATTTCCGATGTTAAGATTCATTTTCTACCGAACCCCTTTTATTCCTTTCCTTTCGCCCTAAGGAAATGGTCTGATTACAATTATCCCCTGAAAAAGAGGTTTTTTTTTTTGGGGAATAATTGTAAAAGTTGATTTTCACCACCCACAGTTCTATATCTACATAATAATATAGAAAAGGAATAAAGTGTCGTGTTGCCAAGTGCTCTTTGATCGTGAACCGCATTTTTTTCTCTTTTATGTTTCAGTGACGGGGTTGGAGCCAGACTTCCTTTACCCACTTGAGAATGTAACGATCCCGCAGGGTCGAGACGCTACCTTCACCTGTGTGGTGAATGATCTCGGTGGATACCGGGTGAGTCCTTCCTCCTCCGCGAGTGGAAATCATGGTGGCACCAGGGCCCGGGTAACTATCATACCATTTAACGTGACCGCCTGCTGTAATGGACCTACTTAAAGACCTATATAACTACTGCACTCTGCGCGTGCCTGCAATTCAGCACTGCATTCACTGCACTTCGCCGCTATCAAAACCACTTTTATATATATATATATATATATATATATATATATACATCTATCTCTTTTTATCTATATATATGTATATATATATATGTATATTACCTGCGATTATTCAGTTCGATCCATTTTATTCACGGATCGCAAAACCGCAACTTGACCTGAAACTCTACATGAGATTCACTTCAATTGCACTCTATCTCGAGTTAATTATAACCGACATTTCGTTTTATCTTGCAAAGCGTATACTTTTTGCTTGCCATTTTTACTATATATATATAAAGATATGAAAATTCAAATTTTTTCCCCTTCCCCTTTTAATGATAACAAATTTTAATTTGGAAATTATCGAAAAATTAAGATTATAGTTTGACATTTAAAAAAAAAGAGAATGTTACAAAGAAACCACACGGAATAAAGGAGAGAAAGAAAAATAGTAGAAAAAGGTATTTTAAACCTTTTAAATTAGAGGCTTGATTACAGAGAGCTTTTTTCATAATTACGAGAATCTACTCTAATAATAATAATAGCAAAATTCAAAAAAAGAGAATAGAATTTTTTGTCTAAAAATAAAAAATGTAGAGTTCAAAAAAATTGAATAAAATAAGTCTATATTTAATATTAATAATCTTTGTATTTCGTTAATTCTTTTCGCAGTTTGAAATTAGTTTTTCTTCATTTCCTAACGTTTTGAATAATTTTTCTTTGTCAATATTTTCAATTTAGAAATTTTGCAAATTAATTGAATTCTAGAAAAGAATTTTTATCAAGAAAATTGAGAATGATGGAATTCCTTCGAAGAACTAGCAACAATTGGCAAGCTAACTTTTTACGTACTTTTTCAAATAAAATTAGCAAGTTGAAAAAAAATAGAATTTAATAAATTTTGATTCAAAGTTTTTTTCAAAAATATAAAATGTGAATTAAAGTATAGATTCTCACTATAATTATATAGATAATATAATAATTAGATAACCATAATAATTATATAGATATTCTGAAAGAGAGGATTCAAGAAATAATCAGACAAATTACTGAAAAAAATTAAATTTTAAAAATAATTCTTTATTTTCGTTAAAATAAATTCAGTGAATTCATTGTTGCTCCATAAACTTTGAAACTACCACGAATTTTAATACAAAACCATCAATTTTTTTCTATTTCTAACAATAATTAGTTCTTTTTACATAATTCTTGAACAGCTATAATTAAATTTAAGACTTAGAAATTATTTAATAAAAATTTTACTTAACTATTTCAAAATTAATTTAAAAAACAGTTGCGTTTAAAATTTCCAAAAATAGGCCAACATCAAGAGGTTTAAATTTAAAATTTTCAAAAGTTAAAGTTTCCAATTAATTTAATGAGAAATTTTACTTTAAAACACTTTTTTAAAAATTAAATCTTAGAGAAGTTACAAATAATTGCAGAAATAAAGAAAAATGTTCAAATTCTTTTCCAAAATTCAATTATTTTCAAAAAAAAGTCCTCATTTTAATGGTTTTCAATATATTTTAATAAATTTCCCAAAAGAAATCAATTATTAAATTAATTTTTCAATTTTTGAATTATTGAAAAAGTATTTAATAAAATTGTACTAAAGAATTTAATTATTTTCAAAAATAATATAAATTTTACAGAAATGCAATTATACAATTTTATTTATGAATTCAATTATTTTTATATGTAATAAATTCGGTTTAGCAACTTCATTATTTTCGTTAATAATAAAACTCGTATTAATTATTTTTAGTACAAATTTAATCGATTCCTCGTAAAATGTAATTATTTTTAAGAATTGGATTAAAATTCGTCGAAAGAATTCAAATTAATTAAAAATTTGTTGATAAAATTCTTTATAAGGATTAAATTTTAAAAAACCTTTCATTATTCAATATATTATTTACTTATGTATTTAAATAATTAAATAATTTTGAAAAGGTTTCAAATTTAAAGATTTGGAAAATTTCACTTTTAACTGACAATTTTGAAAAATTAATTTTGTTTGATAAAGTTTAATTCAAGTTTTTTTAAAAATATTTTTGAAGTTACATTAAAGTTTTTCCAAATTCACCGAAATTTTCCTAAAAATTTAAGAGAATTTTTTCAAACTTTTGAAATTTTTTCTACATTATTTTATGGCAATGTTTCTAAATTCAAAGGAAGTTTTCAATAATATTTTTAGAAAAATTCCCTTATCTATGTGAGTAAATTTTTCTAAATAATTAGTAGAATTTACTTTCTAACTTTTCCTAATTTTCATTTTCAATTAAAATTTGCAATTGCCAAATAGAATTTTCAATTAAAATTTTTATATTCATTTTTAATTAAAATTTGCAATTGACAAATAGAATTTATAAACATTTTTTCCCTCAACTTTTGAAAAACTTGGAATTTCATTAGAACAATTGTAATTAAAAAATTAAAATTATAATAATTTTGATCAATAAAATGCAAGTTTTGCAAAATTGTATTTAAAGCAATTGAAATTATTTTGAATTCAAATTTTGTTGAAAGTAATAGAATTTTTTTTTAAATGAACAAAATATTTTTCAATATAAATACTTTTAAAAATTACTAACCGCAATTAATATCAAAATGTAAATTTAATCAAAGTACATTTTTACAAAAATTAGTAAACTGTACTTGGAGCAAATAAATTTTATTTTGTTTAAATAAAACATTTCCTTAATTATAAAAAAATTTTATTTTTCATGTATCAAAAAATTAAAATATTTTTCACCTCATTTTCTAGTAATTTGAAAAATAATTATTATAAGACAAAAGAATACTTCGTTTAATCGAACGTTCAAAAAATTGAGGAATTTTCGTAATAATATTCGACCTTGTATTAAAGAATATTTTACATATTTTTAAAATCTTTTATTTTTATTTTAAAGGCTAATTTCTGAAAAAAATTTATATTAAAAAAATAGTCGTTCGTTTTACGTAAAAACTGTTCATTTACTGATTCTTTGATTTGATAATTAAATACTGAAATATTTAAATAGGAATAATTTTATTTCTTTTTTGTAAATGGATATATATATTTGAAATTCAGAATGAAAAAAAGTCTTTGTACACAATTAGAATTATTTCAATTGTACACCACTTGGCATAAAATTTGGAAGAGCTTGTATAGAAACATACCTCCGAGGTACAAACTGATTTTTACATTTTTTCTCCTCTTAAAATTGTCCCTTTGACACATTATTTCCTTCTGTAATATAGCATTTTTTAATTTTATTTTTTACTTCAAAATTGAATCCTCCAAAAAATGCGCGAATTCTTTTGATTCATTAAAAAAATAAATTATTTTTAAATTAAGATTTCTAATAAATTTTAATTATCCGAGAATTAAGTATTTATTTACAAATATGAAAACTACATTTTTATTAGTTTCTTAAACTCTTACAAATTTTTTATTAAATCAGTGGCAGAAAGTACAATGTCTTTTCTACCATTATTTATGAATTTAAAAAATTTTTAGTCCTTAGTTTTATATTTTATATCTCTGAAATAAATTATTTTTAAAAGATTTTAAAAATATTTTATATCTCTCAAAAAAATTATTTTCAAAAGGTTTTAAAAATAACAAATATCAAAAAATATAAGCGTCTGATATTAAAAAAAATTACTATTATCGAAAGGTAGAAACTAGAAATAATAAGAAATAAAAAATTTCACAGAAAAAGCGTAAAATAATTCCAAAAAGAATTTAAAATTAAACATGCTTTTACTTATAGATGTTATATATATAGTATAAGAAAGTTCTACACTTTGAAGTGTGTTACATTGAAACTTAATTATTAAATATACAAAGTCACCTCCATCGACCTTAAGGACCGAGAAGTTCGTGCCCTGAATGATTATTATTTTAACCCACTTTGATTTCGAGAAGAAAGTTGAAGTTACATTTCAATAATAAATTCACCTTGTTGAATGATTTCTCTTCCCTCAGAAATTTCGAATTGCAAATTACAAATTGAAACTGAAAAATAAAATTACAAAATTACTTTCTCAAACGCTGAAAAAAAGAATTGAACTCAAAAATTGAAACTGAAAAAAAATCTATTAACTTTGCAAGAAAAACTGAAATTTCGGTTGTAAATTAACATAATTACAATAAAGTAGGAAGAAACCCAGTATCGTAAAAGTAAATCCGCTACTATCGATTGTAAATCAACAGTAAAAAAAAATTAAACTACTCTGAGTAAAACTGATTTGGAAAAAAAATTCCATAACGAGAGAAATGTTTTTATATTTAATTTATAATTTAATTATAAATTTATATTTATATTTATATTTATAAAAAAAAGAATATGATCGACAAGTCAAAATTATAAGAACTTTTTTTCTTCATTTTATGAAAATTTAAAAAAATTTAAAAAAAAATTTTATTTTTTATTTATTGAATTAATTATTTCAAATTAAAAATTGCGATCGAATTTATGAACAATCTTTTCGATTAGTTTCTAAAAATAAAATTTTCTGAAATTTTGACTAAAAAACTGTGGTAAAGAATTAAAAATTACGCAAGTATTATAAATTTTAATAAAATTATTTTCTAGTAATAGTTAATTTTTAAATTTATTACTAAACAAAACTAAAAGATTTTTTTTTAAATTGTGATTCTTAAATGAAGAAAATTTATTTAAAAAAAAAGTAAAACAGAATGTTGTACAAAAAATTGTTATTATACAATTTTTTTTTCATTAATTTCTGAAAAAAATTATATTTTCATTAAAAATTGTAATTAAAAATCAGAAAATACAAAAAAAAAAAATTTTTTAGAAAGAAACTAAAAATTCTATAACGAAAAAATGATTATAAAATATGAAATATAAAAAATAATATATTAAATAAGTATTAAAAAATTAATTCTAAATTCTAAAATATTTTTTAATTTCAATAAGTTAATTAATTATTTCTTTACTAAAATTTTATATTTGTGTGTTTTTTTAAATTAACTTAACGAGACACATAATTTAATATTGCTAATATTAATTTTGAAACAAAAGGATAAAAATTATTCAAAATTTCCAAAAATACGTAAAATTAATTCAAAATATCGGAAAAGTATCAACATCTTTAAAATCAGATATGCCATTTTCCTCCTTAATAAACTACGAGAAAAATAAAATAAAAAATTCAATCTTTTTTCTATGAAGAAGTAAAAAATGAAAAAAATTTTTTCCAAATATTCAACAAAAGATGAAGAATAATTAAATTTAAAATTAATGAATTTGTCGGTTCGTTTTCTCATCTACCAAGAGTTAAATAATTTTGCCAAAAGCGAAGACAAGGAGAAACATTTCTCTCGGTATATTGTTAGGAATCCAGTAATGTTACTTCCGACTGATACAGATTAGATACACAATTTAACCCTTTCTGATAAATGGCACCTTTACTTTGGGTCGAGTAGCTATAAGCCAAAACAATTCCTGTCAGTTTCTACGAGTAGGATAATTAAGGGTAGTATGCACTTTGAAGAATTGCAATGCAATTCTAAACGCCTTCTGAGCACGCCGCACGCAGTTTCTCTAATAATAATATTAATAATAATAATAATAATAACAAAAAAATAATAATAAAAAACAAAAGCACTTAAAAGAAATAATAATTCGAAGCTAAATTGCCTTCTGCATCGAAAATAGGAAAAAAAATTACGGTTTACCAGAATAGTAGCTTCAAAGGTCTTGCAAATTTAGAAATTTTATTTTTTCATCAGGCTTTGGTTTATTATGACACCAAGTTTGCAACTTATGCAGAAAAAATTTAAAAAAAATAATATTTAGCCAAACTATTGGAATTTCAATTAGTGGAAAGTCATTAACTTTAATTTGTAAAAATTTCTGCCAATTTTTAATAAAATTTTACTATTCTATTTAGTAATTTTACTAAGTCTTAATTTCCCATTTAATTATTATTATATTTATTCACTACGATGTTTAATTACTATTATTTATTTACAATTATTAAATTGGTATTATTAATTTATACTATATTACTAAATTTACAAAATTTTTGTCGAAAGTTTTCGTAGAATTAGCATTTTTTTTAGTTTGAATTAGTAAAAAGTCATCCGCTAAATAAAATTAGTAAAAATTTCTACTAATTCTTAGTAACTTTCTACTAACGTTTGGAAAAAAATGTTCAATTTTCTAAATAATATCGTAAAATTTTAATAAAAATGAGTGAAAATTTTTACTAATTTAAACTTATAAAATATTAATTAATTAAAATTAATTGAAACTAGTAAAATTATTTAAAATTAATTGAAACTAGGAAAATTAATTAAAATTAATTGAATCTTGTAAAATTGATTAAAAATAATTGAAACTCGTAAAATTAATAAAAATTAATTGATTCTTGTAAAATTGATTAAAAATAATTGAAACTCGTAAAATTAATAAAAATTATTTGAATCTTGTAAAAATGATTAAAAATAATTGAAACTCGTAAAATTAATTAAAATTAATTGAATCTTGTAAAATTAATTATAACTAATAAAATTAATTAAAATTAATTGAAAATAGTGAAATTAATTAAAATTAATTGAAACTAGTAAAATTATTTAAAATTAATGGAAACTAGTAAAATTAATTAAAATGACTAAAATTAATAAATATTAATTAACATTAATTGATATTAATTGATATTAAACAATATTGAGAAGAATTAGTAAAATTTTTTAATAATTTGACTTAATGAAACTAACTAACTAACTTGTATTTAGAGTTTAATTTTTTTTGTAAAGAAAATAAATGTACTATACATAATTAGAGGCGTAGAAAAAAAATTAATAGCCGACTCCCAATCTCGAAAATAATTTTTTAAACGGTGAAAAATTTTATCTATACGACGAAGATTTCTTGAAATACAAACTTAAATTATTCATGCATTTTTTTAATATACGGTCCTTAAACTGTTTTTTTCAAATTAAAAATTTTCTTCTAGCATTGCATCAAAGAAAACTTACTGTTTACCTAAAATTAAATACCTACAAAATACCAATCGATTTAAATAAATACGAACAGTCTACAAATATAAATACGAACAGTACATATCTATACAAAAAAAATAATATAAAACAAAATAATATAAAACAAAAAAATATGAAACAAAAATAATCTGAAACAAAAAGTATCAAAAACAAGAAAAAAATATTTAATTAGTTAAAATTAAATTAAAAATAAGAATAAAAGAAAACTTAACCTGGCGAGCGTTAGGTAGAGTAAAATTTACCCAGTAAATATATTATTTAACATTGTTTAAACTTTAAACAATTAATTGTTGTTATTTATTAACTTATTACCCATTGCACCCAGAATGACGTGGTTTTTTCTAATTTTGCAATTTTCGGATTTACTTATTAAGAAGCGATAAATAAATAAACGTTAAATCACTATTTTAACAATTGTTTAAACAAATAATTGTTGTTATTTATTAACTTTTTTCTATTGTCCCTACAAAGATGCAGTTTTTTTCTAATTTACCAATTTTTGGACCTTCTTATAATAATCGATGAATATAACATTTCAAATCGCTATTTTAGCAATTTTTTAAACAAATAATTGTTATTTATTAACTTTTTTCCTATGACCCCTGAAATACTTGTTACATTTTTTTTCAAATTTCTCTTCTAATTGTAAATAATTAAACAATACTGGTATGACAAATTATTAGACTACATTTAAAATTATAAACTTAAAAAAAATTGCATTTTATTGAGTGCAATAGAAAAAAAAGTTAATAAATAACAACAATTATTTGTTTAAACATAAATATCGATTATATTATTTATAAAATATCGATTTGATATTTAACATTCATTGGTATTTATAATTAAGTCCAAAATTTGGAAAATTAGAAAAAAACTGCATCTTTTCAGGGTCAATAGAAAAAAGTTAATAAATAACAATTATTTATTTAAAATTTTAAAAATAGTGATTTGACATTTAATATTTTTGTTTATAAATAATTCCGAAAATTGCCAAATTAAAAAACCACGGTTTCTTTCATGGTGCAATGAATAAAAAGTTAATAAATAACAACAATTGTTTAAATGTGCAAACAATGTTAAATAATAACTCTGGAAAATTTAATTTAATATTTTATTTTATTTATCCATTTAACATTAAATAACAACAATATAAGTTGCTGAATTTATAAAAAACTTGCTTTTCTCTATTTTGTTTTCGCAATTGTTATAAATTAACAATAATAAATTGTTTAAACAAAATGAAAAATTTATCTATTAATAAATTAGATTACTGGACAATGTAAAATGTTTGTAGACAAAATTTTTCAGGATTTCAAGGTTTTTTTCAATATATAAATTATAAATTAAAAATTATTACAGAGTACAAAAAAATACTCTACCTTACACTTAGTGTACAAAGTTAAACTTTACACTCGCCGGGGTAAATGAAAAAATAAGGGGAAAAAAGATCTTATTTCTTTATGTACCAGAAGAATAATTGTTCTTTTTTTTGAGAAAAGAAAATATTTGAATTTATAATTCGATTATATTTCCTCTTTCTCTCTCTGACTCTCTTTCTCTTTCATCAAAATATTTAGGTCATTTCCCTTATATTCTTTGCATAAAACTTGGTTCGTTAAATTAACAGGAGTTTCATTTTCTCCAATTGAATGCCAATTTAACAGTGAAGATATTGAGATTGCAGTAACGAAGTGTTGAAAATTAGAAAACGACCTGAAAGTTTTTTGTCAAACTTTCAAATAGTGTCCCTTCTTTTTTTTTCTCAATTGAAAATAAAATTGTTAAAAAAGAAATGTCCTAAGAGAGAAAGAGTGTACCAAAAAGCTCAAAATCTTGTTAAATATTCCTGTCAGGTAAAACGTAACGAGGTACTTTTATGTATCAGGTGCCTCTCTCTCTCCATCTTAAAAGAAGAAAGTTGACTGAAGTCGCGAAATCTTAACCGCATCACCTTCAAAGAAAGTTGCAATTTTCTCTCTTTCTATGTATTTACACACACCCACAAATATAGATATGATGATAAGAACGCGAAAATAGAATTTATATGGGGAAATATTTTTCCTACTTTCTCGATACTCGTTGAGCAATCGATCTTCTACAATATATATATATATGAACATTCAAGTTTCCCTGAATTTTTATTATCCATTTAAGTTTCGTAATTGGCTCAAATTTAAAACATTTTCTTTCATTGAATTCTTTTTTTCATTTTTTTTTATTAAACTGAAAAGCAATCTCGTTTTTCATTAAGTATTTGTTACTTACTTTTTCTTTCTTTTTGCAAATTCATTGATGAAAGCTTATAGAATAAAATTATTTTTCCGTTATTAATGATGATTATGAGTTAATAACTATTTTTATAATAATATTTAAACCTTTCCTTAAATAAAAATTAATTAAATTAATTAATTGATTTCTTCTACAATTTTTTTGTAATAAAACATTTTATATTTATTATATTCTGTTTTTTTATAACAATAAATTTAATTTTTATTCTATTTTATTTTTTATAGTAAATAAAATTAAATAACATTTTTAGCTAATTGTAATCATTTTATTTGTTCTACAATTTTTTATTATTCTTTTGTAATAAAACATTTTATATTTATTATATGTTATTATTTTTTTGTAGTAAAAAATTTTATTTTTATTATATTTTATTTTTTTATAATAACAAATTACATTTCTATTATATTTTATTTTTTTATAATAGAAAATGTTCAATAATTTATTTAATCAGTTTTTACAGTTGTATGATTATTCGAAATTTATGACCCTAAAGTTTCTAATTATATTCACACGTTTTGAAGTGAATAAAATATTTTTTCATAAATTATTTCATAAAAATTCCGAATCATTTTTTTATTTCTTCTGCAATTTTTTAGTATTTTTTTGTAATACAAAATTTTATTTCTATTATATTTTATTTTTTTACAATAAAAAATTTTGAATAATTTATTTTTACAGTTTTTACAGTTGTATGACTATTCAAAATGAATAAAATATTTTTCCTTAAATTATTTCATACAAAATTCCGAAAAAAGAAAAAAATATTGCTAATTGTAATAATACTTGTTTATTTTAAAAAGTTCTTTAGATATATTATTTTTCAAAAAAATTGTAATAAAGAAATTCTAATTGTAATCATTTTATTTGTTCTACAATTTTATATTATTTTTTGTAATAAAACATTTTATATTTATTATATGTTATTTTTTTGTAGTAATAAATTTTATTTTTATTATATTTTATTTTTTTAGAATAAAAAATTTTCAATAATTTTTCTTTACAGTTTTTACAGTTGTATGATTATTCAAAATTTATGACCCTAAAGTTTCTAGGTATATTCACACGTTTTGAAATAAATAAAGTATTTTTTCATAAATTATTTTCTAAAAATTCCGAAAAAGAAAAAAATTTTGCCAGTTGTAATCATTTTATTTGTTTTACAATTTTTTATTATTTTTTTTCTAATAAAAAATTTTCAATAATTTATTTTTTCAGTTTTTACAGTGATTGTTCGAAATTTATGAACCTAAAGTTTCTAATTATATTCACACGTTTTGAAGTGAATAAAATATTTTTTCATAAATTATTTCATAAAAATTCCGAAAAAGAAAAAAATTTTGCCAACTGTAATCATTTTATTTCTTCTACAATTTTTTTGTAATAAAACATTTTATATTTATTATATTTTAATTTTTGATAACAACAAATTTTATTTTTATATTTTATTTTTTTATAATAACAAATTTTATTTTTATTATATTTTATTTTTTTATAATAACAAATTTTCAATAATTTATTTTTACAGTTTTGTATGATTATTACAGTATGATTATTCAAAATTTATGACCCTAAAGTTTCTAAATATATTCACACGTTTTTGAACGTTTAAAATGAATAAAATATTTTCTCATAAATTATTTCATAAAAATCCCGAAAATGGAAAAAATAAATCCATTTGCAGACAATTTTTATATTAAGCAAACTTATTAAAAAATTTTAAATACTTTAGTTGCGATAAATATTATTAAGAATATAAAGTGCAATAGTGAAAATATGTGTAAGGCAAATGTGTAATTAGAGATATTGTAACTCAACGTGTTAATGTATTCAAGTGAAGCGGATGAAACACGTTACGAATTTAGTTGATGCAACAGAAGGTTTATTACGCGTAAATGAGACTACTCAAATTACTTCAGGCTTTCTAATATAAAGTGAGATTTAGTTCTGCAATTACCAAGTTTCGTGCAAGGTTTAATCAATACAAGATTCTCTATATCTCTCAAATTTCCAGTTTTTAATTAACTTCATGAATTTTCCCTTCTCCTCGCAAATTAATACAGCCAATCACTTTTCAGGAATTTTCCCAAAATTACAATTTTTTCCTAATATTTATAATTCATAAATTCATATAATTTGAAATTCCAATTGAAAAAATTCTTCGATATGACAGTTGACAGTTTAATATATGACAATCGAAAATTACTAACTTTCCAGAAGGGGAAAATTTACAAAAAAAAATATTGAGTGACTCTCCGAAAAATAGAAAAAAATAAAAATTGTCCTAGGCATTATTACAATTATTTTATTTTCTTCGAGATTTTTTTCAACTTTACCAAATTTGCTGATCGAACCTTTTTTAAACTTTATCATAAAAGAAATTTTCCTGCAATTAGGAATAAATATTTTTTTCTTACATTTTTATTTTAATTTCCAAATCAAATTTGCCCCAAAGTTTAATTCTCGAAAAATATTATAATTTTAATTTATATCGATGCATGTAATTTTGCATGTCTAACCCGAGAAAATTAATCGAAAAACTCGCATGAGCATGTTTAAAAATAGAATAAGCACTTTTTTGTTTAATAAAATAAAATTTTGAATTTATTTAAATGCGGTAAATACAATTTCTTCTCCTTATTTTAAATTTTAAAAATAAAAATATTAAATTTTGTAGCCATACCTAAAATTGCCAAAAAAATCAATTTTAAGTTAATTTAAAAAATAATTCACTTTACCAGCTAAAAAGTGATGTAAAATATTCAACGCAGCGAAAGAAAAATGAATTTCCAAATCAAAAATAATATTTATCGATTTATTAATTTTATGAATAATACAATTTCTCTAATTGTAAGAATAGTATATTATTTTAATTAATTTATGATCGAGAGGAGGCGTTATTTTATAATTTATTCATCTCAGTGTTGTTATCAGTTATTGGATTTTATTAAATACGGAGGAAAATATGTCATTCTTCTTTTCTTATTGCGAATTTAATAAATTATTCTATTTAGCTGATCCACTTTTTTTTAAATATATAATATAAATCTAGATCGGAATATTACTATAGAAAATATTTATGTCATCACAGTTTGGAAGGTTCAAATAAATGAGGATAATTTTTATTAGCTCTTATAATTTAAAGACACAGTTTTTTTTCCATTTTTGAGAAATGAATTTTTAACTTAATAATCATTTACATA
The DNA here is from genome assembly GCA_032872475.1 of Leptopilina myrica (nomen nudum). NCBI lineage: Eukaryota > Metazoa > Arthropoda > Insecta > Hymenoptera > Figitidae > Leptopilina > Leptopilina myrica (nomen nudum). The sequence continues at coordinate 9,347,877 of CM065459.1, forward strand.
TTATTTACGTTAATTGTTATTATTTTTAAATTTCAATTTGAAAGTCTTCTAAATACCATAGTCCTTCCGAAATTCAATTATTTTCTACAATTTTTAACTAAATTTCATTTCTAAATCAATTGTTTAAAAACAAAAATTCAATTTTTTATAATAATTGTATATTTTTAAAAGTTCTTAAGGTATAATATTTTCACAAAATTCTAATAAAGAAATTCTTCAAATTTTTTTTTAAATATTCTAAAATTATTTTTGAAAGAGTTTTGTTTTGAATTAAAATTCAATTAAAAAAAAGACATTGAATTTTTTTTAATGAACAATTTAGAAATTTCCAAATAAATAAGATTTGACAAATACTTTTTAAAATAAACGAATTAAAAAAAAAATTTATTTTGAAAAATACTAAAATTTTCAAAGAAATTTAATTTTTAAATAATATGAACATATTTTCTCCAAAATTTAATTAGGTCAAAAAAATGAAAGTTTTAAGAATTTTAATTTACTTTATAATATAATAATAATAATAATGCACAATATTTAAAACTATTTTAAATTAAAATGTAAAATTCCATGAAATTCTTTTGTTGTAAAATATTTTTAAATTATTTTCAGATGCAAATTTACATTAATTTTCATTTTTAAATTTATACTTGAAGATTTTACATTAAAATTTTTAAAAATTTGATTTTAATTAAATTTTTTTCCAACTTTACAAAAGTTGCTAATCGAATCCACAAAAATGCGTTTTTCAAAATGTCAAATTTTAAAAAATTTTATTACAATTTTTTGTGGATATTTGAATTTTTGTTAAACTTGGAAATGAAAATATAATTGATTAATATTTAAAACTATTTTAAATTAAGATGTAAAATTCCATGAAATTCTTTTGTTGTAAAATATTTTTAAATTATTTTCAGATGCAAATTTACATTAATTTTTTATTTTTAAATTTACACTTGAAGATTTTTCTTTAAAATTTTTGAGAATTTGATTATTTTAAAAATTTTCAAATTAAAATTCATTCAAAAGTTGATTTTTAAAAATTGTGTAATGATATTTTATTAAATAATTTATTATACAGAAAAAAGATAAACTAATTCTCAATATAATTTTACGAAATTTCAATTATTCTGAAATTTTTCCAATTATACGTATAATTTTGAAAAATGTGTGTATAGTTATTTTTTGCAGCACAAATATCGAAGTAAATTGCATTTTTTACTAAAAAATTTAGTGTTTCTTTGCAACTCATTGAAAAAATGTTCGTGATTTTTAATTTTTAAATTTTATTTTTCCGTCTAGTTTTATTTATTTTTTTTTATATAATTATTTTGATTGTGACCAAAGTTTTAGGTATTTTTATAATGAGGTTCTCTTCGAATTTGTTTAAATTTATATTTTTAATATATTATTTTTTAAATTATTCTATGTGACATGTGAATTTGTTTATTAAAGTGACCTGATGATGATGACGAATCAGTCCATCGAAACGTTATCAACAAAATGAAAATTTAATGTTTTATTTAATTTATTTCTTCCTTGAATCGACCAAATTTTATTTATTAACAATATACGGAAGGATAAAAAAATTATTTTAAAAAAATTCATTAAATAAAATCCAACATAAACCTTCGAGTCTATACATTAAATTCCTCCCAACATTCTTCTATTAAATAACAATTTAAAAAAACTCACGCAAAGAAAAAAAAATGCAAATTAATTAAATATGGAGATTTTTATATGTACAGAGGAATTACAAAGAAACAAAAAAAAAAAGAAAAAGTATGTAAATAAATGAAACTTTCAACTTCCTAACTTCTCTCCCCCCCATCATCACGATGAGATGATAGTATAAATGCGAAAAAAATTCGCGCAATTTTTTAATTATTAAAAAATGTTGAGCAATTTGGAGAAATCCTTTAGGTTTCTCGATATTAAAGTCTAAGCAAATGAAAGCACGATTCGCTGCTTCGACCAACGAACGACCACCGCTTTTCTGACCATAAATGTATTTTAGTCAGTTCGCGGACAAAGCGAAACTTTTAATTAGCGAGTTTATCCATTTATCTACATACCGTTGAAAGGAATGGCCATACCTTAGCGTTGGAAAGTCAAAAAAAAAAAAAAAAAAAAAAAAGACGAGAAATAAACGAGGTGTGGTAGACTGGACCGAGGCGTCTGCCTGATACACCAGAATACACTATACAATAGAGCCAGAGATGGTTTGCATATGAAAGAGGCTGAGAATAGAAAGTCGAGATAGGTGAAGGTAGCGTTCCTAGATACGACCTTTAACGTATATCTGACGTATCCTCGCCCCCCCCCCCTCCCCGTTATCCCAAACTCGGCAGATCGTAAGTTCCAATTTTATATAAAGAAAAACCCTCGCTCCATATCGACTACTGAAAAATATACACACACATTTTTTTTTTTTTTTTTTTTATAAACCACGATCACTATCATTTTTTTTTTTTGTTCACTTGAAAATATTCCCTATGATTTACGTCAACGCGAATGAATTTACATATAAATAATGTTTTCCCCGCGGGAAAATTTATATTCTTTGTTCGAAAAAAAAATTTTTATCCTATTGTCACGATTTACAATTAATTTTTTTTTTCACAACTATTTTAAAAAGGTAACAATCTGTCATGGATCTTATATATATAACTAAATATACATTGAATTATTCATATAAATTTAAACCGTGGTTTAAAGCTAAAGATAAGAAACTTGTTTAAAATTGTTCACTGACTTTCAAAGAAACTTTAAATCTTACTTGAAAGCTTTTGGTTGAACTCTTTACATAAGAATAATGTAGCTTTAAAAAAAAAAATTCTTCTTTTCTGCAAAGTAGTTACATTTTTGTGTTGTACTTTATGAATATCTATATATTTTGTGTGAAATTCAAATTTTTTTTTGCTTATTTACTTAAAAAGAAATGCCAAAACAGTATTTGGAAAAGTTTTTAGGAAAAAAACGTGATGTATTAAAAGCATAGGAAGAAGATGATTCTTAAGTTCTGAATTTTTAAAAGAATGGAACTTATTTATTTTTTCGTGAAATAAAATTCTTTTGATAATAATTTAGAGTCAATGTCAAAATGAATTAATTAACAAATTTTTTTTTATAAATCGTTTTGATTTTGTAAAATAAAAAACAAATTTCAATTTTTCTCGCGATTCGAAATTTAACTTCTGACTGTAGTTTGATAATTACTACCATTATGAAGATGATAACAATTAACCTTTTTTTCTAAGAAAAGGAATTTTTAAATAATTTTAGGCCTTGGATCGACTTTAACAAGCGAAAAATCAATTATTTTCTTTAATTTCGAACTAAATTTCATCTCCAAACCAATTATCTATATTAATTTTTTAATAGTTTTTCGAAAGTCCTTCGAGAATTCAATTACTAAAATACAAAAGTTTAATTTTTTTTAACATAATTGAAAACGTCGATTTTTCTTTATAAAAATCTTAAAGTAGAATATTATTAAAAATGGTAAAAAAAATTCGTAAAATTAACGTTTTAAAAATAGTTAAAAATAATTGTTGTAAGACAATAGTTTTACAATTACGTGTAATTCAGAATTTACCAAAAAAATTAAAATTTTGTAAAATCTTTTTAAAAATATTTTCAATTTGAAGTAAAATATTTTTAAACTTATTTAAATTTATAGTGAAATCTTTGAAAAAATAATTTAAATTTGATACAATCTTTTAATCATAATTCAGTTTCTAGGAAAAATATAAAAAAATAATGAAATTCTTCGAAGAATTTCAAATTATAAATTATTTTTAAAAAAAATTCTAAAAAAAAGTAAAGCTTTGAAAAATAATTTAAATTTACAGTAAAATCTTTGAAAAATAATTGAAATTTGATAAAATCCTTTATTCATAATTAAGTTTTTAGAAAAAATATAAAAAATAATGAAATTTTTCGAAAAATTTCAAATATAAATTATTTCTTAGAAAATTCTTAACAAGTAAAACTTTAAAAAAATAATTTTAATTTATTGTGAATTATTTGAAAAAATTTAAATTCATAGTAAAATCTTTGAAAAATAATTGAAATTTGATAAAGTCTTTTAATCATAATCAAGTTTTTTGAAAAAAAAATATCAAAAATATTGAAATTTTTCGAAGAATTTCAAATATAAATTATTTCTTAAAAAATTCTTAACAAGTAAATCTTTAAAATAAATTCAAATTTGTAGTAAAATCTTCGAAAAATAATTTTAATTTGATAAAATCTTTTAATCATAATCAAGTTTTTAGCAAAAATGTCAAAAATAATGCAATTTTTCGAAGAATTTCAAATATAAATTATTTCTCAAAAAATTCTAAACAAGTAAATCTTTGAAAAATAATTTAAATTTACAGTAAAATCTTTGAAAAATAATTTAAATTTATAGTAAAATCCTTGAAAATAATTGAAATTCGAAATAACCTTTAATCATAATTAAGTTTTTTTTAGAAAAAATATCGAAAATGATGAAAGTTTTCGAAAAAATTCAAATAGAAATAATTTACCCAAGAATTCTAAAAAAATAAATTTTTTTAAATTTTAATTTACTTTCTTCGATGGTAATTGAATCTTAAAGAATTATGACAAAACAATTCTAAGAATTACTTTTTTATTAATAATATTGTAATGTAATTTTTCGAAATAATTTAAAGAATTGCATAATTTCAGAAAAAAGTAATTTTTTAAAGAATTTTTGTTACAAAAATTTGGAATGTGATTATTTTCTACAAAATGTTCAAAATAATTATAAAAATTTAAATGTCATTATTTTGTGTATGTATATTTCAATTTTCGAACAAACATTGAAAATATTAACTATCAAAAATATGGAAAACAATTAAATTTTGAAATAATTAGAACGAAACAATTTGAAAGAATTACATTTTTTGAAACTATAGTTTTTTAATATTGTTTTTATAGAACCTTATTTTGATTTATTTCCATTTTTATTAAATTTACATAATTATTAATTATTGCAATTAAAAAATTATAATTTTCATTCTGACCAATACTGACTTCAACTACTTACACATAATTTACAAAAAAAAATTTTGAAAAGCCTGTTTTTGGTAACTATCACTAACCCACTGTTATTAAAAACAAAACTTTCTTTTATTACTAAAAGTACATCAGAAATTTTCAAGTCTAACTAATTAAACTTACATTTTATATAAATTTTGAATTATTAATAAATAATTTAAATATTTTTCTGTCTGATTGAAATATTCTTTCACAACAGCAACAATAATTGTGAGTGGAGTTTATTTTATCTGAAAATAGAGATATACGGCAGTAAATTATCTAAATTGAATTCTCCTAAATTGGGGGAAGGGAGTGATAATAATAATAATAATAATAATAATAATAATAACAATAGTACAAGGGGATGATGATGATGTTATGCTAATATCTTCTTAATCCTTATAGCTGAGAAGGAAATTAAAAATATTTTAAAATACAAGCTTTCGTATTATTCTAATGGCGACTTGCTTTTAACTAATATACTAATTAAATAATAAGTAATTACTAATTATTAATAATTATGATTTACTCTCTCTTTTCCACTTATAAATTAGAAAAAAATTTTATTTAGTACAATTAGTGACTTTTTGTTCTTGAATTAGTATAAACTTAACTAATAAATAGTAACTAGTAATAACAAACCTAACAAATAATAATAATAATAATAATAATAATAATAATAATAATAATAATAATAAAAATAATAATAATAGTAATAAAAATAATAATAATAATAATAATAATTGTTCTAATATAATTTTTAGTCAATGCATTTTCAACTTCCTGTTTATTTCTAAGTAATACCACTTTACACAAGTTATTTCTATCGAACACAGACTCCCCTAAAGCACTTTTATATATATATATACATAAGGTCTAGATATTCCCGAGAGATATTAATATGAAACATCCGCTTTATTCTATTTATAAAATAAAATAAAAATAAATTCCCCAATCACTAGAATGGCGAAAATGTTAATTAAAATTACAATTATTTTCCACTCCCTTGCTTATGAATATAAAATTCTTATTTTTAATACATACTTTAATGATTATACCAAAAATTTAAATAATATAAAATTATTAAATTATTAAATAAAATTTAGTTTGCAAATTAAACAAAATTATTATTATTATTACTAAAAATTAAATACAAAAATTTGTAAAAATAAAAATATTGAAGTAATAGCAAATATTTGATTTAAATATTTCTATATAATGGTTAATGGAAATAATAATTAATTTCATTATTTATGAGTTATAAATTGAGATCAAATTTCAATATACATTAACCTGCAGTTGCTTTTAATTACCATAAATGAAAGTGCATATTAGATAGCCTTGCTAATTAACCCGTAAAATTAAGAACATCTAAAAAAAAATACTAGTCAATGAGAAAAAGTAATTACCAACAAATAAAAAATTGTTTTTTTCATCATAATTTTATTTTTATTTTATTTTATTATATTTTATTTTTTTTTGACGAAATAGAAAGATGTAAAGTGGGTCAAAATTGATGACCACACAAAAGTAATCATTTATGAGTGCGAAACTTTTTTAGATATATATTCCACTGGCAAAAAAATTGAATTTCCAAAGTTGTATTTTACACCGCACGTATTTAGAAAAAAAAATGTTTAAAAAAAACAACTTTTTTTACGTGCAAACAAAAATTGTTACATTCGCGATTTTACAAAAATCGATATTTACAAAAAGATAAAAATAAAAGTAGAAAATAACTATAATAGAAGTGTAAATTTTTTCGAATTATAGTGAATTTTGATTTTCAATTAATGAAATATTTGGGGGAAAAAAGATTCTCTCGCAGTAAAAATTTATTTGATTCAAATAAATATTTATCAATAATAATAATAATAATTAATAATAATTTTATCAATTAAATATTTTTTTGCATCAATGAATTTTTATTCACGTCGATTAAATTCGTACTTGTGAAGTTCGCGAATATTTTTAACAAATAAAAAAACTAATTTAAATCTTCTATAAAATTATTTTCTAATAGTAATTTTTTGAGAGGATTTCAATGGTCGGTAAATATTTTTCCTCTTTTTGAATTTTTAGTTATCTTAAAAATTCAAAAACTTTTAAATTCTATTGTAATTTTTGCAAAAAAATTGTTATTCGCATTCGCAAAAACTTGACGAATCAAAAGAATTTTTTTTTCTAAAATAAGACAAATTTTTTATTCACTATCCGAATGTTTTCATTTTTATTTCTTTTCTTTTACAAAAGATCTCGGACGTTAAAGATTATTTAACTAATTAATTTTTTTCTATTTATGAAAAATTATTTGTAGAGCAAAAATACTACAAAAAATTCCATTGTTATTCAATTTTTTTTATTTTAAAATTCATTTATTTCGTTTTTTGGGTTAATTTATAAAAACCATATTTTCTAAAAATAAAAAATATAAAATAAGAACATTAGAATTTGAAATTATTTATAGAAACATAAATAAATAAATTTTTATACAAAATGATTAATAGTTTATAAATAAAAATTGATTAAAATTTTTCTAGCATTTTCAATCTAAAAATACTGTTTAAAGAAAAATGCATCAAACAAACAAATTTTTTTCATTTTAAAAATTTTTTTGTGTATAAAAAGTATATATTTTCGGTAAAATTACAAACGGATTTTAAAGTCTATCAGTTTTTAATAAAATTAAAAATTCAAAAAGGGTCAAAGTATTTTTAGAACATTGAATTTCCTCTGAATAACAAAAAATTTTTTATGGAAGATTTAAATAATTTTCTTCATATCAGTAAAAATCTAAATTTAAAGCTCCCAATAAATATTTATTTGCCTCAAATAATTTTTATTTCAGTCAAGTAAATGTTATTTACACTTTAAATTTACTGAAATTATTGTCTCAACTGTATAAATTATTTAAGTTAAATAAAAATTTAAATATTTATTATTAACTAATAATTATAAATGTATATATAGATAAAATTAATTATAAATTTAATCAGGTCTGAATTTAATTAAGAAATTAATTAGTAATGATAATTCTGTCACTTGGTTTTCAAATTAATTAAGTGTTGAATTAATTTATTTAATATTTTATTATTATTAATTTATTAATTAATTAATTAATTAATAATTTAATTATAAAATTAATTATTAATTTAATTCTCAAATTAATTATTAACTGAATTACAAGTTCATAATTTATAAAAAATTATTTGATTTAATTAGATATTAATTTGACAAATAAAATTAATTAATTTGACAAAATTAAAATCAAATAAATTTTCTCCCACACTGGAAAAAATTTGTGTTTAATTCAAAAATAAGTAGTCAACCAAAAAAATATATTTGAAATAAACATATTTTATAATTGAATTAAACGTAAGTTTTATTGAATCAAATTTTATTATCTATTGAATCAAAATTATTATGTTTAATTTAAAGATAATTTTTGCTTAACTGTATAACAAAGAAAATTATGTTTGATTCAAATATTGTGTTTTCTCCTTAGCAGTGTATCGTGTTTACAAATAAAAAAAAAACGAAATTAAAACCCAAATCGAAATAAAAATAAAAATTGTGAAAAAATATCCAATTCCGAGAAAATAAAATTTAAACATGAAAAATCTATTTGAAATATCATTGCACAATAATGAAGTTTTATTATTCTTTTTCTATTTCTCGAAAACAGGTGGCGTGGATAAAGGCGGACACTAAGGCGATTTTAGCGATTCACGAACACGTTATTACGAATAATGCTCGACTTTCTGTGACGCACAGTGATTCACATACGTGGACATTGAGCATTAAAGAAGCACGTCGAGAGGATCGTGGAGTGTACATGTGCCAGGTGAACACAGATCCCATGAAAAGTCAGGTGAGTCTTGAATTGACGTTATAACGGATTTTTTTTTAACCCTCGTTTTATCTCGGCTTTGTAATAAAAAAAAAAAAAAAAATGAGAGAGAGAAGAAAATCCGATAGTGTCAGTGAAAACGAAATAGCTTCGTCACCACTCACGGATATTTATGGGCGAGGGAAACCGTACTTTTCCACCAGAAAAATGAAAAGATTTCACCATCACCACCACCCCCCCTGAAATCCTGCATTACCATTTTATTCCGAATACAACGTCAAAGCTCTCTAATTCCTTTATCTCAATGAATATCATTGCTTTATATTTCTATGAATATTATTATTATTATTGTAATATTTTATTATTTTATTATTTTATTATATTATTATTTTATTATTTTATTATTTTATTATTTTATTATTTTATTATTTTATTATTTTATTATTTTATTATTTTATTATTTTATTATTTTATTATTTTATTATTTTATTATTTTATTATTTTACTATTTTATTATTTTATTATTTATACAGTAAATTTTAATATTCATTATCTTTACCAATTTTATTGAATATTATATTTGTTATTAAAACATGTAATATTCGATGTTTTATCAAAAATAATTTAAAGTTGAAACAAATATCTCTCTAAATTTAAATTATTAATAAAAGTGTATAGTAATTTAAAGCAGTGACTCACTGTTTGCTATTGAGTTAATTTTACTAATAAACAGTAATTTCTACTAATTAATAAGCAAAATTTACAAACTTAAAAGCAAAAAGTGAAACACTACTTAATTCAAATTCGTATAAAGTCGTAATGAACAAAAAAAGAATTTTTTAATTATTTAATTACTAAAATTCTTTAGGATTATTCCACTACTTATTGAATTTTTACGTTCCTAAAGTTTCAAACTTTCGAATGAACGACAATATTTTTTTACTTCTTCTAATTTTTAATATTTCTTTACAAAAAAAATTATTTTTCAAACTAAAACAAATTAATTCTAAACTTAATAATGTTGAATTTCAATTATTTTTCATTTCTGGAGAGTAATTTTCAAAATTCAAAGGATAAAAAAAAATTTCGTTCATTTAAACATTCGTAACTTTAGCCGCACGAATTTTTAACTCAAAATTATTCGCTAAATAATTTACAAATAACAAATTCATTAAAATTCTTCAAGGACTTCTCATTTAATTATTTTATGAATTTTGTAGCAAAAATTCCATATTATGAAAATAATTAAAATTTTAGAAGTACTTTACAAAAAGTCAATTTATAAATAATGAAAATATTTGAAAATTTGTAATAATTTTTTTAAATCTTAGGAAAATTCTCTAAAAAAATACAATTAATTCAAAAAAAGAAAAAAAATAGACTTTCTCACAGGAGTTTAATGATTTAAAAAATTTTTAATAAAATCCAATTCAAAATTCAATTATTTTCATAAATAACGAAATTTTCGATGTATTTCAATTATTTTAAAAATTTAAATACAATTTTAATTAATTTTCAGTGAAAATTGAATTGTTTTTATTTTTAAAACATTATATTCAAATTCTTTCACAAAAAATTGAATATAATATTAATAAATATAGTAAATTTTTCACAGGAATTCAATTATTAAAAGTTAAGTTCTTTTAAACCAATTTATTGTAGTTATTGTAAATAATTAAATTTTTTTATAGAATATTCATTAAATTTTGGTAAAAATAATGAATTATTTTGAAACTAATAGTTTAATTAAAAATCTTCAAAATAATGGAAATTTACAACGAATTTTATTAAAAGCTTTTCTAAGAACAAATGAATTGTTTAGAAAAGTTTTATTATAATTTTAAAAATAATTGAATTCTTTCATTAAAATGTTTAAAATTGTATTTAAAATGATTAAATTTTTTAAAAGAATTTTTCTAATTATAAAATATTGAAAATTAATTGAATTTTAGCAAAGATTTCACTATTTAAAAAAAATTGAAATATATTTTGAAGCATTTATTACAATTTTTGCAAATAATTGAAGTTTTTTGAAAAAATTTATAACGAATTTAGAAAAAAATTGAATTTTTTCGTGAAATTTCATGGAAAATAATGGAATTTTAGCAAAGATTTCACTATTCAAACAAATAATTGAAATAAATTTTGAAGGATTTATTACATTTTTTGAAAATAATTGAATTCTTTTGTAAAATTTTACGAAAATTTTGTTTGGAAACAATTGAATTTTTGTCAAGAATTTTTCCTGAAAATTTTATAAAAATTGAATTGAAATAATTTAATTCTTGCCAATAAATTGTAGAATTTATAAAAAATAATTGAATTGTGTCGACAAATTTTTCGTCATAATTGTTGAAAAAAATTGAATTCTTATTAAAAATCCTGAAAATAATTGAATATAAATAATATTTTTAATAATAATTCTATTCTTTCGAGAAATTTTATTAAAATTATATTAAAAACAATTAAAATTTTCCGTAACATTTTATTAGTTATGAAATTAAATGAATTGATTCGAAGAATTTTATCTACATTTTGGAGAACAATTAAAGTTTTAGAAGGAATTTTATTAAATTTACAAATATAATTCTAATATACTAATTTAATTACTAAAATATTATTTTTTGGATTTTTTCGTAAAACTATTCGCTTAATAATTTCTAAATCATAAGTTTATGAATTATGATTGTTCTTTAAAAATGTCATCAAAAATAAAGTGAATTTTTTTTTCTGTAAAGTTGAAATATTATTGTGTCAAAAATATTAAATATTCTTTAAGAATTACAGTTAAATTCAATTCAATTCCATATTTTGTAAAGTTTAAATATTATTATTATTGTGAAAAATATATAAACATTCAAGGTTTTATATTAAAATCAGAGATAATTTCCAAATTCATAAAAAGAAAAAAATTAAAATCCAATTATTTATAATAATTAGAAACGCAACTTTTTAGAAATTCAACTATTTTTTTAATTTTTAGGTAAAATTTCTGGTTAAGCAATTTATTAATAAATAATTTGCAGACATTCTTGAAGAATTCAATTTCAAATAAATTCAATTCCCTAGTCTATAAATAACTTTTTTTTTGTGAATTTTTCAAAAATTAAATTATTAAAAATAAATCCAATTTTATATTTTGTAAAGTTCAATTTTTGGCATAAATAGAAAAATTAAAGGTTTTTTTTACAAATTTATAGAAGCTTATTATTATTAAAACTAATAAAATTATATCATCGTAAATGTACATTTTTTGCACTTTTTTCAGTTTTTTTATTAATTCTTTTATTTATTTAATTTACCACAATTTTCTTTTTTATTTATTTATTAATTTCTTCTCTTTATTTATGAATCAATTTATTTCATCATAAAAATTAGTTACAGAACATATATTCTAATAAACGTATTGCATTTTAAATATCAAAAAGAAAATGTGAAAATTATAGAGGTCAATTTTTGAATAATTAATTTAAATTTGAATCTTTAATAAAATACAAGCATCATTTATTTCGAAATATTTATCGCTATTAAATTCCTATACATTTGCAAATAAATATATTTCAATCGAAAGCATACCGAATTTCGTTTTATCAAATAGAAATGGTTTTAATTTACTTTCAAATTCCTCAAATGTTAAATTATTCCAAATTCCTGTAAAAACTGATAACATTGAAACGATTTTTATTTCTTTACATGAGATAGTTTTGTGTTTATAAAATATGAAATTCCCCCCGATCAATAAGTTAAAAATAATGGAAATAAAAATCGTCTCATATTTATTTCATTTTGTCAAACTTCAAAGCCAAAAAGTTCACAAAGACCGTGCTAAATTTACAAAAAAAGGTCATTAAACAATTGTTTATTAATGCAGAACAGGAAAAAAAATAATTTAATTTTTCGGAGACGCATGAAATTTTCAAATTATTGCAAAAAAAAAAACAGACCAAAGCTGAGAAAGAAGAAATTTTTGTCAACACAGTTTTCTTGAAAGTATTAAATTGATACTAAAGTGGATCAAATTGATGCCAAAAATGTGTATCAATTTTTTATTTGATCCACATTTTTGGTATCAATATTCGATGCCATTTGATACTTTTAAGTTAACAGTTAACTTTAAAGTTGAAAAACTATATGAAAAAAAATTGAACGTGAAATAAAAATTGAACCATTTTTATTGATATATTTTGCAAATAGAGAGGAATTTTCTAATTTTAATGAATGATTAAAAAATAAGGTTATTCTTTATTTTTTTGTAAATTTCGCGACATCTAAATTTTAGCTTTTAACTCGAGAATGTGACGTTGCGTTTTGCAGAGCGCATTTCTGGAGGTGGTAATCCCACCGGACATAATTTACGAAGAGACGTCTGGGGATTTGATGATACCGGAAGGTGGTTCTGCGAAGCTGGTTTGTAAGGCTCGCGGTTTCCCAAAGCCAGACATCGCTTGGCGACGAGAGGACAAGAACAACATAACGTCAAGATCCAGCCACACTGGTCTAAAAACTAAAGGTAAAGAATTAGCCGACCTTTATTTATATTAAGTATTGAAATCTTTTGAAAAATTTTTTAACAATAGTCGATATTTAAAAAATCATTGAATTAAGGAAAATTTTTGAAAACAATTGAAATATTGAGAAGGGTTTTATGACAATTTTTGAGAATAACTGCATTTCGGAGAAGAATTAATTATTTCTAAAAATTGAAAAATAATTAAAATTTTTACGAGAATTTAAAAAAAATGTTTGTAATATATAAACGAATTTGAGCGAAAAAGTTTAGTACTTTTGAAAATAATTGAATTCCTTGTAATAATTTCGAACTTTTTCCAAAATTAAATTTCTTTTTCCAGTTTAATAATATGTTAATATGTTAAAAATTCAGATTTTCAAAGATTTTAATTTTAAACCTTTTCAAAATTTAATTAATTCTAAAAATTCCCACTCTAATGCTTTTAATATTAAATTAGAATCTAAAATTTTAACTGAAATCCATTTTTAAATCAAGTTTTATTAGAAAATTCTACGAAAATCGAATTTATTTAATGAAATTTTAATTAATACACTTTTAAAACAGAATTTTTAAACAGAATATATTTTTAAAAAAAGACAGTTTGTTTATTGTCACACAGTATATATTGAATATGTTTAGCTCTATATTATAATTAATTAATAATAATAATAAAAATAATATAATTTTAAAAAGTAATACAATTTTTTAATTACATACAATTTTAAATTAATATAATTTTACAAATTCTGTGCAAAAGTATTTTACTAATTTAATTAAAATAATTTACTAATAAAACTGTTTGTGGTGAATTTTTTGTTTCTCTCTTTCTCTTTTTTTTCTCTTTTTTTTTAATCAAACGTGAAATAAAATTTTTGCATTGAATGTAGTAAAATTCTCGTTTTGCGCATACAAAGTTTGCTTGGTTCTACATATACAGAAAAAAGTAATTACAGTGGCAACGTTTACTCCACATACCACATTTATCAATGTCCTCATTCATTGACAAGCACTTTTATTTTGTTTGTAACATGTCAATCTTCCCTTCGTGTCTACTCATTTCAGTATCGGTTCTTCTTGAACATTTCGCGCATCACAGAGCAAATTTTTAATTGAAATACGCTTGAATATCTCATAACCTACATGTATACGTAATATATAGATTATAGAATCGATAGAGGTAGTCTATATATTTTCGTGTGTCTCTATCTTTTATTTTTTTAATGTGTGCCAAAAATGTGCCACCACCGATAAATTTCTGCAATTATTTCAGTTTGAAAACAAATTTTATTTTTTGCAGTTTTAATTTGTAAATAATTAATGCTAATTTTTTCTGAATAAAAACAATTTTTCAGCTGAAAAATAAATTTTAACAATTGTTTTGCTTAAATTAATTATTCTCTGCGACTAGATTTTTTATTGAAAAATAAACGTTAAGAATTAAATAAACTTTTTTTTAATTTAAACAAACATTTTTTCTGACTAGAACCATATTTTTTTTAACACCAAAAAATGTTAAAATAATTCATCTTTGAAAGATTCTAAATTCCTGAACGTTCAAATGAATGAAATTTATTGATTTCTTCTAAAAATTAAATTTTTATTGCAATTATTTAGCTTCACTATCCAAGAAATTAATTACTTAGTTTGTAAACATTAAATTTTTTTTGCAATTATTTAGCTTCACTGTCCAAAAGATTAATTGCTTGGTTTGTAAAAATTAAATTTTTATTATTATTTAACTCCACTATCCAAAAAATTAATTACTTAGTTTGTAAAAATTAATTTTGTTTGCAATTATTTAGCTTCACTATCCAAAAAATTAATTACTTAGTTTGTAAACGTAAAATTTTAGTTTCTAAATTTTTTTATGATTAGTAATTTATTAAAATATCTTCAATAAAAAATATTTCGTTCATTTGAACGTTGAAAATTTGGGGATCATATCTTTGGATTAATTTTGTTCTATGAAAAAAGACTGAAAATAAAAATTAAAAATCTATTTAAATAAAAATGAAAATAAAAATCTATCAATGAGAAAATAAAAATCTATTAAAAAGAAAATGAAAGTGAAGTTTAAAGAAAAGTCGATTAAAGTAAAAGTTAAAATGAAAATGAAACTAAAAATTGAAGATGAAAGTAAAAGTAGTAATTAAATTACATAATTGACCGTCTGAGGGTATTTATAGTGAAAAATTGTTGACAAAAATAATTTTAATAAATGTTTGTTTGAGTTTCAGTGCCATTTGCGCAAGGAGAGACACTACTGTTTTCGAAAGTGACGAGAAGTGAAATGGGCGCTTATTTATGTATAGCAAGCAATGGCGTACCACCAACAGTCAGCAAACGAATGATATTGCAAGTACACTGTGAGTAAATTTTCTCTCTAAATTTCAACAAAATCGAAAAATAATTTCCGCCATCTTCACGTTTACAAAATAGAAAACAATTTCTTATTACAAATTTATTATTAGGATAGAAATAAAATTCATAAACTTTATAACTCAACTCGAAAAATTATAATTCTAAAGAAAAATCATGGTTATAATTATTCTCTAAATTTAATTTACTGAACATTAATTTTTACTAATTTAAATTAGTATCTTACTTTCTGCTTTCAAAATCGTCATAAAAATCATTGAATTCTTGCGAAGAATCTGACAATTTATAAAAAATAAAAATAATTAAATCGTTTTAAAGAATTTTAACATAATTTTTTAAAATAATTTAATGTTTTAAAAGAATTTTTTTTATTTTCAAAAGAATTGTATTCAATTAAAAACTGTTATTAATTAGCTTTTAAACAAAATGTATTCTGTTGAGAAGTTTTATTAAAATACTATTAAAAATAATTGAAGTCCTGCGATGAATTTTACTATTTAAAAAAATAATTCTGTTTTTCCGAAAAATTACATCAGAATTTTTGAAAATAATTAAATTATATTAATTGTTATAATGAAAATAATTGAATTTTGGAAAAGAATTTTATTAAAAATTTTCAAAATCCTGATTAAATTCTTTTAAGAAATTTTTTTGAATTTTTTTTTAGATAATCTGTTATCTTTAATAATTTTTATTGAATATTTTGAAAGTAATTGAATTTTATAAAGAATTTTTTTAAGTGTTATAAAAAAAACGCTTCTGTTAAAAATTATAATTCAATACTTTTTTGTTAAAGATTATTAAAACTGTTTTCAATATAATTAAATTCCTGTGAAAATTTTTATTATTTATTGAAATAATTTAATTCCTGTGAAGAATTTTCATATTTTTCGAAAATAATTAAATTGTTTCCAAGAATTTATTAGATGTTTGTAAAATAAATGAATTTTTTCGAAAAATTCTATTAAAAATTGTAAAAATATTTTACTTAATTCTTCAGTGAAATTTTATTAAAAGATTGACATAATTAAACTTTCATAAAAAAAATTGTGCCATTTTTTAACTTTTAAAGGAAATAAATCAATATTTTAGAATAATTTTTTTAAAAATTTGGAAAATAATTGAATTTTTAGAATAAATTTTACAATCTTAGAAATAATTTACATATTGAGATTAAATCACTTTTAAAATTATTTTTAAGAGAGTTGTATTTCTGCCAAAATCCATTATGTAAAAAATAATTTAATTTCTATTTCAAAGGATTTAAAGAAAATTCAGAAAATAATTGAATTCTTTCATGAAAATTTATTAAAATTGTATTAAAAATTACCGAATTTCAGAGATGGATTTTACTATTTAAGAAAATAATTCAGTTCTTCTGAAAAATGTTTTTAAAGTTTTTAAAAATCATTGAATTTAATTAATAATTTCAAAAATAATTGTATTGTTTCGTGAAATTTCACCACAATTAAATATTAATAATAATTGCATTCCATTGAAGAATTTTATTATTAATGAAAATAATTAAATTCTTTAGAAGAATTTTATGAAAACTTTTCAAAATCCTGATTAAATTCTTTTATAGAATTTCTTTGCATTTTTTAAAAATAATTTGTTTTCTTTAATAATTTAATTTAAAACATTTTGAAACTAATTGAATTTTATGGAGATATTCTTTGAAATTTTTATAATAATCGGTTTGCTAAAAAATTTCATAATTATATAAAAAATATTGAGATATATATTATATAATAATAATTATATAATTAAATATTTTTTTGTTGAATTTTATTAGAATTGAATTGAGTATAATTGAATTCCTGTGAAAAATTTTATTAAAAATTGAAGAAAATGTTTCTGAATCTCTGAGTGAAATTTTATTAAAAAATTGACATAATAAAATTTTTATAAACAAATTGTGTCATTTTTTAGTTTTCAAAGAAAATAATTTAATAATTTTTTTTAGAACTTTCTTAAAAATTTAAAAAATAATTTAATTTTTAGAATAAATTTTACAGACAATCTTAGAAATAATTGAATTTTCGAGATTAAATCACTTTTAGAATTATTTTTAAGAGAATTAAATGTTTACAAAGACTTTACTAAATAATTGAATTGTTTCATTTCAATTTCAAATTTTACAATTAAAAAAATTATGATTTATTATTGTACAAAGAGCAATCGTCAAAATTCGCTGCCAAAAACAACCAAAAAAAGAAATTTTTTTTTTAAATCAAAGTCTATCTTAATATAAAAGAAAAATCAAACTGACAATCAACAGCAAAACAAAAAAGTCGATAAAAAATAAATTTACCCAAAGAACGTGTTGTATTCCATTGATTACACCCGTATAGAGATAAATTCAAGATGCTGAATAAACGTCAAGGTTTTTAATTCTTATCTCGAGCTATAAAATAAAACACTAGAATATCGTAAAGTTACTTGTAGTTTAAAAAAAAAGAACAAGTATATTGAGAAGGAGAACCATACAATGGAAAAGGAAAACTTTTTATAGATCCCCCGTTTTTTTTCTCTCCTGAGCATTTTAAACGCGCAGTTTGAAATATCGACACACCGTGGAGGTATAAGAAAAAAAAGTTTTTCAAAATTAAGTAACGTCTTAAAACAAGATGGTCTGATAAAAATGAAAAAAAAAGAAAGAACGAAAGAAAGAAAGAAGAGTGTGAGACTGAAAAGAAATAACAGAAAAAAAAGGAACGAGAAAAAAAGAAAGACGAAGGAAAAGACTTGAGAGAAAAGAAGCGTGAAATGGTCGCGAGCGAATGAGTTTTTGCCAAGTGGAATAACATTCCACGATAGTAGTAACTGCCGTTTCTAGTCAGACGTTACTGGTTCGCATCCGCAGTTATGGACTACTTATAAAACGCTAAGTTTAATCCGACAGAAATCATTGTTATGACCCGCAGGCCCTCCTCGTAACTGCTATATACTTTTCAACGGGAAATTTTTATATCGGATATTAATATTATTATTATTATTATTATTACGTCTGGACGAGATTTATAAAAACAATTTCTAATTTATTATTTTGCTCAATACATTCCTAGCGACAATTGCTTTTTAATTTTTTTCTATTTTTAGCTTTTAAAAACTTGATTTTCTATTATCCTGAATTGTAGACGAAATTTGCATTTTTTTTTCCTTTTTGAACACAATTTTTGAGTGGAATAAAACAAAAAAAAATTTAATTAGAAACAATGATTCCTGTCGGAACTTGTTAATCACTAATCAATAATAAAAAATAATAATAAAATAATAAAAACAATTAATAAAAAAAAATTTGTGTTAATTACTTATTTACAGATACTTCCAAAATTAGAAGGTGAACAAAAATTGAAATTCAATTATTTCTAGACACTACAAACGCAATTCTATGGGAATTTAATTATTCTATGAATTTTAGCGTAAAATAATTAACCGAATAATTTATACAAAATAATTTCATGAAAGTTCTTTAAGAATTGAAACGAAATTCAATTCAATTCCATATTTTGTAAAATCGAATTACTATTGTTAAAAATTTTCAAATATTCAAAGTTTTATATTAAAATCCAGGATAATTTCAAAATTGATAAAGTAAAAAAAAATTGAAATTCAATTATTTATAATGATTAAAAACGCATCTCTTTAGAAATTAAATTATTTTTTGAATTTTTAAGAGAAATTTCTAAATAAGCAATTTGTAATTAATAAATTGTAAAAAACTTTCTTAAAAAATTCTTCGGAATTTACATGTTTGTAAGACAAAGAAAAATTGAAATTCAATTATTTATAACAATCGAAAACGTAACTCTTTGAGAATTCAATTATTTTTTCGATTTTTAATTTAAAATTAAATTCGACGTATGTATATATAAATAATTATAAATAATTCAAGATTTTTTAGTAAAATTCGTAGTTATTTAAAAATTTTGAACCTGAACGAAAATTGACATTCATTTATTTATAAAACGTAAAAACGCAATTATTTAGAAATTTAATTATATTTCAGAAATTTTAAAACTTAAACTATTAACTATATAATTTAAAGATTAATAATTTTGTAAAATTTATTTAAGCATTGAATTTCGATTTAATTCAATTACATATTTTGTAAAACTTAAGTATTATTGATTTTTGCAAAAAACAATGAACATATTTTATTTTAATTATTATTGCTAAAAATATAAAAATATTCAAAGTTTCATATTAAAATTTGGGATAATTTTACAGTTTATAAAGTGAAAAAAAATTAAAATTTTAATTAAAATCCTAAGCCATAAAAACGAAAAAATTTAAAAATTCAATTATTTTTTAAATTTTTAAGTAAAATTTTTATACTTAATCAGTTTATAATTAATATTTTTGCATACATTTCTTGAAGAATTGAATGTCAAATAAATTTAATTTCATATTCTATAAAGCTATACATTATTTTCGTCAAAAATAGAAAAACAGTTTAAAAAGTATTTTTAATAAAATGTTTCTTTCAATGTTTAATGTTTATAAAGTGAAAAAAATTGAAATTGAACTTTCTAATTAAACTGAATAATTTTAATTCCTACTATTTTTTTTAAATTTTACTAACTATTTCTACTTTAATTCATAAAAATTGAATTCAAAAAGAATAATTAGAATTTGTCTTTTAAATAATATATAAACAAGTGAGAAAAAAATTGTTTCGTAATTTAATAAGGAGAGAGTATGACGTTTCTTGAATAATAAATAAAGCCAACGGCTGACTAAAGCCGATCCTCACTACTAAATGTATCATGTGGCTGACCAAAGTCAAACTTTACCACTGAAATTTTTATCATTTTCCAACTACTCAAATATTTAGCAATTTTGTACAAACATTTTAACACCAGATTAATAATTCTTTATTGATTTTGGTTTAACATTAAGTAATTTGACTAATTTCACTAATTTAGCTTTTTAAGCAATTTAGCTGATTTCAATATTTAAGTGCAATTAAACTGAGTTAAATATTTAACATATCAATTTAACTAATTTCAAATTTTTTAATATCTAACTGCAGTTTAACTAAATTAAATTAACATTAATTAATTAAACATTAATTTAACTAATTTTGACATTTAACTGCAATTTAACTAAATTCAATATTTAACACGAATTTAACTGATTTTTAATTTTTAATATTTAACATCAATTTAACTAATTTCGGTATTTACTGCAATTTAACTAAATTTAATATTTAACATCAATTTAACTAAATTAAATATTTAACTGCAATTTATCTAAATTCAATAATGAACATCAATTTAACTACATTCATTATTTAACTGCAACTTAACTAAATTAAAATAACATTAATTAATTAAACATTAATTTAACTAATTTTGGCATTTAACTGCAATTTAACTAAATTCAATATTTAACACGAATTTTACTGATTTTTAATTTTTAATATTTAACTACAATTTTACCAAATTAAATATTTTATTGCAATTTAACTAAATTAAATATTTAACAACAATTTAACTAAATTCAATGTTTCACATTAATTTAACTAATTTTGGCATGTAACTGCAATTTAACTTAATTTAATATTTAACATGAATTTAACTGATTTTTAATTTTTAATATTTAACTACAATTTTACCAAATTAAATATTTAATTGCAATTTAACTAAATTAAGTATTTAACATGAATTTAACTAATTTCGGTATTTAACCCCAATTTAACTAAATTTAATATTTAACATGAATTGAACTGATTTTAAATTTTCAATATTTAACTACAATTTAAATAAATTCAATATTTAACATCAATTTAACTAATCTAACTACTTTCAATTTTTAACTATAATTTACCTAAATTTAATATTTAACATAAATTTAACTAATTTAATTTGTTTTAATATTTAACCATACTTTATTTAATATTATTATTATATACAATAATTATGAAATACGAAGTTAAAGTCCGCAACTTTTTAAAAAACGAAAAATCAACATAAAGAATTATTGTTTCAAATTAAATTTATCTCTACTTTTCCATTTGTCTTAATTTTTAAGAAATTAGTTGTTTTTAAGAAAATAATTATTTAGAAAAATAATAATAATAATTAATTACCAGTTATTAGGACTCTAAATAAAAATTATAACAAACAACTAATTATTATGACTATAAATAAAAATAATAACTAATTATTAGGACACTAAATAAGGATAATAACTAATAACTAATTATTATGACTCTAAATAAAAATAATAACTAATTATTAGGACTCTAAATAAAAATAATAACTAACAACTAATTATTATGGCTCTAAAGAAAAAAACCTTTCTCTCGCATTAATTTCCCATTACAATTAAAAAAAACAATAAGTTTAAGCGCGACAAAAAAAAATTAACTTCAAATTTAGAAAAAAGAAAAGTTTCATTTCGAAACACGTTGAAAGTTAAAAAGAAATTTAAAAACAATTAAAAAAGTAAGATTACGACAATTATAATAGTGCCAAAGTAAGGAGTACTCATTTAAAGTGTTAAATTGAAAAGCATGAAGAAAAAGTCGCTTATCTAAAAGCGTGGACACTCGATTCACTCTTCGTGTTTTTTTTCTCTCTCTCTTTCTCTTGAGAATGTCGATCGCAAAGCGAAGTGATGCAAAGAAACTGAATGAGACTCTTCAATTATTCCAAAGGATCTTATCGCAATTGTGCTTGTGTATAGCCATAAGATTGGTGGCGTGTAAGCGTACATCCAATTTCCGGGGAGAAATTACCTTTGTGAAGATCTGAGACGCGGCAGTGAGAAAGAGAGAGAGAGAGAGAAAAGAAAGAGATGGAGAAGTTAGTCGTAACCGCAGCTTAATTCATTCTCCTAGTCTTCGAGTCTCAACTATTCTGCTAAATTCAAGAGTATAGTAGATATAGTACACCGCGAATGTAATTATATTATCTTCCCTTATAGTCCTTCTTATAAGCATTTCCTTTTTTTTTCCTCAACATTATTCCTTCTAACATATATACAATTTTTTTTCTTAGCTTTTTTCATCCACTCTCTCTCTCTCTTCTTTATAGTGCATAAAGAACGGTGTATTATATTTCTTTTCTTACATACTTTCGTGGAAAAGAAATTATAAAATTAGAAATAATTATTGTTTTTTTAACTCACCGAAGAATTAAGACTCATCTTCTCTCACCTGCAACAAAAAAAAAACCTATAAATAAAGTAAATTCAGATTTTGGACTGAAATTAGAAAATAAAAAATAATAAACACTAAAACGACAATAATTGAAATTATTTTCACGATAATAGTTATTATTTAATTACAAGGTTGAAACAAAAACAAGAAATTAAATTTGAAATCAGAAGTAAAAAATAGTATCAAAAGAGTCGGGAAATATTAGTAATTGTTGCAAATAGTTATTTAGTTATAAATTTAAATTATTAATTTAATCATAAATTTATTACTTCATTATAAAATAAAAAACACTAAAACTACCATAATTGAAATTATTTTCAAAATAATAGTTTTTATTTAATTACAAGGATGAAACAAAAATGAGAAATTAAATTTGAAAATAAAAATAAAAAATAGTATCAAGTGTGTCAGGAAATATTCGTAATAGTTGAAAATAGTTGCATATTATTTCATTATTAAAATAAAAAACACTAGAACGAACAATAATTGAAATTATTATCACAATAATAGTTATTATTTAACTACAGGGTTGACACAAAAAATTAAATTTTGCTCTTTCTTGACTTCCAGACATAATTTTACTTTTTTTCTGATTCTAAAAAATATTATAATTCACTCTTAAAATGAATAGACGCTGAACAAAATTTTCTAGCTCATTTGTTTACGAATTTCTTTTAGGAAAGTAGTTGAATTTTTTTAATACTAGTAGTACAATTTGAAACAATCGAAAATGATCATTTTCGGTGGTATCAAAATTTTCTTTTACACTTTTTCAGAACCTGAAATCATATTAAAGTATTAAACAATAAAAAAAATTAATAAAAGTAATTTGTAACTGATCTACCATTGTTTTTTTAGTTTACAAAAAAATCAATTTTGCAAAAAATTTAATTATATTCAACAAAACTTTAATAAAATTTAACGAAAGAATTCAATTATTTAAAAAAAAAAAATTTTTAATCCTTTAAAATATATTTCAATTATTTTTTGAAATAGTGAAATCTGCTAAAATTCAATTTTTTTCAATTTTATAAATAGAAAAATTCCATTTTTTCTTCATTTGGTATAAAATTTTTCAAAAAAATTTAATTCTTTAAAAAATTTTTAATAAATCCTTCGAATTGTATTTCAATTATTTTTTTAAATGAATAAAATCTTTACTAAAATTCAATTATTTTCAATTTTATTAATAGAACATTTTTTTGTAAAAATTCAATTGTTCACAACAAAATTTTAATAAAATTTAAGGAAAGAATTCAATTATTTTCAAAAATTGTAATAAATCCTTCGAAACATAATTCAATAATTTTTTTAAATAGTGAAATCTTTGCTAAAATTCAATGATTTTTAAAATAAATATTTATATTTCAATTTTATAAATAGTGAAATTCTTTGCAAAAATTTAATTATTTTTAATACAATTTAACATTTTAATGAAAGAATTTAATTTTTTTAATTTTTAAATAATACTTTTCGTAAAGATTCAATTATTTTCTAAAAACTTAACTAAAATCAATTTTTTAATCAATTTTTTTTATAAAATTCGACGAAAATTCAATTATTTAAATTCGAAAATAAATAATTTATTGAATAATTGAATGTTTGTTAAAAGTGAATGCTCATAAAGAATTTTAGTAACAAAATTTTTTAATTTATTGAATTCTTTTGACGTATTTTAATAAACAAATTTTAAATAATTACAGTTTTCGAGAAATTTTATTGAAATTTTTATTATAAAAACAGTTGCAATTTTTTATTGAGTTTTATTATTTACAAAAATAATTGAATTATTAAGAAGAAGTTTATATAAAAGTTTGTAAATAATTAAATTTATACGTAAATGTTTTATTATATTTATGAAAATAAACTATTGTTTGCGTAGAATATTATTAAATTTTATTTTTGAATAATTGAATTCTTTGTAAAATTTTATGAAAAGTAAATGTTTATTTGTGGAAAAAAATCATTTTATTGAGGAAAATTTTCGAAAATAATTGAAATCATGACAAGAATTTTTATTAAAAATCTTTGACAATAATTAATTAATTTTAACAATAATTAATTAATAACTTTTGAAGAAAAATTTTATTATTCATAAAGATAATTTAAATTATGATGAGATTTTTAAGAATGTTCAAAAATAATTTAATTCAATAATTATTATCGCAGAAATAGAAAAATTCTAGTTTTTTTGTATTAGAACTTGTGATAATTTCATAGTTTACAAGGCAAACGAAAAAGACACAAAAATTCAGAAATTTTCTTATAAATATTACAATAATATTGCAATGATATACGTCGCCTGTTAAAATTAATAATTTATCATTAATTAGTTATTCAAAATAAAATTTTGTTGAATAAAATTTTTTTATGATTTAATTATAAAGTAATTGCAATGGTTAATTTTGTTTTTGCTTTTTTGCAGCAATCAGTAATTTTTAATCAGTTTTGTACTATCAAACAAGTTTATTTACTTTATCCACAATTTAATTGAAATATTATTTTACCTCAATTATTTGCTTCGTTAACAACATAAAACGTAACTCTTTCACTCAAGTGAAATCATGTATAGAGAAAACGATAGCAATCTCTTCCTATGGTGTCAAGAAAACCTGACACTTTATACACTATCGTCTTCTCGTAATCATATTTTCTATCCTAACGACAAAAAAGAATAAAAAAAATAAATAAAAAAAAACCTTGAGAAAAATTTAATTTAAAAAGATTGTAATATTTGATTTTTCAACGTTCCTTAAAAGTTAAAACACACAAAAAATTGCATATTAAATTCATATATTAATAATATAAATTTTATGAAGAGAAAAGAGAAAAAAAGATATAGACTGTGAAAAATATTTATATATTCACTTGTGTCTGTGTGTATATATATATTGTGCTGAAAATATAACGTACAGTAACAATAGCGACTAGTATATAGTCGCTTTGAATTAGAATTTTAATGGACATATCCAACAGAATTCATAAAAAACTTTTATTTATCCATGTAAAAATTTACTTCTTTCGATAATACAATAGCTTCATTTTTATACATGAATCTATAAATAACTTTACGAGATATATCCATAAAATCTCGTTGATACTGATTTTTTCTTCCTTTTTTTTTAATTTTAATACAACAAAAAAACTGTATCAAATTTTACTCACTTTTCAAAAAAAAAATAAATAAATAAATATCATTATATTGATTAAACATTCTAGCATTATATTGAAGCATTTGAAATTTATTTACATGATCTGCACAGGTCAATGGGGAATGTCGATTAAGTAAGAAAAAGTAGAATTGATCAGGGATAATTGAATTTTTATTTTAAACCAAAAACTTAACAAACAAATATTTTTTACAATCAGAAAAAGTCTAAATAAGAAAAAGAGAAAATGAAATTTTTGTCGCAGACCCTAATTTAATAATTATTATTAGGTATTTATTATAAATTATTTAATTTGTTTATTAATTCGATAAAATAACTATTCATTTTTTCTATTTTATTCTCAAAATATTTAATTCAATATTAATCTATTATAATCGGTTAATATTGAATTAAATATAAATAAATAAAAATAATAATAATAATAAATGAATATTTATTTTATCGAATGAATAAATAGATTAAATAATTTTTTCCCCCTAGTTAAGAAATGTATTTAAACGCAAGTTTTTAAGCGCACAAAAAACTGTAAATATTGATTCGAAGAAAATAAAGCACTAATTAATTCTGGGCTTCAAACTTTGTAAACAGAGAGGTTCAACAAACTTTTCTCATCTCTATTATATGTATTCGGCATCAAGTGCATTGTCATAATGGTAATAAAATAAACATCTTCAAGAGAACTTGTTGAGAAAAAAGTCAGTTATTCAAAAGTTACTAATTAATAGATTATACAACAAAAAAACGGGGCATAAATTGATATTTCACTTTTTTTTCTCTCGACTTATTTTTTTTTATTTTCTAAAAACAGTTTTTGTTACAATTATCATTTAAATATACTTATTACTTTTATTACTATTATTATTATTATTATTATTATTATTATTATTTTAACCTATAACGATTTTCCATTCATATATTTTAAAAAACAGTGAAATCATGGACATTTTTTTCTATAATTATTTTACGATGTCTAGTATAATCTAATTTATTAATGTTACGAAAATTTTTTCATTTGTTTAAACAATTTATTATCTCTAAATTATAACAATTGCAAAAACAAAATAGTGAAAAGTAAATAAATAGTAAATAAGTTATTTTGTGATTCTTTAATGTTAAATGAATAAATTAAATTTGTTCAAATTATTATTTAATATTGTTTAAACAATTAATTCTTGTTATTTATTAATTTTTCACTAATCTTTTTTTTTGCATCTTGAAATACGCTTTTTTATAATTTTACAATTTTCTAACTTATTTATAATAACTGATTAATAAATGTCAAATTACTATTCTAACAATTGTTTAAATCAATAATTGTTATTTTTTTTCTATTGCCCCTAAAAAGACGCAGTTTTTTTCTAATTTTGCAATTTTTGGACCTTTTTGTAATAAGCGATAAATATATAAAAATTCAAATCGCTATTTTAGCAATTGTTTAAACAATGTTAAATAATAACTATATAAAATTTAATTTAATATTTAATTGAATTTATTTAACATTAAATAATTCCATTATAATCTGCCAAATGTACAGAAATTTGCTTTTCTCTATTTTGTTTTTAGAATTGTTAGAAATAGAAATTAACAAATAATAATAATAATAATTAACAAATGTTAAAACAAAAGAGAGAAAAGAAATTTCTACAAAATTTGACAACTTAAATTCTAACAACAAAAAATGAATAAATTAACAAAAAAAAATATTTAATTAAATTTGCTATAGTTATTATTTAACATTGTTTAAACAATTAATTGTTGTTATTTATTGACTTTTTATCCATTGCACCTAGAAAGACGTTTTTTTCTAATTTTGCAATTTCCAAACTTACTTATAAAAACCGATAAATAAATAAACGTCAAATCACTTATTTAACAATTGTTTAAACAAATAATTGTTGTTCATTATTAATTTTTATTTTATTGACCCTAAAAAAATACAGTTTTTCCTATACATGAAAGAATTTAAATATTTATAATAATCATTTAATTCTTGTGAAGAATTAAGAATTTTCTTCTAAATAATTCACTTCTTTCGACTAATTTTATGCAAATTCTTAATCAGATAATTAAGTTTCTGAAAAATTGTTATATTATTCATGAAGAAAATTGAATTCTTAGGAAGATTTTTACAAGAAAATTTTTAAATAATTGAATTGTTTGCAAATTTTTTTAAAAGTATTAAAAATCATTGAATTTAGAAAAGTTTTTAGATAATAATTAAATTTTACAAAGAATTCTAATAAAATATTTCACGATAATTGAATATCTGTGTGGTATTGTATGAAAATTTTAATAAAAAAATTCAATTCCTAAAAAGCTTTTTATTATTTACCAAAATAATGGAATTCTTATCAAAGGTTTTTTAGAATTTTTCAAAATAATTAAATTAAGAAGAAGAAGAAATTTAATACTTTTCAAAATAATTTAATTCTCGTAATGAATGTTGTTGTTTATGAAAATAAAAATAATCGAAATAGTGCTGAGGATTTAATGTCAAATTTTTAAACATTTGATTTTTTCAAAAAAAAAATTTATGCAAATTGAAGTGTTGGGTGCAAGAAGGGCGTATAATAAAAAACGATGAACGGAGATATTTCAAGTTAAAGATTTAAACTTTCATTGCCCAAAAACTGTTCACTGAGAAAAAAAATTATTTGATTCAAACAAATTTTGTTTAAATCAAACCTAAAATATCTTTGCTATACAGTCAAACATATTTAAGTTTAATTCAAACATATTTTCTGGTTCAGTTTAAGAGATTATAATATATTGAAATCAAACATAAATTGTGGTTGATTTTAAATTATCTGTAGTTAACTTTTAAGTTTGATTCAAGTATAAAATTTTGTAAACATAATTTTTGTTTAAACCGTAACAGAAAATATGTTTGAATTAAATATAATTATTCAAACAAATAATACTTTTGAATCAATGCAGTAGATGTTTTCTATATATTGAGATTAAACTTACAAATTAATTTCAATTAAACAAAATCGTCTAACATTATTTTTGTGTTTCATATAAGTATAATGTTTTCTCAGTGTACATTCAAATCAAATAAACTTCTTTTTAACTAATTAGTCTTTTATTAAGCTATCAAATGCAATTTTAAAATTAAGAATTAATTGAGAACAGTTTAGTTATGTATGCGAATAAATAAATTTTTTTCCTTCAGAGAGAGAGTATTTAAATTTTCCTCCTACATAAAGGTCACAATGGATCTAAATTCAAGTGACAAGAAATTTTATACATATCCCTCTGTCTCTTTCTCTCCGTTCTCCGGGTCTCGAGGTTCGTTTTTGGTTGATACGATTGCGGTATATGAAATAAGCCTGCAAAGCGAAACATCGGAACCGTAATGGGTTTTCGGGATGGAGCCCAGTCTGCGGTTAGAAACCAGTGAAAACGGATCTTGGAGAGAAAGAGAGAGAGAGTGAGAGAGGGATCGAAAGCGCAGGAACGTGTTCACTATATACATATATATATGTACCGAATTTCAAAGTATATATAGAGGGACAGAAAGATACTGTGGTGATAAGATACGCTTGATCCTTCTTGGCATTACCACCTACTCTTCCAGATGGGCCACTGTTACGACGTTTACCGTAAAGTTTTCCTTGAGACGTCAAGTCACGCCAGTTTTACGCTCGTCTTACGCACGCGTTTGTCATTACCTCTCCGATAAAAGCTTCCTCCTCCCATTCTCTCTCTCCTCTTTGAAATTCGTCTTTATTACCCTCTGCACTTGCACCTCAATGAAGGAGTGAGTATTCCTCCTCCACAGTACAATCGTTTTTATCGCATCAAATTTTAACTGCAACCAACAATATTTTCTGTACCATTGTAATTTTAATCCAGCAATCGATTTTTAGCGATTAATCAATTTTTACACTGAAAAAAATTTAATTGATTCAACTAACCGATTAATTGACAATTATTAATTAAATATTTAATTGAAAGGTCCCTGAAGTTGCCATCGATGCTCAGGATTAAAAAATATTTTTTGTACTAAACCAAAAAAATCACTCAATTTTCCCCAAAGTTTTAAATTAAAGAAATACTATTAAATAGTTTTTTAATTCTTAGGTGAATAAGAGGAATAAAATTAGTTCAAATTTTTTTACTAAAAAGAAGGAAAAATAGTTTTCGATGATGAGCATCGATGACAACTTCAGAAACCTTAATTAAATCAAATAATATTTATTAGAGTCAATTAAATTGTGTTTGCTTCAAATACTGAAGTTATTGATTCAAATATCATTTAATTGACTCCATTAAAATTTTTTTGATTCAAGTAAATATTTAATTGATAATAGTCAATTAATCCAATAATTTTTTTTTAGTAGTAACAATCAATAAACACATAGTTTAAATATAATTTTTCTGGAGAATACATTAATTATTTAAAAAAATAATTAAGTAAATTCGATTATTTTCAAGAATTTTAATACAAATTCAATTATTTTTGACAATTTTGATGAAATTTTCTTTTAAATCATTATTTTCAAAAAAAAAATTTTTTTAATTTCTTAAAAATTCAATTATTTTGAAAAATTTAGATATACAATTCATTAAAACAATTTAATAATTCTTATGAACTGTAAAATTCTCCTACAAGAATTCAATTATTTTCATAAATAATAAAATTCTCTACAAGAATGCAATTATTTTCATAAATAGTAAAATTATACAAAGGAATTAAATTATTTCATAAAAAATAAAATTTTTCAAAGGAATTCAATTTTTTTCAAAACAGTTTTAATAAAATTTCTCTACCAAATTCAATTATTTTAAAAAATTGTAACAAATTTTTTCCAAACAATTCAATTGTTCTGAAAAGCTTTAAATCAAATTCCTTGTAAGTTTAAATTACTTTCCAAGTTTTCAATTACAATTTGTTTTAAAAATTACATTATTTATATACGAATTTTAATGAAATTCTAAAAAATAAATTAATTATTGACAAAAACTCTATAATAAAATTGTTAGGAATTTAATTTTTTACAATGAATAATTTTAATATAATTGAAAAAGCAAATTATTAATTACAATTAATAATAAACAAGATTATTTAAAAACTAAAAAAGAAAATCTTCATAAAATTCAATCACTTTCTAAATTTTTAGTAAAAATTATTTCTAAACAACTTCATCACTTTTTAGAATTCTAAAATTATTATTTTAAAGAATTTTAATAAAAATATTATCAAGAATAATTGACTTTATTTTTAATTTTTTTTTATAAATACTCTGTAAGAATTTAATGATTTTCAGTAAATCGACAATTTAATTATTTCTGAAAATAATTAAATTCTTGAATAGAATTTAATTAAAATATTTTTAACTAATTAAATCCTAGCGAAAAATTTTCTATTTCTAGAAATAATTGAATTTTCGTGAAATTTTCATACTTGAGAAGAATTTTATTTAATTTGTTTTTAAAATAATTAGATTCCGTTGACAAATTTACTGTTTATTAATATTATTGAATTCATTCAAAGAATTTATAAATAATTTAATTTTTCCTCGAATTTTATTAAAATTGTATCTAAAATAATTGAATTCCAGCAAAAATTCCATTATTTTTGAAAATAAATGACTTTCTTGAATTAAATTTAATTAAACGTTTTTTTAAATAATTGAATCATAGCGAAAAAAATTCCTTATTTCTACAAACAATTGAATTTTTGAAAAATTTTTAAAGAAGAAGTGAATTTTTTAGAAGAAAGAATTTTAATAAAAAATCTTGCCAAGAATTAAAATATTTTAAATATATAAATACAATTTTAATTACATTTTCTCGAAAGAATTCAAATATCGAAATAATTGTTGAAAAAATTCTTTAAATGAATTCAAATATTTTCAAATTTTCTTACAAATACATTACAAGAATTCATATATTTTTATTGCCTAAATTTTAATATTTTCAAAACATTTAAAATGAAAAATTATTCAAAAAGTTAGAAAACAAAAAAGTAAACAGCAACTAACTTTAAACTGCGCAAACAAATTACCGGAGTACAAATATTATTAATATAAATAATTTATAAATAATAATTTTATTACAAAAAATACTATACTTTGAGAATTAAGTTTTTTTCACAAATATATACAATTATATTAATTATTAAATTATTGAATGGAAATTTGACAAAAATTTCGAATTAATTTAGTAATTAAAATTTCCAACCTTGTTGAAAATACTAGAGATAAAAACAATACAGTATATATATATATATATATATTTAGTAATCTTTTGGACAAAGGTCTCCTCGTTTTTAAAAACAGACTTTTTCACAATATCATGCATTTCATCTCTTTTGCCTCAGATAATCTTTCCCCACACATTTCTATTCTTGCAAATACTCTTCACATCTATTGTATTCATTCATGTTTTCATGTGTATATCTTCTGTTGCTTTTTATGCTTTCCACACTTTTTATTTATTTTTTTTTTCTCTTTTTACTTTACCTTTTTCTCTTCGCAGTCTACATTCTGAGATCGAAACGATTGTTTAGCGCCACCAAACTTTCGCCACTGACTTTTATTAAGTTTTCTATTTTTTATTTCTTCAGTGCATTTCAAAATGAAATTTTTTAAATTAATTATAGTAATTTATTTTGTCAGAAAATAAGGTTTTATTTTTTTATTTATTTTATTTTATTATTTTTAATTTTTATTTTATTATTATTTTTATTACTATCTTATGTTGTAAGTAAATAAATAAATAAATACGCTAAATTCATTCTAGAAATAGAAATGAAGTTCAAATTGAATTTTTGAAAAATTTTAAAAAAGAACAAAGAAGTGAATTTTTGAGAAGAATTTTATTTCAATTGTATTTAAAATAATTCCATTTCTGTCATAAATTCAACGATTTTTTTAAACTTTAAATTTAAAATTATATTCCTAAAGTTTCGAACGTTCATAAATGAACGACACTATTTTTTTTTTTGCTTCTAATTTGTACTTTATTTACAAAAAAATTATTTCTTACATTAAAATAAATTAATTCTAAACTAAATATTGTTTAATTTCGATTATTTTTTTCGGTAGTAATTTTTAAAAAGATTTAAGGTGAAAAAAGAATTCATTCATTTTTGAAAGTTCAAAACTTTAGCCCCATTTTAAAATTTACAAAAATTCAATTCTTTTTGAAAATAAAATATTGTTCACTACAAATTTTCCATGCGACGAAAATAAAATTTTTAGTTGACCCAAATAAAATCTACTTATAACAGAAACAAAAATTTATTACTCTGGAGACAAAAAAAATAATTCCGATAAATGCAATAAAAAAAAATTGTTATAAAAAATCATGACACAAATGAAAAATAAGAAAATTAAAATTAAATCACCCGAACCCGTGCAGAAATTACCCTACTAGGGCCGTAATATGGGATGAAACGCCGCGCCTGATCAGGGCCAGATCAGGGAGACAAGAAAGTGTGGATTTCCTGATCAGGGCCACATCGGGCGCGGCGTTTCATTCCCTAATAGGTCGGCCCTATCAGGCCCTGATCAGGGCCCCAGCGAAATTTCTACACGGGAAATTCTAATGGCTTATCGTGTTTCATGCTTAATTTATGCTCATTATCATGATAAATTCATGTTCTGCCTTTAAAGAACAACTTTTAATTTTTCTCACACATTTATCTTCACGAGAAACATGATCTTTCAACTGTTAATAACGCCGACTTAATATCAAAACCAGAAAAAGTAAGTCTACTTTTTCAAAGATTAGAATCTTTCTCGAAATAACTAGCCAAAACTTTTTTCTCTCACATTATTCACGAACGAAATACATAAAAATGTTTTACTTTGATATACTAATTTGAGAGTTAATATAATTTTACAGAAAAAAAAGAAAAGAGAAAAACAGAAACAAACGATTTTTTTTTCTCTCCCAACAAATCCCTTTTCATTATAATTTCTTTCCCTCGGAGAGATCTTTTCCGCCTTAATCCTTTGTAATCTTTCTAAATGCATTATAATCCTTCTGTATTCTCTGAAAATCTCTTTCAATTTCCGTTTAGCAGAAAAAAATTTTGCATTTACTTAATATTTGTATATATAATTATAATATAAATATAAATTGAAATATTGAAAAAAATATTTATTATTATTTTATCAATAATCGAGAAAGAGAAAAAGAAGGAAAAATGAAAAAAATACGATTTATAATTGTTTTACAACGATAAGAAGAATAAATTTCCATTTTAACAAAATGATATTATTTAACAAAAGGTTAAGTATGATCATTTTCATCATAAAAGGTTAAAGTCAGTGTCGATAAAATGCATTTTAAATTCAAAAGTTCAAGGCAAGAGATTATCTAGACAATGAAGAAATGTCAGGCGTTCGCTTTGCAAAGGCGATTACACTTTCTCCTTTATATAAAGAAAGGGGTGACGACTTTGTTTTTAAAAGCTATTTTGCCATCGCTTTGTTAAAACTTAAATTAATTCATCGGTTACATAATTTACATAACTATACCGTTCATCAAAAAATAGTTCAACAAATTACTTTCTACAAAAGAGAACACTTTAAAGTCCTAAAAAAAAATAAAAATCACAAAGAAAGTATGTAATAATAGATAAAAATAATTCTAATAAATTCTGATAAAGAATAATCAGAAGAAAATAATTTGAAAAATAGTTAAAAACACAAAAAATTGTATATTATTATTATTATTAAATGTTTGTCACAAATATTACTAATATTTGTCAGAAATATTTCATTTTGTTATTCCCTAACTTTTCCCTGCTTTCTAGACAAAATTTTGATTTTCTCCCTTACCCTAAAGAATATTCTGATTCACTCTAAAAATCATTAGATTATTTTAAAAAATGCTCTATTACACGTATTTTCAAATTTCCTTAATTGTAAAATTATTCGAAAGCATCAATAACTTCTTTTCATTAAATAAATAATAAACATTGAATGATTATTATTTTTCTATAGAAATGAAGATTTTCAACATTTTCAAAATCAATAGCTTTTTATTAGGAAAGAAAAAAAGAAAGAATGTTAATTAAGAAAAAAGTTTATCATTCAGAAAAAATCTAATAAATTTCTTCACAAGAATTCAATAATTTTCAATCATAAGTAAAATAAATCGATTATTTGCAAATTTATTTTAAAATCAATTTCTATTATAGAAAATTCAATTATCACAATTCAAAAATAAATAATTTATTGAATAATCACTTGTTTCTTAAAATTGAATTTTCACAAAAAATTTTATGAAGAAAATTTTTAAATAATAATTGAATTCTTCCTACGAATATTAATAGAATTTTTTGAGAATAATACAATTTTTTGAATTTTATTAAAATTGTATTAAAAAAATATTTAAAATTCTGCAATGATTTCTATTATTTAAGATAATACCTAATTCAATATTCTTAACAAAAATTATTTTTATATATATACAATCCAATTTTACAAAGTTTTAATTATTTCTAAATTATTCAATTAAATATATATATTAAAAAATAAAAAATTTAAATAATTTCGAAAAAATATGCAATGAAACTTTGTCCAAAACAATTGATTCCACTGAATTGTTAGTGAAAAATACGAAATATTAAGATTCTTATCGTTTTTAAATTTGAAACCTTTTGAAAATTCAATTATTCTAAAAATTCACCGTCTGCTTTTAATTTTCAATTATAAATTATTTTTTAAAAGTTTAACTGGAATCTATTTTTAAATCAATTTTTATTAGAAACTTCTATGAAAATTCAATTATTTAAATACAAAAATTTTATTAATAAATTTTTAAATAATTCAATTCTTTTTATGAATTTTATTCAAATTTCTAAGAATAGTTGAATTTTTTTGAGAAATTCAATAAAAATTGTTTTAAAGATACTTGAAATTCTGTAAGAGTTTTATTATTTATGATGATAATATCTAATCGAATTCCTAAAAAAAATATTCTTTTCAAAAGAAATTGAATCCTTGTTAAAATTGTATTATTTTCAAAAATAATTGAATGAATGCAAAAAAATTTATGATAAATTTTAAAATAATTTAATTTCTGTAAAATTTCTATCATTTTATAAAAATAATTTAAAGTTTGCGTAGAATTTTATTTAAATTTTTAATTAAACAATTGAATTATTTTGGAAAATTTCTCAAAAATAGTCAACAGTAAATAATTATTGAATTAAGAAAAATTTTTGAAAATAATTGAAATTTTTACAAGAATTTTATTAAAATTTTTCAAAATAATTGATTTTTGGACAAGAATTAATTATTTCTCAAAATAATTAAAATTTTGTCAAGAATTTTTTTTTAAATTTGTGAACATTATTGAATTTTCGAAATAAATTTGATTACTTTTAAAAATAATTTAATAGAAAAAAATTTTATTTTTGGATTTAAATGCGCTTTGACAAAGTTTAATAAATTTTTTAAAAATAATAGCATTTTTCGAGAGCTACGATCAAAATTGTATCAAAAATAATTTAAGTCCAACGATGAATTTTATTATTAATAAAAATAATTAAATTCCTGAGAAGTTTTATTATTTATAAGAATAATTGAACTATTGAAAAGAAATTTATAAAAAAAAATTTTTAAATAATTTAAGTTCTGTGAAATTTTGTATTATTTATCAAAGTAATTAAATGTTAGCGTAAAATTTTATTAAAATTTGTTTAAATAATTGAATTTCAAGGACGAATTTTACTGTTTCTGGGAATTATTTTTCATATTTACTAAGATGACTGATTTCTATCTACGAATTGCGTTAAAATATTAAAAAAATAATATTAAATATTAAAAAATTCAAAATAATTAAATTCCTAAAACAACAAAAAAATGTGTCATTAATTGAATTTAACAAAATTCTTTATTATTTATGAAAATAATTAAATTTTGGAGAAGAATTTTTCTTTTTGAAAATAGATGATTCCTTTATCAGAAAAAAAACATTTTCGATTCCTGTTTATTTCAAAAATTTCGATTTCTATTATAATCTGATTTCGAAAAAAAATTTTTCTAACAGATTTTGATTTCTAAAAAAATTTCTTCTAAAAAGTTATGATTTCTTATATTTAATTTTCTACAATTTATGAGCTTCTATAATTTTTAACAAAGTTTTTAAATTGTTTAAAAATTAAGATTTTAAATTAGTAGACAATTTTGATATTTCAAATTATTATCAATTTTACAAAATTGAATTTTAGTTTTTAGTGTTTTTAAGTAAAAATTTTCTATAAATCTATTACTTTTAATAATTAATTAAATATACACTGAAAAGTGCAACTCATTTCAGAAGCGTTTGAATTGAATTTAAAATTCAGGTTCTTTCAAATTTGTTATTAAATTCATTTAAGGTTGAAATTTTGTAAAAAAAAATTAATGATTTCTTTGGAACATCAACAAAATTGAAACATCAAGAAACAAATTGGGAAAAAATCAGAAGTTCTCTAAAAAATAACAAATTTATAAATACAAATTTATAATTTGTAAAAAAAAATTGTCGTAAATTAACAAAAAGTTAATATAACTCTAAACTTGTACTAAAATAACGGAACAGATTCTACAGTTTAAAGTGTCAAAATTCTCATTAGCATTATTTAAAATAACCGTTTTTTTGTCTCCTTTTCTGTATCTCATTTCCACGAACGTCGAATGAGTAGAAAAAAAAATTTATGAATGAAAGTTGAAAAATTTTCAAAGCAATACACATTGGCTATGTATAGTTTGAATATATAGGAAACGATTTGTGTTATTTGTGTTTTCATAGTTACAAAAAAAATATATATATATATTTACACACTGTTGCAAACTAACGATGCATCCAACGTCTACTATATACTAAATATACAGGAACACGACAATACGACACAATTGGATTGATTTATGGTCCCGGCTTGGCCTTAACGTTGCTAGCTAGAAAGTTTTAATTGCTTCGCGATATATATTTTTCTGCCTATCACTCGACGAGAGCCCCAGTTAAAGCCAGAGGGCTTGTTCCCGAGATGGATGGCATTTCACCAAATGTGGTTTCACCAAGCACCAAACCGCGACTCACCAATCAAACACGAATCGAATTTTATTCTGACTCTTTAAAAATGCGCGCGTCACGATTTTCGGGAAAAAAAATTAAAAATTATTCTCCAGTAAATTAATATTTATTCTATTTTCATAAATATTAAATTTTAAATCTCGAATCGACTTTCAGACATATTTTGTCGATGCTAAACGTCAAAAATCTCCTTTTTTTTATTGAATCGAAAAAACTATTTGTTTCGAAAAAATTTCCAGCGATGCTAAAATATTTGTTGCTCTAGAAAAATTCCAATCGGGATTTAAAAACAAAATTGTTTTACATTTTTTTTATTGTTTAGTACTTTGGGTAACTTTTTTTAATCACAGAAGGGGAAAAAGAATTCTCATATTGACAGAAATATTTTTTAATATGAAACAAATTTATTTCTTTTCCTGACAATTCAATTTTTTTCTAATAACAACAAATCTTCACAACGTTTATCAACCAAAAAAAATGTTCACTTAGGAATTTACTAAGTGAACAATTTTTTTTTTTAATAATAATACGTCGGTGAAGTTCACAACGTTTTTGATCAACGATTTCTGAAGAAAAAAAATTATTTTCTACCAAAAAGAATACACATTTTTGTTCACAAATATTTTTTTGTAAATCACTCTTTAAAAAAACGCACTATTTTCTGTACAAAAATTAATAAAAATTGGCTTAAAAAAATATTTTTCTTCGGAAATCGTTGACTATAAACGTTGTGAACTTCATCAATGTAAATTAACGTCGATGAAGTTTGCAACGTTTATGATCAACGATTGAAAGGAAAATAATTATTTTCTACCAAAAAGAATACAAATTTTTGTTCACAAAATTTTATTTTTGTAAATCACTATTAAAGATATAAAACGCACTATTTTCTGTACAAAAATATAGTAAAATTTTTTAATTTCCTTGATCAGAAAAAAACATTTTCTTTTCCTGTTTATTTCAAAAATTTCTATTTCTATTATAATCTGATTTCGAAGAAAAGTTTTTCTAACAGATTTTGATTTCTAAAAACAATTTGTTCTAAAAAGTTATAATTTCTAAAATTTAATTTCCTAAAATTTATCAGCTTCTAAAATTTTGACAAAAGTTGAAAAACTGTTTAAAAATTAAGATTTTAAATTAGAAAAAAAATTAACGTCGATGAAGTTTGCAACGTTTATAGTCAACGATTTCGGAAGAAAAAAAATTATTTTCTACCGAAAAGAATAAAAATTTTTGTTCACAAATATTTTTTTTGTAAATAACTATTAAAAATATTAAACGCACTATTTTCTGTACAAAAATTGATAAAAATTCACTAAAAAAAAATATTTTTCTTCAGAGATCGTTGACTATAAACGTTGTGAACTTTACCAACGTAAATTAATAAAATTTAACGCAGCAATATTGACAAAAAATTTGTTTAGAAAAAATAGAATCGTATTAATGATCTGACAATAATTTCCATACAATTAAATATTGAATTAAAAATAATATTTTGGAATAGATTAAATAAATTTTTTTCATTATACAACGTTGTCTACTTCCACTTCCTAAATCTGTTCAAGTAGCAAAAAATTTTGCAACAACAACAAAAATTTCTTAGTTCTATTATTAACAATTCTTTTTTCTTCCTGCATTTTGCCAAACAGAAAAGTAAAAACTTACTAATTTCGAAAAATAATGAGTTTAAAAAACAAATAAAACATGAACGTTAATTAAAATTGGTCAATTTTACCGTTATTATTGGGAGGGAACATCTCGCTGAGAATTGCGGAAAATTTGATATTCAGAGCAATATTCGAGAGGGGAAAAATTGCCATTTAATGATAATGTGTGCATGTAGTTTTTGATTTCTCTAAAATAGGGTCATATGGGTCTTCCATCATAATCGATCCGTTAATTTGTCATGTTACAGTTCGTCCATTGATTCAAGTGCCGAATCAGCTTGTGGGTGCCCCAACCGCTACTGATGTCACATTGGTTTGCTATGTAGAAGCTTCGCCAAAGCCCATAAATTATTGGACACGTGATACAGGTAAAAGTATTGCTTTTCAATTTTTATTCCCGAAAACAAAGTTTTTCCTTTTTTTTCCCCCCTAAATTTGGAAAAATGGAAAAATTGTTCAAAAATATCTCAAGTTTAAAAAAAAATTATTTTTTACATAATAGTATATGAATTTATTCGAAAGCATCGATAATTTCATTTTTAAATTCAGATTTTCAAGGAAATTAATTTGAAAACTGTTCAATATTTAATTAACTTAAAATTGCCATTATTCCTAACTTGACAACATTTTAATTCGATTTTAATTTCTAGCTAAAATTATTAATTTAGAGAAACATTTCAGCAAGAAATTATTAATCTAAAGAAACATTTCAGCTAGAAATGTTTAGCTAGAATTGAATTGTTGAAAAGTTAGGAATTGTAAACTTGTAAATTGTAAATTGAAAACTTTGAGAAAAAGTTCAACTAATTTTAATTTTCAAAAAATTGGAAAAAATTAGTTCGACGAAATTTTTTATTAAAAGTATAAAAAATTAAAATTTTGCAAATATTTTAATTGGAAATCTTTCCAAAATTCAGACACTACTAAAAATTTACGGTATATTGCTTTTAATTTTCAATTATCAGAAATTTTAAATAAAATTATTTTTTATATCAGTTTTTATTAGAAAATTCATTTCGGACCAAAAATAAAATTTTTTCCAAAAAATTAATTTCATTATTTAATTATTTCTAAAAATTCACGTTATAATGTTTTTAAATTTCAATTATTATCATAAATATTATTTAAAATTCTTTTTTCAATAAATTTTTATTAAAAATTTCTATTAAAATTCAATTAATTAAATACTAAAATAAATTAATAAACAATTTATTTAATAATTGAATGTTTCTTAAAATTTAATTCACATAAAGCATTTTATAAATAAGTTTTTAAATAATTAAAATCTTTCGACTCATTTTAATAAGATTATTAAAAATAATTACATTTTTCGTGAAATGCGATTAAAATTGTTTTTAATTTTCAATTATTATCATAAATATTAATTAAAATTCTTTTTTCAATAAATTTTTATTAAACATTTCTATTAAAATTCTTCTATAAGTGTATTATTTTTAATAATTTTTTAAAAGTTCGTACATTTTACGAGAAATACGATTAAAATTGTATTAAAAATAATTTAAATAATTTAATATTAATAATTAAAATTGAATTCCTAAGAAGAATTTTTTTACTTTTGAAAATAATTGAATTCTGACAATGATTTGTAACTTATTCAAAATTAAAATTTATTTCCCGTTTTTGACAAAAATTCCTCCATAAATGCATAATTTTTAATAATTTTGGAAAAAGTTCTTGAAAACTTTCAAATTCATTTGTTTAAAATTTAATTTTACAAAATTTCAATTATATTCTTAAATTCTTTAATCAAATATATATTAGAAAATAAAAACTTGATATAATTTCAAAATAATCCGCAACTAAACGTTTGCAAAAAAAAAAACTCCACAGTCCTGTTAGTCAAAAGTACGAAATATTCAGATATTTCATGTTTTTAACTTGAAACCTTTTCAAAATTCACGGTTTATTGCTTTTAATTTTTAATTATTATCTAAAATTTTAATTAAAATTCTTTTTTATATACGTTTTTATTAGTAAATTCTATTGGAATTTCATTATTCAAATACAAAAGTAATCAATTTAGTGGAAAATTGCATGTTTTTCTTGAAATTGAATTCGCATAAAAAATTTTACCAATAACTTTAGAAATATTTGAATTATTTCGACGATTTTTAATAAAATTTTAAATTAAATGTTTTAATACAATTTTTAAATAAAATGTTTTAATAAAATTTTTAATTAAATGTTTTAATAAAATTTCTAATAAAATTTTTTAATTTAATTCTTAATTTCCAGAAGGCAGATAAAAATTATACTGAAAATAATTGAAATTCCGCGATAAGCTTTATTGTTAATGAAAATAATTGACTCCCTGTTAAAAATTTTATTACTTACGAAAATAATTTAATTATTGAGAAGGAATTTATAAAAAAAAATTCTTATAATAAATTACTACCTCGGAAATTGTTATTATTGTAATAATAACCAAACTTAATTTATTATTTTATTAACATTGATCTAAATCAATATTTTTAATAGTTAATTAAAAAAATACAAAAAATATATATCAATATATATATATATTTATATATATATATATATATATATAGTATATAAAAACACAAC
The DNA here is from genome assembly GCA_032872475.1 of Leptopilina myrica (nomen nudum). Lineage (NCBI taxonomy): Eukaryota > Metazoa > Arthropoda > Insecta > Hymenoptera > Figitidae > Leptopilina > Leptopilina myrica (nomen nudum). The sequence continues at coordinate 9,390,304 of CM065459.1, forward strand.
TTGTTTCAGTAATCAATATTCGACTACCTACTTTAACTTTCGAAAAAAGCTGTGACGAGCAAGTTATGCTTTCAATTACCCGCAATTTAACTTTTTAATTAAAATCTGTTTCAGGAGAATTTTCATTACTCTTGAGTCAACATTGTTAAATTGTGATTTTCAAACTTAAATTATAAAATCAGTTGGAGAATAATAAGTAATTGAATTTTTTTCAAAGTTATTGTCAAACAATTGCAAAACATTAGAAAACAATTTTAATCTCTTGTGTAATTAATTTTTTTCTTTTTTTTTCTTGTTTTATTTTCATATATGTTACTTCTATTATTCATTCACGGGTTTAATTTCAATTTCAGTAAATTCAGGTGCGTTTGACATGCGAAACTAAAGTTTGTTTATAAAGTGAAATTTTCTAAATTGTTCAATTTATTTATTTTACTGATATATAAAAAAATAGGGAAATTTTACTCATTTTTAAGCATGTGTAGAATTTAAATAATCGACAGACTTCTACTTTACTAAATAAATAAATTAGTTAAATTATTTTATTTTATAAAATTCTTGTCAAAATTTCAATTATTTTCAAAAATTTTTCTTAATTCAATAATTATTTTATTATATCAAGTTTTTATTTTCAAATATATATTTAATTAAAGAATTTAAGAATATAATTGAAATTTTGTAAAATTAAATTGTTAACAAATGAATTTGAAAGTTTTCAAGAACTTTTGCCAAAACAATTAAAAATTATGCATTTATGGAGGAATTTTTGTCAAAAACGGGAAATAAATTTTAATTTTGAATAAGTTACAAATCATTGTCAGAATTCAATTATTTTCAAAAGTAAAAAAATTCTTCTTAGGAATTCAATTTTAATTATTAATATTAAATTATTTAAATTATTTTTAATACAATTTTAATCGTATTTCTCGTAAAATGTAAGAACTTTTTAAAAAATTATTAAAAATAATACACTTATAGAAGAATTTTAGTTAAAAACATGAACAAAATTTAATTATTATTATTTTTAATTATAAATATTAAATTATTTCAAATATTTTAAAAACAATTTTAGTCGCATTTCACGAAAAATGTAATTATTCCTAATAATCTTATTAAAATGAGTCGAAAGATTTTAATTATTTAAAAACTTATTTATAAAATTCTTTATGTGAATCAAATTTTAAGAAACATTCAATTATTAAATAAATTGTTTATTAATTTATTTTAGTATTTAAGTAATTGAATTTTAATAGAAATGTTTAATAAAAATTTATTGAAAAAAGAATTTTAATTAATATTTATGATAATAATTGAAAATTAAAAACATTATAACGTGAATTTTTAGAAATAATTAAATAATGAAATTAATTTTTTGGAAAAAGTTCAATCGAATTTTTAAAAATATTATTTGAAGATTTTTTGAATATATATTTAATTTAATTGAAAAATTTACGAATAATTGAAATTTCGTAAAAATGAATATTGTAAACAAATGGATTTGAAATTGTTCTAAAAATATTTTTGCAAATTATTCAAAATAATCGATCTCATGAAGTATTTTAGTTCAAAATTGTTGAACAAAATTGGTCCGTAACGTCAGTTTATTAAAAATTTTTAATAGTTCGAGCCGTGCTAATTATTTTATAAAACTCTTTCAAAATTCTCGATTTTAATTTCAATAAAAAAATTGTGTTTAAAAAATCGAAGTTACAGAAAATTTTTTTTTTTATTTCTAAAAATACTTGAGATGTTGATAAAAAATTTGTTTTGGAAGCATAAATATTCCAAATATAACTAATTTTTAGCAGATAAAAATGTTAAAATATAAAAAACTAAATACAAAACTAATAAATATAATGAACTTAATTTAAAACAAAATTCTTATTATTTCCAGGGGAAATGATAATCAGCAATGGAAAGTACTCAATGTCAGAAACGGAAATTTCCGTCTACAGTGCGCAAATGCGTTTATTAATAAAAGACCTTCAAGAACGGGATTTTGGCGGTTATAAATGCATCTCGAAGAATTCGCTGGGCGATGCTGAGGGAAGCATTCATCTTTACTGTAAGTTTTCTTTTTCTTTCTTTCTTTCTTCTTTTTGTTTTTTTTTTGATAGTCAAATAAAAGTGATTCTTTTTTTTTGTATTTTTTCTTTTTTGATAAGGTAAACGGGGAAATGAAAAAAAAGTCGTAAAGTCAAACCCCAGAGACATTAAAAAGACTTCGAGATTTTACCAAACGCATTTCCTTGAAACGCTTCTCTCTGTTTAAATGCGCAGCCCTTCTAGTTTCTTGTTCACGTATAAAAGAATACCTTATTCGTTTCATAAAACCGGATAACGACGTCAATGAAGCGCTCCATTTACTTTAGGATATTGTTATTCAACATATATATATATATATATATATATATATATATATATATAAATATACCTTACGCCATGTATTTATAAATACATATGAAAACTACGTGTTTTTAAATTTAACGAAACGTCATTTTGACATAATCTACATTACTTCGTATTTCATAAAATTGATATTCGATTTCTGATATAATTTATACTTTCTCGATGAAATGTTTAATTTTAATAATCATGGGAATATTTAATCTAGTTATCTACTTATGTAATGGATTTCGATATTGCAGGTAAAAACTGTCAATCAAGAATTATATTTTTGTTCTCTTTTTTTTACATACATATATTCAATATTTTAAATTTTTAAAAAGATTTCATATATTTAAGTAGAAGAATTGTTACCAAAAATATATAAGGGTGACTTTTTACTCAGTGCCGTCACTTTTACTTTCCGACTGTCTCCTATTCAGTAACTAAAAATTATTTCCCAATCATCAAATTAAATAGAGTTTATTTTACAAAAAGTAACTACTTTAAAATTATTTCCATAATTTCAATTAAATTATTATTTTTTAAAACTTATAACTAAAGTTCTTCTTTAAATTAAATATAAAAAAATAAATAATAATAATAATGATAATAATTTAAATAATTTTTAAAAAAGTTTTTGAGAAATTTAGATTATTGGAAAATTCTTCAAACAAATATATATTCGAAAATAAAAACTTAAAATAATTTCAAAATAATCCGTAATTAAACTTTCACAAAAAAAATCAACAGAATTGTTAGTCAAAAGTACGAAATATTCAAATTTTTAATGAGTTTAATTTGAAACCTTTTCAAAATTTAATTATTATTACTAAATTTCACAGTCTAGTGCTTTTAATTTTTAATTATTATCTAAAATTTTAATGAAAATTCTTTTTTATATCAGTTTTTATTAGAAAATTCTACTGGAATTCCATTATTGAAATACAAAAGTAAACAATTTAGTGGAAAATTGCATGTTTTTCTTAAGAATAAATTCGCATAAAAAATTTTACCAATAACATTAGAAATAATTGAATTCTTTCAACGATTTTTAATAAAATTTTTAATGAAATGTTTTCATCAATTTTTTTAATTTAATTGACAATTTCTAGAAGACAGATAAAAATTGTATTGAAAATAATTGAAATTCCGCAATAAGCTTTATTATAATCTAAAATTTTCACTGAAAATCTATTTTTAAATTAAATTGTATCAGAAAATTCAACAAAAATCCAACTATTTAAATGCAAAAATTTTATAAATAAATTTTTAAACAATTGAAGTCTTTTGACGAATTTAATTAAAATTTCTAAGAATAATTGAATTTATTGAGAAATTTGATTAAAATTGTATTAAAAATACCCCAATAAAAATTTTATTATTTACGAAAATAATTAAATGATTGCGAAGAAATTTATGAAAAATTTGTGAATAATTGAATTTCTGTGAAAGTTTATTTAGTTTATGAAAATAATTTAAAGTTTGCGTAGAATTTTATTAAGATTTTTTCATTCAAACAATTGCATTCTTTTGGAAATTTTTGAAAATAATTGAAATTTTGCAAAGTATTTTATTCATTTTTTTTTAAATTCAATTTCGGAGAAGAATGAATTATTTCTAAAAAGAATTGAAATTTTAAAGAGAATTAAAAAAATTTTTGATCATCATTGCGAAGAATTTTATTACATTTGAAAATAATTGAATTTCTCCAATAATTTCTAACTTTTCCAAAATCCAATTCTTTTAGTGTTTTTAACGAAAATTCTTCCATAAATGCATTATTTTTAATAATTTTTGAAAATGTTCTTCAAAATTTTCATATTTATTTATTTATAACATTATAATTCTATTTTACAAAATTGCAATTATTCGTAAATTCTTCATCTAAATCTTGATTAAAAAATAAAAACAAAAATAATTACACATTTTTCGAGAAAATCGATTTAAATTGTATTAAAAATAATTGAAACTCTACGATAAGTTCCATTATTTATAAAAATGTTTTTATTCCTAAAAACCATCTAATTATTTATATATATTCAAAAAATTAATTTTCTATAAAAAAATTTTATTATGAAAATAATTAAAAGCTTGTGTAGAATTTTATCAAATTTTTTAAAAAATAATTGAACTTCTTTGTAAAATTTTATTTAAATAGAAGAAATTAAAAGTCATGTAATTAAAATTTTGCCAAGAATTGAGATAATTCATAAGAAATTAAATATTTAAATTTTTCAAAAATTATAGTTCTTCAAGATTTCTGGAAAATTCATTTTAAATTGAACTTTTACAAAATTCTAAAGTAAAACCTTTTGATTCGTCTATTTATGAAAATTGTAAAGGCAAATCTTTTAAAAATTCAATTAATTTTCTAATTAAAGTAAAATTAGTCATTCAGTGATTTCTGAGTAATAATTTTATGATAGTTATGAAAAAATTAAATTATTTAAAAAGAAATTGTTGTCATTCCATTAAATTTCTTATGCACGAAAAAAAACTTTTAACAGGAACAGCGATAACTGTCGCTAAAATATCGAAAGTATTCGTTGAAATAGCGAAAGTATTCACTGCAATAACTAAAAATTTCGCTAATACAGTGAAATTTGTAGTTGTTTCAGGTGAACATTTTTTTCGTGTGTATTGAATAAAAATTATAATGTTTAATTCAAAGATAATTTTTGGTTGACCGTATAACAACACTGAGAAAACGATTTATTTGATTAAAATATATTTTGTTTAAATCAAACTTAAAATATCTTTGCGATAGTCAAAAATATTTAAGTTTAATTGAGACATATTTTTCGGTTCATTAAAAAAAATTAATATATTTAATTTAAACATAAGTTGAGGTTCATTTTAAATCATTTATAATCAACTTTTATGTTTGAATTACGCATAAAATTTTTAAACATATTTTTTTATTTAAATCGAAACAGAAAATATGTTTGAATTAAATATAATTATTAAAACAAATAATACTTTTAAATCAAAGCAGTAGATATTTTCGAAATATTGGAATTAAGCGTACAAACTAATTTGAATTAAACAAATTATTTTTTTATTTAAATTTAGTATAACGTTTTCTCAGTGAAAGATAATTTGATTCAAGTATATTGTTTTCTCAGTGTAAAAAGATCTAAATAGAAAATTTTCAAAAAAATAAATGGTTTCGTAGTCAAAAACTACCACTTCCTGAAGAGTCGCCCATAAAGATTTGTTTTAATTTAACAAAACTTGTATTCTTGAGATTACAAATTTAACTTTCGTGAGAGAATGTCACGAGAGTAGTAAAAACAGTATATCTAAATAAACAAGATTTATGTTTTTGTTCAAGTGAATGCAGAGATTATTCTAAGAGAGTGGCGGTGTTTCTTATCTAAATCCATTAACGTGAAGCGAGTCTGCTTTTTTTATCAATAAAATTTTTCATCTAATTTTTCTTTTAAGGTGAATTTTAGGAGGAAGAGAGTGAGAGAGATAAGATCATTTTCGTTAGCACGCGGGCAAAGGACGAGCGAGCGAGCGAGCGAATGAGGGTTTTTGTCAGTGGGCGTTAATTGTAGAAATTTTCCGGTGTAAACGGACGCCTCTCTGCTTCTTGTCTTGTATCTCGGGACTCATTCGCACGCGGGGGTTTGCTTTCACGTTGATATGCGCCACTAAACCAAAGCCACCCTCACTATATAGTCACGCGATCAGATAAGCTCGGGGATTAACCGTTAAACAGAAAAGCAGCTTGTAAGCACAAACTAAAGTACAAAGAGGAATAGGAGAGCTCATAGAGGCGAGAGAGCTTTCAACTTGAATATTATTTATATCCGTAATCAATTGACTTGATGAAAAACATTTATATTCATACAAAGTTAAGCCAAAAAAAAAATCAGGACTTTCTCATTTTTTTATGAGAGTGTAAAAAACAAAGTAATGACAAACCAAAAAGAAAACTATTCTGAAAAAACGAAATTCAAAATATTCCTGATTCACCCTCGATAATAAATTTAAAATCTATTATAAAAAATAAATTATTTCTTTCGGAAAATTTTAAAATTAAAAAAAAAATTAAACATAAATAAAAAAGATCCTAAAGTTCTGAACGTTCAAATGAACGAAATTTATTTATTTCTTTTGAAAATTAAATTTTTATTGCAATTATTAATAATTATAATTATGTTACATATGTTACTTCACTATCTAAAAAATTAATTACTGACTTTGGAAACGTAAGATTTGAGTTTTTTAATTTTTTTATGATTAGTAATTTACTAAAATATCTTCAATAAAAAATATTTCGTCCATTTGAATTTTGAACGTTCAAAACTTAGGGATCATAAATAAAATGTTCAAAAAAAATTTTATATTATAAATAAAATATTAAAAACAAATTTTTTTTAAGCATCCAAGACCCTCGATTTCTAAAAAAAAGAATTTATTATTTACGAAAATAATTAAATGTATGCAAAAATATTTAAATTAGTATTACAAAATTTTAAATAATCTAAATAATTTTTACGATAAATTATTTTAATAAAAAAGTTGTAGAGAAATAAAATGATAGTTTAATTTCTTCACTTGAGATTAATAATTATTTTCAAAAAAATGATTAACTAAAATACTTTTTTAAATCGATTATTATTTTCAATAATTGTGATTCCAATAAAGAACTTTATTATTTTTTGAACACATAATTAAATTTTTGCAATAATGTACAAAATTCAATTTTTTCTTTGTTTTTTTAACTAAAATTCTTCCATATATGCATTATTTTGAATAATTTTTGAAGAAGTTCTTTAAGAATTTTTAAATTCATTTGTTTATAATTTAATTTTACAAAATTTTGATTATTCATAGATTCTTCAATTAATTATAGATTAGAAACTAAAAACTTGAAAGAATTTAAAGAAAAACCTGCAATTAAACTTTCTCAACAAAAAAATTGATGCCACAGAATTGTTTGTTGAAAAAAGTGTAAAAATTCAAATTTTCAAAGATTTTTCATTTGAAATCTTTTCTAATCCAATTATTTCTAAAAACTCACGCTTCTACTCTAATACATTTCATGTTCTATTATAAAATAAACTTTTTGAAATCTATTTTTAAACAAATTTTTTTTTAGAAAATTCGACAAATATTTAATTCCATAACACAAAAATTTGTTTAATAAATTTTATAATTGAATTTTTTTGACAAATTTTAATAAAATTTTCAATCATAATTGAATTTCTCAAAAGAATTTTATTACTTTTAAAAATAATAAAATAGGTAAAAAATTAACAAGTTTTAATAAAAGTTTTAAGAATAATAGCATTTTTCGTGAAATTCGATCAAATTTGTATAAAAAATTCAAAAATAAATAAAATCCTAAAATAAGTTTTATTATTGCTGAAAATAATTAAATTCCTGAGAAAAGTTTTATCATTTATGAAAATAATTTAATTATTGAGCTGAAACTTGTAAAAAAAAATTTGTAAATAATTTAAATACTGGGAAATTTTTAATATTTATGAAATTTAGCGTAAAATTTTATTAAAATTCGTTTAAATAATTCAATTAAATATAAATTAGAAAATAAAAACTTGAAATAATTTTTTTGACATTGAAGCAAAATAATAGCAATAAAAATTTAATTTTTAGAAGAAATAAATAAATTTCGTTCATTTGAACGTTCATAACTTTATAATCTTCTGCAATTAATTATTTCATTACAATTAATTATTTGAATTTCTAAAAACAATTTCATTTTTTACGAAAATAAATGAATCGCAATGAAAATTTTATTTTTTTACGAAAATAATTGAATCGCAATGAAAATTTTATTTTTTTTACGAAAATAATTGAATTGCAATTAAAATTTCATTGTTTACGAAAATAATTAAATGATTGCGAAGAAATTTATAACAAATTTGTAAATAATTGTATTAAATTTAATAAAACGTTTTCGTATAATTATTTAAAATTTTTTTAAAAATATAATTAAATAATTCTTTTGCAAGATTTTATTAAAATACCAAATATATAAATCATTGAATTGAGGAAATTTTTCAAAAATAATTGAATACAGTCTCCAATTTTTCCCAGAGTTCTAGAATAATTTTCTTTACTAAATAAGTTGCTGTTTAAAATCTCTGTTTTTAGAACTAGCATACCATTAGTACAGTACAAAATTTATCCCGAGCAAGGGGAATAAATTTTGTTAATTTTCGAGGATCGAATTCCAAACCATATTTTAGAGGTTTGTGCATTAAATGACAAAACCTCTCTATGTCATGTGGGTTTGTAAGGGAAATTTATTGTTAGCCGTGATTGTGGTTTTGCGGAAGCTGCGAATCACCTGAGCAGGCTCTAATTCTCAAACTTCTTAGTGGATATTCAAAACGGAAATATACCTAAGCTACCAATATCCATGACCTCGATTTTCAAGCTCTATATTCCAAATTTACAGCGGAACCTTCGACTTTCTGCTATATCATAAAGTATCATAGAAAAAAATTTGTCTGAAACAAGCAAAAAATTTTTGTGAAACAATCAAATAAACAACGGAAGCAAATGTTTGGAAGCAGTACATAGCACAACATTTTAAGAAACAATTGTTTTGTATGATCGTTTGTTCAGTTCAATTATAAAAATTTGCCTCAATTAAATGTTTGGTTAAGTGTATAGCAATCCGTTTGAACAAACATTTGTTTCGTTTGATCGTTTGTTTAGTTCCACTATAAAAATTTGCCTCAACTAAATGTTTGGTTAAGTGTATAACAATACGATTGAACAAACATTTATTATGTTTAATTATTTGTTTAGTCCAACTGTAAAAATTTGCCTTTAACAAATTTTTGGTTAAGTGTACATCATTACATTTGAACAAACATTTGTTTCGTTTGATCGTTTGTTTAGTTCAACTATAAAAATTTGCCTCAATCAAATGTTTGCTTAACTATATAGCAATACATTCCAACAAACATTTGTTTCGTTTAATCGTTTGTTTAGTTCCACTATAAAAGTTTGTCTCAATTAAACGTTTAGTTAACTGTGTAGCAATATGTTTGAACAAACATTTGTTTTGTTTGATCATTTGTTTAGTTTAACTATAAAAATTTGTCTCAATTATATGTTTGGTTAAGTATATAACTATACGTTTGAAGAAACATAATTGTTTTGGTTGATCATTTGTTTAGTTTAATTGTAAAAATTTGCCTTTAACAAATTTTTGGTTAAGTGTACATCATTACATTTGAACAAACATTTGTTTCGTTTGATCGTTTGTTTAGTTCAACAGAAAAACTTGCCTCAAACATATGTTTGGTTATTTGCTTCAGATGATAAAATTCTTGCAAATGCTAAATTGATTCACTATAACTGAACTCGGAATAGTTAAACAACAAACAAATTTCGATTACAGCAAATAAACATTTTTCCCCTACTGCACTGAATTAAATTTCATATGCGAAGAATTTTTCAAAAAAAAAAGATCAAGTATTTCCTTCACATAATTGAGAAGTAAAGAAATGCGAGCAATAAAATTCCCATACATACATACATACATAGAAGTTTTCCATATAAACTGAAAAAGCACTAAAGTAAAAGGATATGAAAGATAAATGTTGAAGGGAAGTGAAAAAAGCATGACGTATTTGTAGAGATATGCCGCACATCATGTCAGGCTCGACTAAAAGTCCGCGAAACAATATCCTCCTCGTATTAGTTATCGTTTATCAGGGCATCCAGCCAGACAAAACGTGGGGTCTCGGGAATTGGGTGAGCCATCTGTTGCCAGACATGATCGATAAAAGTCCGCCAAGTGTTATCAGTGCTTTCGGCGAGCTGCCGCACATTTTCCACCCATGTTCATCCCTTTTCTCTCTTCCTCTCATCATTCTCTTCTCTTTTGGTTTTGCCCAATTTCCACCCCCGTCAACCTTCGATCCTTTCCCTATATATATAGAGAGAGAAAGAGAGAGAGAGAGAGATGGGATTTTGCGGGGGATATACACGATAAATTGGATCCACCAACCGGATTCCTCGTCAAAGAGAAATTCTTCCCTGCCGTAGTTGTGATGTCGAGCGTAGAAATACTCGTGTGATTCTCATCTAAGCGGCGAGCATGTGGAAAAAAATGGGATTACCCCTGGTGGTTCGTGTAAAACAACGTTGTGCCTTCGCGTGGACCTCGCAAATAGTTCTCTAAAAACCCCTGACTATGTGCCGGAGTCAGACGTTCCCTATTCAACGAATGCCAATCCTGTTAAATATTCAACTAAACAGGAATGAATGAAGAGACTAAAGAAAAAAAAAGAAAGAGAACAATTTCCAATGAATGACAGTTATGATAAAGAAGCGAAAACACAACGAAACATAGAGTCCAAGCACAGAAAAATATAGTAAAGAATAGTAAAGAATAGTAAAGAATAGTAAAGAATAGTAAAGAATAGTAAAGCATAGTAAAGCACAGAAAAGTATATCCAGATTTCGCACTCGTTAATTAATTTTCAAAAATAGCTTTCAGACTTAAAAAAAACGAAGTTGAAGTCCACAACACCTTTATCAAACTAAAATAGAAATAAAATTTGTTCAATGCAATCAAATATTATATTCAATTTAGTATTTAATTGGACAAAAATTATCATCAAAGCAGAGAGCCTAAAGTTTTGAACGTTCAAATGAACGAAATTTATTTATTTCTTCTAAAAATTAAATTTTTAGGGTAAATTTGGCTTTTATTTTGAAACTATTGAACTATTTTACCAGCCGTTTGAAATATAAGTTTAATTTTAAGTAAAACTCAACTTTTAATTCTAGTTTGACTGTCGTATCGATAATATTATAGTTGTTATTGTAATTTGTATTTTTTAACTGCTTGTTTCGATTTGTTTCGATGACTGTGAATTGAAAGCAGGTAAACTTAACATAAAATACAATTTTGGAAGCTAAAAACTTTTCTGAATTATTTTTTTGTTATACAAATAAAAGAAAAATATAATATTACAAAATTTGATAACAAAATATTTTGACAAAATCACCAAGTGGTGCAAAAAAGCCATGTGCAGAACATTCGTAAAACTCTTATAACTTTGTCCTTTCACGGAATACAAAAAAATGTTCTACAAGGATTTTGAAGCTTAATAACTAAACTTTCAGTAATACTTTTAAATTTGAAAAAAGAAATTCAAATTTCGATTTTGTAGTACCAAAAGTAAAAAAGTGGCTTTTTTACCCCACTCTACCCTATTCATGAAAGAATTTAAATATTTATAAAAATCATTTAATTCTTGTGAAGAATTAAGAATTTTCTTCTAAATAATTCACTTCTTTCGACTAATTTTATGCAAATTCTTAATCAGATAATTAAGTTTCTGAAAAATTGTTATATTATTCATGAAGAAAATTGAATTCTTAGGAAGATTTTTACAAGAAAATTTTTAAATAATTGAATTGTTTGCAAATTTTTTAAAAGTATTAAAAATCATTGAATTTAGAAAAGTTTTTAGAAAATAATTAAATTTTACAAAGAATTCTATTTAAATATTTCACGATAATTGAATATCTGTGTGGTATTGTATGAAAATTTTAATAAAAAAATTCAATTCCTTAAAAGCTTTTTATTATTTACCAAAATAATGGAATTCTTATAAAAGGTTTTATTAGAATTTTCCAAAACAATTAAATTAAGAAGAAGAAGAAATTTAATACTTTTCAAAATAATTGAATTCTCGTAATGAATGTTGTTGTTTATGAAAATAAAAATAATCGAAATAGTGCTGAGGATTTAATGTCAAATTTTTAAACATTTGATTTTTTCCAAAAAAAATTATGCAAATTGAAGCGTTGGGTGCAAGAAGGGCGTATAATAAAAAACGATGAACGGAGATATTTCAAGTTAAAGATTTAAACTTTCATTGCCCAAAAACTGTACATTCAAATCAAATAAACTTCTTTTTAACTAATTAGTCTTTTATTAAGCTATCAAATGCAATTTTAAAATTAAGAGAAAGTTGCAATTAACTATTTAATAATAATGTTTTTCAAAATTAATTTATACGCCCTTTTTGCACCCAACGCTTCAATTCTATTTTAAATCATTCAATTCCTGTGAAATTTTTACTTTTTTTAGGGAAATAATTGAATGTTCCTCGTGTAATAATTGAATTCCTTTGGAAAAATTTATTAAAATAGTTAAAATAAAGTTAAAATATTAAAATATTAAAAAAAACAATTGAATTTCTGTGAAAATTTTTGTTATTTTCGTAAATAATTGAATTTTTTATTAGAATTTTATAAACATTGTTTAAAAATTTAAACAATTAATTTTTTTCGAAATTTCTTTGAAAATCAAAATACTATTCTAAATTAATTAAATCCTTGTGAAATGTCTATTATTTATAGCCATAAATAATTGAATTTTGGATGAATTTTATCAATTTTTTCATAAATAATTGAATTTTCATGAAGAAATTTGATGAAAATAGTAGATATTAAAAATAATTGAATTTCGAATATTTTTTTCAAATAATGGAATCGTTTCAATGAATTTAATTATAATTTTTGAGAATAAATTTTTGTTTTCTAGTATTATCGAATTTAAAGTAGTGAAAATACTAAAAAAAAACGGAAATAGTAGCTTCTAGTGGCCGAAATCTAAAAATAATACCCAAATAGTAGCGTAAATTAAAAAAAGTAGTATAATAGTAGGTTTTAGTTGATAGTGCGAAGCCTGAATCTAGTAAAGCAAAGTAAAGAATACTAAAGCATAGTAAATAATTGTAAAGAATAGTAACGAATAGTAAAAAATAGTAAAGAATAGTAAAGAATAGTAAAGAATAGTAAAGAATAGTAAAGAATAGTAAAGAATAGTAAAGAATAGTAAAGAATAGTAAAGAATAGTAAAGAATAGTAAAAAATAGTAAAGGGTAGTAAAGGATATTAAAGAATAGTACAGAATAGTAAATAATAGTAAAGGATAGTAAAAAATAGTAAAGAATAGTAAAGCATAGTAAAGCATAGCAAACCATAGCAGAACACGGCAAAGCATAACAGAACACAGCAAAGCACACACTCGAAATTATAAACGAATTAATTAAACAAAACCATTAATTACTTGCCCTATTTTCGTTAATGAACTTTATCTCTCAATATTCAGATACACACACGACATATTAAACGTATAATAATCCTATTGGAATTTTCGAATCAGATTATATAAAATTTTAATCACTGCTGATAACATGTATTTATTATACTTGTATTAACTCGATTCTAGAGTATATACACACACAAATATATATATATATATATATTCCCTGAAATTTCTAATTAGCTAAATCCAATAATAATTTCCAAACAAATGAGGCATAAAATTAGCAAAAGAAAAAAAAATATTAAAAATATTTCTTTTCTCCTGCATATTGCGGTTGACAAACAAAATTATATCCACAGAAGTTATCTCAATATTTACAATCTAATATATCTATCTCGTTAAATTGGTTGTATGTTTTAAATATATATTTGCGCACACAAACACAAGAGTGCGATGGGAAATTTGTAATATCGAACAGAAATCAAAATTTATAGAAACCAAACATTCATGAAATCATTATTGAGAATGAAAAAACAGACAATTTTTATTATGCTGCAAAATAAAAAACAAAATCGAAAAAAAACAGTTGTTTCAAAAAGTGTCTTGAAAATATTTTTAACTTCTTAAAATAAACAGTAAAATTAGTAAAACTTTTTGTCTCCAAAACCCATCTCTCTAAAAACTATGTTCCTAAAGTTTCGAACGTTCAAATGATCGACAATATTTTTTTACTTCTTCCAATTTATATTTTACACAGAAAAAAATTATTTTTTAGATTAAAACAAATTAATTCTAAACTAAATATTTTTTAATTTCAGATACTTTTCTTTATTCGATAGTAATTTTCCAAAATACTTAAGTTGAAAAAAATTTTCGTTCATTTGAACGTTCAAAACTGTCAAGTTTACAAAATTCTTTTTAAAGAAACTTTTTTTTCTATGCCAACAACAGGACCGTTAAAATTTACTATCGAATTATAAAATGTAAAAAATTTTCATTATTGTAATAATTAAATTATTAACAAATTTTAATTCTATTGCAGCAATGAATCTACAGTCGAAGAATAATGAACAGTATGGCGTTCATCTCGAGGACGAGGCTTCGGAGAATCGCGAGGGTCACAGATTAAATCACGTTTATCAAGGATCATTGCGAGAAACTGGTTCAACATTGAGACCAAGACATAATGGTGGCGGTTACAGTAATTCTAATTCATCGTTAAGGAAACATAAATCAGCTGTTTGGATAATGCTAATTATTTCCTATCACCTGACAAGGTACACGTAAGACCATCAATATCAAGAGCTACCAAATCGTTCATTTTCATGATAATGCGAGGAATATTTTTCACAATCCGCAAAAAACCATTTTTATCGAAAATTAGAAAAAAAAAAGAAATTTAAATTTTTAAACCTGGTCTTTCTAAATTAGTAATAAAAATGGTCACTTATTTGAATGTAGTGACTGATTTTTTTTATTTTGTATTCGTCTGATTTTGACTTTTGATAAATTGGGACAAATTAGTATTCATTATTATTTATTTATTATTTATTACTAAAATTTCCTAATTCATTAGTAGAAAATACTATTTATTAGTAAAAATTACTATTTATTACTAAAATTTACTAATTCACGAGTAAAAAATATTATTTATTACTAAAATTTACTAATTCATTAGTAAAAATTACTATTAATTAGTAAACATTACTATTCATTAGTAAAAATTATTATTTATAAGTAAAAATTACTATTTATTACTTAAATTTACTAATTCATTAATAAAAATTACTATTTATTATTAAAATTTACTAATTCATTAGCAAAAATTACTATTAATTAGTAAACATTAGTATTCATTAGTAAAAATTATTATTTATTTATTATTTATTACTAACATTTACTCATTCATTAGTAAAAATTACTATTTTTTACTTAAATTTATTAATTTATAAGTTAAAATTATTATTTATTACTAAAATTTACTAATTAATTATCAAAAATTACTATTTATTACTAAAATTTACTAATTTATTAGCCAAAATTACTATTAATTAGTAAACATTACTATTCATTAGTAAAAATTATTATTTATTATTAAAATTTACTAATTCATTAGCAAAAATTAGTATTCATTATTAATTATTTTTTCTTTATTACTAAAATTTACTAATTCACGAGTAAAAAATATTATTTGTTACTAAAATTTACTAATTTATTAACAAAATTTACTATTAATTATTAAACATTACTATTCATTAGTAAAAATTATTATTTATTATTAAAATTTACTAATTCATTAGCAAAAATTAGTATTCATTATTAATTATTTTTTATTTATTACTAAAATTTACTAATTCACTAGTAAAAAATATTATTTGTTACTAAAATTTACTAATTTATTAACAAAAATTACTATTAATTAGTAAACATTACTATTCATTAGTAAAAATTATTATTTATTATTAAAATTCACTAATTCATTAGCAAAAATTAGTATTCATTATTAATTATTTCTTCTTTATTACTAAAATTTACCAATTCATTACTAAAATTTACTAATTCACGAGTAAAAATTATTATTTATTACTAAAATTTACTAATTAATTAATAAAAGTTACTATTTATTAGTAAACATTACTATTCATTACTTAAATTTACTAATTCATTAATAAAAGTTACTATTTATTACTAAAATTTACTAATTTATTAGCAAAAATTACTATTAATTAGTAAACATTACTATTAATTAGTAAAAATTATTATTTATTATTAAAATTTACTAATGCATTAGCAATAATTAGTATTCATTATTAATTATTTCTTCTTAATTACTAAAATTTACCAATTCATTAGTAAAAATTACTATTTATTACTAAAATTTACTAATTCAAAAAATCAAAAGCAAAAAGTCAATCACTACTTTGAATTAGTAAAAAAATGTACTAATTCAAATTTAGAGTAAAAAGTATTGGACTAAGAAAATTTTTTTACTCCAAACATTTACTCTACTCGAAATCAACTTTTTTAACAAGTAATTTAAATATTTCTTTACTTCAATTTTAACCCATTTCTGGGTATAAAAAACGTGATCTTTTTACAAAAAATAAAAATATCCGCAAAAAGGAAAAACTGAACGTTTGGTACTCGACATTGAGAGTCTCATTTTTATTACTTTTGCGTTAAGGGAGAAAAAAAAATTGTGAGATATTTAAAAATGAAATAGGTTTTAAGGTGAAAATGTTAGAAAATGTTTGATTGTTGCTGAAATATATATATATAAATATAGATATTTATATGAAAATAAAAGTTCATTGTAAATAACATTTTTCTTTTGTCTCTAAATCAATGGAATGGATATTTTTCTCGTGTAAAGATATATTTTCTTCGAGTTTCGTTTCTCTTTATTCATTCTAGTAATTTTTAAATTTTAATTTAATTCTTCAAAAAGAAAGAAGAGGAAATTTCTTTCTAAAACTGAACAATGTATAAAAATTCTATATTTTGTTATAAAATAACTTCTATCTATTAAAAAATTGAAAATAGCTTTTCTGTCATTTGAAATCATTTTTGCAAAAATACTTAATTTAATTAACTCTTAATATTTTTAATTAACTCTTAATTAATAAATTTCTTCATATGACATGCATTTATTTCAGTTCGTTACATATTCCAAAGTTAATTTTAGTTCACGTGTAAATACAACATGAAAAATGAAAAGTATTCAGCTCATGAATTTTAAAAAAGTAAAACGAAAATAAATAACAAAAAATTTAAATTTAATTCTCAATATAAAAACAATTTGGAGAAATGGAGAAAATAGTTTTTGTTATTTTACACGAAAGTATGTAATTTTAAATATTTAACATTTTAAGGTAATGCTGATAGAAAATAAAATTGAAGAATTTACTTAAAAATTTTATTATATTAAATATTTAACTTGAATATTTATTATTATTTTTTAATTAAAAATTATGAATCAGTGATTTTTAAATTCATTTCTCTAAAATAAAATTATCCGTATTTACTTTGTGAAAATATAAATAAATTAATATTTATTTTTATTTATTTATTTATTTATTTTTATTTATTTATTTTATACATAAATTTTTGAATTAAACCAAATTTTCATTTAAATTACAAAATGTTTTTCAACTTTTTTTTATTAAAATTATTTAGTAGTAGTGAATTAGTGATTAAATATTCAGTGTTTAATTGCAATTTTATCGACGGATAAATTTTAACCCAACGATCGAAATTCCAAAAATATATTAAATTAAATGCAGAAATTTTATTATTTACTTATTTTTAAATTTTTGAACTGATACTTTTCTTTTTCGACAAAAAAAAGTAGTATACATATTATAACGAATGAATCTACAAAAGTATGAAACTGTGCGCTTTTTTTAATCCAGAACAATAAATTACCTTCTAAGAATCTACATTCAATAAAATAGTAACGCGAGGATTTGTCGTTCAAACAGATTGGATTTCTTATTCAGACTAATAAACAAAAATTAATTTAATACCAATACAATTTAAATTTTACCGAAAATTTGGAAATTCCTTATTTTCAATTCGATATTTATTTCGAATATTTATTTTGATATTTATTTCGATATTAAAATTTTTTCCACCAAATTTTGTAATATCGAAAAGCGAAAAATATTTTCTCCCACAAAATAAATAATAGTGAAAAAAGAAATGTTTCGTAAACAAATATAAACGAAAATAAATTTTTTTTCTCATTATTAAATATTAATCAAGGAAATATTTTTTCTTGAAATAAATAATTGAATTAATTTATTGAATAAAAAATATTCAATTAGGCTTTTAATTATTTACTATTCGCATATATAATTATAAATAAGTGTGTGAAACAAAGTCTCGAAATAAAAATTCAAACTTTTTGTTCGGTGCTATTTGTAAATATCCCTTAAAGTTTAATATATATATATATTATATAATTCCAGCGTGTGATGAAAAGTGTTGACACTTGTACTTAGAATTTGTTACGAAATCTATTAATTTCTTATGAAGTAAAAACCGATAAGTTGATAGATATCTAAATCGATTGTTAAGATTTGTAAGATCAACAGAATTTTTTTTTTAAAAATTGCGAATTAAATAAAATGTCACCAAACATATCACATTTATGGTCAAGTGTATAAAAAAAAACAAATGCGTACAATATTGCTTTTTGATTTTAAGTTTGCGAAAAATTAAAAAAAAAAAATATCCTAAAGTTCTGAACGAAATTTATTTATTTCTTCTCGATTTTAATTTTAATTCTCAAAATAACAAAAAAATGTTTAAAATATTTTTTAAAACAGTTAAAACGTTTATTAAATATTAAAACGAACAAACATTATTTGTATTTTTTTATTAAAATATAAGTAGGAAAATATTTATATAAATTTAGGTCACTTAAGTTTATTTAGTTTCTCTATCTAAATATAACGTTTCGGATTTAAATTTTTACAACAATCAATAATTTACGATAAAATATTTGCAATAAAAAATATTTCGTTCAAAACTCGTGGATAATACCTAAATTCCTGAAATTCTTTCATAGATTTAATTAATTTTCAAAAAGATTATATGAAACTTGTGAGCAAAAAATGAATCTGCTGGCAAATAAAGAATATTTCATCTCATTGCCTTGTACTGTGTGCCAAATAATTAAATACCCTACTTATAAAAAAAAAGTAACAAATTTAAAAGGCAATAGAAAAGAGGTAGAGCAATTAATTTCTCTGAGAAAATTTCTCCAAAGGAATAAATTTCTTTTTCGTAAAAAAAAACATTTTTTTCATCCAATTGAAAAGAATGTCTTTGAATCGAAAAAAAATCTTTTTATTATAGTTACTTTTTATTATTTTACTTTGCGAAAAAATCCTTTTTTTTATTAATGAAAATTTGTTTTCACACAGTAGGTAAGAAACAATATCTTCATTATTGTCATACACCCTTTTGGTAGATTCTGTCTTCATAATATAGATTAGTGACCACCTGTTGCTTTTGGCATGACTAAAGCGTAGCTTTGCATATTCAATGGTTCCTCGTTTAAAAATTTAATTTGAATTTTCTGAATATCGACACTTTGAAATATTATTTCCATGTTTTTTTTTATACAGCACAATAAATTCTTCCAAAGTCCATAAAAATTTTAAATAAGAAAAAATTTAATCACTTGAATATTTCCTTTCTTTAAGAATCAAAAAAAAAAAATTCGTTCGTGCTTGAGAATAATTATTGAAAGGTTTACTTTGAATATCTCAAATCGATCGTTAATTAAACGATTGTTGAAACGAAGTTATATTAAGGTTTCAACTGATACGAAAACTGTATATATCCTCTTTTGTTTTCCCATCGGAAAAGTTTCACACCCCCACGTGATCAAACTGCTAAATACAAAAACCCTCGCAATTTTCCTTCTATTATCAAATAATCAATTTTCCTTCTTCTTTTTTATCAATTTTCTTCCTAAATAAACGCAATTTTAAAAAAGACAAAATTTCCATTAAAAAAAAAATTTTTTCCCCAGACATTTTTTTCTCATAAATTTTATATAATCAACAGAAAAAGAAATCATTGAAATTCATTTTCTAATCATTGAAAAAAAATTCAGATCGAGTCCATGACTGTTAGACCTTAAGGGAATCGATTAATATTTAATGGAACTGAGAATATATTTATGTGTAGATGGTAAACTGTATGATATAGGAAATAATATTATTACAAACAAAAAAAAACAAAAAAAAACAAAAATAAACAAAAAGTTATCGGGTTGTTGACTATGAGTGTTTAAGAGGATTATATATAATATATTGTACGTAAAGCCTAAGATAATAAAAAAAAAATCAAACCATAGCCGAATACATTCGCACCATGGTAGAAAGTGCTAGATCTTTTTTGAAAAAGAGATATATTGCTACAAAAATTATTATAGCGCAATTTGAAAAAAAAACATCACTGATAAAATAATTTTCCAATTTATCAAATATTTTATCAGTGAATAAAAAAAATGTCATTTTTACAAATGACAAAATTAAGATTAACGAATAAAAAAAAAACTATATCGGAATATAATTTTTTGACGAAAAACAAAACATATATATGCGAAAATAGAGACAAACAGATCATTTATATAGCAGAGCATCCGGAAAAAAATAATCCTAATCGAAGATAAAAAAACAATTCTTTTTTTTCTGGAGAGGAAAAAAAATTTTTCCTTTTGAAAAAATGATCCTTTTTTTCAAAATGAAAAGTAACAAAAAAAAATTGTTTTTTTTTTGTCGAAATAATGAAAGATTTCTGTGACAAAAAAAAATCTTTCTATGAGATTATTTTCATTTGGATGAAAGTGTTGCCTCAAAAAAAAAATGAATCATCTAACCATAGAGAAAGAGAGAATGAAAGCGAAAATGAATGTTTGAAAAACAAAGTCAGTTGTCTCACACAAACATTGTGAATCTTTTTTTTTTTAATTGTACATTTTTCATTCCGTTTTTATAAAGACAAACAAACAAAAAAAAATGTGCATCGCTAAAAATCGTCGTCACGATTTTAAAAAACACGAACGAAAAAAATCGATAATAAAATTTTACCATTTTATGAATTTTAATTTTTTTATTAATTTCTCTACTAAATGTTTATTAGAAAATAAAAACACAATACAATAATATCTAGAAAATTTAACAAAATGATACAACAAATTTTCTATAAAATTTTTTTCTGAAATTTATTTTTAAATAAATGTTTATTAGAAAATTCCTCGAATATCAATTAGAAAAATAAATAATTAATTCAATAATTGAATATTTATTAAAACTGAATAAATAATTCTGTTAACAAATTTTTAAATGTAATTAAATTCTTTCTATAAATTTTAATAAAATTGTTAAGAAAAATTTTATTTTTCGAAAAATTCGATTAAAATTGTACTAAAAATTAATGAAATTCTGCGATCATTTTTATTAATAACTAGGAAAATAAATAAATATCTTAAGGGCATTTCAACTACTATGACGTCACAATGTGTGAAAAGCATGAATTTTAAAATTGTGACGTCATAATGGTTCAAATGCCCTTAAAAAAATTTGGTTATTTACGAAAATTATTAAATTAATGTGAAGAAATTTAAATAAATAATTTAAGTTTAGTGGAATTTTCATTATTTATGAAGATAATTAAATGTTTGCGTAGAATTTTATTAAAAATTTTGATAAATTATTAAAATTTTTGCACAGAATTTTATTTAAAATCTTTTAAATAATTGAAATTTTTGCACAGAATTTTATTAAAATTTTTTTCAATAATTTAAATTTTCGCACAGAATTTTATTTACATTTTTGAAAATAATTTGAAGTTTAGCACAGAATTTCATTAAAATTTTCGACAATAATTGAAATTTTTGCACCGAATTTTATTAAATTTTTTTCAATAATTGAAATTTTTATTCATTTTTAAATAAATGTTCATTACAAAATTCCACGAATATCAATTAGAAAAATAAATAATTAATTCAATAATTGAATATTTATTAAAACTGAATAAAGAATTTTGTTAACAAATTTTTAAATGTAATTAAATTCTTTATACAAATTTTAATAAAATTGTTAAGAAAATAATTGAAATGTTTGCACAGAATTTTATTAAAATTTTTGAGAATAATTGAACTTTAGAAAAAAATTATATATATTTTCATAAAAGTAATTTAAATTTTGACGAGAATTTAAAAACATATTTAAACATAATTGAATTTTTCCGAAGAGTTTCATTACTTTTAAAAATAATTTTTTTAAATAAATTTTTCTCGAGTTTTTAATTGAAATTCCTCTATAAAGACATTATTTTTAGTAATTAATGAAATGTAATCTTAAAAATTCAACTAATTTCATAAGAATTTAAATTATTAAATTTTATTCAAAAATCTGAGTTCTTTAAAATTTCTAATTAAATTAATTTAAAATTGAAATTTAATAAATTTAATTTAAAACCTTTTAATGTTTATCCATTTATAAAAATTGTAAACTCAACTCTTTTAAAGTTCAATTAACTTTAAAATATTTAGTTAAAATGATTTATTAAAAATAATTTCTAATTTTTAATAAAATAATATTGTAATAAAAATTATGAACTTTAATAACATGTTTAATAATCTTTTCATTAATAATAATAATTTAATAATTATTCATTAATAATTATGTTATATAATTATTAATGAATTAACAAATCAATTCATTATTAACTAATTAATTCATTAACATAATTTAATGCGTGTTCTTTAATATAATTAAGTTATTGAAAAAGAAATTATTGTCCGAAATAAAAAAATTTAAAGGGTTTTGAATTAGAATTCGTGGTAATTTCCCAGTTTTTATTTACAGAAATATATCGATGATAAAAAAAATATTCAAAAGTGTATACGCGGTACCATTTATTATCGATTTTTTCCCCTCTGTAATATCATGTAAATTGAACATATGTCTAGTATTATAAGTATCCAAGTACACCTGTAGAAAATATCGCGCCTCGCAATGTTTAAAAAAGAAAAAAAAAAGAAAAAAGAAAAAAAACAATAATCGTTACATGAAAATGTATCTGCAAGTGCGATGTAAACTATTACAACTATTATTCTCTCTGTGTATAATCAATCCAAAAAAAAATAATTGAACTTGTACCAATCGAATTCACAATATACTGTTTGAGTCCGACGAAATTACAGCCGCAGAAAAAAGAGAGAGAGAGAGAGAGAAAGAGAAGAGAAATATATATAGCTGAATAAAAAGACATGAATGTAAATGATTTCAAATATGTTCATTATTTAAACCTTTATCTCTCCTCCAATCGCTTTCGAAATTAAATCAATTAAAATCCTCGTTCATTATTTTAATATTTCACTAAACTTTGTAAATTAATTTTAATAATCTTCATATTTTCACATATATCGCGTTGTATGAAAATTCCACTCTGTTAATAATTATAATTAAATATTTCATTAAAAGTCTAATTGAAATTAAATTAAAAATTTACTTATTTAAATTATTAAAATATTCAAGTGAAATTCTTTTTAATTAAAATTTAAATATTTAATTAGAATTTTACTTGACTAAATTCAAAGTATTTAATTAAAAATTTATTTGACCGAATTAAAAATATTAAAGTAAAATTCTTCTTAATTAAAGTCAAAGTATTTAATTAAAAATTTATTTGAATAAATTTAAAATATTAAAGTAAAATTCTTCTTAATTAAATTCAAAGTATTTAATTAAAATTTTATTTGACTAAATTTAAAATATTCAATTAAAAATCTATTTGACTAAATTTCAAAACATTAAAGTAAAATGTTCTTCAATTAAATTCAAAATATTTAATTAAAATTTTGACTAAATTAAAAATATTAAAGTAAAATTCTATTTCATTAAATTAAAAATATTAAATTGAAATATTCAATTAAATTTCTCCGAATAATTTCATGTGATTTTTTTACGTGTAAAATTTTTTTTGCGTTATTTTAACACAAAATTCGGTGTTAAAATATTTTTTTTTATTTTTAAACTACTAATTGATAATTTTTAAACTACACACGAAAAGAGATAAAAATTTATTTAAAACTATCGTTTATTTTCATTACTTTAAGAAAATACTGGCGTTATTTAAACAAAAAATGAATTAACTTGTAAAAAAAGGCAAAAATGAATAATTATTTTAATGGCCTTTTTTATAATACTTCTATTCAGGTAACTACTTCACTTTTATACCATCTTCAACACGTACAACGTTGAGTTGTGTATGTGAGGAAAAAGTTTTACTGACCGATTTGGTACCAATCCAACGTCAAATTAAATACTCTATGGTACACGACGGCAGCTAAATGCATTTTACTGTTAACAACGATGAAACGCTGGATTGAACGTTTAAAAATAAAAAATTCCGTTTATACCTAATTCACTCTGACATTAATTTATTATGAATGTAAAACGATCAAGTATTTAAATACTATTAAATAGTTTCGAATAAAGTAATAAATTTCATTTATAGAGCAGAAAATAATAAAATCCCCTGATGATGAAAATCTTATATTTCTTATACACAAATTTTTAAACAAGACTTTTCAAAACAATTTAAAAATTTAAAAATTTTTAATTTTTAATTTTTAATTTTTAATTTTTAATTTTAATTTTTAATTTTTAGTTTTTTAATTTCAAATAAAAAAAAACTAAAAATGAATCGTAAAAAATGAAATTAACACTTAAGTTACCGAATATGTTTTTTTTATTCACTTTCAGATTATTTTAATCCACATACTTCTTCATTATTTAAAGCTCATTTGATATTAAAATAAGACAGTTGGAGTTTATTTCTAGTCAAATCCCAATTTATAAACCACATGAAATCTATAAAAAGAAAGATATAAGTGACTCGTGAAATAGTTTCATTAAAAAAATTATAAGAAAATGAGTTCAAAATTACTCAAAGTTTTTATGAATAAAAAATAAAAATAGTTTAAAGTGGAATAATTCAATTCATCAAACCAGCTCAACGAAAAAGACTTCATTGATTTTCTTTTAAATTTAAATTAAAGGTTAAAATTCACATTTAACCATTTTTTTGGAAATTAAAAATTTTTGTTCTTTTTTTGCATATTAACAAAATATTACATTTTAAAAAAATTAATTTAATATCTCAAAAGCCGTTTACAATAAATTATTGAAACTTACTTAAATACAAACACAAAAATTACACAAAATTGTTTCACTCTTTTAAATGAAAGTATTCGCAATATTTTTAATAAATTTCTTCATATCAAAAATTTACTGTCATTTTCCTGCCATAAATTATTTTTCCCGATCATAAAGAATAAATCTTTAAATTTTTTGTAAAAAAATATTTAATTATTATTATTTTTCCACGGGTATTAGGATTTCAAAAAATTAAAATTTCAAATTCTTTAAAATTGATACCCCTAAAAAATTCATGTTTGAATTTTGGTAGAAAATATTAATTTACAAATTAAAAAATAAATTATTTTCTTAATATTTGTATTAAATTTTTTTTAAATTGTCATTTAAAGATAATAATAATGAAAAATATTGAAAAGAAAAAAAAATTCGTTCATTTGAACGTTCAAAACTTTAGAAACAATAAAAATTAAATAATTTATAAGAATTGCTACTTTAACTTACGAAAACATATTTTCAACATCAAGTTCTTAATTTGATTATTTTCTAGAAATTTTGACTAAAATATTTGTAAAATCCACTTGTGTTCAAGACGCGATTTCATTAAAATTCGAATTATTTAAAAGTTATTCAACTAAATATGTATTAAAAAAAAAATTATTTTAAAAAACAGTGAATAAAAATTTAAAAAAAAAACTTATTCAGATTTTTTAATTAACATTTTTGACAATTATTCAACTTTTCTAAAAACTTTAATTTCAAACTTTTTGACATTCAATCTATAGTAATAATATTCGTAATATTAATTTAATATTCTAAAATATAAAAAATAGTTACTTATAAATTTTTGTAGAAAAACGAATCTATGTTATTTCAAATTACAGTTTTTCAAAAAATTTTTTTTTACAAAAAACAGAATTTTTTTATTCACTTTATTTTTTTATTTAAAAATTAATTTTTAGTAATTTTCTATCGCTTTGGTCGAATTATAATTGAAATTTTTACTAATTAACAGTTGAATAAGTCTAGTGACAATTTTATTACAAAATTTTGTAAATTTCTTTATTTTTTACTATTTTATAGGATGTGAAATATTTTATTTTCAAATTTTTTCGACTTATTGTTACTTCATTAAAAATTATATTGAAAATTACGGAATTATTTTGAAGAAATACATTAAAGTTGATTTTATTCAATTATTGTAAGAAATGGAAAAAATTTAAAATTAAATTGAATATTTTTTAATGATTTTTTTTAATGAAATCTATTTTATTAATTAATAATTTTAAAATAAATATTTAATAATAATTTTATTACCAACAAAATTTATAAATTGCTTTAATTTTTACTATTTCGAATTATTTAAAAGTTTTTCAACTAAATATGTATTAAAAAATAAAACTAATTTTAAAAAACAATGAATAAAAGTTAAAAAAAAAACTTATTCAGATTTTTTAATTAACATTTTCGACAATTATTCAACTTTTCTAAAAACTTTAATTTCAAACTTTTTGACATTCAATCTATAGTAATAATATTCGTAATATTAATTTAATATTCTAAAATATAAAAAATAGTTACTTATAAATTTTTGTAGAAAAACGAATCTATGTTATTTCAAATTACAGTTTTTCAAAAAATTTTTTTTTACAAAAAACAGAATTTTTTTATTCACTTTATTTTTTTATTTAAAAATTAATTTTTAGTAATTTTCTATCGCTTTGGTCGAATTATAATTGAAATTTTTACTAATTAACAGTTGAATAAGTCTAGTGACAATTTTATTACAAAATTTTGTAAATTTCTTTATTTTTTACTATTTTATAGGATGTGAAATATTTTATTTTCAAATTTTTTCGACTTATTGTTACTTCATTAAAAATTATATTGAAAATTACGGAATTATTTTGAAGAAATACATTAAAGTTGATTTTATTCAATTATTGTAAGAAATGGAAAAAATTTAAAATTAAATTGAATATTTTTTAATGATTTTTTTTAATGAAATCTATTTTATTAATTAATAATTTTAAAATAAATATTTAATAATAATTTTATTACCAACAAAATTTATAAATTGCTTTAATTTTTACTATTTCGAATTATTTAAAAGTTTTTCAACTAAATATGTATTAAAAAATAAAACTAATTTTAAAAAACAATGAATAAAAGTTAAAAAAAAAACTTATTCAGATTTTTTAATTAACATTTTCGACAATTATTCAACTTTTCTAAAAACTTTAATTTCAAACTTTTTGACATTCAATCTATAGTAATAATATTCGTAATATTAATTTAATATTCTAAAATATAAAAAATAGTTACTTATAAATTTTTGTAGAAAAACGAATCTATGTTATTTCAAAATACAGTTTTTCAAAAAAATTTTTTTTACAAAAAACAGAATTTTTTTATTCACTTTATTTTTTTATTTAAAAATTAATTTTTAGTAATTTTCTATCGCTTTGGTCGAATTATAATTGAAATTTTTACTAATTAACAGTTGAATAAGTCTAGTGACAATTTTATTACAAAATTTTGTAAATTTCTTTATTTTTTACTATTTTATAGGATGTGAAATATTTTATTTTCAAATTTTTTCGACTTATTGTTACTTCATTAAAAATTATATTGAAAATTACGGAATTATTTTGAAGAAATACATTAAAGTTGATTTTATTCAATTATTGTAAGAAATGGAAAAAATTTAAAATTAAATTGAATATTTTTTAATGATTTTTTTTAATGAAATCTATTTTATTAATTAATAATTTTAAAATAAATATTTAATAATAATTTTATTACCAACAAAATTTATAAATTGCTTTAATTTTTACTATTTCGAATTATTTAAAAGTTTTTCAACTAAATATGTATTAAAAAATAAAACTAATTTTAAAAAACAATGAATAAAAGTTAAAAAAAAAACTTATTCAGATTTTTTAATTAACATTTTCGACAATTATTCAACTTTTCTAAAAACTTTAATTTCAAACTTTTTGACATTCAATCTATAGTAATAATATTCGTAATATTAATTTAATATTCTAAAATATAAAAAATAGTTACTTATAAATTTTTGTAGAAAAACGAATCTATGTTATTTCAAATTACAGTTTTTCAAAAAATTTTTTTTTACAAAAAACAGAATTTTTTTATTCACTTTATTTTTTTATTTAAAAATTAATTTTTAGTAATTTTCTATCGCTTTGGTCGAATTATAATTGAAATTTTTACTAATTAACAGTTGAATAAGTCTAGTGACAATTTTATTACAAAATTTTGTAAATTTCTTTATTTTTTACTATTTTATAGGATGTGAAATATTTTATTTTCAAATTTTTTCGACTTATTGTTACTTCATTAAAAATTATATTGAAAATTACGGAATTATTTTGAAGAAATACATTAAAGTTGATTTTATTCAATTATTGTAAGAAATGGAAAAAATTTAAAATTAAATTGAATATTTTTTAATGATTTTTTTTAATGAAATCTATTTTATTAATTAATAATTTTAAAATAAATATTTAATAATAATTTTATTACCAACAAAATTTATAAATTGCTTTAATTTTTACTATTTCGAATTATTTAAAAGTTTTTCAACTAAATATGTATTAAAAAAAAAATTATTTTAAAAAACAGTGAATAAAAATTTAAAAAAAAACTTATTCAGATTTTTTAATTAACATTTTCGACAATTATTCAACTTTTCTAAAAACTTTAATTTCAAACTTTTTGACATTCAATCTATAGTAATAATATTCGTAATATTAATTTAATATTCTAAAATATAAAAAATAGTTACTTATAAATTTTTGTAGAAAAACGAATCTATGTTATTTCAAAATACAGTTTTTCAAAAAAATTTTTTTTACAAAAAACAGAATTTTTTTATTCACTTTATTTTTTTATTTAAAAATTAATTTTTAGTAATTTTCTATCGCTTTGATCGAATTATAATTGAAATTTTTACTAATTAACAGTTGAATAAGTCTAGTGATAATTTTATTACAAAATTTTGTAAATTTCTTTATTTTTTACTATTTTATAGGATGTGAAATATTTTATTTTCAAATTTTTTCGACTTATTGTTACTTCATTAAAAATTATATTGAAAATTACGGAATTATTTTGAAGAAATACATTAAAGTTGATTTTATTCAATTATTGTAAGAAATGGAAAAAATTTAAAATTAAATTGAATATTTTTTAATGATTTTTTTTTAATAAAATCTATTTTATTAATTAATAATTTTAAAATAAATATTTAATAATAATTTTATTACCAACAAAATTTATAAATTGCTTTAATTTTTACTATTTTGTAGGATGTGAAATTTTTCCTTTTTCAAATTTTGTCAACAAATTTATAAACTTTTAGTTTAACAAAAATTGTTAAAAATTTTTTTTTTTTTTTAATAAATATTTCTATTTTTTCCCCTAAAGTAATCAGCGACTTACAAAAAATTCTTTTTAATAAAAAAATTCCTGGTTAAGACAAAAATTCATTGGAATTTTTCGGTTTTCTCAATTCCAATATCACCCTATAATATTTCATTAATGCAAAAAAATAAAAAAAATTTTAAATTTCAAAAAATGGTTAAAAGTGTTTCTTTTTGTTTTTTATATTTTCATTTTCATAAAAGTTTTAACATTTTAGAAAATAAATTAAATTTTTTTAACACAGTTGAACTGGTCTGATTCTATACACTTTTAATGATTCAAATTTAGAGTATAAGTGTCATTCCACGTGAAGTGGATCCGGATCCAAATTTTAAATGTTTGGGATCATGTTAAAAATCTTACACAAACGTCCTATTAACTACAATTAAAAATACCAAATATTAATAATTTATTTAAACAAAAAAAATTTTTGAAACCTAAAAAATTTAACTAAAAAATTGAAAGCCTTTTAAAATACTTTTCAAGCTTAATCTTCGAATTACAGGATAAAAAATTTGCTAGATATATTTATATTAATAAAATGAATAGTATTTAATATTTATTTTATGAGAAAAATGTTACGAAGCCTATGAATCTTGTATATTTAATTTGTTGGGTGAATAGAAAATAAATTTAAGCACAAGATTCTTTTTTTTTATTTTTAAATATGAAATATGTATGTGTTGTAATTAAATGTCGATGTAACTCGTCAAGCATGAACTCGTTGGTTACAAATCGTTCAATTTAACTGGAGGGATCTAACTAGAGTTGGTTGTGGTACAAACGTCACGTTTCACAGAATCTCTACAATAGCTCATTAATATGAACAATCATTGAAGGCATATTGCGGTCATAGGCACGAATTGTGGTTTATACGCGTGCATGAGTAGGAAGCTCTTTGGTATATATTGTTGCTTCTCTAATCAGATATAATGAGCACTTTCATAGAAATCTGTCAATACTCAAATGTATAGATTATTTGTCACATCCATATTTTAGTTTTATATTTATTTTATTATTATTCGAGACGATATTATGTGGTAAATGAAAATTATTATTAGTCACCATATAGGCAACGACTATATTTTATTTGAACCAAATAAAATTTATTTGAAACAAATAGAAAGTCCAGTTTGCTTTGTGTCAAATAATTTTTTTTGGTATAGAAATAAAATTTATTTGTAACAAATAAAATGCATTTGAAACAAATAAAAAGTCCAGTTTGCTTCGTATCAAATAATTTTTTTTTGGTATAGAAATAAAATTTATTTGTAACAAATAAGATTTATTTGAAAAAAATAAAAAGTCCAGTTTCCCTTGAATCAAATAAGTTTTTTTGCTATAGAAATAAAATTCACGGGATTATATTTAAAAATAGAAGCCAATTTGAATCCCAAAATTAAACAAGTATTAGTGTTAATGATTCTTTAATTAAAACTAGAACGTATTAAAGGTTTTGTTTAATTTAAATAATTGTGTGTCATTTCAAATAAATTTTGGTTTTATTTTAATGAATCGTATTCAGTGTATATTGAATTCACGATTCATTAGAATAATTCATTCCCAGTGATAAATAATAATAATAATAATTTCATCGAATAAATTTGTGTCAATAACACAATGAAATAGATTCAGTTGGCAAATTTTTAATCAAAACAAAATACAGTTCAAAAAAAAAGTATCTTTCAGTTAACTTTTCTAAAAATTATCTTTAACACATTTTTAAATTTTAATTTTATAAATTTATATTTAAAAACTTTTTGTAAAGTTTATACAACTAGACGCTTGTCATGAAGGATTCAGAAGAGAAATATAAGCAATTTTTTCATAAACTTTTGTATGAAAGAAAAATTTGTAGAAAGTTTCTTGATACGGCATTTTGAAAAGAAATATTATTAAAAACAAAAAAGTTCATTATTTTCTTTGTGAAGAACGTAAACGTTGTGAACAACAAAAAATTAATTTCTGTGTAAAATCAAAACTTTTTTTTAATCGATTAAAATTTATTTTGAAACAAATATGAGCCAAAAGGAATTTATTTCAAGCAAACAAAATTAATTTGAGTTAAATCAAATATTTTTTTAATCAATTACAATTTATTTTGAACCAAATAGACAAATAAAACTTATTTGAACCAAATAATTTTTTTTTAAAGCAATAAAATGTTTTTAAAATCAATAAAATTTATGTGAACCAAATAAAAATTTATTTTGTAACAAATAAGAGGCAAAAAGAAATTTTTGCAGCTTAAAATTTTATTGAACCAAATAAAATAATTTTGAACCAAATAAAACTTATATTAACCAAATATAACTTATTTTTAAACAAACAAAATTTATGTTCTAACAAATAAGATCTAAAGAAGGATTTATTTTAGCCAAAAATTTAAATTTACTTTACTTTAACAAAATTAATTTCAACCAAATAAAACTTATTAGAACTAAATAAAACTTTTTTTAAAATATAGAACATTTATTTTTTAGCAAATAACTGGTATATAGAATTTATTTAAACTGGATATAATTTATGTCGAGCAAATAAAATTTGTTAACTAATGTAACACAACTAAAACTTTTTTGAACCAATCAAGACTTATTTGATCCAAATAAAATCTATTCGAACCAAATATAATTTATGTTAACTCTACAAAATTTATTTGAACTAATATAAAATTTACGTGAATCAAAATCATTTGATTTAGTAGATTCTGAGTCGAATAATAACAACCAATAACTATAATAAAAGTAAGGAATTTTGACAAAATAATACATAATATAAAATATTTATAAACTAATTTAATAAAAAATTAATTTGATCCTTCATTTTATTTAAATAAATTCTGTTTTTATGCAGATAAAAATTATTTATAAGGAACCCAAAAATAAAATTTAAATGAATGTTCGGATCAAATGTTAATTTTTGTTTTTTTAATTTATTTTTGTTCATATATTTTATTATTTATAATTTATTTTATTTTTAATTTTATGTTCTGGGTATGATCTGATTAATTCTTAAGAAAATAGTTGTTACTAAGTAACTAAGGATACAATTATTAAAAAATAACATGATTCAGAAACAAAAATAAAAATACCATCCCATTTTTTCGTTTTTAAAAACGTTCTGAATTTCAGCCTCGCCAAAAAAGAAAAATAATTGAAATTAAACAATATTTAGTTTCGAATTAATTAGTATCATGATCCCCAAGTTTTGAACGTTCA
This sequence comes from Leptopilina myrica (nomen nudum), assembly GCA_032872475.1. NCBI lineage: Eukaryota > Metazoa > Arthropoda > Insecta > Hymenoptera > Figitidae > Leptopilina > Leptopilina myrica (nomen nudum). The sequence goes on from CM065459.1 coordinate 9,423,108, forward strand.
AATGAACGAAATATTTTTTATTGAAGATATTTTAATAAATTACTAATCATTAAAAAAATTTAGAAATTAAAATTTTACGTTTACAAACTCAGTAATTAATTTTTTTGGATAAAGAAGTAATATAATTGTAATAAAAATTTACTTTTTATAAGAAATAAATTAATTTCGTTCATTTGAACGTTCAGAACTTTAGGATCTTTTAGTATTAATCAAAAAAGAATTTTTTTTTTCGTCAAAAAATAAAAATTAGAAGAAGTAAAAAAATATTGTCTTTCATTTGAACGCTCGAAACTTTAGGAACATATTAAGTGAAGTTCACAACTTTTATAGTCAACGATTTCTGAAGAAAAATATTTTTTTAAGCAAATTTTTGTACAGATCATTGTAAATTTAATATTTTGAATAATAATTCCCAAGAAAATATATTTGTGAACAAAAATTGTTATTCCTTTCGGTAGGGAAATAATTTTGTTTTTCGATCGTTGATTATAAACGTTGCGAACTTCACCGACGTTTAAGTTTACAGATTTTCTCGCAAATTTAGAATATAATTCTTTCAGTCAAACTTCAGTTTCAACGACGTTCAAGTCCACAACGTTTATCAACGAAAAAAATTATTTACTTGTAACGCGCGATCTACAGAAAGGAACCTTAGAAGCAAATTACTTTAAGGTTATGTTAGCTTTATTTTTTTCTTATTTGAAAGTTTTTTTCTACTTATTGCAAATTAAAATCAATTTTTATTAAATATTTCAGTTGTAGTGAAGACTTGAACATTAATAAATCCAATTAACAGTTGATACTTTTTTTGTTCCTTTATTTCAAAAATTGCAAACATAACCTATAATTTTTTGCTCCTAAGGTCCCTTTCTTCATAATAATTGTTATGTAAATAAATAAATATTAAATTGAAAATACTTTTTGAATAAATTAAACAAATTTTTTTCGTCGATCAACATTGTTGGACTTCAATTTCGTCAGTTTCATTTAATTTATGTTCTTGATCTATAACAAAAAAAATGTGTTCCTTCAACTAAATCCTTCTCTAAATCAATCAATAAAACGTTATTTTCTCAATAAATCAGGGACCGTCACGGAAATGAAATTTTGATTTCGTTACGATATTCCAAAACAAAACGAAATTATTAATGTATTTTGATTTTGATTCTGTAACGAAACAAAATTTAGTTCCTATTTTGATTCTGATACTGTAACGAAACAAAATTCACTTCCTATTTTCATTCTGATACTGTAAAACTGCAACTCGGTTTTCTTATATAGAAACAGAAATCGATTCAAATTCTATTTCAGATTTCGTAAGTAAAAACGATATTATCTTCTGATATATTTGACATTTGCAACAAAATTTAGGTTCAATCACACTTCTACATATGCGCAGTATTATTTTATCAAAATTAAAACAAGAAAGAATTTTGATTTTGATATTAGAACCAAAACGAAATAGAGTGGAATTTTGATTTTGATATTGGAACCAAAACGAAACACAGTTGAATTTTGATTTTGGAACCAAAACGAAATAGAGTGGAATTTTGATTTTGATATTGGAATCAGAACTAAATAGATGAGTGGAATTTTGATTCTGATACCCATATCCGAATCAAAACAAAAGTATTTTTTAATTTTGTTTTGATTCCGTGACGGTCCCTGCAATAAATAAAAAAAAAAAAAAAACACGATCCAATATTTATCAAATCGTCAGCCTATCAAATTTTCTTCACTGTGAACTTCGAAACCTCGCATTGAAGACTGAAAATTGTGCGACGCGAAGGGATAAGAAGGAGCCCGCGCGCGTCTGATATTATAAGTGCCTGCGAATCCTTTATAAGCGTGGAACTCAGTTCTCCGGATCGAGGCGAGGTTGGAATTTTTGATGTAGTACAGCAAGCAGATATGAATATCTGAAAGTTCCCAAAGGAATTCCGAAGGATCAGTGTTGCGTGAGAGAGAAAGATAGAGAAAGAGGAGGGGGGGGGTGAAAATCCAAACGCTCGAATAAGGGAGAAAGAGCTTGGAAAACACCAAGTCGAAGCTTCGTGAACGTTTCCCCTGAGAGAAATTGTGAGAGAGACAGAGAGAATGAAAGAGAGAAACAAAGAGAGAGAGAGAGAGTGAGACAGGTCAAGCAAGAGAAGCAACTTTGGAGAAATCGCTGAGGAACCGATAAACTTCACTTGAACGTTAAACAAACAAGAAACCTCCATTGCTCGTTTTCGATCCGTTATACATAGAGAAGAGGCTATGCTATAATACAGATAAACTTTCACGTGTGCCAAGTTAAACGCGATAGTTGATACTGGCCGCTTAACAAACTAAACGGTTTATCTGACCTGTAATTTTCATTGTTTGAAAATCGATTCATGAAACACCAAAGCAGAGTTTCTCTCCCTATTGCCCTCCCCCCTTTCAAAGACTATGCTTGTCGATATTATCCAAATATTACCCTTTACGGAATGTAGCTTTATATATATGTATATACAACTTCCAAACTCATGGTCGCGCGTTTTAAATACAACGTTATTATTAAATACTTCACTAACTTTTAATAACGTCAAATATTTACTAATATCAGTTTTTCCTATACTATTATATACTATTTTTAACCCTCCTCCCTCCCTCATCATCACCATACTCACCTCATTTTCCTAAAACTTTATATTGAAATAAGTTAATTTTTCAAAACCGTTCACTGAGAAAACATTATACTTAAATGAAACACAAAAATAATGTTAGATGATTTTGTTTAATTGAAATTAGTTTGTAAGTTTACTCTCAATATATAGAAAATATCAACTGCATAAATTCAAAAGTGTTATTTGTTTGAATAATTATATTTAATTCAAACATATTTTCTGTTTCTGCGTTTAAGCAAAAATGATGTTTAAAAATTCTATGTTTGAATCAAACTTAAAAGTTGACTACAGATAATTTGAAGTCAATGACAATTTATGTTTGATTTCAATATATAATCTCTTAAACTGAACAAGAAAATATGTTTGAATTAAACTTAAATATGTTTAACTGTATAGCAAAGATATTTTAAGTTCAATTTAAACAAAATTTGTTTGAATCAAATAATTTTTTTTCTCAGTGTTCCTTTCACTATTAATTTAAAAATACCAAATTGCAGCAAATTAATACTAAAAATGTGTATCAAATACAAAACAGATCCAAATTTTTGGTAACAATTTCATCCACCTTGGTGTCAATTTGATATTTTCGAGAAAACTGTGTTTTTAATGTGCCCACTGCTATGTTATTTGAAGAGTCTATAAAGTTCTGAACGTTCAAATGAACGAAATTTATTTATTTCTTTTAAAAATTAAGTTTTTATTGCCATTACTTTGCGTTACTTCCAAAAAAATTAATAACTGAGTTTCTAAAGGTAAAATTTTAGTTGTTACATTTTTTTAGGATTAGTAATTTACTAAAATATCTACAATTAAAAATAGTTCGTTCATTTGAACGTGTTCAAAACTTGAGGATCATGTTATTTGTTAATTATTTGTAGTTATTGCAACTTGTTATTATCTTGTGATTACAGTTTGTTATTGTTATTTGTATAATGTGTATTTGCATAATGTTCTTTTAAATAATTTAAAATAGTTTTTGAAAGTTAATAGTTTTTCAATTTCAATTTGCAAAGAATTAAAATTTGCTAAAATCATATTTAAAAATAAAATTTACTTTCTGAAAAGAAATCCTTCTAAACAATTTTATTCTTTTCAAAACAATTTTAATTGAATTCCTAGGAAAAGTTCAGCTTGTTGAAAAAATTTTAACAAAAATTCCTATTTTTTAAAAATTTTAAGAAATCCTTCGAAATGTTTCAATTATTTTTATGAATAGTAAAATTCTTTATTCTTTGGAACAATTCAATTACTTTTCTGAATAGTAAAATTTTTCGTAAGAATTCTATTATTTTTAATACAATTTTAATAAAATTCAATTATTTGCAAAAATGTTTTATTAAAATTGTTAAAGAAACTCAACTATTTGGCAAAAGAGTAAAAAAAATAATTAAATTTTTAAAGGGTTTTTAAATTAAAATCTTTGATTTAAGTCATTTGCAGCCCTGCTTATTAAGTACAAAATAATTTATTACTCTTCGCTGTTCATATTTTCAAAACATTTTTATGAAATTTCACGAAAGAATTCAAATATTTTCTAAAATTTTAACAAATTCTTCTAAACAATTCAATTATTTTCAAAATAATTTTTATTGAAATCCTAGGAAAAGTTCAATTTGTTAAAAAATTTTTACACATTTCGAAAAAATTCAATTTTTTTCTAAAATTTTAATAAATCCTTCAAAAATTTCAATTATTTTTAAAATTAGTAAAATTTTTACTATTTTATAAATTTGTATTTATATTGTTCGAAGGTAATTGAATCGTAAAAAATTAATTTTAAACAATTCTAATAATTAGTTTTTCAAAGTATTTTAAGGGAATTTTTCGAAAATAATTGTATTTCTGAAAAGAATTTTTGTATAATTTCAAAAAAATTAAAACTAATAAATTTTTTGATAAATTATAATTAAAATTTTTGAATACGATTTGTTTCTCCGAAAATATTAAAAATGATCCTAAATTGTTATTATTTTTGTATGTATTCGAATTTTTGAAAATATTTAATTGAAAATCTTGAAAATATTGATTTTGAAAAAGGAAGAAGCTAATTTTCATGAATTTACATTTTTAAAAATATGTTTAAACATTTTTGAATAACATTTTTGATAATATTTCAATTATTCACGTTATTTGCAATTAAAATTCGTCAAAAATATTATTTTTTAAAAATTGTAAAACAAATATTTAAAATAAATTAGTTTTTAAATTAAAACAAATTTATTCCAAACTAAATATTGTTTAAATGCAATTATTTTTCTATTTTAAATAGAATTTTTAAAATTTTCTAAAACATTTAAGGTGAAAAGAAAATGTCGTTCATTTGAACGTTAAAAACTTTAATTAGTATTGAAACAATTTGTTCCCCTCATTCATTGATTACTTTTAAATTTCGATATTTGGGAAATAAGAAATTCTATTATCTACAAAAGTCCTGTTCTCTAAATGCAAATATAATATATTTCAATTTCAATATATTATCAAATATTCTGATAATTTCGACAATTTATTACCTTCTGTATGAATTTTCCCATTATTAAAACTAGGTTTCATATATTATGTAAATTACTTCATTTTTTCTTCTTTTACTTTTTTCGCCCACTTTAATTCAAATATTTTCAATGTAGTCAGTTAGAAAATTAATAAAGGTTGGATTCATGAAATATTAAACATAATTGATCGATGGCAAAAAAATAAGTTAATGAATTTTTTTTTTTGTGAACTAGAGGGAAAGGAAAATTCTTTATGTAATTTTTATATTGGAAAAAAATTGAGTTAAGTTATTTTTAAGTTTAAAATTTCAATTAATATTTAAATCTTTTAAATTTTATTTCACTGCAACAAAAAATAATAGAACTATTAATCGAAAAGTCCGACTGAAATTTTCTTTTACTATTTATTTTAAAATAGTTTTACTGGTTTTTAAATTATATTGTATAAATAAAATTTGCTATGAGTAGTGTAGAAAAATTTTTTTAAAAAATTAGTAACGTAAACAAACTCGGATCTTGCAGAATCAGAAAAAAAGTATTAATAAATTCTATAAAACTTTCAAGCTGAAGAGGATAAACAAAATTTTTCCATTAAATGTAAAAATCTCTCAAAAACAATTATATTAAAATATTTGAAACTAATGGAATTCTGCAAATAATTAAATTTTGTCGAAGAATTTTGCATTCACAAAGATAATTGAAATGTTTACAATTCTTTTTCGATTTTTTGAAAATAATGGAATTTCCACAAAGAATTCTCACAGTGATTTCAATTTATACAAACAAAAAATTAAATCCTTGAAAAGAATTTTAAAACTTTAAAAAATTTCTAGCAGTAATTCGATTCTTTTTATAAGTTTTAAAATTCTTTTCATCAATTTAACTTCGTATCAAATAATCAAATCGAAAATGTGGTAAAATTTAAATTTTCTATCACTGAAAAAAAAAATTTATTCGATTCAAATAACCGATTATTTGACTATTATCAAATAAATATTTACTTAAATCAAATAATTTTTATTTGAATCAATTAAATAATATTTACTTCACATATTGAAATTTTTGATTTAAATACAGTTTATTTGATTCACTTAATTGATTGATAAACTTAATTGATTCAAATAAAAATTATTTGAATCATATAAACTGTACTTAAATCAAAAATTTCAATATTTGAAGTAAATATTACTTAATTGATTCAAATAAAAATTATTTGATTTAAGTAAATATTTATTTGATAATAATAGTCAAATAATCGGTTATTTGAGTCGAATAAATTTTTTTTTTCAGTGTATAAAAATAAATATAAAATCCAAAAGAGACATTGGCGAACGTCTATTAAAATTATAAATTAAAATCACCTTATTTTACAATTCGTAATAAAGAAGATATTAAAAAGTATTTTTCTTTTTTGGAAAAAGCACACTCGTGTTGGTATATATATATATGTGAAGTTTTTCATAAAAGTTCCAGTCGCGGGTAAACATATGTTCAATAAATGAACCACACACATAGTCGATATTGCAAGTCGAGAGCAAGACGCAACCAAGTGAATAACGACCACTTGTGGACGTTTCGGTGTAGCAGTTAAAGGGACGTGACTCAAGATCCGTTATTATATGCGCCATACCCAAAACGTGTGCAACACGAAATTCTCTTAACTCTATGTACACAAAGAAATTACATTCGTGTACATTTTCTACAAACACACACACACACACACACACACACAAACAGTTTACACACGAGAAAATTCGCGATAGAAAAGCGAGGTTGAAATTTTCTTCCCTCTCTTTCTGCATGGACTTAGTCGAGAGCATCGAAAAGTTTTTTCATTTTGTTCTATACAAAATAAAGATAGTGAAAAAGTTATACGACGAGAGGAGCGCTCAAATTGTTTCTTTCATTCTCCTTTCGCTAAAATCAATCATTATATATTGCATTTCTCCTCTTATTCCTTTTATTAAATTCTTTTTAAATTATTTGCGAAATATTTTACAAAAACTACTTTTCAATATAATGTATAAATCGAAAAGTTAATTTTTAATAATACATTATTTTTTCTTATATGTCAGACTGAAAAAAATAGCTACTGCGCGAAAAGTTATTTTCATTCACAATTAATAAAAAAGTAGCCATAGCCGATGTAATCAGCAGCAGATGGAAAATTATGTTTGGAATAATCCAAAACTTTTGAAAGTTCAAATGAACGAAATATTTATTATTAATAAAATAATACTAGCAGTATTCAATTTCGAATTTTTAAACAGATTACACAATTTTTTATTTACATTTTACAAACATAAATTTTTTAATAATTTCATACACGGAAAGAAAATTTTATCTGGAACAGTGATAAGTTTCCCTAAAATAGCGAAAGTTGTAACTAAACCAACTAAACATTAGACTAATCTAGCGAAATTTGTAGCTGTACCAAGTGAATATTTTTTGCGTGTAATCAAAATTTAAAAGCATCACTTATTAACAAGGCTGATAAAAATAATGATTTAAAAAAAATCAAAACAATCCGATTTATTTAATTTAAATCGGATTTTTTAAATTTATGTCACATTTTCAAACTATTTTCTAAATACCAATTAATTTTTAAGTATTTGGTTTTTTTAATATCAAACTCAATAATAATAATAATAATAATAATAATAATAATGATAATTATTATAGGGCAGCAAAATTTGATTTTCAGAATTTCCTGACATTTCTAGACTAATTTTTTTATTTTCACTAATTAACAAAATTTTAATTACCAATATCCTGCATTGATCATTAAAAATTTAATAATATTTAATTTAATTATTTTCAATGTTAACTATTTTAATACAAATTTACAAACGATTTTAATTATTTGAAACGAATTTTAATAAAATTAGTTTCAAGAATTCAATTATTTTCAAAAGTAGTAAATTCTTGGCAAAAATCAAATTATGTTAAAAAATTTACAAAGATTTTAGTGGAAATTTCAATTATCTTTATAAACAAAACAATTTTTTTCCGAAAATCAATTATTTGATACGAATTTTTTATTAAAATTCTTGTCAGAATTTCAATTATTTTTCATATAATGTATAAAATTCGTTTCATCAAATTTTTGCGAAATGTGAAATTATTCTTAAAAATTTCATTAAAATTTGTTAAGAGAATCCAATTATTTTAAAATTTTTTAGAAATAATTAAATTTTTTAAATTAAAGTCCTTGATTTAAATCATTGCAGCCCTGCTTATTAAGTACAAAATAATTTATTACTCTTCGCTGTTCATATTTTCAAACATTTTAATGAAATTTCACGAAAGAATTAAAATATTTCTTAAAATTTTAATAAATCCTTCTAAACATATCAATTATTTTCAAAATAATTTTAATTGAATTTTTAGAGAAAGTTTAATTTGTTAAAAAATTTTCACACATTTCGAAAAAATTCAATTTTTTTCTAAAATTTTAATAAATCCTTCGAAAGATTTCAATTATTTTTATAAACAGTAAAATTTTTAGCAATAATTCAATTGTGTTTATAACTAGTAAAATCCTTTATTCTTTGGAACAATTCAATTACTTTTATAATTACTCAAATTTTTCGCAAGAATTCAATTATTATGTTTAATACAATTTTAATAAAATTCAATTATTTTCAAAAATGTTTAAATTAAAATTTTTTAAATTGAAATTACTAAGGAAACTCCATTTTTTGACAAAAAATTCTAAGACAATCTTCAAAAAGAATTTAATTACAATTTTTAAAAATTTAAACCAAATTCTCAGCGAGAATTCAGATATTTTCCTAAATAATGAAATTTTGTGAAGGAATTCTATTATTAAATTTTTTGATAAAATTCTTTGGAATAATTCATTATTTTTTAAAAATGGAATTTTAATAAAACAATTTATGAAAATTTCTACTTTAATGAAATTCCTTTAAGGAGGAATCTGACGTTCAGTCCAAATCAAAAGTTAGTCATAATTTCGTAATTTAAAAAAAAGTACTAATCAAATTTTAAAATTCGTTTCGGTAGAAAGTTGAAGAATTTAATTTTTCCATTAAATGTAAAAATCTCTCAAAACCCAAAATTTTTTATAATTTTCATTAAGAAATATGAAAAATTTATGAATATATATATTTTTATAAATATTTTTACTCTTAAAAGAAAATTATTTTTCACAATCTAATATAAAATTTATTTTTATTTACGTTTATACAAATTAACAATTTACTATCCAAATACTATACTATTTTATAAATTTTTCTTTATATTGTTCGAAGGTATAATTCAATCGTAAAAAATTAATTTAAAACACTTCTAATAATTAGTTTTTAAAAGTATTTTAATAGAATTTTTCGAAAATAATTGTATTTCTTAAAAGAATTTTCGTATAATTTCAAAATAACTAAAGCTAATGAATTTTTTTTTGCACTTTAATTAAAAATTTGGAACATGATTATTTTGTCCAAACATTAAAAATAATTCGAAAATTTCTTTATTTTTCTATATATTTGAATTTTTGGAAATATGTAATTGAAAAAACTGAAAATATTGAATTTTAAAAAACTAGAAGCTAATTTTCGTTAAATTTTATTTTTAAATTTACCTTTTAAGATTTGTCATTAAACTTTTTGATCATATTTCAATTATTCTCGTAAATTAAAAGAAAAATACTAATTAAATTTTTTAATTCGTCTCGGTGGAAAGGTGAAGAATTTAATTTTCAACATTTAAAACGAATGAAAGTTGCGATTGAATAAAAATTACAATTTTCTGTCAATAAAAAACATCTGCCAAGTTTACGGCTATGTTACCTAAATCATTTATTTTTGACAAAAAATTATAATTTTTAGGCAAATATAATATTAAAATGTTCAAAATGTAGAAACTTCTACCGAAAGGAATTTAAAGCTTAATTTGCCATTTTAGAAAACAACGAAATTATTACATTGGACCAACTTTTGTTCCGATTGTTTGTCGGATTTTTCCTTAAGAAATTAGTTGTTACTAAGGAAACAATTATTATCAAATTATAACATTATTTACACTAAAAAAAACACCGTCCCATTATTTTTATTTTGAAAAACGTTGGGGACTTGAGCCTAATTTTTAGTTCTTACATTTACCCCAAGAATAATTTATTAATTCAAATCATACAAAGAAAAAATTATTAAAAATTAGTTAGAAAATTAATTTATTAGAATTGTTTCACATTAAAATTAGTTAGAAATTAGTTGTTACTAAGGGAACAATTATTATTAAAATACAACATTATTTACAGTCGAAAATAAAAACAACACCGTTCCATTATTTTTGTTTTGAAAAACGTTAGGGACTTGAGCCAAATTTTTAGCTATTACATTTACCCCAAAAATGACCCGAAATTTATTTATAAATTCAAATTATACAGGGAAAAAAAAATTCACGTAGGAAAAAAAAATTGAGTTGAAATAATCAAAGTAAGTGACCATGATCCATATATAATACTCTGCTGATAGAGTGTTAATTAATTTAATCAGATAATCCATTTAAATGAATAGAAATCGCTCGCGTGCCGTCGCATGGGTTCCCATATACATATATATACATATATACTATATTATATACTCTAGTGGCCAACTAGGTCTTTGTCCATGCGGTATTGGCAACCACCGTTTCACCGCATTATTAATTGGGCTGCGTATACGATCTATAGCCGAGCAATAACATTAGCGAAATAATATAATAACGCTATCATGCAGGCCAGCTAAAGCTATTGAGGGTACCATACATGCAAAATTTACCTTGCTACGATCAACAAACATCGGAAAATCTAAATTATATGATATTATTAGGCTCGCTACCGTTTCATCAAAACCCACAACATCCAGAAATTGAATAAGAGCAATTAATCGTTTTCATGCTAATGAAGAATGTGGCCACTCATTTTTCATTTTATAGTCAAAATATGTCGATATATATATATATATATAATATTTGCATTAAGAAAATTTACTGCGCGAGAATTTTAAGCATTTTCCTGTTTCCTCTCACATACTTTTTTAATCTTTGAAAAAAAATTCATCTTTTTTTAAAGTTAAAAAAAATTCATCTTTCTTTAAAGTTAAAGAAATTCATCTTTTTTAAAGTTAAAGAAATTCATCTTTTTTTAAAGCTATAATGTCGATATAATGTTTACATTAAGAAAATTTACTGCGCGAGAATTTTAACCATTTTTCTATTTCCTCTTATTTTTTTTAATCTTTGAGAAAAAAATTCATCTTTTTTTAATCTTTGGAAAAAATTAATCTTTTTTTAATCTTTGAAAAAATTAATCTTTTTTGATGTTAAAAAAAATTCATCTCTTTTTAAAGTTAAAAACTAATTGAATTTAATAATTCATGGTCATTAAATTCATATATTAATTATTATTATAATATGGCCGATATTTTCACATCAAAAACTCGTAATTTTTAATATCTGTAAATTTTTAATACGATGGATACGTTCAGAAAATTTTACACAGATTTAACTTATCATGAACTTATTATGAGTGAAACTTTTTGAAATATTAATATTTCCTTTATTTGGACTCAATTATATTTGCTTTTAAGTTTTTATTCAAAATTACGAAGAAGAAATTTGAAAAGTTATTTAAAATGAAAAATCGAAGAATATTTTTAGTTAAATTCATGTCTAATTCAATTTTTTTTAAAAATTAATTGTCACACTGAGAGAAAAGAATAGTTGGTGTAACAATTTTTTCTTATTGTTTATTGATAATTATTGTCAATATATTTAAACTGAATATAAAACAGCCAAAAATTATTGTTATTTGTATAATGTAAAAAAGAGTTGAAATCATATGAATGTATTTTAATATTATTGGTTACTCAGGATAAATAATGTATTTTACTAGTTTTACAACAAAATTTTTATTTGTTAAAAATAATTCTTTATTTTTAATTTTAAAAACAAATTCTAAAAGCAAAATAGAACAAAGCAAATTTCTATAAATTAGACAGCTTATATTGTTGTTATTTTATGTTAAATGAATAACTTAAGTAAAATATTAAATTAAATTTGCTATAGTTATTATTTAACATTGTTTAAACAATTAATTGTTTTTTAAAAACTTTTTTACCCATTGGACCTAGAAGGACGCAGTTTTATCTAATTTTGCAATTTTCCGATCTACTAAGTAATAACCGATTAATAAATAAACGAAAAAATCACTATTTCAACAATTGTTTAAATTAAACAAATAATTGTTATTTATTAACTTCTTTTCAATTGACCCTAAAAAACGCAGTTTTTTCTAATTTTCTAATTTTTTGGACTTCATTATAAAGACTGAATGTTGAATGTCAAATCGCTAGTTTAGAAATTGTTTAAACAAAAAACTGTTATTATTTTTGAAATTTTTTCGATTTCACCTTAAAAGATGCAATTTTTTTCTAATTTTGCAATTTATTAAATGTAGTCTAATAATTTGGAATAACAATATCGTTTAATTATTTACAATTAAAAAAACTAATAAATAAATGTTAACAAGTTTTCCAGGGGCAACAGGAGAAAGTTACTAAATAACAAGTATTTTTGCTTAAAAAATTACTAAAATAGCGATTTGAAGTTTGATATTTATTGATTATTATAAGAAAGTCCAAAAATTGCAAAATTAAAAAAAACATCGACTTTTTAGAGACAATTGAAAAAAAGTTAATAAATAACAATTATTTGTTTAAACAATTGTTAAAATAGTTATTTGACGATTAACATTCAGTTTTTATAATTATGTCAAAAATTAGAAAATTAAAAAAATACTGCATCTTTTTAGGGGTTAAAAAAAGTTAATAAATAACAAAAATTATTTGTTTAAACAATTTCTAAAATAGCGATTTGACATTTAAATTTAACATTCATCAGTTTTTATAATTAGATCCCAAAATTAGAAAATTAAAAAAGAACTGCATCTTTTTAGGGTCAATTAAAAAAAAAGTTCATAAATAACAATTATTTGTTTAAACAATTGTTAAAATAGTGATTTGACATTTAATATTTGTCGGTTTTTATAAATAAGTCCGAAAATTGTAAAATTAGAAAATTACCACATCTTTCTAGATGCAATAGGTAAAAAAATTTAAAAAAAACAATTAATTGTTTAAACAATGTTAAATAATAACTACAACAAATTTAATTCAATATTATATTTTATTTATTCAATTTAACATTAAATAACAACAATATAAGCTGTCAAATTTGTTAAAATTTCCTTTCCTCCATTTTATATTCGCAATTGTTATAAATTAGTAATAATCAATTGTTTAAACAAATAAAAAATTTATCGTAACATTAATAAATTAGATTTCTAGGGATTATTACAATTTACTAACATTGCTAAACTTTTTACTGAGAAACTTGATTTTTCTTCTTACACAGACTATTTAGTAATTAATTTAATTTATATTTAATTTAAGTAGTTAATAATTAAACCTATTTAGTATTTATAAACGAATTACTTTTTGAATAAGATTATCAAACCTTTTATTAGACCTCAATTTTATTTAACTACTTAAAATAAATTCCCAAGCAGAAAAAAAATTATTCACATCCAAAATGTCGTTTAATACCTAATCCCAAAATTATAAGAACTAAAAAGAACTTTATGAGTACTCAATGCGTATAGTTCTAGTTTCCAAAATACGAAACACTGGAAATGTCTGACTATAACTCATTTTAACTGCTAGCTGGAAAATATTGCAATTCGCCTATAACTTGCTTTTACTGCTAATCATTAAATGATAATAAAAATAATAACAACGACTACAATTACCACAAAAATTTTATTTTTCTCTTCCCTAACATTTCTAGAAAGAATTTTGACTTTTTTGGTCAAACGATTGTTGTTTTTTTCTTTTGGAATTGTAAATACAACTCTTCAGATTTTCAACTTTATTTCTCAACTTTTCGATAAAATGATTCGTCTTAAATAATTTATAACGGAGCAAAAGTTTCGAACATTCAAATGAACGAAATTTTTTTCTCACCTAAAGTATTTTTGAAAATTACTATCGAAAAGAGAAAAACAATTGAAATTGAAAATATTTAGTTTAGAATTAATTGGTTTTAATCTGAAAAATAATTTTTTTTGCAAGTAAAATACTAATTAGAAGAAGTTAAAAAAAATTGTCGTTCATTTCAACGTTCGAAACTTTAGGAACATTAATTTATAAGTAATAATTCCATAACCGGGTTTTTCAACAAAATAAAATTAACTTTTAATAAACAATTTGCATTAGAAAAAAATAATTTACAAATTTTCAATTTGTTCAATTTTACCATTATTTTAAGTCAGTCAATGCTTTGTTTTTTTGTTGAAAAAAATGTTCTGTAATTATTTTATTAAATTTTCAGTAATTCCTACTGAGTTACATAAATCAAATTTTGCCCTTTATAATAATAATAATAATAATAATATATAGTAAATTCGTCTAAGCGAAATATGCGCCCTTTATCCAGAAATCATTATAATTATCGGTATATGATATAATATGTTAAATGAGAGCATAAAATCGCGCGTGCATGATATTCGGAAAGATGAGAGAACGACTATATAAGCATGGATTTTAATTATTTCTCCTCGAGATGAGATTTCGTGGTAGATGAGTATTGAGCGTTAGTCTGGTGTAAATTCCAGGATTCTGGCTAATCGGCATAATTCCACGGAATCCGTAATGGACTTTGGAATGGTGGAACGTTAGAGAGAACGTTAGCTGCAACAAACCCCCACTTCCCTCCCCAAAAACAACCCCGAGGCGGCAAATTAGATTTTCCCATACACTCGTTGACCAAGTCTAAAGAGCTTAAATGCAATAGATTTTGCCAACTTGTCCACAAAATTTGATTGAAGATGAATCACATTGGACACAGAAGAGGAAGGGGAGAGGAGAAACGAAAATTTTCTCCTACGATTGATATCAGCGTTCGATTAAATGTTCTTCACCGTTTACTAAAACATACAACCTTAATTCTCTTACAACTACAAATTCTAATATCCTAAATCCTAATCTTTATTCTAATTTATTCGTCCAATGATCACCAAGTTTTGAACGTTCAAATAAACGAAATATTTTTTATTGAAATTTTAATAAAACTAATAATAAAAAAATTTTAAAACTGAAATTTTACATTTACAAACTCTGTAATTAATGTTTTTGGTTTGTAAATCAAAATAATTGCAATAAAAAGTTAATTTTTAGAAGAAATAAATAAATTTCGTTCATTTCAACGTTCTGAACATTAGGATAATTTCTTTCATTCTTATTCTAATTTTCTGACTAAAATTTACCAGAAAAAAATTTTCAACACTCCTAAAATTAAGTCAATAAATATAATATGATTACTGACACTGAAAAAAAAATTTATTTTATTCCAATAACCGTTGGCTACCTTTTTGCAAATAAAAAAAAATAACCGATTAATTAACCATTATTAATTAAATGTTGACTTGATTCAAATAATTTTTATTAGTGTCAATTAAATAAATTCAAATTTGCTTCAAATACTGAAATAAAATTATTCGTTCAAATACCATTTAATTGACTCCAATATAAATATTATTTGATTCAATTAAATGTTCAACTAATAATAGTCAAGTATAGTCGGTTACTTGAATCAAATAATTTTTTTTCTCAGTGTATTAATTTTCTAGACGATTAGAATCAAGTTATTGAAAAAATCCAGGTGGGAAAATAAATAAAATCTTGTTAAATTTATTTAAATAAATAAAAAAAATAAATAAATAAAAATAAATAAAAAATGAATAAAATAAATAAATTCAAATACTGAAATAATTGGTTCAAATACCATTTAATTGACTCCAATAAATATTATTCGATTCAATTAAATATTGAAATTAAATTAAATTTGAATTTAAGATAGGATTTTATTTATCTATTTTATTTATTTTTATTACATTTATTTTTTATTTATCCTATAATTATTTCTGCGAAATTTTATTTTCCTCTTAAATTCATTTCTTTTATAAACCACAAAAAAATGTATCGGAAAATTATAATTTCATAAGTTATTTAACAAACTAACAACAATTAGCGTGCGGCTGACATTTCGCTCATTTTTTTAAACACAATTAGCAATTTTTAAAATAACAGAACGTCAAAATTTTGTAATACAAATTTTTTTATAAAAAAATAAAATGAAAATTGAAAAAAGCAGTTTCAATATAATTATAATTTGACATAGGAAACTTAGGGAAAACTCTAAAATTTTTATTAAAAGTAATGAAAAAATTAAATGTTCAAAATTCATAAGAAAATTCGAAATTTTTGTTTCCTTTCTTTAAACTCATAAACTTAGATTTTTGAAAAATTTTAATAACTCAAAATCTAAAATTAGTTAAATTTGCCAACATAAATATTTAATTAATTTTTAAAAATAGGGGATTTCTAAAAGAATTTGGTAATTAAAAACACTAAACAAATTGAATTTTGAAGACGCTACGAATTTAATCTTTTTTTTTGAAAAATTTTACCTAAAAACATTTTCGTAACAAATTGGGATATTTTTTTAATAAAAAATATGTTAATATTAGTAAAAAGTGTTAATGGAAAAAAATAAGTGAACTCAGAAAAGAAATAAAATTTCACAAAATACAATCACTGACAAAGTACATTTTTCTATTTTTTTATAATTTGATTTTAATCGTCAGCAAAATTAATCGTACAATCAAATTTTCTTTTTTAATAAAAAATTTGAAAACTGTTATAAAAAGAGTATTTTCAATTTTCAACTCTCTCAGAGACATGAAAATCAGTTATCATATCATAGGAATTATTTAAACAATGTCTCTCAGTATTGTACTGGAGAATATAAGTGAAATTGAATTCAGGAATCTTGTGACAAACGCGCTAGAGAACGAGTGTGTCAAGAATATGAAACATTTTGACGATTGTAATTATTCATCCTTGTCATGTATTCAGAGCGTTTCGCTCCCTGTGATACTATTATTTATTTATATAATGATAATTTTAACACTGATTAACGCTTCCTGTTTTCAAAAAATATTTATTCTTTTCTAGGAAAAGATTAGGGGAATATTGAAGATAAAATAAATTTTTTAAAATATTCAGCTGAACTTTATGAAAAAAAATAATTCTTCTACTCTCTAAATCCGAATTAGTACAATTCTACTAAGAAATAGTAAAATTTTAATAATAATAATAATAATTTATACTGGTAAAAATTTAATTTTTACAATTCATAGAAGAATTTTAACCAAAAACACTACAAAACAATTGAATCTTGCAGATATATTAGAAATTATTGTAGAAATTCAATTATTTTCAAAATTAACAAAATTCTTCGTAGATATTTAATGAATTTCAAAAAAAATGTCAAAATTTAATTATTTCTAATGTCGACTATTTCACAATAAAATGTAACAAACGAATTCAATTATTTAAAAAGAAATTTTAATCAAATTTGTCTCAAGAATTCAATTATTATTTTCAAAACTATAACAGAATTCTTTGCAGAATTTAATTATATTCAAAAATTTACCAAACTTGCAGTTATTTTTATAAATAATAAAATTCTTCGACAAAATTAAATTATTTTCAAAAATTTTAATAAACTATCCTGGCAAAATTTCAATTATTTTCAAAAACATGCCAAAAAGAATTCAATTATTTTTAAAGAAGATTTCAATAAAATTCTACCCAAACATTTAATTATTTTTATAAGTAAATAAAAATATTACGGCAATTTAATTATTCCATTTTTTAATTTCTTCGCAATAATTCAATTATTTTGATAAAAAAAAATTTTTTTACGGATTCAATTATTTTTAATACAAAACAATTTTCTTGAAAAATGAAATGATTCTTAAAAACAATATTAAAATTTGTCAAGAGAATTTTTGTCTCTAAAGTTTTTAACATTTAAGTGGACGAAATAAATTTTCTATTAAAGTATTTAAAAAAATATTTGCCAAATTAAATTTAAAATACAATTAATTCAACATTTAGAAAGGAATTCATTTTTTAAATTAAAATTTTTAACAAAGTGAACGACATAAATTTTCTATTGAAATATTTAAAAATATTTGCCAAATTAAATTTAAAATAAAAGTAATTCAACATTTAGAAAGAAAATAATTTTTTTAATTTAACAAAAAAATTAATATTTTTAACAAATTCCGAATTTTAACAATTATTACGAAACTCATCATTTTTTTGAACGTTCAAAACATTAGGTACATGAGAATTTAATTATTTAAAAAAAAATTTATTCTATTTTATAAGAATTCCATTTTAAAAAGAAATGCAATTATTCAAAAAATTATTTATTTTTATATGTAAATAATTGAATTTTCGTAGAATTTTTTAATACAGAAATTTGAAAATTGATTTAAAAGTGAATTTTAGTTGAAATTTTATATTAAAATTTTCTAAATGAATATTAAAAGCATTATGCAGTGAATTTTTAGAAATAATTGAATTTTGGAAAGGTTTCTAATTTAAATCTTTGAATAATTGAACTTTTCATACTTTTAAGGAAGAATCTTACGTACAGTCCAAATCAAAAGTTAGTCAAATGTCATAATTTCGTAATTTAAAAGAAAAACACAAATTAAATGTTAAATTCGTTTCGTCGGAAAGGTGAAGAATTCAATTTTGATTATTTAAAACGATTAAAAGTTGCATTTGAATACAAATTACAATTTTGTCAATAAAAAACATTTTTTAAATTTTAGTTTATGTTACTTAAGTCATTTATTATTGACAGAAAATTATAATTTTGATTCAAATATAACTTTAAAATGTTCAAAATGTAAAATATTGAATTTCTTACGCTTCTACCAAAAGAAATTAAAAATTTAATTTGACTCTTAAAAAAAACGAAATTATGACATTGGACTAACTTTTGTTGGGATTAATCGTCAGATACTTCCATTATTAACAATTTTGTAGAATTAATTTTTATCAAAAAGTTTAATTACATTTTTTTACTCATTTGAAGTTCATTATTTGTAAATATATGAATTTGAAAATTTTCAAGGATCTTAAAGTTCTGAACGTTCAAATGAACGAAATTTATTTATTTCTTCTAAAAATTAAAGTTATATTGTAATTATTTTGCTTTACTATACAAAAAATTAATTACTGAATTTGTAAATGTAAAATTTTAGTTTATAAATTTTTTATGATTAGTAATTTATTAAAATATCTTCAATAAAAAATATTTCGTTCATTTGAACGTTCAAAACTTGGGGATCATAATTTTTAGAAAACTTTCTCAAAAAATTATAAAAATAATGCATATATAGAAGAATATTTATTAACAACAAGAAGAAAAATTGAATTTTGGAAAAGTTGTAACTCTCTAAATTTGAGTCAGTTAAAGAAACTGATTTGGAAGCAAAAAGTTAGTTTTTAATTCAAATAGTAGTTTTTCTACTGACAATTGGTTAAAAATAACACGAAGATGAAATCCACAACGTTTTTAAAAAAGAAAAATCGAAAAAGAAATTAGAAAATTAAAAAAACTTTCAATTTAAAATTTAAAAATTAAATTTACTATTTTGTCAATAAAAAACATTTTTTAAATTTTAGTTTATGTTACTTAAGTCATTTATTATTGACAGTAAATTATAATTTAGATTAAAATATATCTTAAAAATGTTCAAAATGCAGATAATTAAATTCTTTACTCTTCTACCATAAGAAATTAAAATTTAACAAATTTTGTGTTTAATTAATTTTTAAATTAAATTCATCAGTAATATTCATGTGTTTTAATTTTTAAGAAATTTGTTTGAAATTTAAGTTTTTAATTTTAACCAAGAAAAAGTCCACAACGTTGATCAACGAAAAAAATTATTCACTCATTAAATTAATTAAAAACGACGCTGCAATATTAACAAAAAAATTTTAGAAATAAAATATTAATGTTTATATTTTGATAATAATTATTTTACAATTAAAAATAATGTTTGGATGCATTAAATACATTTTTTTCGTTGTTAAACGTTGTGAACTTCAACTTCGTTTAATTTTATTTAATTTAAAATTTAAATTTTTTATTTCTTTTAAATTTTTTAAGAATGTTGTTACTAAGAATATAATTATTTAAAAATATAACATTATTTACCATCAAAAATAAAAATACCGTTCCATTATTTTTTGGTTTCATTTTTAAAAACGTTGTCGACTTTAGACTCATAAAATAACTAAGGTTTTCGTTCAATATTTTTTGCCGATTTAATTAGTAAAGTTTAACTAATTTTTCGGATTTTTTTTACTAAAAATCAGTTATTTTTAACTGATTCAGAAGAAAAAAAGGTAATCACTGATTGGGAATTAAAACCACGATTTTTTTTAATGATTTTGAATACAAATTTAGAGAGCAGGTTAGGTTATGCGTGGAAGTTAAAAAACAGTCGTTATGCGCCTGCGCGAGTCTTTTTTCCCCCTGTCAACAACTTTATTTCCCTCTGACGTCACCTAGCCTGTAAATTCCATTTTCAACCCGCTTCAAACGACAATAAAACTTATTTTTCGAGCATTATGTGCTATAAAGAGATAAATATAAATCAAAAATAACTTTCTTTTATCAATTTTCCTTCTTCTTCTTTTTTTTTTTTTGTTTTTTGTTCTTGTAAATCGGATGAAATTTCTTTGATTCTGATTTGTCTGCGTTTGTAGCGCGCGCGCTCGACATAAATCATATTTCTTACTCGCAAAATGTACAAGTGAAACCGATTTAACCGTGGAGTGTGTCCGCCCGATTATTTGGACGTTTGTACGCGTGTAAACCACTTGCATAATTTACTGCTGTTACCCAACATATATATATATATACACACAGCTATGTCGATGTAACCATATATTTGATATTACGCGCACATGGATTTTGCAATACACGGGAAATCACGTGGCTATTTCCGGCAATATCATATCCGTCAAAATATCGATGGGGTCGCGCGCGCTTTTGCTTGCGCCAATATATATAGGAGGGCAAAACCGTATTCCGCACTCTTTCCGCTCCTGCGGCAAACGTCACTCAATTCCGGTATAAAGTCACTATCTGTTTTGATATTTGATATACAGATGTACATGTGTGTATCATACTTCCAAAGCTTCGTCAAATTACGTGAAATTCGGGTATTTTTTTTCAAATATTGACAAACTACGTGATACTGACATTAAATTTCTGTGCATTACAATCTTCGCATTCAATAATTAATTTTTTTTAAATTTGAGATTAAAAAAAAATTTTTTTTTACTAAAAATTCGACTTAATTTGACTCAAAATTTGTTCAGGCTTTTGCACTTGATAATATGAGCCTGAATTTGCCAACGTTTTTAAAAACGATAACAAAAAATAATGGGACAGAATTTTTATTTTTTATTGTAAAAAACAATGTTAATTTTTAATAATTATATCCTTAGTAAAAAAAATTTAAGACGAATAAAAATTATTGGTAAATTCAATTTACCTATCACTTCTTTCTTGACATTGAAATAAAATTCTTCAAAACTAATTGTTTTTTGAAAAAAATAATAAATTTGTAAAATAAAAATTTAAATATTATAGCAGTTTTACAACTATTATAATTTTTAAATATTTCAATTTAAAAACCTTTTAAAATTTATTGTATTTCTAATAATTCATAATTCTCAGAAAGAATTTTTATAAAAATTGAATTATTTCAACCAATTCTTTTAAAATTATATTTTAAATAATTAAAACCCTGTGATCGTTATTTTCAAAAAATTTTATCATTTTCTTTTTATCAAAAATTCAATTAAGTTGAAGAAATAATAAAATTCTTCTTATAGAAATTCAACTAATTTTTAAATTTTCATCAATTTCTAGAAGAAAATTCAATTATCTTTAAAATGAATAAAATTCTTGGCTGAAATTCAATTGTTTTCAAAACATTCAATAATATTCCTGTCAAGTATTTAATAATCTTCATAAAAAATGTAATTCTTTGCTGAAATTTAATTATTTTAAATTTTAATTTAAATAAAAAACTGCTTTTTAAGAATTAAATTATTTTCAAAGTTTTAGTAAAATTCTGTGGAATAATTTAATTGTTTTACAAATTTTCGATGAAATTGTTTACGAATTTTCATTTGTAAGAACAATTCAATAAATTATTTATTTTTGTATTTAAATATTTGAATTCTTGTAGAATTTTCTAATAAGAATTCTTCAAAACTAATCATTTTGTGAAAATGTAATAATTTTCCAATATAAAATTTTAAACATTTACAATTTACAAATTAAAATTCAATTACAATTAAAATTTTCAAATAATTCAATTTAAAAACCTGTTGAAATATTATTTCTAAAAATTCATAATTCTGAATAAGAATTTTATATGAAAATTCTATTAAAATTGTAAATCATTAAATTGTATATTAAAAATAATTACAAATCTCGGATTATTTTTATTACTTATGAAAACAATTGTTATTAACAATTGACATTGTTTATAATTTTTCTCTCATTCAGTATTAATAAATAAATAATAAATAAGTAAAAAAAATTTATTTGTATCAAATAGATGTCCCTGCAAGTTGCTTATACTCAAAATTTTAGTTACATTTTTTGATTATTAAAATAATTTGACTTTAATAATGAAACATGTTCTACGATAATTAATTTCAGAATTTATATACACTTTTTGCATCTTTTTTCTATATTGGATATCTAATTAAAAAAATATAGGCGTGTAAAATGCTTTTTTCTCGTATATAACAGGTGGTTTCATAATTGTTATGTACCATGCACTTACAGAGATTACACAAGATACACCGGTCAGATCAAAGGCCTTTGTCGTAAATGGATTTGAGCTGCGATTATACAAGTGTATAATTATACAATTACACAACAAACCCCAAAATACCACCAGAAATATTGTCAAAAATTTTCATATACCAAGAAAATTATTTAAAACTATAATAAAAGTCTAAGAATTTTTTTTTACTTATTTCAGACTTTGTACTCGATAATTAATTTTAAAAAGTAGTAAAAAGTAGCTTTCAGGTTAAAAAAAGTATAGAAAAAAGTAGTAAAAAAAAGTAGCTATAGAAAAATTAAAACTCGTTTTAGAAACTTTATAAAACTGACAAAAATTTCATTCTATATTTTATTTTCTTCACTTTTTCTTAATTTTTATAAAAAATATTTACTTCGTTCTTATCTTAATGCTAATAAATTGAATTCGTGCAACGAATTTCATTTTTTAAGAAAGAATTTAAATATTTTTATAAATCGTTTAATTCGTGCGAAAAATTAATATAATTTTTTTAAATAATTAATTTCCTTCGATTAATTTTATGCAAATTCTTATTTAAATAATTAAATTCCTAAAAAATTGTTATTATTCATAAAAAAAATTGAATTCTTAGGAAGATTTTTCAACAAAATTTTTAAATAATTGAATTCTGTTTGCAATTTTTTTTTAAATATTAAAAATCATTGAATTTAGAAAAGTTTTTTAAAATTATTAAATTTTACAATGAATTCTATTAAAATATTTCACAAAAATTAAATATCTGTGTGGTATTTTATTAAAATTTGATAAAAAGAATACAATTCCTAAAAATCTTTTTATTATTTACAAAAATAATGGAATTCTTGCAAAGGGTTTTATTAGAATTTTTCAAAATAATTGAATTAACAAAAAGAAATTTATTACATTTAAAAGTAATTGAATTTTGCTAAACATTCTACGAAAATGGCTTAAAATAATTGAATTTTCGCGAATAATTTTGTTTTTTGTGGCTAATAATTGAATTGTTTCGAAGAATTATTTATTCGTAAATAATTGAATTCCTGGGAAGAATTTTATTAAAATCTCAAAGAATAATTGAATTATTTTATAAAAATTGAATTGAAATTGTGTTTAAAATAAGTGATTTCTTTCGAACAATTTCATTAAAATATTTGAAAATGAATGGAATTCTGAAAATAATTAAATTTTGTTGAAGAATTTTTGCATTCGTATAAAGATAATTAAAATGCTTACAATTCTATTTAGATTTTTTGAAAAGAATTGAATTTCTACGAAGAATTCTGATAATGATTTCATTTATACAAAAATAATTAAATCCTTGATAAGAATTTTAAAATTGATAAAAATAATCGAATTTCTGCTAAGGATTTAATGCCAAAATTTTTATACATTTGAATAAAGTATAATTTTTTAACACAATTGAAATTTTACCATAAATTTTATTGATATTTTTTAAAATAGTTCAACTCCTATAGGAGTTTATTTAACTGTTTATTGTTTATTATTAATAATTAATTATTTGTTATTTGTTTATTCAACATTTTCATTAATATAATTATTTTTTTTATTTATAAATGTATTAAATTCATTATAATAATAAAATTCTTATCGTATAAGATAAGAATTTTATTATTTATATATAAAAATAACAGCAAGATTGTTAAATTTTTAAATATAATTAAATTTCTGCTAAGAATTCTGTTACTTTTGAAAATAATTGAATTCTTGTTACGAATTTTAGTAAAAAAAAATTTTTTATATAATTCAATTCGTTCGCGACATTTTATTGTGAAATATTTGACATTGCAAATAATTGAATTTTGAAAAATTTTTTTATTTCATTAAATTTCTACGAAGAATTTTATTATTTTTTAAAATAACTTAATTAGTGTGAAAAATTTTATTAAAATATTTAAAAACAACAATTGCATTTCTGTGAAAACTTTTGTTATTTTTGAAAATAATCGAATTTTTTATAAGAATTTTATAAAAATTGTTTTAAAGTTCAAACAATTAGCTTTTTCGAAATTTTTTTCTGAAAATACACCCTAAATTAATTAAATCCTTGTGAATTTTTTATTATTTAAAAAAATAATTCAATTTGGGATGCATTTTTAGCAATTTTTTTTGTTAAATAATTGAATTTTAAAGGCGAAATTTGATGAAAATAGTAGACATTGAAAATAATTGAATTTCGAATATTTTCTGAAAATAATTGAATTTTGAATATTTTTTGAAAATAATTGAATCGTTTCAAAAAATTTGATTATAATTTTTGTTTGTTTTCTAGTTTTAACGAATTTAAAGTAATGAAAATATTAAAATAAACAGAAATAGTAGCTTTTAGTGGCCAAAATTTAAAAATAGTTACCAAATATTGTAGCGTAACTTAAAATAAATAGTAAATAGTAGGTTTTTAGTAGATAAATGCGAAGCCTGTTATTTTTTAAATAAAAAAAATCTCTTTTCGAAAAATAGAAATTTTTCACTGAAATTAATAATACGGAATGAAATATATATATATTCAAAAGATGGAATAACACAATATGAATATAAAATGTGGTTTATTTATGATTGGTTTTGGGTTATATTGAAGGAAACCGAGGCCTTGACAAATTTTTATCGTTTGCGAATTGAAGAAAAGATTTCAATTTTCAATTGAAGGATGCAAGTGACAGAAGGTTGAGATTGCTTCAGATTTAGCGACAGATACAGTGTATATAGAGAAACATTTCAAAGTCTATTGTTCCCGCACCTCGAAACAAGTAAAAGCAGACATTTTTCCCTTTGTATAAGTTTTCATGTACATCTATACCTTGTTTTGTAAATTTCCCTTCACTCCTATATACATATATATAAACAGTTTTTGGTTATGTATGCGTGAAAATACTATTGAGTTTATGCGCATTTCTAGCACCCCTCGTTCAATCGTCTTTATGTTCCTATACAATTTCTTGGATCGATTGTAATCGATTTACACGACCTCGTAAGATCTTTTCAAGGGTTTCTGCCACAGTAAGTAAAGACATAAAGTGAAACACATTTTTTCCCCTTTTTTTTTTTGTTTTACAACACAGAATCTTTTTTTTATATACACTGTCCTGATTTCATTAGATTTTTTTTACTAAAACGAAGTTCAGGGTTGATACAGAAAATTTAATTTTCATTTTCTCTGACTTTTTTCCTAACCTGTTGCAAACCTAAAGTCGATTGAGCTAAGAAAATCCTGAATTTGAAACTAAGTTGGTTGAATTATTTAAAAATTTAAAAATAAAAATCTTTCAACTTGTTTTATGTTTCATTCGTTGCAAAAATATTATTTACTTAATAGAGCAATTAATTCCATTCGGAAAATTCCCTTTTACAACACTTCTTCATTTCAAAGTTTCAAAGTTTTAAAAATAAGGAACTAATTTTTAAACTTCTTTTTAAAGCAAAAGTACTCTATATAAAGTAATGAACTCATAATTTCATAAACCGTAACTCATAAGAACGCATAAACTAGAAAAAAAAATCTCCTACCTCATCTTTACTCTGTGTATATAGAAAAAAGTCGACTAATATTTTCGTCATAAGAAACACTTTTCTCCCATCAGAAAAAATAAATGATTCTTTTAATTAAAAACTCTTTCGCAATTTTGTCCGAAAAAATCCACATTAAAATTAAAAAAGAATAGAAAAATTACAAAAAAAACTTAATTTCAAATTTGAAAAAAAAGAATAAATTATAAATTGCTTTGAAAATTTATCCTTTCATAGGGACAAAGAAATTAAATTCAAATGTTTGAAATTGAATTTCAACATTGAACATTTTTGCACATTTTCAGATATATAACAACAGAGATTTCTTTCTCTATAACGATTTTTAGAAACTAATTTAAGAATTTTTTTTAAATTTCCTACCCGTATGAAATTTGAAATCATTTTTCCAAAACTTAAGTGCCACCCAATCGTGTGGAGGACAATCTCAGATTCAATGCATTTAAATTCGACTCTTTAGAATATGAATTCAAGAGCGATTTAAAATTGATCGAGTTTAGATTTGCCGTTTCATAGTTTACGACATATGAAAAAATTGAGATAAAAAGGAAACTTGATTACTAATCATTTTTCAAACATTCTTTAAGAGAAAAAATTTTAGAAGAATTTTTTTTCACTCTCATTAAGAACGTAACAAATAGTTATTAATTATTAGAACACAGTTTTCTTGAAAACATTATATGTTGAGACCAAATTGTTACAAATTCATCCTTCTCTTCTTCAGAAATGCAAAAATTTCCCTTTTCACCTTTTTTGAGGAATTTTTAATAAAATATTTTAATGTTAATAAAATATTTAATTTTTAAATAAAATTTTTAAGAATAAATACATTTTTCGAGGAATTCGATTGAAATTGTTCTAAAAAATAATTGAAATTCTGCGATGAGTTTTATTATGTATTTATGAACAAAATTAAATTATAGCGAATAAAATTATTTTTAAAAAATTGTAAATAACAAAATTCCTGTTAAATTTTTATTATTTATAAAAACATTGTAAAGAACAAACTTCCTGTTAAATTATTATACTTTATTAAAATAATTAGGTATGCAAATGTTTGCTAAGAATTTATTTTAAAAACATTTAAATAATTAAATTCTATTATTTATTATAATAGATATTTGAAAATCATTAAATTGAGGCAATTTTTTGAGAATAATTCACATTTTACCAAAAAATTTATTCAAATTTTTAAAAATAATTATCGATTTCAGTAAAGAATTTTTTAATTCATAAAGTGAATTGAAATTTTGACGAGAATTTCTTAAAACTTTTTAATAGAATTAATTTCTGCAAAGAGTATTATTACTTTTGAAAATAATTATAAATTTTTGCAATCATTTGAAACTTTGGTAACATTCAAAAATTGTTTAGTGTTCTTCACAAAAATGCCTCTCTAAATGCATTATATTTAATAATTAATTCATGATGTACAACTAAAAAATTTAACTAATTTCAGAATAATAATCTAAGTTATGGAAATTTTTTCAAAAAATTAAGTTTTAAAAATTTCTAATTAAATTCATTAAATATGGAAATTTTATAAAATTTACAAATCTTTTGAAGTTCATCTATAAAAAAATAATTATTTTCTGAAATAAAAGTAATTTCAAAAAATTTTAGTTTCATTTTTTCAAAAACTTTAATAATTTTTAAAGAAAAATAATTTTATTAATAATTGTTTTTAAAATAAATATTTAAAAATTTTTTAACTTGTGCTTCTCTTAAATTTTCAAGGAATTTAATCTAAAAACCTTTTTAAAATTTTATTAATTCCTAAAATTCCTGTTATAACGGTTGAAATATTTAATTATTTATAAAAGTGTTAACAAAAATTTTTGTTGAATCAATTCCTGTCAAAATTTAACTACGAGACTTGAATTTTTTGAATAGAATAATTTTTGTAAATTCATAAAATGATATAATTTCAAAAATATAATTATATTTATAGACAATTTTAAGAGAGAAAAAAATAAAATTTTACACAATTTCTAATTCTTTCAATTTGATAAAATTATTATTGTAAATTCAAGTACCTTTTTCTTTAACAAATTATAATTACTATTTTTCAAAAAACCTAATTTTTTAAAAATTTCCAAATTAAATTTTTCCAATTTTAATAACTTTTGTAAAATAAATATTTAACTAACTATTGTTCTTTATTTGCTTAAAATTTTCAAATACTGAAAAATTTCAACTGCATGTCTTCAAAAATTTAATTAATTTTCTAGAACATATTAATTTAAACTACAAAACAAAACACAGGGTGTCTACTATTTTCATTCAACAAAATTCCCGGTTATTTCCCGGTATTCTTTTCTCATAAAACTTAAATTTAAATTTGATTTCGAACATAAAAAAATAATAATTTTAATTGAAAATTTGGAAAATAATTTTTTCAATTTTTTAAAAATAATCTTGTCTGCTTATAATTATAATTGGAAATTTTCTTTTTCAAGTTTATTACAATTCTATTGATAATAATTGAATTTCTGCAAAGAATTTTAATATTTACAAAAATAATTGAAATCCTTCCAAAGAATAATATTATTTATGAAAATAATTTAATTCCTGTGAAGAATTTTATTACAATTTAAAAAAAGCAGTGATAATTAATTATTTACTGAATAAGTAATAAACATTAAATTTGCTTAAGAAATGATAAATATAATTTATTTGAACATTCAGAATTTTGAAATTATAAAAATTTAAGAGAAGTTAAATAATTATAACTATTAAATAATAATAGAATAATATAATTTTTAGAAGCAAAAAATTGATTTAAAACTTTAAGAAGGACTTTATATTTTAAAAATAAAATTATAATTACGGTCACTATTTTCTCTTGATTATTTTCCAAAAATTTAAATTAAAATTCTTTCAAAGAATTAAACTATCTAAAAATAAAATGTAAAGAAATTTCAATTATTTCAAAAATTTTCCATTATGTATTTGTTTAGAAAAATTAAATTATCTTGCAACAATGGAATTGAAAAATTTAAACAATTTTATTTTTCAGAATTCAAAAAAAATTTGCGAGAATTCAATTTTAATAAAAAAATTTGAAGTGCATATCTTTTTTTTTTAATTGACTAATAAAAATTTTAATTATTAATCCTCGCACTAAGAAACATGAATTCATTAAAATGTGTCTATAAAATCCAATTATTAATTATTAAATTAAAATACATTTGAAAATTTTATTTGTTAAAAAGTTTCTAAAGAAATTCTTTAAGAAATTCAATTACATATTTTCAGTCGAATTTCATAATATTTCTATTAACATCATAATTTTTAAAAATTTATTTACATAATCTGTTTGAATTAGTGCTTGATTTTTACTATCAAATTAATTTTTTTTAACTAATTCAAAGTTAGAGAAGAGTATAATGTATCTATAAAAATTGAAATAAAAAGTAATTTTTTTCAAAAACAAGTTAAAATAATAAAACATTTTTAATTTTGGTGAAAAAAATCCCAGTTTTTCCCGGTTAAATTAAATTCCCGGTTATTCCCCGGTTAATAGACTTTTTTAATACATTGTTTATTAAACAATGTAATAAAACAACGTTAACTTCAGGTGAGGACAGATTTTGTCGATTATTATATTATAATTTATAACAATTATTTGAACCGGCGATTAGATTTTGTTGAAACTTGTTACTCAGAGGATTTTGGAATCACTGTTTACGAATCTGAAGTTATTATCGAAATTTTAAAAATACAAAATGGCGGATCCAATATGGCGGACAAAAAGGGACCAAAAACCAAAAAAAAAAGGGTGTAAAAGGTGACAAAAAGGGACCAAAAATAAAAAAAAGGGTGTAAAAGGTGACAAAAAGGGACCAACTGTGATGCCTGCTTTTGGTTTAACTTAAAATTTAATCTGCAACACTTTTAAATACCTTACATTTTACTTTTACACACTGAAAAAGTATGTGTAAACAAGATATATGTATATGTTGATTCAGCATTAGCGAATAAGATCATTCGACCTTAAACCCATAATAACGATTAGGAAATGTGTGTGTGTGTGTGTATCTACATTATATTTGGCGCACAGGTCGCCCTTATACATGGTGAGATTGCGCGTCCACTAAAGCGCACTTTGCAAACGAGAAACGCACTCAAGTTTCAATGGATTTCAGTTAGCTGTACGAGCACTCTATATGTGCTTTGCTCAGAGATGCGCGCACAAGGTCAACAAAGCTTTATATTCAACATATATATGTATTACACACGTTGCAATATTATTCAACGAAGCGTAAATAACGCTCGTCAGTCTGGACAGCAAGTTGGAATTAAAGCATGTAAGGAATAGTTAATGGGCATTGGGCGTCTCATAGACCCCTTCGGAGTTGGTGAACTACTCATTTTATGGGACGATGGTTTTACGAGCACATCTGGTTCTCATCTTTTTCTATTTCTATTCCCTCCAAAGGCCAAAGAAAGACAGAATTCTAGACGAATAGCTCGGGAAATGGGAGAAAGAGAGAAAGTAAAAGATCTTTTACAATGAGAATAGAAACAAAATCTCTTTTGAGACACAAGTAAATAATTTTACATCCCTTTTTGATTCTTATGCACGGAGAAACAATTTTATTTCGAAAAATTTAATAAACAGATTTATTGAAACCTTTACTATTCGAAGTCTGCTACAAAATATTCATAATTTGTCACAGCGAAAATTATGAGTTTAAAAAAAGTAGTCTCAATGACAAAAAAATGAAGAAAAAGTAGCCTCGGTGACGACATTGAAGTCCACAACGTTTATCAACGAAAAAAATTATTCTCTTAATAAATTAAAAAAAAGAATAAAGCAGCAATATTGCCATAAAAATATTTAGAAAAAATAGTTTGATGTTTATGTTATGATAATAATTGTTATATAAATAAATATCAAAATAAAATTAATTTTTGAATAAATTAAACAAATGTTTTTAGTTGATCAACGTTGTGGACTTTCACCTCGGTGAAAAAAAAGAATTAATGAATTTCATTAAAAACTTTTTAAAAAATCGATTTTTCAAAGCATTTTAATTTAATAATAATTGATAAATAATTAAATTTTATAAGGAGTCACATTCTAATGTATTCACGTTTCTTAGTGCGAAGATTGATAATTTAAATTTTTATTACTTAATTAAAAAAAAATACACACTTCAAAATTTTTAATAAAATTGAATTTTCGCAGTTTTCTTTTAAATTTTGAAAAATAAGATTTTTTAATTCTGTTATTTCAAGATAATTGAATTTTTATAAACAAATACTTGAAAATTTTTGATATAATTCAAATTTCTTTACATTCTATTGAAAATAATTTACTTCTTTAAAATAATTTTTTTTTAATTTTTCTAAATAATCAATGGAAGTTAGTCATCGTATAATTATAATTTTATTTTTAAAAATTTATTCGCAATACATTCAATTTTTTTCTTAAACAGTAAAACTTCGACAACATTAAATTACTTTTAGGAATTTTATTAAATTTCATTGTAAAAGTTCAATTATTTCTATAAATAAGAAAAATGTATATTCACCACAAGAATTTTGTTTTCAAAAATTTTTCTTAATTCAATAATTTGTATGTCTACTATTTTAATAAAATTTCCAAAAAGTATTCATTGTTTAAAACAAATTGTTTAAAAACAATTTTGACAAAATTCTACACGAATATTCAATTATTTTCTAAAAGAATGAAAATTTCATAGGAATTGAATTATTAAAAATAGAGTTTATCTAAATTTTTTTTTAAAATCAATTATTTGAAACATTTTTTATAAAATCCTCGCAATAATTCAATTACTTTCATATTTCATAAATAATAAAACTCATTGCAAAAATAGAATTATGTTTAATACAATTTCAATCAAATTTTTAAAAATGCAATTATTTTTAAAAATTTGATTAATTTTTGTCTAAAGAATTCAATTATTTCAATTATTTTTATAAATAGCAAAATTTTTCCGATTTACTATATTCTTTTGAATACCTATTATTTTTGAAAAATATTCTTCACAAGAATTCAATTATTTTCATAAATTTCCATAAAATTAAAAAAAAACAGTTAAATATATGTTTTAAAAATAAAACTAATTTTTAAAAAATGTATAAATCAGAATTTTTAATGAACATTTTTTATAATTCAACTTTTCAAAATCTTTAATTTGAAATTCTTTGGAATTTAATCTATATTAATAATATTAGTTATATTAATTTAACATTTTTAAATATAAAAAAAATTACCTATAAATTATTGTAGAAAAACGAATAAAAATGTTTTTTTTTAATATTTTTATTTAAATTTATTTTTTAAGAAAAACTGAATTTTTTTATTTACTTAATTGTTTTATTAAAAAATTAATTTTTACAAATTTTGTATCACTTTTGATCTAATTAGTTGAAATTTTTACTAATTCACGGTTGACTAAGTTTAGTGATAATTTTACTACTAATAAAGTTTATAAATTGCTTTATTTTTTACTATTTTATAGGATGTAAAATTTTTTCCTTTTTCAATTTTTTTCGACGAATTTAATTAAATATATATATTAATGATGCTATCACTCGGAATTTAATTAAAATTATATTGAAAATAATGGAATTATTTTTAGGAATTACATTAAAGTTTCATTAACTGCTAGAAATAGAAAAAAATTTTAAATTAAATTGAATATTTTCTTTTGTTACGTTGGACTAATTAACTAATTAAATTTTTTTTAATTGTTCAAGGCATTTTATAACTTTAAATACCAAAATTTGTCAGCAAAATTATTGACTATCCGCAAAAACAACAAACATTCTGAAGAGTTCAATTTTCACCATTAAAATTGTTTTATAAAAGAATTAAATAAAATTATTTTAAAAAATTTCAATAACAAATTTGTAAAAAAAGTTGAACTATTTTCAAATATTTTATTCTTTCCAGAAAATTTAATTATTCCAAACAATTCTTATAAAATTACTTGCAAGAATTTCATTATTTTCCTAAATAATAAAATTCTTTTCAGAATTTCATTTCTTTGTTTATAAAAATCGAAAATGAATTCGATTACTTAGAAAAATAAAAAAATTCTTTTTAATACAATTTTTAATGAAATTTACGAAAAATGCAATTATTCTGGAACATTTTCTTAAAATTCTTCCAAAGAATTTAATTATATAATTTCAACTCTATTATTTTTTAAAATGAGTGAATTTTCGTTAATAAGTTAATAATTTAAAAAAATTGAATTAAATTTCCAGATAAATGAAAATTTTGTCAAATTTAACGTCGGTGAAGTTTGCAACGTTTATAATCAACAATTGAAGGAAAAAAAATTAATTTTCCTACCAAAAAAAAATAATTTTTTGTTCACAAATATTTTTTTTGTAAATCATTATTTAAAATATGAATCGTACTATTACTTTTATGAAAATTTATATTAATTTACTTAAAAATTATAACAAATTAAATTAAATTATCCTTATAATAATTTTCTACTATAAAATCGTTGACTATAAACGTTGTGAACTTTACCAAGGTCAAATTTAATTGAAACAAATTATATATCTTGGAGAATTTTTTTTTACCAATAAAAATTATTTTCAAGTACAATAAACTTTCCTCCCACGTGGGCTGAAAATATTCTGATTTTTGTCAATCTTTTCCCTAAAATTTTGGTTAATCTGTTCCCTAAAATGATAGAAAAGAAAGAAAAAATCTGAGAGAAAGAATAAAAAAAAGCTGACAATGTTAAAAAAAATGATTTCTTGTAGAAAAAACCTTACTCGATAAAGATCGAAGGAAATTTTTTTTTTCCAAATAACAATGTGAAAAATTGTCTCGATTGCCCCGCAGGCTCTCAGAATTGCTTTACGACTATCTTACATCCAACAACGCCTATTCTATATAAATAATATATAAATGGTCCACATTTATGTATCTGACCACTGACTCTCAATTTTTTCGAACAGACTTCTATAATCTTTTCACTAATAAAGCAGAAAAAAACCTTCTGTATCTAATTTTTCCCTAATTTCCCCAATTTCCAAAAAAAGGTTTTAAATTATATTTTTTAAAAAATGCGCGCCAAATGCCAAGGGGAAAAATAAATAAATAAATTTTGCAAGGAAGGAACAATCAAAAATGAGAAAGAAAAAAAAAAGAAGCAAATTAAAAAACGATGAATGAATGCACGCAATCGAAAATGAAAACAAACAATTGTATAAATCCCAACATTGAAAAAGAGAATTGAGACACTATTTTTTTGTTCTCAAAAGGGATATATGATACACTCCTCCTTAGAAAAGGGATTTTATGGGATCAGTCCGTAATTCTTGATAGCGTAAAGCATTCGAAGAGAGCGAAGGGCGTAACTTATCCAATCTTTCATTTCCCTTACTCCGTTTTCCCTTTTGCCTGTTACGAAGAGAACGTCCCAATGGAGCGATTCAATCTTTGCCTGCTTTTTTCCAAGACATCAATGTCTCTCTCTCTCTTGCCTTTCGAGAGGAGGCTGCAAAAATAAAATCGTTTCTACTTCCGTTTGACGTTATATAGCCACACGATCCACCATGAATTTTTTTTTCTTTCCTTCTTTTTTTTTGTCCTCAATGCGACGTTTGTTCAACGAGAGGAGAAATCGAGGAATTGCGAAATAGGATCTAAAACCGTAAACTTTGGGACGATCCTCGCACTGATATATAGAGAATACATCCACCTCCTTCCTCCCACCACTCACTTGAAATAATATATATATATATATGTATACGTATACCTGCTGCCGCATCGAATTAAAACAGATGAGAAAAATGCGCATGCACGACGACACACTCGAAATGTATATTTGCCTCCCTCTCTATCTTTCTCTCATAAAAATTGCGTACACTTTACATATTCTATGTATAGTAAAGCCACACGGAATTCATATTTCCAGCACATTCCAAATTAACATATTTTCTATTTCTAACAAATAAAACAAAAAACGAATGTGTATAAGAAATAACTCACTTCAAAACGGGGGCGTGTGTCTTATTTTTTTTATTCTTCACAGACGGTAAAAAGAAAATCTTACACTGAAAAAAAAAAATTATTTGATTCAAATAACCGATTATTTGATTATTATCGCAAATAAATATTTACTTGAATCAAATAATTTTTATTTGAATCAATTAAATAATATTTGATTTAAATACTGAAATATTTCATTCAAATACAATTTATTTGTTTTAAATACAAATTATTTGATTCAAGTAAATATTTATTTCATAATAGTCAAATAATCGGTTATTTGACTATTATCAAATAATTTGTTTTTTCAGTGTATATGTACAAACCACAAACTAAGTATATAAGTCTTATAGGTAAAAACGAGAAAAAAAAAAATTTTCCATAAAAACAAATCTATGCGGAAAAAAATTACAAAATACAAAAAAGAATTATTTTTCCTCTTAAAATAAAGGTTTCCTTTTTGCAATTTATGAAAAATAAACCCTTCTTGTAAATAAAAAGAATGTTTCTCACCAATTTTCAAAAAATCCGTAATTTAATCGAACAAGATTGTAAAAGATCTTTCAACGCATTATTATATACAGATGTCTGACTAAAATCGGTCTTCACTACTAAATTCCCGTCTATTCTACTTCGTTCATTCTTATTCTTACTATAGCAAAAATAACGCGCGCGTAAAGTTTCTTGTTTCATTAACATTAAAAAATTCAATTATTCAGAAGAATTCTACTCAAAATCACTATTTTTCTCAATAAATTCAGGAAAGTCGGGAAAAAGTCAGAAAATCTTGTCAAAAGTACTGAAACAATATTCAATTTCTAAAATTCATAAGAAAATTCTAAATGTTATATTCCTTATCATTGAAAAGATTTTATTTATTTCAAACTTTTTCTATTTTTAACAACAATTGAACTTTACAGATTTTAAAGATAATTTAGGTTTATGAAAAACTTTAATAATTCAAATTCTTAAAAAATTCGTTATATTTTTTAATATACATTTCATTCATTATTATTAAAATAATAATGGATTTATGGATGAATATTTTACTTAAAACACTAAAAAAAATTGTATTTTCGAAAAATTATAAATGATTGCAAAAACTCAATTATGTTCAAAAGTTTTTTAATATTCTCGTCGAAATTTCAATTCTTTTAAAAATTGTTCGCAAAATTTTTGGCAAAATTCAATTCTATATTTTATTTTCCTCACTTTTTTCTAATTTCTATAAAAAAATATTTACTTCTTTCTTATCCCAATGCTAATAAATTGAATTAAAAAATTAATGAAAAAAATTAAATCATAAAAGAATTTCAATATTTATAAAAATCATTTAAATTTTGGCGAAGAATTAAAAAAATGTTTTTAAATAATTCATTTCTTTCGACTAATTTTATGCAAATTCTTATTTAAATAATTAAATATTCTTGAGAAACTGTTATTATTTATAAAAAAATTTAATTCTTAGGGAGATTTTTACAACAACATTTTTAAATAATTGAATTCTGTTTGCAAATTTTTTTAAAATATCAAAAATCATTGAATTTAGAAAAGTTTTTTAAAATAATTAAATTTTACAATGAATTCTATTAAAATATTTCACAATAATTGAATATCTGTGTGGTATTTTATTAAAATATAATCAAAAAAATTCAATTCCTAAAAAGCTTTTTATTATTTACAAAAATAATTAAATTCTTGAGAAGGGTTTTATTCGAATTTTTTCAAAATAATTGAATTAGGAAGAAGAAATCTAATTCTTTCAAAAATAATTGATTTCTTGTAATGAATATTGTTGTTTATGAAAATAATTGAATTTTGCGAAAAATTTGACTAAAATGACTCAAAATAATTGATTTTTCAGAAATAATTTTGTTTTCTTCGGCTAATAATTGAATTGTTTCGAAGAATTATTTATTCGTAAATAATTGAATTCCAGGAAAGAATTTTATAAAAACCTAAAAGAATAATTGAATTACTTTATAAAAATTGAATTGAAATTGTATTTAAAATAAGTGATTTCTTTCGAACAATTTCATTAAAATATTTGAAAATGAATGGAATTCTGAAAATAATTAAATTTTGTTGAAGAATTTTTGCATTCGTAAAGATAATTAAAATGTTAACAATTCTTCTTAGCTTTTTGAAAATAATGGAATTTCTACGAAGAATTCTGACAATAATTTTATTTATACAAAAATAATTAAATCCTCGAAAAGAATTTTAAAATTAATAAAAATAATCGAATTACTGCTATAAGGATTTAATGCCAAATTTTTAAACATTTAATTTTTTCAAACAAATCTATGCAAATTCTATACTTTAAATAATTAACAATTCTTTAAATAATAACAATTAACAATTTGTTATAAACAAATGAAAAAAATTCATTTTCATAAAAAAACAAATAGCACCATTCAATTCTACGCGAAAACTACTACGAAAAGATATATTACATAATTTTTTTTATAAAAGACCTATTGTTTAGAAATGTTATAAACAATTACCACTGCAAAATTACTCATTCCAGTTCATGCGGGCAAAGAAACCCAAATGTATAAAAAAAACTATTACGATCCTGGCATAGAGTCTAATAATAATTTTCGCTGTTAAAAATTTTGTTCAAAAATTTTTTTTCAAATTTTTAAACAATTTGTTATAAATAAATGAATAAAAAAATTGATTTTTATAAAATTGTGTAATACATGTTCTCGTAGTGGTTTTTCGCATAGAATCGAATGGCACTATCAGAGTTTTATGAAAATCAATTTTTTCTAATTTGTTTATAACAAACTTATAGTTATATTTGTTATAAAAATGTTATAAACAATTGATCTGCATATATACTCATTTCAGCCCATAGGGAAAAAGCCCAAATATAAAAAAAAACTATTGGAATACTGACATGGAGTCTAATAACAATTTTTGACGTTGAAAATTCGTTTAAAAAAATTTTTTTAAACAATTTGTTATAAACAAATTACCAAAAACTAATATTTATAAAATACTGTATTATATCGTCTCGTAGTGGTTTTTCGCGTAGAATCGAATGGCACTATCAGAGTTTTATGAAAATCAATTTTTTCTAATTTGTTTATAGCAAATTTATTGTTATATTTGTTATAAAAATGTTATAAACAAATGGCCTGCATATATAGGCAAAAATCCCAGATATAAAAAAAACTATTATGATCCTGGCATGGAGTCTACTAATAATTCTTGTCGTTAAAAATTCTGTTAACAAAATTTTTTGAAAACAATTTGTTATAAACAAATGAAAGAAAAATAATTTTTAAAAAACTGTGTAATACATGTTCTCGTAGTGATTTTTCGCGTAGAATCGAATGGCGCTATCAGTTTTTTATGAAAATATCAACTCTTCTTAATTTGTTTATAACAAAATGTAAAAAAATTTTTTTAAACAAAATTTTTCAAGGTAAAAATTATTATTAGATTCTAATGGTTAATTTTATTATACCTGGGCATTAATGGGTTAATTTCCCAGAGATAAATTTTTTTTCCTGAATTTACTAACACGTGGCCACCCTGTTAATAAAAAATTAAACCCAACATGACTTTTGCTATTATAGTTTAGCTGTAATAGCAAATGTCATCTTGGATTTTTTTTTGTGTGTATAAAATTCGAAAAATTGAATGTAATTACAATATAATTTACAGCCTTAAGATATTCTTCTGGTGCGGATAAGGTTACAATGTGTAAGATATATACATACACATACACCGAGCAGGAAAATGGGAATGATTTAGTACCATTTTGTGGTTGGTCGGTACTTAAATTATAATAATGTGTAGAAATGTAAAAGGGCGTTTTCGTCAAGAATTACATTATAGAGAAGGATATATATATATATGGCAAGCGAAGGTTGGCGGTTGAGTAGGAAAGATGTGGAATTGGGAAGGGTGGGTGTGGGTTAAGAAGAGCTAGGCAAAAGTTAAAGTGAACCATGACCGTTTGTCATGCAAATGCATACTTTCCGTCGTTCGCGGTAGAAGTAGAAAGGTAATTTGAAAAAAAAGAGAGGACGAAAAGAAGAAGAAAAAGAAGAAGCAGAAGAAGAAGAAGTAAGAAGACAATTCACCGTCTCTCTTTTCTAATTTATCCGAAACGTGAGGAGATCCTTGCGAAAGGATCACCTTGCGCGCGGAGGAACGAAGAAACAGCAATATCCATTAGGGAAGACGGTTAATGTTCGTCTCGTTCTTGTCAGAAAACTGAGGTCAAGAAAAGACAACAATAAAATACTTGGTAACTTGAAAATTCTAAAGACGTTTCATTTTGCCTCGTCTTATGAAGAAGGTCGATTAAATGTCTTCTCTTTTATTGTCCTTTCGCTCAAAACGTTGCTTTCCCTTATTTCAATGAATTTTTTATACACTTTTTTTTCTTCCTCTCCTTTTTTTCTGGCCCGTAAATGTCATTTTCCTCTACGTCTTATTGTGTTTTACTTTGATTTATTAGCTTTTCGCGACAAATTGTTTTAAATATTTGTCACGCGACCTGAAGAAAGAGTGTTTTATAGGTTATGTTTGCAATTTTTTAAACAAAAATCCGAAAAAAGAATCAACTGCCACTTGGATTCATTAATGCTAAGTCCTCACTACAACGAAAATATTTAATAAAACTTGATTTCAATTTACAATAAACCAAAAAGAAGCTTTAAAACAAGAAAAAAGTAAAGCAAACATAACCTTAAAGTGATTTTCTCCTAAGGTTTTATTCCCTTCCATTCCAATGTTCGGGGAAAAAAATTAATTACCCAATCCGGTATATTGATGAGTTGGAAAAGTAATTATTTCTCCCCCGCGGAAATAAAATGGCGTTTTGAGGTTATCACAGTATCTACTTTGCCGCCGTCGGAGATGAGTGTTAGGTAAAAAAGCAAACTTTAAAAGAAAACAAAAGCGAAAAATAAAACGGAAAAGTGAAAGCAAAAGAGGGAGATTAAAGTAAAAAGGGTCGTTGGGTAACGAATAAATCGGATGATAAGATTTGCATATTAGTAACATTACCGTTGAGCTTCAGTGTGAGTGGAATGCTTGGCCGCCCTTTTCATGTATAAATTGAACTCAACGCCCCCTCAGCCTTCCTATTCATTCAACATTCTTCGTCTCGATCTCACTCACAAAATCACTTTTCAAAACTAACCACTCGACTTTTCTATTATATAAATTTAATTCGCATCCAATCTGAATCTACTTTATGTCCAAGAGAAAAGAGGAGAGAACAGAAGGAATATATGATTTGACAAAATAAAATCTATATCACACGGCTCGAAATCAAGGAGAGTATATTTAAAACAACGAACATTTCGGACTAAGAGATTGTTGAAAAATTACGGACCAATTATTACTGACCAAAAAAAATAATCAGTCGGTGGCAAATAAAAAAACATTTTACTTAAAACTATAAATTCAATTTTCTACAACTACACTGAAAAAACAATGTAACCGATTATTAATATATATTATTAATATTAATAACCGATTATTTGACTATTATCAAATAAATTTTTACTTAAATCAAATAATTTGTATTTAAATCAAATAAATTGTATTTGAATTAAATATTTCAGTATTTAAAGTAAATATTATTTAATTGATTCAAATAAAAATTATTTGATTCAAGTAAATATTTATTTGCGATAATAATCAAATAATCGGTTATTTGAATCAAATAAATTTTTTTTCAGTGTATATAAATCTGAAGAAATTGATAACACTGAGTTTTTAACAATAATTAAATATTATCGAGTGATGAAATAATTTTCAATATTCATTTATTAATATTCAAGAAATTTAAGTTAAAATTCTTCATAAATTCATTCGACTGATTTTCATCAAATTTTTAAGAATATAATTACATATTTCGAGAAATCGATTGAAATTGTATTAAAAATAATTAAAAATCTGCAACGAGTTTTATTTACTATTTATGAAAATAATTCAAGAAGAATTTTATTGCTTTTTAAATAAAATTTAATTTTCCTGAAAAATATATCAATATTCTTGAAAATAATCAAATTTCTGCTATAATTTGTAACTATTCCAAAATTACATTTTTTTCGTGTCTTTAACGAAAATTCTTCTAATAAATGCATTATTTTAAAAAATAATTTCTAAAAAAAAGTTCTTTGACAATTTTTACATTCATTTGTTTACAATTCAATTTTACAACATTTCAATTATTCAAAAATTCTTTAATTAAATATAGATGAAAATAAAATCTTCTAATAATATCAAAAAACAATCTACAATTAAACTTTCCTAAAAAAATCAATTAAACAGTTAAATAACAGTTAATTTAACAGTTAATTAAACAGTTAAAAATATGAAAAATTCTGATTTTCAAACAATTTTAATTTGAAACCGCTTCAAAATTTAATTATTTGTAAAAAAAATCACGCTCTAATGCTTTTAATGTTCAATTATATAATTTAAAATTTTAACGGAAATTCATTATTCAATCAATTTTTATTATTAAATTCTATGAAAATTCAATTATTTGAAAGACAAAAATAAATAATTTATTGAATTATAAAGTGTTTCTTTAAAAAAATTAAATTCTCAGATAAAATTTTATTTACAAATTTTTAAATAATTTAATTATTTCGAAAAATTTAAATAAAATTTTAAAGAATAATTACATTTTTTGGAAGTCTTCGAATAAAAATGTTCTAGAATAATAAAAACTTTTTCAACGAGTATTATTATTCATGAAAATAATTGAATTTATGCGAAAAATTTTACAGAAAAAAATGTCAATCAATTCACTTGAAAATTAAATAAATATTCGAAACATTTTTTGCAAATTCTATTTTTAATAACTGAATACTTGTAATATTTTTATTATTTTATTATTTTTAAAAATAATTAAATACACGCGTAGAATTTTCTCAAAACTGTTTTTAAATAAATAAATTCTTTTGTCAACTTTTATTAAAATAATTTATATATACAAATTATTGAATTAAAAAGATTTTTTGAAATAATTGAAATTTTACAATGAATTTCCATTAAGATTATTGAAAAAAAATTAAAT
This sequence comes from Leptopilina myrica (nomen nudum), assembly GCA_032872475.1. Taxonomy (NCBI): domain Eukaryota; kingdom Metazoa; phylum Arthropoda; class Insecta; order Hymenoptera; family Figitidae; genus Leptopilina; species Leptopilina myrica (nomen nudum). The sequence goes on from CM065459.1 coordinate 9,465,643, forward strand.
TCCTGAAAGTAATTTTGAAATTTATGAAAATAATTGAATTACTGCGAAAAGAATTTAATGCCAAATTTTAAAACTTTGATTTTTTTCATACAAAATTTATGCAAAATGTCTCTAGAATTTTTAATGTTTAAATTATTTCTTTTCCAAATTTAACTTTAGTTGCAATAATTTTTACTAACGCAACAAAAAAGAATTTCATTTTTTCTGAAAACAATGGAATATTCGTTGTAGAATATAATCAAAATTTTCGTAATTCAATTCTTATGAAGATTATAAAATTTTACCAAAGTTTAATTATTTAAATTAAAAAACAAATAATTTAATGAATAACTAAATGTTTCATAAGATTGAATTGGCACAAAGAATTTTATCAATAAATTTCAAAAGAATTGAATTCTTTTGAGAAATTTTGATAAACTATTTAAAGAACAATTACATTTATCGAGAAATTCGATTAAAATTGTATTAAATTATTTCTAAAAATAATTGAAAGTTTGACGATAATTTTATTAAAATTTTTTGAAAATAATGAAATTTCGAAGAAGAATTTTATTATTTCCAAAGAATATAATTGAAATTTTGAAGAGAAGTTTTAAAAATGTTTGAACATAATTAAATTTCTGTAATCATTTGTAATTTCTCATACAATTCATCAAATTATATCTTACCATTTATTAATTTTTTGTCTTTTCTCAATTAAAATTACACACTTTACGGACAATTTTTTTAAACCTATTTTTATACGTAGTTACATCAAATTACGGTCTTTACACTGAAAAAAAAATTATTTGATTCAAATAACTGATTATTTGACTATTATAAAATAAATATTTACTTGAATGAAATAAATTGTATTTGAATAAAATATTTCAGTATTAGAAGCAAATATTATTTTATTGACTCAAATATTTCAGTATTTGAAGCAAATAATATTTAATTGATTCAAATAAAAATAATTTTTAAGCAAATATTATTTAATGGATTCAAATAAAAATTACTTGAAGCAAATAATATTTAATTGATTCAAATAAAAATTACTTTAAGCAAATATTATTTAATTGATTCAAATAAAAATTACTTGAAGCAAATATTATTCAATTGATTCAAATAAAAATTATTTGAAGCAAATACTATTCAATTGATTTAAATAAAAATTATCTGATTCAAGTAAATATTTAATTGCTAATAATCAAATAATCGGTTATTTAAATCAAATAAATTTTTTTTCACTGTACGGACATTTAAAAAGAAAACTGACTTTTACGGATTTTAGGCAAATTTCCGGACCTAATTCGAGCCCTGCTAGATCCATCAAAAAATTTTTCATTCACAAATTGATAACTTTTGAATTTTCAACTCAATACTTGTCTTAAATATATACATATCAAATTTCACATTTTGTTCTCGCTGATGGCAAAAGTAGATTATATTGAATAAATATTTCCCCGGTAAAAATAGCCAAGTAGGGGAATGAGCTTTCTTTTTATATACAGTGCATAATAATGCATCAGTTAATTCAAATGTAGAACATCTGCCGACTCTTAATTATCCTCTCGAGAGAATTCAAACCCTGCGCAGACTTTTTTTTTATTCCTGTCAGAAGAGAGAAAAAAAGGAAAGAAAGAAAAAGATAGAGAGAGAGAGAGAGCGAGCATGGAATCTACGCTTCATGAGACTTTAAGTGTGTACAATTTTTGAGAGTCGTTTTTTAAGTATCACTGTGTACATGAAGTTGATTAATGAGCAACTTTTCATATATATTTTCTCTAAGAGAGGCAAACGGCCAAAGGATATCAACATTGTGAATTTACACTACTTGAAAAACTTATTGCTTCTTTTTCAATTCTCGAATCAATGTCTAAACACTTCTTCTTATCATTTATCACTTCCCTCGAATAAACGCACCTTTACTCTTTTCCCCCATTTATCAATCTTCCCCCCCAAAAAAAAGAAAGACAATAAAAAAACTAAAGAAGAATAATAAAATAAAAATAGAAAAATTTCAAATTCATTAAAATTTCTTTTTTTGTAATTTTTTTTCATGTTGTGAAATTAGATTTCTATGAAAGTATTACTAGCAAGCGAAAGAGAAAGAGTTTCATTGAAATTGGTTGTAGATTTAGTTCCATTTCGTATAAACTGGCCGCAAAGTTTTTAATTATATTCTCAGTTCAAAGATGCGCGACGGCCCGTAACAAACCAACCAATGCGAAGCAGAGAGAACGAAAGAAATAAAACAGAGACTTTTGTTTCGAGGACGACAGGAAAATTAAATTTTGTTCTTTCCAACGCGAGACTATCGAGTGAGTGCAAAGGCGTCAATATTAATTTCAAGGAAGTGAACGGAATCCAAAACAAGTCCCAAAGAGACAATTTCTTCAATAACATGAATTCTCGATTGGAATATAAATAGAGATTATACGGGGAAAAAAATCCAGAATACAGTCCAAATAATATCTGCGGCTAAATTTTTTGTCCACCTCAATTTTTTTTTTTAGAAAATCGTATACCATCTAAAACAGAAAAATAATTGAAATTAAATATTTAGTTTAGAATTTATTTGTTTTAATCTAAAAACAAATTTTTTTCTAAAGAAATACAAATTAGAAGAAGAAAAAAAAATATCGTTCATTTCAACTTTCGAAACTTTAGGAACATCAAATAATTATCAAACAAAAAATGGTTCTCTACTTTCCTCTATTTTTTCATACGAGATCCTGAACAATTGCCCGATTGTTTAATATTTAGTAAAAATACCAAAAAAAAAAACAATTGTGGAAAAAATAAACACCAAAGAAATAATATTAAACAATATTTAAGAAAAATACAAACAAAGAATAGTAGAAAAAATAAAGACCAGAGAAATAATATCAATTTAAAACTAAACGAAAAGCACTACTAAATGCGACTTTTTGGGGGAAAAAAAATTATATTAATAAGAAAGTTAAAATGAAGGAAAAAGAAATAATCGCTGATGATAACTTTTATTGGCCTTTCGAGAAGTATATGGTCCACTGTTGACCAATACTTTTCAACTGAAATTAGTAGACTGTCTTCAAAGTCTTAAGTCCGCAAAACTAAGTTTCAAGATCAATCGAGAACCAGTTACCTAAGCCAAAAGGGTCATCTCGAATATATGTACACGTAATCGAATATTGCAATCAATTTCCAACTTTTTATATATTCGCACTCGAAAGCTTTCCTTTGAATGCTTATCTTAATCGTTAATATTTTTTTTAAAAGCCATGAGAGAAAAATTTATCTTCCCCAGGTTTTTATTTGTACGTTTAAATGAGCGAGGATACTTTTTCTAATTTATATTTTTAAAAGAGAATATTATTTTCTGGATTAAAGAAATTGGTTTTCCCACTAGGTAAATAAATAAATATATTATTTTTCCTCCTTGTACAAAGTAATTATTAAACTGTCCCTAAAAGTTAGCGTTGAGAAAAATTTTATTCACGAAATAAATAATGAAAACAAATTAAACAATATTATCTAAAAATTTATCCAAATTTTTCTTATTAAATTGATTTTTGTTAGAAAATTCAATTATTTAAATACAAAAATAAATAATTCATTGAACAATTGAATTCTTACCAGTGCTGATAAAAATAATTTTTTTTAAAAATCAAAACAATCCGATTTAATTTAAAACGGACTTTTTTCTTTTAATCAATTTTTTAAACTATTTTTTAAACACATATTTATTTTTAAATACTTGGTTTTTTCAATGTCAAAGTTAATAGTAATAATAATAATTAAAAGGGTGCAAAATTTCATTTTCAGAATTTCCTGACTTTTCTTGACTAATTTTTTTTTATTTTCACTGATTAACAAATTTTTAATTATCAATTTCGTGAAAAATTCTGGGAAAATTTAAATAAAAATTTAATAATATTCAATTTAATAATTCAATTTAATTATTTTCAATGTTTACTATTTTCATAAAATTTTACAAAAAAATCCAATTATTTGAAACGAATTTTAAGATCATAAAGTTCTGAAAGTTCAAATAAACGAAATTTATTTATTTCTTCTAAAAATTAAATTTTTATGGCAATTATTTTGCTTTACTATCCAAAAAATTAATTACTGAGTTTGAAAAAGTAAAATTTTAGTTTTTAAATTTTTTTATGATTAGAAACTTATTAATTAAAATATCTTCGATAAAAAATATTTCGTTCATTTGAACGTTCATAACTTGGGTATCATCGAATTTTAATAAAATTAGTCTCAAGAATTTAATTATTTTAAAAAGTAATAAATTCTTGGCAAAAATCAAATAATGTTCAAAAATTTACAAAGATTTTAGTCAAAATTTCAATTATCTTTATAAACAATACAATTTGTCTCAGAAATTCAATTATTTAAAAAAATTTTTAACAACATTTTCGGCAAAATTTCAATTATTTTTAAAGCAAATTAAATTTTACTTTAAAATTTAATTTTTTTAATAGTTTCTTAATAAAATCCATGGCAAGTTTCAATTATTTTTAAAAATTTTGCTAAATTCATAGATTTAATTAATTTATTTATTTCAATTTATAATATTTTAGGCAATTTACATTAAATCTACTACTTTAATAAAAATTTTCAAAAAATTCAATTATTTATGAAAAATTTAATATATAATTCAACGCAAGGCTTAATTATTTTCATAAAATAATAAAAATTTAACAGAAATTCAATTATTTGCAAATTTTTTTTATAAATTTCTCCGGATTCGTTCAATTATTTTCAAAAATAGTAAAATTTTTACAAGGATTTAATTATTTTCGTGAAGAATAATCCTTTTTTTAGGAGTTTAATTATTTTCATAAATAATAAAACTCATTGCCGAATTTCAATTATTTTTAATACAATTTTAATCGAATTTCTCGAAAAATGTAATTATTCTTAAAATATTTTATCAAAATTTGTCAAAAGAATTCAATTCTTGTAAAATTTATTGATAAAATTCTTTGTGACAATTTAATATTATGAAACATTTCAATATTCATTAAATTATTTATTTTTGAATTTAAATAATTGAACTTTACTAAACTTATTATTTAAATGTTTTGAAATAATTAAATTTCCAAAAGGTTTTAAATTAAAATATTTGAAAATTTTAATTTTTTTTTACACTTTTAACGAACAATTTCGTAGATTTTTTTTTTTTAAATTAGAATAATTTTTAAGTAAAATTCTTCTTTAACTTGCAATTTTATCTAAAATATCAACTGAAATCCAGTTTAAAAATTAAAATTATTATCAGAAAATTCTATGAGAATTCAATTATTTAAATGCGATGATGGAAATGTTAAAAATTGAAATAAATAAGATTCATAAAAATTTTTTGATTGTCTGCTGAGTGGCGGATGGTTTGAAAAAATTCTTAAAATTGAAAAAAAATGTTCTATTCTTCAGAATCGTCTAAGACTCAGTCCCTACTAAAATTTAAATGATTTGCCGATGATAGAAATATTAAAAACTGGAATAAATAAATTTTCAAAAATTTTGTTGATTTGTCTGTCTTTATTTTTTACTATTTTTTATAGGATGTAAAATTTTTTCTTTTTAAATTTTGTCGACTAATTTAATTTAAAATTATATGGAAAATAATGGAATTGTTTTGAAGAATTGAATTAAATTTGATTTTATTCAATTATTGTTAGAAATAGAAAAGAATTGAAAATTTAATTGAATATTTCCTTTTTTTAAGTCAATATTCCGTTATTTAAAAGGAAATTATTGTCAGAAATGTAAAAAAAATTGAAGATTTTACATTTGAATTGCATTTTCATAGTTTATGAGTCAAACAAAAAAGACACTAGAATTAAGAATTTTCTTATGAATTCTAAAAATTTCATTTTTCCAGTACTGACTTTTCCTTGATTTCACAGACCAATTTTAATTTATCTGATTTCTTTTGCAACTTTTGAAAAATAGGTTCCTAAAAATTGCCATCGATGCTCAGCATTGAGAAATATTTTTTGTCCAAAACCAAAAAAATCACTCAATTTTTTCCAAAGTTTTAAGTTAAAAAAATTCAATTAAATAGTTTTTTACTTCTTAGGTGAATGAAAGGAGTAAAATTAGTTAAATTTTTTTGACTAAAAATAAGGAAAAATACTTTTCAACTGCTGAGCATCGATGCCAACTTCAGGAACCTTGAAAAATGTTGGCAAATTATAGCAAATTATTATGGCAAACTATTAGCATTACCTAACAAACTAATTGATTTAGTAAAACAAAACAAAAAGTAGAGAAACCTTCACTCTGCAATAATAGACAAGATCGAGTAAGAATTTCATCACTCTAATACCAAACACACACGAACAATGTTTCATTATTAATTTCCATCTATATTCCAAGGAAATAGAATTAATTTCATTATCATTTATGTTCGCAGATAGTGTACAAGGAAATCTTAAGACGGAAATTGTAACAAGAACAGTTTGAAGCATTGTTCATCTGAGAATTAGTGAAGCTCTCGCTTCGTAAGTACGAGGAAAACCGAGGACTGGCTAATCCATATAGAACAGGCTTAATTATTAATCACTAAACCAAGAGAGAAGAGGCTTCAGTCTCTTGCGACTACACGTCAGTGGATGAAGTTACCTAGGTCTAGTCTCGAGTTAATCTATAGGCAAAGCACGTCACTTACTAATCACATTTGATATTTGACCGGACGATAAAGTTTCAGCACAAGGTTTTGGTGGCAGTGGCGGCAGAGGCGGCGGCGGTCCGTCAAGTGTAACCATTATTATGCTCTCGAGATTCTCCGCTCCTATTAGAATAATAGTAGCTTTGTCGATTCCTTGTCCAAATATATTCTTTTTTGTATTTCTTCTTTGTCTGCATTTTTTTATCTCTTGGTTTTAATTTCAAATATACATATTTATACACTTTAGTGTCTAATTATTTCTCCCTTTTTTGCTATTGTCAGTTAATCATTTATTGTTGCAATTAAGCTGCTGTATAATTAAATCGAATTAGTTGAAAATAATTTATAGAACTTCCTGTTTCGTCGTTGAACATATAATTTTCCGAATTATTATCGGCTAATTATTATTTAATGAAGATTTATATTTCCGAGATGTAAAATTGATTTGTGTAAGAAACTGGAGCGAGTTCTCATCAAGTGCGAGTATTTATATAGACTTAAATTTTGTATCACTATTTGACTCCTTTCCCAATTAGTCAAGAATGGCACCTGCAATTATAATTTCGAAAAACAAAAAGAAAATACTCTCTAAATCTGAATTAGTAAAAATGTTTATTAATTTGAAAATAGTGACTGACTTTTTGCTCTCCAATTAATAATATTAATGATGATCCTCAAATTTTGAACGTTCAAATGAACGAAATATTTTTTATTGAAGATATTTTTATAAATTACTAATCAGAAATAAATTTAAAAACTGAAATTTTACATTTTGAAACTAAGAAATTAATTTTTTTGGATATTAATAAAAAATAATTACAATAAAAATTCAATTTGTAGAAGAAACAAATAAATTTCGTTCATTTGAACGTTCAGAACTTTAGAGTCTTTATTAATGAAATTTACTAATTCAAAAGCAAAAAGTCAGTCGTTAATTCAAATTAGTAAACATATTGAAAATAAATGAATCGCGAAATTCGAAAAGGGCTCAACTCTAAAAACCGTATTTGTCATTTTTAAATAACAAAAGACAGTGAAAGTGACTCTTTACGATTTTCAGAGTTGAGCCCTTTTCAAAATTCGCAATTCATTTGAAATGCGGATATTTTTTTGAAAAAAATGTAATCGTTTTAAAGAATTTTAAATTATAATTTTCGAGAATAGTTTTTCGATTTCTATTATTAGGGAATATACCCGATTTTTGTTGTTTTTAGTAAATTAAATTAATATAAAAGAGAATAAAAAGAGAGGGAAAAACAGAAAAGGGGACAGCGATTCCTGCAATTTGTAATTTTCTTCGAAATAACAAGAAAGAAAAAAATCGCGAATGATTCTATACATAGAAGAATATTACAATTTCTGTGTCTATAAAATCAGAAGTAATCAAGAAAAGTGGGGATTGCCTAGGTATGAGATGATAAAAAAAACGACCAGGGGATTTTTGAAGAGACGAGATGGAGACGAGACCAGACTAGACTAAACTGCATCGTATCAGAGCGCAGAACTCGTGCAACACTGCACCAAACGGCTGACGAAGCACTTAGCATTATTAGCAAAGTAAAGCCTACTGAATGTGGCTGCCCACCGGCACATGTATATATATACATACCCCTTGAATTCATGTTCTATTCCAGATTTTAAAAGCTTTCATTCATGCCAAAAGAGAGACGGAATTCCTCTAATCGGTTTATCGACTTGTTTTCTCTTCCCACATATTTGAACGTTTTCACCAGTGTAACAGAGTGTATTCCCTAGTGTCAGGAAAGTCAAGCACAACTACTGGAAACTGCACATGAAATTAAAAACAACAAAATTATCAATATTTTAATTTTTCCAAATAGAAAAAATGTAATTTTGTTCCATTCTCAAAAATAGAAATTATCAAATTTTCTTTTTCCAATAGAGAAACAAAATATTACTTATATACTCAGTTACATTTTTCAATTATTATAGCTTTTTATTAATTTAAAAAAAATTAAGAATTAAGTTATTTAAAAAAGAAATTATTACCAACTTGAAGTCCACAACGTTGATCAACGAAAAAAAATTATTCACTCATCAAATTAATTAAAAACGACGCTGCAATATTAGCAAAAAAAATGTTAGAAACAAAAGATGAATGTTTATATTTTGATAATAATTATTTTACAATTAAATATTAAATTAAAAATAACCTTTGGATGCATTAGATAAATTTTTTTTTCATTGATAAACATTGTCGTAAATTATTGCGAGAAAAAGAAAAAAATAAATAAACATTTTGTAGTAGAATTCAAGGTACAATTTCATAGTTCACATGAAAGATTATTTCAATCGCAATATTAATTTCATTAATTTCAGAATTTATTTAAAACAAAACAAAAAAAAAAGGTTTAATTTTTTTTGTCGATTTTCAAATTAATTGAATAATTTGTAATTTAGCATGAAACGAAAGGCAAACAAGGACAAATTTCAAAGGTGAGAAGATCTATTCCCGTTATTCAAGATATTCAAACGATAGCTATACACCGAGACTGAGGTGGCATTTAAGGATTACAGAGTTTAGCATAATATTAGCAGGCGGGGACAACACGCGACCAGGGTAAAAGGGGGTACACGTATTATTCAAGGATTACCTCACTTGTCTCGCCCACAATCCTCCCCAAAGCCTCCATTAGAATAATTGCTTCTTCATCTTCGCGCTTATACGAGAGACTGCTATATATTTTGTATTGTCAGTAGTACCTGTATGAACTTCTGTATATGCGCTTAAATAATAAGCCTTTCTTCAAACCCAGCCTTATAAACGGCAAAACAAACTGCGCACTAATATTCCATTATCGCACACCTATTAACGAAATTAGTCATTAATCACCATATACCTGAACAATTGAAATTCATTTCGATTGCCACCATTTCAGAAATACCTCAATTATTTTGTAATAATAATAATAATAATAATAATAATAATCATTATGTAAAATATATTTTTATCAAATTGTGTTCCAAACCTTTTAAACGTTTTAAACTCACAGATTGAAGATATCGCTCAATGAACAGTAGTAGCATCTCTTCTCGATGGTTCTTTTCTTCTTGACGTAAATATATATCTGCGAAAAAACAATTAAAATCTTTACAAATTTATCGTTTTGTAATACAAAGAGTTTTTACCAGGGTTGCCACGCTCTTACCCATTTCAAATTCCCTGACTTTTTTCAGGTTTTTCAGGTTAAGAAACGAAATTTTTTCAGGTTTTTAAAACTAAATTTATTATTAATTAAAAAATTATTGTAAAAAATCAATAACTTTATTCTTCAATAAATATTTAATCATTACTATTTTTTTATATAGAAATTAAAATTTTCAAAAAATCAATTATTTTTTTTATTATTTATTAATTATTCTTCAAAGATTTAAATCATATTTCCAAATATTCCATTCAAATTCTTATGTGACAATTCAATTCTTTTAAAAATATTATTAATAAATTCTTCGTAGAAATTTAGTTAATTTCAAAACATTCTCAAACTTCAATTATTTTCAATGTCTAATATTTCAATAAAATTTCACAAAACAATATTCAATTATTTAAAAAGAAATTTTAATAAAATTAGTTTCAAGAATTCAATTATTTTCAAAGGTGACGTAATTTTCTTCGCGAAAATTCAATTATGTTCTAAAAATCAACAAAAATTCCGGTCGAAATTTAAATTATCTTTATAAATAATAAATTTTTTTCTCCGCAATTCAATATAAAAATTTTTAATAAAATTCTTGTCAGGATTTCGAATTATTTTTAACATACAAAATTTGCATCATATTTCTCAAAAAATGCAATTATTTAAAAAACTTTTTCACACGCATTCAATTATTATTTAAAAATTTTGTTGATAATGTTTAATTATTTAATAAAATATTTATTTTTAGAGTTAAATAATTGAATTGAATTGAATTTATTAGAAAATTCTACAAGAAATTAATTATTTAACTATCAAAATAAATAATTTATTAAATAATAATGGAATGTTTCTTAAAATTTAATTTTCATAAAGAATTTTATTAATATTTAATTATTTTCTTTTTTATTATTGAACCTATCTAATATTATTATTATTTATTGTCACGAGACAAATTTAAAAAAAAATTTAACAATAATTTCATTTTTGAGAAATTTGATGAAAATTTTGTATTTTAAAAATAATTGAAATTTTGTCAAGAATTTTATTTAAATTTTTGAAAATAATTAAATTGCGGAAAAAAAATTTATTATTTATAAAGATAATTTAAATTTTGACGGAAATTTTTGGCGAATTTTCAAGCATATAAATGGATTTTTGCGAAGAATTATAATAATATTAGTTTTAAAAATAATTGAATGCATTAAAGTCAGATTTATGTATATTTTAGTTTGCTCTAATCTCAAAATCGGAAATTACCACCCAATGCACGATAAACAAAAGCTAATTTCTGATTTTGAGGTTATAAGTATTAAAAATTGAGGACTTACGTCAATAAGGGAATACGTACACCAATTACTAAAAAATGGCTCGTATTCCCTTATTGTCTGTCAACTCTCAATTATTAATATTACAAAAAAACAGAAAAAATGATTACCGTAAGTTTCCAATCTCCTGGACATATCTGCACTGACATATTATACGGACTATGTATACTCTACGATTTATGACGATTCAAGAAAACGTGAATAAACGAAATCTACAACACAATCCCGAACAAAATAAGCACTCACGAACTATTTCACACTCCGAAATTTAACAATTTAACAATAAACAAAATGAAGGAAGAAGAGCTAAGCAATCGCAATTTTAACACAACGCGACCCTAATAGTCACGCACTTCCGAAATGCATCTGGATTGAAATGATTGAACGATCACGATATAATGAAACACACGAATCAATAATGGCTGAATAACCCGAAAATAACAATATTTACAACAATGTTTTTACAAGAATCGAACATTTTCTTCTTCTATCAATTTATCCATCAATAAAAAACGGTTACCAGTAAACACGACTTGAATCTTGATGTTGTCTACGAATCAAAGCAGGGTTGCCAAATTTGCACTAATCCTTCTACCAACAAAATGCGCGAACCGAAAATGTTCGGTGAAAAAGAATAAAATAACCTTTCAATAAACAGCGAATTATTAATTATAACTATATTAAATGTCTCCTCAATCGTCTCGAATTTAATTTCAGATGCAAATACTATTATTATTATTATATATTAAAAGGATAAATAGGTGACTCCCGGTGTCTCTGTTTCCGTGTGACCGAATATTCGAGAGTCTCGAATGTACACACTCGTTGTTTTTTTCGATAGTTTTTAGAAAAATGTCAACCGTCCCCGTCTAAATACGAAACAAATATTTCAACACTTTTTGTATAATTTAACGCAATTAAACGATTAATTAAACTACGGCGATTCACTAAATACAACTAAATAATTGCGGAACTTGCAAAAAATTAAATTAAAACGAGTTTTACTAGAACGCGCATGCGCAGTGAAGCTCATCTCCGTCCACCAATCAAACAGTGGCGCGAATTTCAAACTGCCGAAAATTGAAAAAACGCCCGCGACTTTTGCTTTTAAGGGAATCAATTATTTTCCCCAATTTTACGAAATCCGTCGAAATAATTGAATTTTAAAAAAATTTTGAATAATATTTCTCAATAAATTCAATTATTTTCTAAAATTTTAATAATTACTTTTAATTAATTCAAATATATTTTAATAATATAATATAATAATTAAATGTTTAATTTTAATTATAATTAACAGAAACAATTATTTTATAAACTTGAAATTTAAATTATTTATTAAATTTAATTACTTTCAAAAATTTAAAAACTTCTTCAAAAAAAAATTAAATTATATTTATAAATAGTAAAATTGTTTTCAAAAATTCAATTATAAATTTTTAAATACAATTTTAATAAAATTTTCTTGTAAACATTAATTTTGTTCTCATTTTTAATAATATTTCTCAAAAAAATCCAATTATTTTCTACAATTTTAAGAAATGTTTCGAAATAATTCAATTTTTTTTGTAATTTAGAAAAATATTTCTCAAAAAATTTAATTATTTTTAAAAATTGTAATAAATTGTTCGAATCAATTCAATTATATATTAATAATAATGTAATTTAATAATTAAATGTTTAATTTTAATTATTAACCGACACAATTATTTTATAAACGTGAAATTTAAATTATTTTTTAAATTCAATTACTTTAAAAATTTTTTAAACTTATTCAACAAAAAATTAAATACTATTTATAAATAGTAAAATTGTTTGTAAAAATTCAATTATAAAAATTTTTAAATACAATTTTAATATAATTTTATGTAAATATTTTTTTTTTTTATTTTTAATAATAGGTCTCAAAAAAATTCAATTATTTTCTAAAAAAAAAAAATGATTAAATTTTTTGTAAAAATGCTTTGCAACAATTCGACGGTTTTCAGTACATTAATTTTAAAATTGGAAATATTTATATGGATTATTATCATTATTATTATTATTATTATTATTATATTTTTTATTATTGTACATTAAAAATAATTTACTTTTCAATTCAATTTTTTTCATTAAATTTAAATTTCAAGAAAAAAAATTATTTATAACTTAAAAATAGTTATAAAAAAATTTCTTTAAATAATAATTTCAAACTATGCCAAATTTATTTATTTCAAATTATTCCATTTCTTTTTGTAAATTTTCTATCAGAAAAAAAAATCTTTCTTTAATTAAAATGTAATACACTTACTTCATAATTTAAGAAGTGGCTCGTGTTAAAACAGCATCAATATTCTTTTTTTCCCCACAAGAACATTGGTATAGCTATCTTTGAGGGTAGTTTATTCTTCGGTGAGCAATAAATTACGATACGGTACGTTAGAATAAATTACAGAAGCAGATCACAGGAAGGGTGCGAGAGTTCTTTCTGTGTTTTTCTTTTTTTTTTCTTCTTCTCTTTTTCTTTTTTGCCTTGAGACGTTACATACATTTTGCTTGGTACCGCGGTACAAGACCACTCTTCTCGTCATTTCAAAACGTCAGGACGAAAAACGTGCAACGATTGCACAATTCACAATTCCATTTATTTACCTCGTCTAAATCGATAAACTTCTTTAAATTCAACTTCAGTCTTTAACACTCACACAATTTTTTCCCAAAAAGAAAAATAAATAAATAAAAAGAAAAATTGAAAAAAATTCTCTACATCGAATTATTTTACTTGTATTTATCAAATCAAAGGGAAAAATATTTCCCAACTGGAAACTAGTTTTGAAGTTTGAAAATTTTACCTAATAGAAAAAAAAATGATTAGAATTTCTAGAAAAATAAATTATTTCTTATTTTCGATTTTTTTTCCTGCTTTCAATTTTCAAGGTGCGTAACACGTCCCCCCGAAGTGGTTTGATCGTAGTGCGCTACTTCACACATTATTTGTCGCTAAGTACATAAAAGCTTTCAAGGGTTTAAAACAAGCGGGCGTTAATAGCGGCGGGTTATTGTCTCAATATTCAAGTACAAAACGCAGCACCAACCTTTTAAAGATTCTTTGTAGTTCACTGATGGCCCCTTCTAAAATTTCGAATAAACGTCCCTTTTAATCCTGGCAATTCAAATCGACACTTGTGACACAAAAAAAAAAGAAAATTTTCCACTCGCCAACAAAAAAATTACATATTCTTTCAAAAATTATCAATTAAGAAAAAAATCAATAATCACAAATGCCCGACAATTGTTTTTCCTTGTAAATTATCTTATTTCAATGAATTTAAAATTATTCAGGATTACATAAATTTGTTTTTCCAGACAAAAAATAATATATCATTCCAGTACAAAATTGCACCTCTTTTTTTTAATACTGAAATTATAAATAATTGATGCACATCGATAAATAAGTGTTAAAAAAGTTTGTTTCTCTTCAATATCGCAGATATTTCAATAAGAATAATAATAATAATAATTGTACGAGAAAAAAGAAAAATTATGAAAATCGATAATACTAAGAAATAGGAACATTGATTTCCAAAAATTAATTCATTTTGTTTTTTTAACTCTTTTTTTTACTGGCATACATACTCCTTTGCTGCAATCTCAAATAACAGACATTCAAAAATAAAAAAAAAACACAAAAAAAATCGTAAAGTTAATTTGCAAATTGTAATTACAAATAGTTATTTCATCTTCTTTTCTTTTCTTTTTTTTGTAACATTTGAAATCTCGGGAAGTGTGTCCATTTTGTTTTATCACCGCACGATCAACTGCGGTTAAATTATCAATTATCATATTTCAAAATAATGATACATTGTATATGAGTTTTTAAAAACTACTCATTACATCAATATTGTAGGAATTTCTTGTGTTGTAAAAACTATAATCAGTTTCAATCGTTTTTTTTTGTAAACACAATGAGAATTTATTCTTTATTTCACTAAACCCATTTTTTTTGCTTCAACTTCGTATATTAGTAACCTCCACATTTTCACCACGAATACCTCTGCCTCCTCGTCTAATACCTATAAAATATTATAAAAATAATTTCATAAACTGACAAATTTTTAAAAAATTATCTATTTCTTTTTAAAGTTATTTCTTATTTACTTATGTTATATTTCTATAAAAACAGGATTGCCACGAAACTAAAATTCCATTTCTAAACCAATTGATTTTTATGTATAATAAAAACGAATTTCGTACTATTATTCATTATTCAATAATTTTTATAAAAGTGCTTTGAATATTCGATTATTATTTAAACAAAAAGAAAGTTTATCTAATATAATTCTGAATCTGTGGCAACTCTGTCTAATTAAAACTTTCCGAATATTTCCCAGACTTTTTGATAATTGCGATTTTTATATATTAGAAAACATTTAGGAATGAAAATAAAATGTAAGATTTAAAATTAATTACTCACCATTTGTACATCGTCGAGAATACCCTGTGGAGAACTACCAGCCATTACTTTACTGCAAATAAAATCGACTAACGTTGGTTCAGGTTCTCCAATATATTCAATAATCTTCTTATTGATCCAAGGACGTATTCTTTTTTCCATTAGTGTCTGAAAAGAAATAAAAAATTATAAGTTTCGCAATACTAGTTAATTAATATTTCCCTATTATAATCAGGATTGCAAAGAAAAAATTAATTTTCTTTCTCCTGATTTCCAGAAGGAATTTTTAATTTTTCCCTGATCCTAAAGAATATTTTGATCTACTCTAATAATTATTAGGTGCTCAGAAAAATTATTCTAATAGATTTATTTACAAGTTTCGTTAATTATAAAATTATTCGAAAACATCAATAACTTCCCTTTTAAATAAATATATAATCGTTGTTATTACTCCATAAGAATTAAGATTTACAATTTCAAATTCCAACCTTTTCGAAATTCAATCTTGATACTGTAACTTTTTTAAAACTATTTTCATCATTTCGATTATTATTTTCTAGAATTTTTAACTAAAATTCTTCTTCAAATCAGTTCATTATTGTAATTTTTGATAAAATACTTTGAGAATTTAGAAATTTTTACAATTTACACTAGTTTGCAATTTCATTTTAAGAAATCTCGATTATTCGAAAATTCTTCAATTAAATATATTTTAGAAAATAAAAACTACAAATACTTTCGAGTAAAATTTTGAATTAAAGTTTTTCGAAAAGATTAGTTCGATAGATAATTAAAAGTAAAAATTCAGATTTTCAAAGATTTTAATTTGAAACCTTTCCAAAAATTCAAACTGTAACTTCTCTAGAATTCAAGTTTTTTTTAGTTTTTACCTTAAGTTCTTCTCTAAAGCAATTATTTTAAATAATTAATGACATAAATAAAGTCAATTAAGTTTAAAGGAATTTAAATTAT
Source organism: Leptopilina myrica (nomen nudum) (assembly GCA_032872475.1). NCBI lineage: Eukaryota > Metazoa > Arthropoda > Insecta > Hymenoptera > Figitidae > Leptopilina > Leptopilina myrica (nomen nudum). The sequence continues at coordinate 9,482,182 of CM065459.1, forward strand.
TAAAATTAAAAAAAAACTAAGTTCTTAAAAATTTCTAATTAAATTCATTCAAAAATAAAATTTTCTTAAATTTGCAAATTCAAACCTTTGGAAATTCAATATTATTTATAAAAATTGTAATCAGAATTCATGGAACTAAATAATTTTTAATGTTTTAAGTAAAATTATTCATTAAATAATTTATGAGAAATTATAATTCTCTAAGAATTAAATTATTGAAAATAAATTATTGTCAGAAATAGAAAAAATTTACGGTTGTCTTTTAGAATTAGTCGTATTAAAATTTTTAAAACTTTGAACTGAAATTATTCATTTAATTCAATTAATTAAAAAAATTTTATATCCTTAAAAAAACTTAAATTTTATTTCTAAATAGTAAAATTGTTTGAAAATATTCAATTATACATTTTTAATTACAATTTTAATAAAATTTAATGTAAATATGAAATTTTGAAAGCTTTAAGTAAAATTATTCATTAAATAATTTAAGAATAATTATAATTCTCTAAGAATTGAATTATTTGAAATAAATTATTGTCAGAAATAGAAAAAATTTACGGTTTTGTATTAGAATTAGTTCTATTGAAAATTTGGATAATAATTAAATTTTACTGAAAAATAATATTTGTAAAAAATAATTGAAATCTTGTGAACAATTTTATTGAGAACTTTCGAAAATAATTAAATTCTTTTACAAAATTTAATTGAAATTGAGTTAAAAATAATTGAATTCCTATAAAGAATTTAATTACAATTTTAAAAAATAATTGAATTCATGCAACAAGTTTTATTAAATTTTTCTAAAATAATTGAATTTAAAAAAAATATATATTCCACTTGTAAAAATAATTGAATTAATTTAACGGAGAATTTTATTAAAGTTTCTGTAAATAATTTATTTTTTTATCATTTTATTAAAATTTTTGGGAATAGTTTTTATATTTTATTTGCAGACTTAAAGCAGTGCAAATTATCAATAACACGAAAAAAGAAACTTGTAGTGCAACGAATCTAATTTAAAATAAAAAGTAATAAAAAAGAGTTTGTTAAAATTGCAGGATTTTAATTATTTATATAAATAATAAAATTCTTCAGAAAAATTCAATTATTTTAATAAATAAAAAATTTTCAATTTCAATTTATTTAATAAATAAAACAATTTTAATTTCAATTTGTTCTAGAAAATTTTTAAAACAATTCAAAAAATACAATTACTTTCAACAAATTTGATAAAATTCTTTCCAAAAATTCAATATTAGTTTTTTCTTTCTAGTTGAAAGGGAAAATTCAATTTTTTTAAAAGTACTTACATTATCGATTACAGCCCAATCGAGTTGATAACCAAATAGTGCAGTTTTGTCTGTCGGTATTTTATCGATAAGAGATTTAATATGCTTTCTCTTCTCTTCTTGGGACTTTGAATTTTCCTCTTTGCCAGGCTTCGCGTTCGATTCATCTTTCTTCTTTTTATCTTCACCATAATCTAATGTACAGAAAAAAAATTTTGATAAAACAAAATTGTTTAATTATCTTCAATAGTTATTAACGATTTCTTTAAATTATTTAAATTGTTAATAATTTTATTTATTTAATTTGATATAACTTTATTTATTTAAATTATTCGTGTTATCTTCAAATGTTTTTTTGAAAAGTAATAGTTATAAAATTCTGAATTAAACGATCTTTAATAATTATAGTTTAATTATCTTCAACAATTATTAGCGATTTCTTTATATTATTTAATTTGTTATAATTTTATTTATTTAATTTGTTATAACTTTATTTATTTAAATTATTCGTGTTATCTTGAAATGTTTTTTGAAAAGTAATCAGTTATAAAATTCTGAATTAAACTATCTTTAATTTAATTAACTTTAATAATTAAAGTTTAATTACATTGAATAATTAATAGCGATTTCTTTATATTATTTAAATTGTTAATAATTTTATTTCTTTAATTTCTTATAACTTTGTTTATTTAAGTTATTTGTGTTATTTTCATTTTTTTGAAAAGTAATCACTTATAAAAGTTTGAATTGAACAAACTTACCAAGAGGAACAAGTTTTCGTTTCTTCGAATTACTGGTGGTATCGTCATCATCATCATTATTAAAAACGTCCTTAACGTCAATACGTCCCTTTTTCTTGACTTGATTAGGATGTGAATGTGCATTCGTAGGTAATGTTGGACTCGCGGGTGTTTTATTTCCTACGGCATGATCATTGGTGCGCATTCCACTGGCTCCCATTGCAAATGGTACGAAATTACCTTTTAGAAAAGAGAATAATTTTATTTCGTCCCTCTGCTGACAATTTTTTTGTTCAAAACAAATTAGGATAATAATACTCACTGCCACCGGTTTTCTCCGGTTCACTAACGAGAGACATTCTTGAATCTTCATCATGATGCGGTGGCATTGTCTGTACCGGTGTTGTAGCCCTAATGACCACTGGCGATGGCCTTTTTTCTTTCGAACTTTCCCTGTCAATTTCAATTAATTCCTCATTCTCATCACCGTCACGATGATGATTTTGATGATGTCTATGATGCCTACGGTGATGGTGATGTGGTCTCGGTGGTGTTCTCGATGGTTCCGGTTGTGATACGTCATCGAAATGAACACCGTCATCGCTGTCACTGTCAATTGGTTCGGTTTCAATAGGAGGTAAAATTTCGTTATCATTCTTCTTCAAAAGCTTCTCGTCCTCGTCGTCGAGTATCGTTATTACCGGCTTGGGTTTATATTGCTCTTCCCGTTCCGCTTTTAACTAAAAAACACAATATTTTGTTTGTTAAATTTTATTATTAAAAATTATTTTGATTGCATTTTAGAATTTTTTTTTGCATTTTCAGGATTGGGACAAAAAGTTAATTTTCTCTGACTTGTGACTATCCTATTGTTTAATTATTAAAAATCGAATTAAAGAAAAAAAAATCAAGGAACATACCCTCTCAAATTCAGCAGCAGGATCGGGATGTGAAGCATCGGCGTATAATTTATCGCGAAGACGCTGCAACTCTTGTCTCTCAGCGCAACGATCACGTGAATCGGTTTCAGCTTCGGCTGCTCTTTCTTCCAAGCGACGAGAAAGTTCTTTACCCTTGTAATATTTAGCGTCATCCCTGTCATCGTCATAGTCCTCAAGAAATTCCTTGAGTCTCTTTGCTTCTCTCTCCCTGAGATCTCGTTTCGCTCGTTTCTTCTCTGCCTCCTTTTCGTATTCCTTCAATTTACGTCTCTCTCTACCCTCCCAAGTTCTGAGACGCTCCTGATAGGCCGCATCCTTCTCTCTAGATCGCCTCTCATTTTTCTTTCTCTCCTTCGCCTCCTCTTCCTCCTCACGTTCACGAAGAATTTCCCTCTCACTTTTTCTCGCCTCTTCCCGTTCCCGCTCACGATCACGTTCACGTTCACGCTCCCGTTGTTCCCGTTCACGTTCTCTCTCCCGATCGCGTTCCCTCTCTCTTTCACGCTCACGTTCACGTTCTCTCTCCCTTTCCCTCTCACGTTCCCTGTCGCGATCTCTGTCACGATCCCGATCCCTGTCACGGTCACGTTCTCTGTCACTTCTTGCGCGATCTCGATCACGATCCTTGGATCTGAAAAAAATTTTGTTTTCATTTTTTATTCTTTTTTAAAAAATTTTATTCTTTTTCTTTAATTTTTTTCATTTTTTATTCTTTTTCTATCATTTTTTTCATTTTGTATTCATTTTCTATAATTTTTTTCATTTTTTATTTTTTTTCTCATCCTGGTAATAAATTAAATTTAAAATTTATGTCAAATGCCATTATTTCCCAAATTTTTAATTATAATTCTTTAAAATAACGATTATATTAAAAATTATTTTTACATAAATGTAAAAACTTAAAGGAGAAAATTCTTTAAAATAATACAAAATTTATTTCAATTAAATTTGCCAAAAATTCCAAATAATTGCAAGTTTATAAAACTAATTTAAATTTTTACAAGAATTTGACAATATTAAAAAAATTTTAATTAAAATTCTAAAAACTAATTTTCTTTTCTAATCTTTAAATCAAATTATTCAAACCAGAATAGTTTTTGATAAAAAAAATCTTTAAATATACTTATTTTAATTTATTTTTCCACAGGAATTAAAATTTTAAATAATTTGAATGTAAAAGCTTTTTCAAATTCAATTCTATTTCTGTAAAAATTGCAACTGTAATTCCTTCAAAATTTAACTTTCTTCTTTTTTAAATATTCACAATTTTCGACAAATTAATTTAAAATTATATAGAAAATTATTTAACTCCTGAAAAAAAAATTATTTTTTAAAAAATTAATTGATTTCTTAAAATAAATTTTATGATTTATAGAAAATGATTGAATTTTTTAAACGAATTTTATCATTTTTTTTTCTATAATTGAGTATTTCTAAAAAATATTATTATTTGTAAAAATAATGTAATTCTTGCGATAGCGAAGAATTTCATTGGGAATTTATGAAAATAATTCAATTTTTTAGAGAAATTGAATTAAAATTATTGAATTACAAATAATTGAAATCTTTGAGAATAATTGATTTTTCTTAAAAATTATATAAAAATAATTGAATTCTTTACAGTTTAAAACCGAATTTAATTAAAATTGTATTGAAAATAATTTAATTTTTTCTAAAAAATTTATTACAATTCTATTAAAAGAAATAATTTTTTTTTAAATAATTTAACTCTTGCAACAAATTTATTTAAATTTTTCTTGAATTATCACTAAAAAATATTATTTTTAAAAAATAATTTAATTCTTACAATGAATTTTATTGAGAATATTTAAAAATAATTCAATTTTTTTGCAAAATTTAATTGAAATTGAATTAAAATTAATTGAATTCCTAATATTTTTAAAAAATTCACATTTTTTGACGAATTAATTTTAAATTATTTAAAAAATTATCTAACTGCTGGAAAAAATGTTATTGTTTTTGAAAATAATTGATTTCTTAAAATAAATTTTACTATTTATAAAAAATAATTGAATTTTTTGAACGAATTTTATTAATTTTTGTGAAAAATATTATTATTTGCCAAAATAATGTAATTCTTGCGATTGCGAAGAATTTTATTCAGAACTTTGGAAAATAATTCGAATAATTCTCTCTTTAGAGAAATTAAATTACAAATAATTGAAAGCCTTTAAAGAATTTCATTGAAATCTTTGAAATTTAATTAATTTTTCTTAAAAATTTGAATGAAAAATAATTTAATTCCATTAAAGAATTTTATTGATTCCAAAGTGAAACTATTTTTATTTTTTAGGATTTCTTTTACTTTGGATTTTTTGGTTTGACTTTTTTTTGTTTTGAACTTCTTGTCCGGATATAATTTTTAGTACAGATTTTATTGATTTCAAAGTGAAACTATTTTTATTTTTTAGGATTTCTTTTACTTTGGATTTTTTGGTTTGAATTTTTGTTTTGTTTTGAACTTCTTGTGTCCGGATACAATTTTTTCGTACAGATGAGTGCAAAGCCTGAATGAAGACAAAATAATTAGCTAAAAAAATAAATGGAAATTAAGTACCTTGACCTGGAACGTCGTTTTTCTCTTTTACTTGTACTATCACCGCGGGTCTTACGGGATGGACTTCCGGGTTCAGCGTCATTATCTTCTCGATTTCCATCTTCGTCGCGTCTATCTTTTCTCTCCCTCTCGCGCTTTTCTCTCTCTTCTTTTTCCACAGCCTCCTTCTTTTTCTTCACTTGAGCCTTTTCCTCCTCCTGCTTCTATAAAACACAAGAAAACACACAAAATGAGTTCATTATTTCCATGGGGAACCTCAAAAGTCGAAACTCTTGCGAAAAAGAACTTTCTTTTTACCTTTGAAAACTAAATAACAATTTTTCTTTTTTTTTCTAGTGACAAACAAAAAATTTTAAACTACAATAAGAAACAAAAAGAAGTTTGAATGTATAAATAATCATAATTAAGAGAAAAATACTATTGTTTTTAAATTCAATTAATTTTCATCTTTTTCTTTGGGGAGGGGAAAAAGTACATTTTTCCCCTCATAAAAATATCTTTGCTTTTTCCTTCATTTGTGGAATAAAGAAAAACAAATGCCTTTTATGGCGTAAAATTAATTTTTTTTTTAAACTTGAAGAACTAGAAGGATAAATTGAATGTTCATACATGTAATATGTTTTCTTATCGATGATTTATACTCACTCTGTTGGAACGTGCTTGAGCAGCAGCATCTTACGATATCTTGTTAACATATCAAGTACCTAAGTGCACGTACAAACTTTGGAGACGAACGTAAGAGCTCCCTTAAATCTATCTTATCAACTAAGTACCATTATTTTTTTTTAACCATAGACGAATCGTAGAAGGCCACCCAATGTACTTACAACATTGCAAATGTGCCTATTTATTGTTTCGATAGTGAGTTTTTTTTATTTATTTTTCTTATAAATATAACTAATTACGTAATATTGAAATATAGGGCCATTGAGAGAAGAGAATATCCATATAATTATGAGAAAGTATTTAATATACCGATTAGAAGTGGAGTCGTCACGAAGAAGGATATCCACCAATACATCATTCGTATTTGCCGAGATACCGTCGAATTGTCTGTCAACATTGTTCCTTCTGGTTATGGATATACGCGGCAGCTGTTGCACCAAACTGTTGAATATTAAATGCACAATAGTTCGCCCACCCTATTTTTTTTTAATTTTTTTTTTTTTAAGAAAACAACCATCTCTTACCCAAATAGCGCCTTAAAAGCTAAATTAACTTTTTTTCACCCTTTAATAAAGCCAACTATGGATTATTGACACAAATTTTCACGCCTCCAGTCAATTTGGAGACAAACTTCATTTTTTGTAAAATGTAACTTAAAGTTCCTGTAAAATCAAGTAAATTTATATTAAGTCAATTATTATTCATTAATTAATTAACCAATTAGTTAACGAATTAATTAGCTAATTAATTAAGTAGTTAACGAATTAATTAGATAATTTATTAATTAGATAACGAATTAATTAGCTAATTAATTAAGTAGGTAACGAATTAATTACCTAATTAATTAATTATTTAACTAATTTATTAGCTAATTAATTAATTAGTTAACAAATTAATTAACTAATTAACAAACTATTCAGCTAATTAATTATAGGCTTCGTACTCGATAATTTTTCAAAAAGTAGCTTTCAAACTAAAAAAAGTAATAAAAAATTAGGTGTCGAAAAAATTAAACTTGCTTCAATTTTTTCATGTTTTCTAAATTAAATTACAAAGCTATCCAAAATTAGAAAAATTATTATTTTTTTTTTAAATAAATATTTAAATATTTATTTATTTTTCAGCAAGAATAAAAATATTTTAAACGATTTTTAAATATAAAGACTTTTTGAAAATTAACTAAACAAAATTATAACTCTTCAAAACATCAATTTTTTTATTCTTGAAATGTTGGAATAAAATAAATAAAAAACTTCAATAATTTTATTTCAAAATAAAATTTTAACTAATTATTACAGTTTTACAACAATTAAAATTTTTAATGATTTCAATTTAAAAATTCTTTTGAAATTTAATTCTTTCTTATGACTTTCTATTAGAACGCTGTTAAAATTTAATTATTATCAAAATTTTTTAATAAATTCTCAATCAAACGGTTCTAATAAAATTTATTTATTTAATCTAAAAAATAAATAATAATTATTCACAATTTATTTTTTAAATTCGATTTTCAAAAATATTCATAAAAATTTGAAAATAATTAAACTCTTTAGACGGATTTTAACAAAATTTTATAGAATAATTGCATTTTACGAGAAATTTATTAAAAAATGTAGAAAACAATTTTTTAAAAATCGAAATCGTAAAATGAATTTAATTATTTAAGGAAATAATTAAATTCTTCAAAAAATTAAAAAAAAACAGTTAAATTATTGAATTGCTATGAAAAATTTTTTTAAGTGTTAAAAAAATTTTGAATTTCTGCGAAGAATTTTGTTACAATTTTTGAAAATAATTAAATTCTTTGAAAAATAATTGCATTTTTTAAAGAATTCAATGGAAATTGTATTAAAAGCAATTGAAATTAAATAAAAATAATTAAATTATTGAATTTCTGTAAAAATTTTATTATTAATGAAAATAATAAAAAAATAAAGTTTATAAAAATACAAATTCAAATGTTTCGAAGAAAATATATCAGGAATTTAATTAAAACTGTACTTCAAAAAATCGAATTCTTCTGAAGAGTTTATCGCAATTTGAAAAAAGAGAATTTTGTAAAAGAATTTAATAAGCAAAAGTTTTTAAAAATTAATGAATTCTTTTGAGAAAATTTTTAAAATTGTAATGAATATAATTAAAGTCCTTCGATGATTTTTATTATTCATTGAAATAATTTAACTTTTGTAATGAATTTAATAAAAACAATTTTCAAAATAAGTGAATTTCTATGAAAATTTTTATTATTTACTAAAATAATTATATTCTTGGGAAGAATTTCTTAAATATGTTTTTAAATAAATGATTTTATATTAAAAAAAATTGAATACCGAAATTTTTTTCAAATTAATTGAATTCTTTTGGAATGTTTTTTTATTCAAATAGATTCTAAAAATAATTAAATGTCGAAAAGTTTTTGAAAATAATTGTATCGTTTGAAAAATTGTATTAAAATTTGTTGAACTGTTCCTAAGAATTTTATTACAATTTTTTGGAATAATTTTTTCTTCTTCTTCTAATTATTAACAAATTTAAATTAGTAAAAATTCTCGAAAATAAAAAATAGTGTCACAAATCGAAAATATAAAATAAGAAATACAAGTAAATAGAAATAAAATGATTTGTATATTAGAATCTTTTAAATTTCGAAAAGTTTTTGAAAATAATTGTATCGTTCGAAATAATTGTATTAAAATTTGTTAAATTGTTTCTAAGAATTTTATTAAAATTTAAAAAAATTTAAAAGTACCTAGTAGCAAATAGCAAGAAAAAGTGTAATAAAATAGTGATTTTTAGTAGACGAGTATGAAGCCTGTAATTAACAAAATAATTAACTAATCAATTAACAAAAATAGTCAACTTATCAATTATCTAATCAATTAGCTAATTAATTAACAAAAATAGTCAACTTATCAATTAACTAATTAATTAGCTAATTACCAAAAAATAGTCAACTAATTAATAAATCAATAAAAAAAAACATTTGGACAATAATCCTTAGTTGAAAAAATTGGCAAAATAAAAAATAAATAAATAAAAGAAAAAAAAAGTGCTATTTTATTGAAATGGGTGTGAAGGGGTAATTAAAAAAAATTAAATTATGAGAAATATGAATCAATATAATGACCGGAGGAATTTGAAGTTGTCAATTGTCTAACAGAACTACAATAACCGAGTGAAGTTGTGTTGGTTTCATGGTTTTATGGAATTTACTCACAGTGTGAAGATGACTTGGTCAGTCAGAGGTGGATCTGGAGAAGCGCGCACCTAGGTACTACGAACATGTCTGATCGAGACGCTGACAGAAGCTGTTTACATAAAATAAAGACAACAACTGAACAGTCTCCATCGTGATGAAAGATTAATTTCAGTTTTTTTTTTTTAAACAAAAATACCGATTTTTCTTATTTTTTTTTCTTTACTTTTCTACTTATTTCTTTTTTCTTTTATTTATTCATTTAATTAATTGCTCTAAGTATCCCAGCTTCAAGCGTTTGACTGTTTTCTCTGGCCCTCGAGTATGCTTTAAATACAAGAAATGTGCAAACTTATTCTATACATTCATTTTACATTATTGGTTTATTAAATATTGTTAAACATTGTTAAACCTTATTAAATATTATTAAACATTATTAAGTTATTAAATTATTAAATTAAATATCAGAAATGTCATTAGAAATTATAAGTAATTACAAGTAATTATAATTACTTTTTCATAATTGTGTAACATTATTACTATTTTACAAAAAGTGATTCTATATAATTGATACTTCAATGTTGTTTATAATTTTGTATCCAGCGATTGCGAATTTAGTTCAAGAATTAAATAAATTTACTTTTCAATGTTCGCTTTTGAAAAAAACATTTTTTTATTTCAAACAGGGTTGCCACAAAAAATTAATTTTTGTCAAATTTCATTTTTCAAGAAATTCGATAAAACTTGCATAAAAAAATTAAATTTGACAAAAATTTAATTACACTTGAAAATAATTCAATTTCTTGCAATTATTTCCAACTTCTCTCAAACTTCAATTTTTTCCATCACTTTAAGAAAAATCCCTGACTTTTCCCCGACCTGTGGCAATCCTATTAAATTAACAAATTTTTCACTTACTCAAAACTATTCGATTTTACAAAAAAATAAATAAAAATACAAACAGAAATATTTGTTAAATAAAAATAGTATATTTTTGATAAAAGAGAAAAATTTTTCAAGTTAACAATGAGAATGAGAATGTTTTTTGTTTTTTGAGTTAGTTTTGCACATTCTTGTCATGTTGATATGCACTGACTTACCAACTAGATTTGCAGCATCAGTCTTTCGAAATAACGAGGGTTGTGTGATGATTGACTCCTTCAGAGCCATTGAGTGAGACAAAAGGTGGTCCCCGCACACAGCATTCCTAGACGTGTGTGCATTTGCTGTGTGCGACGCAAGCTGCCTGTTATTATAATTACAGCAAACGAATCACGGCTCCAGATATTTAGAGCTAACTTAACACACTCACGCATTTCATTCTCATAAACTTAATTCTAATGACAATCACTAAATTTTTTTTTCCCACATACAATCACATACACATCATTTAAAAAATTTCTTTCTTTTTTTAAATCTATACAACAATTTGATCTCGAACTATTTGTATCATTAAGAGGTATATAGAGAAAAGCAAATTGTTAAAGTAAAAATAAAACAGGACAGAACAGAAAAAGAAAATCAAGAATAAAAAAAACGTTCCAAAAAAAAAATTACAAACAATATTTAAATTTTTATTTTAATTAAAAATTTTTACTTTCTTATATTTTACCTTCTTTTTTATATTAATCAGTAAAAAGAATACAAAACTTAATTCAGAAAGAAAAAGTAACAAAAATTTCGAAACTAAATATTTAAATTAAAAGTCCATTTTTTTACGTCTTGGAAAAAATACAATTTAGTACAAGTTTTAATTTTTTATACAGAAACGATTGAAAATTAAAAAAAAAATACTCGATTAACGAAAAGAAATTGTGAAAGGAAGAAGTAAAATAAAAGAAGATTTTAGAGTAATAAATAAACAATTTTTGAAAACCTACCTTCATGACTTCTCTGAATTTTCCAATTTCCCGAGTGATTAGGTCCCGTTTACTTTCTTCTATTTCCGCATCGTCTAGATTCAACTGTTTAGTTGACACCTTGACTGGATGATCATCTGCGAAAAATTTCATTTTTTAATCAACTATTTTTAATTTAAATTAAACTGAAAGTAATTTTATTTTTGAAACATATTTCTCAATCATTAACTTTCCTTATAACCTTCCTTACAATAAAATTTTTTGTAAAATTCAATTATTTGATAATTCGATAATTAATTTTAAAAAAAGTTATAAAAAGTAGATTTATGGCGGAAGAAAATTAATAAAAAGAACAAAATTGAAAGATAAATGAAAAATTAAATTTGACGATTCAAAAAACTCGATTTATTTCGTTCCAGTTAATTAACGAAAATTTCTTTCTGTATTTTTCAACTATTTTTATGATTTCCGTAGGAAATATCCTTTTTTCTTATCCTGGTAATAACATCGATTCCATATGTTTGTAAAATATAATTATTCTCCAAATTTTTGGTTTTAGAATTCTTCAAAAAAAACTATTTTATTTAAAAGTAAAAAAAATTCTGTAAAATATTTATTTGAAATTAAATTTGACAAAATTTCCAATTAAATGGAAATTTAATTCAATTTTTTAAAAATTATTTACGAAAATTGAACAACAGTATTTCTAAAAATTACAACTGTAAGCTTTCCAAAAATCATGCGAAAACAAATAATTAATATAAAAATTGATTATTTCATAAAATTTGAATTCTTATAAAGAATTTTATCAAATTTAAAAAAAAGTCAATACTTCCTTTACAAGAATTTTAATCAAATTTTTAAAAAATTACATCTCTTGAGGAATTAATTTAAAATTGTCTTAGAAATAAATGAAATCCAGGAATGTTTTATTATTTATGAAAATAATTCATTTCTTGCAACGATTTTTATAAAAAAAATTTCAATAAATGAATAGCAAAGAAAAAGTTTATTATTTCTAAAAATAGTTTAATTTGCGGGAAGAATTTTATGCAAAAGTTTTGAAAATAATTTAACATTTTTGGAAGAATTTTTTTATTAAAATTTTTCAATATAATTAAAACTTTTCCATGAATTTAATTGCAATTGCATTAAGAAATATAATCTAATTCTTATAAACAAATTTTGTCAAAATTACAAAAAATAATTGATTTCTTTCGGAGAATTTTGTAAATAAATTTATTTAAATAATTGAATAATTACGAGAACTTTCAATAAAATAAATCTTGCGAACCATTCTATTATTTGTTAAAACAATAATTGAATTAATGTGAAAATTTGTTTAAACAAATTAAATTCTTTTGAAGAATTTTCAAGATCTCTATTATTGTTGTTCAACAAAATTCCCGGTTTTTTAGCGTCTATATCCTAATTTTTTCTCAACAAATATAAATATAATTTTGAACAAAAATAAATCACTAAATAGTTTGAAAATAATGTTTTTTTAAATAATTTTAATTGAAAACTTGGAAAATAATTGAATGAATTAAAATTATATTGATAATAATTTAATTTCTGCAAAGAATTTTACTATTTATAAAAAATAGTTAAATCTTTCCAGATAATGCTGTTATTTAGAAAAATAATTCAATTCTTGTGAAGAATTTTATTAAAATTTTTGAAGATAGTAAGCAAAAATAATTAATTATTTATTTAATAAGTAATAACCATTTAATTTGCTCAAGAAATAAATAAAATTTCATTTATTTGAATTTTCAGAAGTTTGAAATTATAAAAATTTAAGAAAAGTACAATAAATATAATTATTGATTAATAATAATAGAATAATACAGTTTTTAAAGCAAAAATAGTTTTAAAACTTTAAGAGGGACTTTACATTTTAAAAATAAAATTATAATTACTTTCACTAACTTCCCTCGATTATTTTCGAAAAATTTGAATAAAATTCTTGAAAAGAATTCAATTTTTTTTTAATTTAAAGAAACTTGAATTATTTCAATACTTTTTAATTATTTTAGAAAAATTCAATTATCTTGAAGCAATAGAATTGAAAAATTCCAACAATCCAATTTTTCAGAATCAAGAAAAAAAAATGTGCAAAAACTCAATTTTATTAAACAATTTTAAGTGTGTATATTTTTCTAATTAATTAATTAATTAATCTTCGCTCTTGGGAGCATGAATGTGACTCTTTATAAAATCCAATTATTAATTCAAAGAGTAGGAAAAATCGGGGGAAAAAAAGTAATGAATCAGGATCGAAATTGAATTATTTAAAGTGAACTAAAAGGAAATTTTAATAATTTACTATTCAAATTTACCTGGAGTAGATTGAGCTACTTCAATGTCGCCAGTGTGTTCATGTATAATTTGATTAATTCGAGTAAGAGCATCGGTATCAACTACTCTCATTACTTCGTCCATATAATCATCACCATCATCGCCGTCTGCATTTTCTGTTGGCGTTTCATCCTGTAATGGTGACTGTCCACCGCGAAGTTTCTTCCTTTTTTCAGCTGAAAAGAGAAATATCGTTAAACAGCTTGAAGAACATTTAATTTCAATTTCAAACAATTAATTTTGAATTAATTTAAACATTTAATTTCAATTTCAAACAATTAATTTTGAATTAATTTAAACATTTAATTTCAATTTCAAACAATTAATTTTTAATTAATTTAAACATTTAATTTCAATTTCAAACAATTAATTTTGAATTAATTTAAACATTTAATTTAATTTATGATTTTCTCTAATTCATTTTATTAATCTTTCTTAGAGGAATCTTTTCTTAGAGAAAAATCATTTAGTTTTCGAAACGTTGGAGTAAACAAATTTATTAAAGAACTAATAAACAGTCTTTTACGTCCGAGAAATAGTAATTATAGTGAAGGAAAATAAAACGAAAACATTCGGACAAATAGTTTTTTAAAAAATTAGTTTACTCCGACGTTTCGAAATCTAAATGATTTCCTCTTCAGGGAGTCTATAAAAATATAAAATAATTTCACAAAAATATAAATTAATATACAAAAATATAAACAATGTACAACAAAATATAAAAAAAATTAATAATAATAATAATAATAATATAATTAATAAAACATTCATTCATAAATAATAAAGATTCACAAAAAGATCTTACCAAAAAATTCAGTTTTAATTCAAAAAGTTCAGTTTTATTTTTGACTTCACACGCAGAGTTTTGATTTTAATTTATTTTCTTAATTTATTTAAATTATTTTACAAAATCAACTGTGATGTGTTACTATAAATGTTTAATTTTGTGACTATGGTGTTATTGTTTATTTATTTTTTATTACAAAATTGGTTATATTATTTTTTATAGGTATGTTATTTTCTTTAATTTAGTTTTTATTATTTTAATTTATTATATTCTTTATTATAATTTCGGTCTTCATTTATTTTATTTTAGTTATGACTCCAAACTCTATGTTTTCTCTGACGTTAGATGGGTGATTTTGTTTTTTATTTTTGCTGACTAATGTTTATTTATTAATTTTTTGGTAAGATCTTTTTGTGAATCTTTATTATTTATGAATGAATGTTTTATTAATTATATTATTATTATTAATTTTTTTTATATTTTGTTGTACATTGTTTATATTTTTGTATATTAATTTATATTTTTGTGAAATTATTTTATATTTTTGTGAAATTATTTTATATTTTTGTGAAATTATTTTATATTTTTATAGACTCCCTGAAGAGGAAATCATTTAGATTTCGAAACGTCGGAGTAAACTAATTTTTTAAAAAACTATTTGTCCGAATGTTTTCGTTTTATTTTCCTTCACTATAATTTAAAGAACTATTTGTCCGAATGTTTTCGTTTTATTCTCCTTCACTGTAATTAATCTTTCTCTTATTTCTCTCATTCTTTATTTTCTTTTTACTTTTCTATAATTTACCTTTGAATTGATCCAAGACAACTTTGGTCTTGGCGTCAACTTTAACGACAAGCTTTTTATTTCCGATTTCCATATCATGAAGCAGTCGAACGGCCCTGAGACCTGCGTCTGGACCTGCATACTCGCAAAATCCAAAAGCCTGAACCCTCTTCCAGGAGAGGACATGACCACAAGCACCTAAAATGTGTCGTATCATCACATCCGGAGCACGATCCATAATATTTCCAACAAACACCGTCACTGGTGGACCTGTTTCACGCTCCCGACGTCGAGGTGGTTCTGGACGCGGTTGAGCATTATTACGTGGATAACGAACAGCTGGTGCCGAAGTTTGCATCGCAGACACAGGCGTCGGAATCATCTACATGGGGGAAAATTATTTTTCTTTACTCATACAACATACGAAAACAAAAAATTGACAATTATCTTCAAAAACTTACATGCGGCATTGGCATAACACCTCCAATTATGGGAGGAGGAGCACCCACCATATAAGGCATGGGGGGCATTCCCGGAATTCCCATCGGTGGCTGTCCCGGATAAGACATTTTTGACTCTCTTCGACGATTTTCACTTTAAATTACAACATTCACTGGAAAAGAAAGATAAAATTAACACAACTTGATATAAATTTTAAAGCTTAAATTTAATACTCAAATAAAATGTTCCTAAAGTTTCGAACGTTCAAAAGAACAATATTTTTTTACTATATTTGTTTTTACTTCTTCTAATTTGTATTTCTTTACAAAAAATTACTTTTAAGATTAAAACAAATTAATTCTAAACTAAATATTGTTTAAATTCAATTATTTTTCTTTTTTAGATCCTAATTTACTAAAACTGAAAAAAAATTTCGTTCATTTAAACGTTCAAAACTTCAGCCACATTAAATAAAGTACTAACAAGCGAAAAAACAACAGAAAATTAATATAAAAGAACGAAAACTTCCAAATTGTAAATTATTTAAAAAAACAAATACTCCTAAAGAAACGAATCGCATTTAAAAAGTAACAAATCGACAACATTACAAACAAATAAAACTAATATTAAACTAAAGAAAAGAATTGTAATTGCAAATAAAACTATTTATTTATAAACAATAATTATTCCATTGGCACTTGACACGAACGCACGCTATAAAATTTAGCCATTTCTTATGACAACTTCTTTCGCAATTTTTCCAATTGCAAATTCCCCACACACTCTTCAAGCTTCACAATAATTTTACATCGATTTAAAAATAACTTACAAAATTAAAAATTTCTCCAATTTTACTAAAAAATGTATTAGAAAGAAATCTCATTATATTACAGAATAATAACCATAGATGCTATATTATAATGCAGCCGAATCCAAATGGAGGGCAGATAACCTAACCATAGTAAAATAATATTGATGAATAGTGAGCCATACCTTTTTTGCCATTCACACACCAGTTTCAACATCTAATCACTTTTTATTCACTCACAATAAAAAATATGTCATTTTAATAAAATCACCGATACTTTACACTATTCCACAAAATAATTAATAAATTCTTTTTTAATTTCAATAACGTTCGGAAATTGAGGCTTTCTCCGCCATTTGCAATTTTGTCGACTTATCGGCTATACACATGAGACGCATAAAAAGCGCAGGCGCGCATTCGACTTCCGGTACATCTCATCTTTTTTTTTTTAATTAAAAATCGCAGTGCAATTGAAACCTGGTTAAAGAAATTGAAATTCTCTAAACGAAGATATTTGAAACATTTCATTTTTTCCCAAAATCCATAAATGTTATTATACCTTTTTTTTATAATGTAAAAAAATTTAAAAAGCGGATATGTTTCGGAGTTACCCAACCCTGACTTCTGACGTTCCATACGTAAACAAGAACGAAATTTTCCGAACATTCACGATCATAAATTTTAATAACAGAGAGATAATTCGAGGTTATGAACCCATTTCTTTGTTGATAATTTTTTAAGAGCTTTTTAAACTTATATGACGTTTTTTTAATAAAGATTTTTCCTTGCAAAATTGCCGTTAAATTGAGCGAGTCATTTATTTTGTAATTTTATGTGTTTATAACAATTATTTTCTTAAGCCAAAGGGGTCTGTCATCATGAGTAAAATGTACTCAACTGCAAATCTCTCAGACAAGGAGTTAAAGGAACAAGGAAATCGACTGTTTACTCTTCATAAATACGAGGATGCTGCCAATTGTTACTCCAAGGCAATTGTGAGTTTCAATTATTTAAAAAAAAAAATAAATAAATCACCTGGTTTCCAACTGTTCATGTCCTAACGCTTTAGATTAAAAATCCGAATCAAGCGCTTTACTTCACGAATCGAGCTTTGTGCCATTTGAAATTGAAACGATGGCAGTCTTCCTGTCAGGATTGCAGACGTGCATTGGACATCGATCCCTGTTTGGTCAAAGGTCATTTTTTCCTAGGACTAGCCCTTTTGGAATTGGAATTATACGATGAGGCTATTAAACATCTGCAGAGAGGTGCGATATCATGAAATGATTTTCAATTTTTTTTTACAATTTTCCAACAATTACAAGGTTGTCACAGGTCAGGGAAATCAGGAAATTAAAAAAATGTCAGGGAAATCATGTATTTTTATTAAAAGTGCTGAAAAAAATTAAATTTTTTAGAATTTATAAGAAAAATTCCGAATTTTGGTGTCTTTTTTGTTTATCTTATATAAACTTTAACATTTCCAAGAATTCTGATACTAAAACATAAATGTTTTCAATTTCCGATAAGAATTTATTTGAAATAACTTAATTCTTAAAGAAGTATAAGAAAATGATTATTTATGTACACTTTTGTTTTAATTATTTAAAGTCTCTATTTTCTAATATAATATTTAGTTACAGAATTTTCGAATAATCTAAATTTCAAGCAAAATTTGATTGTAATTTAAATTGTAAATTGTTTAGAAAATTCTCAAAGAACTTTTTAAAAAAATAATAACATTTGTCTTCGAAATTCAATTATTTTTAAAAATTTAAATGAAATTCTTGACAAAATTTTAATTATTTTTAAAATACAAAATTTTTATCAAATTTCTCTAAAAACGAAATTGTTGTTAAATTTTCTCTTTAAAATCGTCTCTTGACAATAAATAATAATAATATTAGTTACGTTCAATAATAAAAAACAAAATAATTAAATTTTTGTAAAATTCTTCCTGAAAATTGAGTTTTAAGAAACATTCCATTTCTATTTAATAAATTCTTTATTTTTATAGTTAAATAATTAATTTCTTGTAGAATTTTCTAATAAATTCAATTCAATTCAATTATTTAACTCTAAAAATAAATATTTTAAATTAAATAATTAAATTTTATCAACAAATTTTTACATAATAATTGAATGCTTTTGAAAAAGTTTTTTAAATAATTGCCTTTTTTCAAAAATATCATGAAAATTTTGTATATTAAAAATAATTCAAAATCCTGACAAGAATTTTAATAAAATTTTTGAAAATAGTTGAATTTGCAGAGAAAAAATTTATTATTTATGAAGATAATTTAAATTTTGACGGGAATTTTTGTCGATTTTTAGAACATAATTGATTTTTTGCGAAGAAAATTACGTCACCTTTGAAAATAATTGAATTCTTGAAACTAATTTTATTAAAATTTCTTTTTAAATAATTAAATTGTTTTGTGAAATTTTATTGAAATAGTAGACATTGAAAATAATTGAAGTTTTAGAATGTTTTGAAATTAACTAAATTTCCACGAAGAATTTATTAAAATTATTTTAAAAAAAATTAAATTGTCACAAGAATTTCAATGCAATTTTTGAAAACATAATTTAATTCTTTGGAGAATAAGTAATAAATGATAAGAAAAATTGATTTTTTGAAAATCTTAATTTCTACATGAAAAAATAGTAATAATTAAATATTTATTAAAAAATGAAGTTATTGATGTTTTACAATAATTTTCTAATTAATAATAAATTTAGTTTTAAAAACCTTAAAAAAATTTCGTTTCTTGACCTGGAAAACCTGGAAAAGTCAGGAAATTTAAAAATGGTAAGAGCGTGGCAACCCTGTTTTGTAAACAATTTTGTTTTCGTTTTTAAGATTTAAAGTTTAGGATAAAATAAATTAATACGAATTGATAATAAAATTTTTCGAGTACAAAAATAGCGGTGGACTTGGCAAAGGAGCAGAAGCTAAATTTCGGAGACGATATGACCTGTGTCCTGAGACAAGCACGTAAACGTCGATTTCAGCTCAAAGAAGAACAACGAATTGCCCAAGATATAGAACTCCAAACATATCTAAATCAACTGATAATCGAAGAAGCGCAACGCAATCTCACTGTTCTAAAGGATAAAGAAGAGACGGAAAATAAAACCGACGCCGATTTGGCGCAATGTCGCGAAGAAATTGAAGAAAAACGAGATACTTGCATAACAAGATTGAACGATCTGTTTTCAAAAGTTGACGATAGACGAAGGGTAAATTTTCACACTGAATAATTTTATTTAAAAATACCCTCTTGTTTTCTTAGGCTTTTCTAAATCATATCAAAAAAATTACTTTTATTCAACAGAAACGAGATGTGCCAGATTATTTATGCGGAAAAATCAGTTTTGAAATTCTCCAAGAGCCTGTTATTACACCAAGTGGAATAACATACGAACGCAAAGATATTGAGGAACATCTTCAAAGGGTGGGACATTTTGATCCCGTTACACGTGTTCGTCTAACGCAAGATCAATTAATTCCAAATCTTGCAATGAAAGACGTCGTTGATTCATTTCTCCAAGAAAACGAATGGGCACTTGACTATTAAAATATTTTCGCCCAAAAATTATGTAAGTCCAGTCGTCATGACGTGAAAATGATAGAATTATACTATAACTAATTTATTTTCGTCATTCAAGCTTAAAATATGATTTTTAATCTTGTTAAAACGCACCAATATACACAGCCAATTTTCAAGTCTTAATTTTTTTTTCTATAGCAGTTGATTTGTTATATTAAAAAAAAATATCTCATAAATTTATATTTAGTTTCATATTTAATCTATATTATTATGTATAGCGCAAAGACAATAGTTTAGATACAAAATGTGTCGTTAATTTTTGTCTACAAATGTTTTATAATAAATCAATTAGTCTTTTTTGAAATTTATTCTTTTTATTGAATCTAGAAAATATTTTTCAAACTTAAATTATCTTTTCTGGATAATTAAAGGGAAATTATTAATTATTTAGTGTTTTTATTAACTATATAACAGTACATAATATACATAACATTTAATATAAATGTTTTGTTGTAATTTTTATCTACTAATTAGTAAATGAGTTCGATCGAATTGAATAACATTTTTTCTTTTACGTTTATAATTACTTGTCTATATAAAATATCATTTATTTTGAGAAATCTTGAGTTGAGCATTTGAGAATTTCGAAAAATATTGACTCACTAGCGCAGTCTTATTAAAATATTGAACAAATTGATATTAATATCATGAAAACAGTCACGGATGGTGTCAACCACCATTGATAGAAAAATGATGTCGGAACCCTAGTGAGACAAATTATCAACCACGCTATATAGCGCAATAAAAATGATATTATTCTTATTACTACAGAATTCCTCTTGCATGGAACTTCCACTAATCCTAATGTTCCGCAAATCACTAATAAAATCCAACTGTAAAGCAGAACTGGATCTTCCGTTGTTAATCTCGAACTATAGCTAAAAGAAATAATAATCTCAGTGAAAGTTTTCATTTTATATTGTTGATTGATAACAACATTTTTTTATATATTGTCGATTTATATTATTATTATTAATTATTTAATTAACTTGAATGATTACCTGAAATTTTTCGCCCAAACGAGAACGGATGGAACAGCGGATATAGCTGTAAAGTTCCAGACCATAAAAAGAAGAAGTTGATTGAATATTTTTTGTCGTGTATTCTCATTGTCATTTTTCTCTCTATCGCGTCTTCTAATTAAATTAAAATGTCGCATCGACGCTAAGAATAATTCCTCCAAATAATCGTCGTACATTCGAGTCAATTTTAAAAATTGTAAGAAAATCGAAATCATCATCGCTAGAGCTCCACATGTCGCCGGTACTATTGAGAGAATAATTATTGTCGTCACAATTGGCAATTGATTTAAACCACCAAGCAGCCAATCGGACCACGTTATTGAAAAAGCAATAGCACGTGCCAAAAATCTGAAACAAGAAAATTTTGAAAATACCATCAACAAAAGAAAAAGAGAATTTTAATAACAGTTTAAATTCCTTTTGAAAGTTTTTAAATTAATATTTTAACAGTTACGATTATTTTACTAAGATTTTTACGCAACTCTTTCTAAACTCAATTTTGAATTATTTAAGTAAAATTAATTATTAAAATTTTCAATTGTTTCAATTTTTTAAAATTATTTTCGGGAATAGAAGTAATTTTAAAAAATTTTAGTTTCATTCTTTCAAGAAACTATTTTACAAAATTTCTGAATTAAATTTTTCAAAACTTTAATACTTTTTACTAAACACTGAATTTAATGATCATTCCGAGTCAGGTTTTAATACTTTTTGCTAAACAAAAATTTAAAAACTTATTCATATTTATTTTCTCCGAGGAATTAAAATTTCAAATAATTTCAATGAAAAACCTCATGAAATATAATTATTTCTAAAATTTACAACTGTAATTCATCCAAAATTCAGTTATTTTTTTAGAATTTTTGAATAAAATTATTTAAAAACTTTAATAATTTTTAAAGAAAAATAATGTTATTTAATATGCTTTTATTTTGTTTGGATTTACAATTTTAGTGTGACATTATTTTTTTTTAAATCCATAATTTCAATAATTCAAAAATTTTTTTTATTAATTTATGAGCTTATTGAAATTATGGATTTTTAAAAAAACAAAATAATATCAAAATAATATTATTCATAATTAAAAAAAAAATTTTAAGATTTTTAAACTTTTGCTTCCCTTAAATTTTCAAGGAATTTAATTTAAAAACCTTTCAGAATTTAATTAATTCCTAAAATTCCTGTTACAACGGTTTAAATATTTCATTATTTTTAAAAATTTTAACAGAAATTTTTGTTAAATCAATTCCTATCAGAATTCAACTACGACAATTGAATTATTTAAATAGAATAATTTTTGTGAATTCATAAAATGATATAATTTCAAAAACATAATTATATTTATAGACAATTTTTAAAGAGGGAAAAATAAAATTCTTTAAAGTATAAAATTTTACAGAATTTCCAATTGTTTCAATTTGTTAAAATTATTATTGTGAATTCAAGTACCTTTTTCTTTAAACAATTTTCATTACTATTTTTCAAAAACCTAATCTTTTAAAAATTTCCAAATTAAATTTTTTAAATTTTTATAACTTTTGTAAAATAAATATTTAACTAATTATTGTTCTTTATTTGCTAAAAATTTCAAAATACCTAAAAATTTGACTTGCAAGTCTTCCAAAATTTAATTAATTTTCAAGAACATATTAATTTAAATAAAAAAACAAAACATTGTAATAAAACAACGCTAACTTCAGGTGAGGACAGATTATGATTATTATTATATAATAATAATAATTTTATGATAGTTCTTTAAGAATTAGGTTTTTTAGAATGAAATTATTGTTAGAAAAATTGATAGTTTTGTATTAGAATTTTACTCACTTGACGGCAATTTTGTGAGCAACCGAGCCGAGGAAAACAACCGAACAACACACGCAAATGGCTAATAAGTGTAAAATAATAAAAGCCACGCAGCACTCGAAAATAATTCCCAGTCCAACACAAAGAATGAAAGTTATTCCCGCCGTCAGCAGTGAATCTCGATTATTATCAAATTGCACAGCAATTGTCAACAATAAAAGACTAATTGATATCGGATAGAGAGTCGTCCATCGATCTCGAACTAAAATAGAGATTTTCTCAACAATCGAAGCTTGTTGAATAATAATACTGTATGAACATGATGAATCCAAAGTCAGTCTTAATTCTGCTACACTATCTTCTTCCTTCTGTTTCGTTTGAATTTGCAACGTTCTCGATTCACTATTACTAGAAAAAAATTTCTCTATCAAATAAATGAATTTTCCTTTATAATTAATAATTATAACACTTTCACCTTTCGAGAAGAATTTTAAATTTACAAATTTTAAATTAAAAATTTTGTTTTCTTATAATCATACCTTCCAGTTAGGAAGAAAAATTGCGTTGCTCCAGGATTCCAAGTTTCTATCAACTCGACAATTCCCGATATCGATTTCTTTAAATTTACACATTGCAAAACGTCGAGTTGAACATTAATCGCGTCTGTTATATTCAGAAGTTTCACGTAAAATCGCACATCACCTGGCGATGAATTTATTGTCATGGGCTTCTTTGGAATGAAAATTCGTTTCAACAGTGAAGTTTTCTCATTGAAATTCAAAACACGGGATGAATGTGAAAATGTGTCAATTTGAATGTTCACGTATTTTCTCTCCTTGCTGGGAGGAATTCGCACCACAACGTGGGAATATTTATAAAGTTTGAGTTCTTCAACACTCAAGTCGACACTTCTTCGTCGACGATACAATATGTCTGGTAATATTGTCGATTTATTCGACAAGTTCCATCCCCATTCACTGAAATAAATATACATTCTCAATTATACTGAAAACTACTAAATAATTCTTAAGTCAATAATTTTACCAAACTCTTGACTGTCCCTCGATTTTTGACGCCAGACAAACGTAGAGCCAATCCTTTGTTTCTAAATTAAGTGTTTGAATTGTCATTTGATTGGTGAAATCACTGAATCTAATCATTAGGTAAATAACCGATTTTGATGTTTCATCGTCTGTGTAATTGCTTCCGGACCACACGTACTGTTTGCGAATGTCCTCTATCCAAAGAGCGCCAGATTCGAAAGTGAATTTTTCCTGAAATGATCTGATACGTTTTCCTGCAAATCGCTGAAATTTAAATTCGAATATTAGTGGAATTTTGTAAAATTTAGTCTCCTGTAATTTAGAAGATTTAATTTCACCTTTTGAAAATGATACGACAGAGCTCGCATTCTATCCACAGGATCGGACGCTATCATCGGAGGTCGAGCACTAATGTCAACAGAATCGAAAAGAGCACGAACTATCGATAAGACCAATTGTTTACACCAAAGAATGCACAAATGATCGGTACTTCGCCAAACATCGGGAATACTATTTGAAAGAAGATTCATGTCTGCTGAGGAGTCGATTGTTTGTTCAGCAGTGACTAAATGATCTCTAGGTCCACCACCTATGGAAATTGATGTGACACCTGCCAATTTTAATTCATTCATCGATGCCTCCAAATTTTGATAGTAATTGGCGAAAGTTCGGTCGAAAACAATTGTCGGCCTGTGCGGCGTTGCTAGTGTTATTAAAATACTCGCGTAAGTAGCATTTATCTTCGGTGACATAAGTAGAGCACCTTTTGCAACAATACCTCCCTGAAACAATAATTTTTCAATAAATATTTTTGTAATAAAAAAAATGTGTTTCTCCTACCATAGATATAGATTAAATTAAAGATAAAAGTTTCTCCTACCATTGAATGTCCAATTAGAACAACATTCTTCACTTTGCCTTTATATAGACTTAAAACTCTCTCTATGCAGTGTGACACATATTCTGTTTCTTCCATCAGAACACCGCCGTATAAACCAGAATAATCTTTCCCAAGGTGTACCGCAAAATAATCAAAATGAAATGGTGTTCTGTCCTCCAAACCTTTTCTTAAACTCACCGAAGCTAGAGAGCGAACTGGAAAAATATTGACAATTGCAGACTTTCTACTGATGTGCTAAAACTACTAAAAACTATTTTTTTCTACAATTTTCTACTACTTGGATACTTATTTAAATTTGTAACACTGAAAACTACTTGTTTCTTTTTTTTGAGAATCTGAACCATTTTCAATTCATTAATAGTTGAAAGAAAAAAATTATTCCCACAAAGATTATTAAAATTCTTAGAAACAATTCAACAAATTTTGTTACCATTTTTTCAAACTATACAATTATTTTTAAAAAGTTCAACAATATTAAATTATTTTCCATGTCTAAACTATTTTAATAAAACATTTCGCAAAAAGAATTCAATTATTAAAAAAAAAAATTCTATAAAATTCTTTGCAAACATTCTATTATTTCCATGAATAATAAAATTTTAGAAAATAAATAGCTATTTAAATAGTTTTAAAAAATTATTCTGTTCTTAAAGGTACAATTTAGAAATTACGAAAAAATGTAGTCGTTTAATTTTTCTATAGCTATTTTTCTACTATACTTTCAACTTCAGTTTTAAATATACTTTTTGAAGCTTTTTTGAATTAATTATCAATTACGAAGCCTGTGATTGTACATAAAGTAATTTTTTCTCAATCAGGGTTGCCACGCTCTTACCCTTTTCAAATTCCCTGACATTTCCAGGTTTTCCACGTTAAGAAAGGAAATTTTTTCAGGCTTTTAAAATTAAATTAATTATTAATTAGAAAATTATTGTAAAAATAATAACTTCATAATTCAATCCCTTCAATAACTTCATTTTTCAATAAATATTTCATTATTATTATTTTTTCATATAGAAATTATGATTTTTTAAAAATTCAATTATTTTTTTATCATTTATTACTTATTCTTCAGAGAATTAAATTACATTTTCAAAAATTTCAGTGACATTCTTATGTGACAATTCAGTTTTTTTAAAAATAATTTTAATAAATTCTTCGAAGAAATTTAGTTAATTTCAAAACATTCTCAAACTTCAATTATTTTCAATGTCTACTATTTCAATAAAATTTTCACAAAACAATTCAATTATTTAAAAAGAAATTTTAATAAAATTAGTTTCAAGAATTCAATTATTTTCAAAGGTAACGTAATTTTCTTCGCAAAAGTCTAATTATGTTCTAAAAATCGCCAAAAATTCCCGTTAAAATTTAAATTATCTTTATAAATAATACAATATTTCTCCGCAATTCAATTATTTTCAAAAAATTTAATAAAATTCTTGTCAGGATTTTGAATTATTTTTAATATATAAAATTTTCATCATATTTCTCATAAATGGCGCAATTATATAAAAACTTTTTCAAAAGCATTCAATTATTATTTAAAAATTTGTTGATAAAATTTAATTATTGAATAAAATAATTATTTTTAGAGTTAAATAATTGAATTGAATTGAATTTATTAGAAAATTCTACAAGAACTTAATTATTTAACTATAAAAATAAAGAATTTATTAAATAAAAATGGAATGTTTCTTAAAACTGAATTTTCATGAAGAATTTTACCAAAATTTAATTATTTTGGTTTTTATTATTAAACATAACTAATATTATTATTATTTATTGGCAAGAGACGAATTTAAAAAGAAAATTTAACAATAATTTCATTTTTTGAGAAATTTGATGAAAATTTTGTATTTTAAAAATAGTTGCAATTTTGTCAAGAATTTTATTTAAATTTTTTAAAATAGTTGAATTTTGGAGAAAAATGTTATTATTTATAGAGATAATTTAAATTTTTATGGGAATTTTTGGCGAATTTTCAAACATAAATAGATTTTTGCGAAGAATTATATTACTTTTGAAAATAAATGAATAGAATATTAAGTAAAAGTAGATTTCAAGAATAAATACAATTAAAAAACAATTTTCCAGGATTTAAAACAAAATTCCCTCACTTTTCGAGGTGTTTTCAATTTTTATAAAATTCCCTGACATTTCCAGGTTTTTCAGATTTCCAGATTGCGTGGCAACCCTGACAATTAATTTCTTCTCTCACCTTGTTCAGAAGAACCTGCATTTCCAGGTATAAAGAGAACAGGAATTCCTGTGAATTTCATTCGACGAATTTTTTCCGTCACAAAACCTTCACCATACGCATATAAACCAAATCTGGGAAAAACTTTTTCTAATTCATCATGAAGCGTTATTCTCTGTAAAGAACAAAAAAAAAGAAAGAATTGTCCATTATTAGAGTAAGTTTTTTCATAATTAATTTTTTACATACCACATATTGAGGATATTCGAACATGTACGTCATTTCACAGGTGTTTTCCTCACGTGTCGTAACATAGTGAACTGTGCCCAAAATGTACAAAATAAATAAAAAGGAGCAAGCCAAAAAAATAGTTCCATAGATAATAAATTTCCTAAATCCCAACATTTTGCCGTTTATCTAAAAATAAACATATTTTCATAAATCTGCAAGTTATTAAAAGAACTGACATAATGTAATTTATTTTTATACCTTATATTTATTCACAGTTGTAGCGTACTTGAACCAAAATTCATTTTAAAAATACCAATTATGAATATTGATATTTTTTACCTTTTTTTATTATTAATTATTTCTCTTCCTGTAATTTTTTAAAGTACATAACGTTCTTTACTTTGTATCTAAAAAACTAAAAATAGTCTTTTTAATTTCGTTTTCGATATTATTATTTCCACATTTAACTTACCTAGAAATTGAAAAAAATCATTTTTATCAATGACAATAATCATTGCTAAATGACTTTTAATTTAAGTATTTGAGTTTATTATCAAAAACCAAAACACTCCAATTTGATATTTTTTGAAGGTTAGTTTCCAAGCGGCAGAAACAGAGTGCGATGACTTTTCTAGTATCAGGGTTGAGAAGGTAAAAATGAAAATATCCAAAATATTTTGAGTCGCTACTTGAATACTAGCGTTGAGAGAAAAAGTATTTGTTGCGGAAATAAAAAAAAAATGTAATTCTTGTACCGGAAAGTACTTTAATAAAGTATAAAAAAAAAGTATGAAGAAAAAGTACATATTTAAA
Source organism: Leptopilina myrica (nomen nudum) (assembly GCA_032872475.1). Classification (NCBI taxonomy): domain Eukaryota; kingdom Metazoa; phylum Arthropoda; class Insecta; order Hymenoptera; family Figitidae; genus Leptopilina; species Leptopilina myrica (nomen nudum). Next base: position 9,510,262 of record CM065459.1, read on the forward strand.
GAACAGTGATTGTTGGTGTTGTTATTTGATTAAATGCAGAGACAAATGATCGAATCGTTGTCATCGGCAATAAAAAATTTAGTGCTTCTTTATGGCATAAATTATATAGAAGCGCATTGAAAATAATGGAAGGTTATCTCTCTGATTGATCCCCAACAGCAGTAAACAGGTGCATTTCGATTCAGCGCTGATTAATGAGCGTTGTCTCGTCAATTACGCGTATCAAAAAAAAAAGTCTCCAAATATGCGTATCAATAAATTGCAATGATTTTCCTTGAGATGTGGTGTGGATGTAAATTTATTTAATAGAGAAAAATAGTGCGGAATTAGAAAAGCGCAAGGAGGAGGTCGTCGTCGGGGTCGAGAACCTGTCTCTCAAGGGAAGCATGAGTGTTTACAACGCGGTTACGGCGGCGGGTGTCGCGTCGCCTGAGGGTGCGGACGATTGGATCGAATTTTGTGACAGACACGCCCGCGCCTCAGCCTCCGACTTTGCCAAAGCTTTCTGTACCTATGTAAGTCTCAATCTTCCCGAAAGCGCCAAGGCCACCCTCTCCCACAGGGATTTCCTTAGGAAATTTGTCGAGACCTTCTGCGATCATTTTGAGAGTGAATATTTGCGACGCAGTGCAAGGTTTGTTGTTTTGGTTTTTTGCTCTCATTCAATAAGTTAAAAAAAACAAAGATAATATTTTCATCTCTCGGTGAAAATTAAATTGGAGCAAAACGCATGGCATTTAGAATTCGAGGATTGTTTTATTTTTAGTAATAAGGAAACGTTGTCATTTTTATTTTATTCTTTTCGATTCTTATTTATTTTTCTCTTCTTTGGAAATTAGAAGAAAATTAGTAAACATTGCTCGTGTGGAATTATTAATTTCTAAGACTATTGATTATTGTATACTTATACTGTCATAGATAAATATAGACATATTGGTCAGAATACATTTTTTAGTTTTGCTGTTTAGTAAATGTTATTAAATGTTATTAAATGTTATTAAATATTATTGAATATTTTTAAATATTATTAAATGTTTTATTAACAAGTCCATTAAGAATAACTATTCTGATAAAATATATTCGAATGATTCTGTATAATTTAAAAATAAGAACAGAACATTCAAAATATGTTTTAAAAATAAAATGACTATTATTAGAATATTGAGTAAATTTCCTTTTAACCGATTATTGAATACATTTAAATGCTTTGTGAAGAATTTCTAGAATTTTTCCAATTAAGTTTTAATTTGTTTTGGTCGAGTCGTTGGAATTTATGATGAAAAACATAATTAAGTGTTCAATGCCAATATGTTCACAGTATTATTATTATTATTATTATCATCTTACTTCTAATATCGAAAGTCATAAAAATTTTTTTATTGAAAAATTAATCCAATTCATTTCAGGGCTCGAACTGGATTCGTAAATTAGCTTCAAGTCCGTAAAAGTCAATTTTTTTTAAAAGAAAAAAAAAAGGTCCGTAATTTGATTTAAAAAAAGGACGAAAAATTCATTAATTGTACTACATGATTTGTAGAATTTTAGAAAATTTACAAATAATTGCAAAAATGTTATTATTTTCACAATTAATAAATTTTTTTTTGAGAAATTCAATTATATTCAAATATTTAAAGAAATTTTCGTTAAAAAAGCAATTCTCTTTATAAATTATCAAATTCTTCTTCGAAATTTAATTATTTTCAAAAATTTAAATGAAATTCCTGGTAAAATTTCTATTAGTTTACAAAAATTTTCCTCAATTCTATCATTTTTTAAAATCTATTTAAAAAAATTTTCCTCCATTTTAATCATTTTTCAATATCTATTTTAATAAAATTCTCCAAAAGGATTCAATTATTGGAAAAAATTTTTAATAAATTCTAAGCAAACATTTACGTAATTATTTTCAGAAATAATACAACTTTTTCGGGAAATTCTGTTAATTAATAATTTCTTATAAATTTCTTCGCAATAATCCAATCATTTTCATAAATAATAAAACTCATCGTCGAACTTTTATTATTTTTTTAGTAGAATTTTAAATTCCTCGAAAAATGTAATTATTTTAAAAATTGTTATTAAATTTCATCGAAAAAGTTTGAAATTCTTAAATTACGGAGAAATTTTATGTAAATTTTTAATGACATATAAAATTGTTTTTTAAAAAAATTGAATTCTTGCAACGATTTTGATTAAAACTTAAAAAAATAATTTAATTCTTGGGAATGATTTTTACAACAAATTTTTTAAATAATTGATTCTTTTCGAAAAATTTTGTGAAAATTGGGTTTTAAATAAGTGAATTTCTGTAAAAATGTCAATATTCATTAAAATAATTGTATTGCAAAGAAATTTATAAAAAATTTGTAAATGATTGAATTCATATGAAGTTTTAAATGTTTCTGAAAATAATTAAATGTTTGCGTAGAATTTTATTAAAATTCTTTTTTATTATTAAAATTACTTTGGAAATCTTTTGAAAATAATTGAAATTTTAATAACATTTTAATTAAAATTTTTGAAAGTAATTGAATTTTGAAGAAGATTTTGATTTATTTTTGAAAATAATTGAATGTTTGCAATAATTTGTAACTTCACCAAAATTAAATTTTTTGAAGTGTTTTTGATTAAACTTCTTCCCTAAATTAACTATTTTTAATAATTCATTACATTAAAAAATTCAACAAATTTTAAAAGATATGATTTATAAAAATTTTTCAAAAATATATGTTCATTAAAATTTCTAATTAAATTCATTAAAAATTAAAATTTTGTAAAATTTAATTTAATAATAAAACTCAACATAGAATTTTTATTATTTTTTTAGTACAATTTTAAATTCCTCGAAAAATGTAATTAGTTTATAAATTGTTATTAAAATTCATCCAAAGAATTTAATTATTTTTTAAAAATTTGTTAACTAAATTGTTTTTGAGAATTAAATTTTTAGAAACATTTAATTATTGAATAAATTATCTTTTTTGTATTCAAATTATTCAATTTTCGTAGAATTTTTAAATAGAAATTTTAAGAATGAATTTAAAAGTGAATTTCAGTTAAAATTCTAGATAATAAATTGAAATCAAATTAAAATCTTTGAAAATTTGAAATTTTTGTGTTTTTTTAACCAACAATTCTGTAGAATTAATTTTTTTGAAAAATTTTAATTAAATATCTCTTGAAATTATTTCATGTTTTTATTTTCTAATTTACATGTATTTAATTAAAGAATTCCCGAATGATTGCAATTTTCTAAAATTTAATAATGTAGACAAATGAATTTGATAATTCTCAAAGAACTTTTTCAAAAAATACTAAAAAATAAGCGATTTAAAGAAGAATTTTAGTTAAAAATTTCTGGAATTCGTAATAATTGTTTATCTTTGCGGTTGGTAAATAACGATTTTTAAATACTTTCACTGGTTCGAGCCCTGAGAAAAAAATGTCCACCAAAAAAAAGAAAATGTATTAATAAACTATTTTCCATAGTTCGCCATCGGGAAGTGAGGTGCGACCTGTAACAACAAATGAAAAGGACACGAATATTTTGACAAATCAAAACAATAAAATTCCAATAAGAGCATCGTCCCATGAGGAATTCAGCGATTATTCAGAGCAAGATGAAAATGCAGTTTCACCAAAACCCGTTCACAAGCCATTTTTTCGTCGTCTATCATTTAAGGGCCTCAAAAAGGGTAAAGGCCTCTTTCACAAGCAACAAAGTGACGAAGTTGAATTGTCTCACAATGAAAATCGAAGGGACAAACATTCGAAGGCGAAATTGTCGAAAATTGTTGTCGAATGCAGAAAGGAAGGTGTCGTTAATTCATTAATGGGCGAGAATATTGACGGCACACAAAAATGGGAAAAATCACGATTAGCTTTGATAAAGGCAATTGGTGGTTATATGTTGGAATTTTATTCACCGCCAAAAGCAGTGAAACCACGTAGTGGAGTATTTTGCTCGGATATTGTTGAAGCACGCGAAACAACGGCACTTGAAATGCCCGATCATGAGAATACGTTTGTTTTGAAAACGGAAAAAATGGAATTCGTCATAGAGGCACACGATTCAAATGATATGAGATCGTGGCTTGCGACTATTAAATATTGTATGCGTTCTGGTCTACAGGGATTGAGTCAACAAATTGTTGGCTCAAATGACACGACAGATTCTGTTCATGGATCAATGTCAATGAATATTGAAGGCGATAGACTGAGAGCAAATTCAGCGAGTAAGAGTTCACGTTCAATGCACGATCACGTTGATGAACAGGGAAATCCGCCTGAACTGCCGCCAAGACTTAGAACTCGTAGTAACAGTAATTTAGAATTGTGTTCTTCGCAACAGGAAATCGAGCAAAGTGAGTAGAAATCAGAATAATTAGAAATTTAGAAAAAATTTACATTTTTACAATTTTTTTTTGAATTTTCAGTTGCTGGGAATGAAGGAGAACTCGATTTGTCCAGCAGTTTACGCGAATATCCCTGGTTTCATGGGACTCTTCCACGTTCGGATGCTGCACAATTAGTTTTGCATAGCGCTGCTAATGGCCACGGAGTTTTTCTCGTTCGACAAAGTGAAACACGAAAAGGCGAATTTGTTCTCACTTTTAATTTTCAAGGCAGAGCAAAGGTATCTCGCATAATATATTTTTAATAATTCTTGAAAGGAAAAAATAATTTATTGAAATTAAATTCAAAAATATGACACGCTTCGCAAAAAAACCTAAAAAGCAAATCATTTTAAGTTTATGACTTTCTTAGTTATTCCAGAGTTGCCACAGTTTAGGAAAGTCAGGAAAATGAGAATTTATCAGGAAAATCAGGAGAAAGTCAGAGAGGAATTTTTATCAAAAGAACTGAAAAAAGTTAAATTTTTAGAATTCATAAGAAAATTCAGAATTTTTGTAACTTTTTTGTTTTTCTCTTAAAATATGAAATTACCACGAATTGTAATAAAAAGTATATCTAAATTAATTGAATTTTACAAAAATTGCAATTACAATTTTTATAAGTAAATCAACTTCAAAAGTGAAAGTTAAAGTAAATTAGAAAAATAAAAACATGAAATAATTTCAAGAGATAATTCATTAACATTTTTTAAACAAATTAATTCTACAGAATTGTTAGTTAAAGAAAAACACAAAAAATTCAAATTTTCAAAGATTTTAATTTGATTTCAATTTATTATCTAGAATTTTAACTGAAATTCACTTTTAAATTCATTCTTAAAATTTCTATTTAAAAATTCTACGAAAATTGAATAATTTGAATACAAAAAAGATAATTTTATTCAATAATTAAATATTTCTAAAAATTTAATTCTCATAAACAATTTTATTAACAAATTTTTAAAAAATAATTAAATTCTTTCGATGAATTATAATAAAATTTTTAAAATAATTACATTCTTCAAGGAATTTAAAATTGTACTAAAAAAATAATAAAAATTCTGTGTTGAGTTTTATTATTAAATTAAATTTTACAAAATTTTAATTTTTAATGAATTTGATTGGAAATTTTAATGAACATATATTTTTGAGAAATTTTTATAAATCATATCTATTAAAATTTGTTGAATTTTTTAATGTAATGAATTATTAAAAATAGTTAATTTAGGGAAGAAGTTTAATCAAAAACACTTTAAAAAATTTAATTTTGGTGAAGTTACAAATTATTGCAAAAATTTAATTATTTTCAAAAATAAATCAAAATCTTCTTTAAAAATCAATTACTTTCAAAAATGTTAATAAAAGTGTTATTAAAATTTTAATTATTTTAAAAAGATTTTCAAAGTAATTTTAATAATAAAAAAGAATTTTAATAAAATTCTACGCAAACATTCAATTATTTTCAAAAATAAATCAAAATCTTCTTCATAATTCGATTACTTAAAAAGATTTTAATAAAATTGTTGTTAAAATTTCAATTATTTTCAAAAGATTTCCAAATAATAATAAAAAATTTTAATAACATTCTACGCAAACATTTCATTATTTTCGTAAATATTAAAAATTTCAAATGAATTCAATCATTTACAAATTTCTTTATAAATTTCTTTGCAATACAAATATTTCCATGAATAATAACATTTTTACAGAAGTTCAATTAATTAAAACCCGATTTTCATAAAATTTTTTCGAAAAGAATCAATTATTTAAAAAGTTTTTTGTAAAATTCTTTCCAAGAATTAAATTATTTTTTTATGTTTTAATCAAAATCGTTGCAAGAATTCAATTATTTTAATAAAAAATTATGTCGTTAAAAATTAATGTTAAATTTCTTTAAAATTCAATTATTAAACAAATTTTAATTTACATTGAATTTTAGATTTTAATAATTAATCTCATTGCACATTTTATTAAATTTTTCCGACATTCAAGTATTTATAATAAATCTTCGAAGATTTTTTTTATTATTTCGAAGAATTTTATAGAAATAATTGAAAATAATGAAATTTTTTTCTTTTTTTATAAATATTTTGACAGTAATTGAATTATTTTTAAAGAGTTTAAAATTCCTGTTAAAATAGAATTTTTATGGACATTTTTGAAAATAATTCAATTCTTTCGTGTAATTTTATTTAATTTGGATTAAAAATAATTTAATTCCTCCAAGAAATTGTAGTATTTACAAAAATAATTAAATTGTTTCGAAGAATTTATTAAAATTTTACAAAATAGATAAAATTTATGAAAAAATTTTAAAAAAATTGAATTACTGCAAAGAATTTTGAAATTTTAGAAAAAAATTGAATTTTTTCGTAGTATGTTAAAAATATTTCCAAAAATTGATCTCTTCCGAGGAATTCAATTAAAATTATTTTAAAAATAATTGAATTTTTGTAAAGATTTTACTACTTTAAAAAATAATTGAATTGTTTAGAAGGATTTATTAAAAATTAAGAAAATTATTGAATTCTTTCGTGAAATTGCATTAAAATATTAAAAATATGAACAGTAATAATTAATTTTGTACTTGATAAGTGAAGTTTTTTAATTTTTGACTATGAAATTATTTAAAAAATTTATATTTGAATAACAAAATTCTGGAATTTGCATAATAACAACAAATTGAATAATACGTTTCGCGCGCGTAACATTTGCCAGTTAATGTTAATAAAATTCTTTGTGGAAACGTAATTAATTAAAAAAAAGATCTTTGTTATTAAATAATCATTAATATCTACTATTTTAATAAATTTTTTTAAAAAATTCAAATTCCTAAATAAATGTAATCGAACATCTTTTTAAGGAACCTATAATAACTTTTAGAGTGAATCAGAATATTCTTTAGAGTGTAACAAAAAATCAAAATTTAGTCTGAAAATCAAGGAAAAACAAACTTAAATTTGTGGCAACTTTGTATTCACACCTTTTTTTCGTAGCGTGTCAATTTTCCTTTTTATTATTTTCTAAACAAAATTAACAATATTTTTCTGTTCTTTTTCGTCAATTGTAGCATTTGCGAATGACATTAAATGATCAGGGACAATGTCGCGTTCAACATTTGAGCTTTAATGCAATTTACGAAATGCTTGAACACTTTCGACAAAACGCCATACCCTTGGAATCTGGTGGGACAGCAGATGTAATGCTGACCGAGTATGTTGTTGCGAATCAGAGCGGTCGAACGGGACATCACAGTGGTTCGGGAATCGTTCAACAATCACAAGAAAGAAGGCCGGCAACTATTCCGGAACCGAGAGAAGTAAGAGTCAGCAGCGGAAGTCTAACACCTAATGAGTGAGCACGAGTTGGCTGACTCCTACAGTATAAAGTTTGATCTACAGACAGTGAGTAGATAACACTCTAAAAGTCACGACAACGCGCCCTTTCAATCAAATTTCACGTTTAATTTAATTATTTATTAAATTTATTTATTTATTTATATTTAATTTCTCATTTTTTGTTTTATTTACAAAGAAAAAAAGATCTATTTGAGGAAACAATTGTCAAATTTTCCTCTAGAATTTAAAAATCGTGCTTCAATAGTTGTTAGATATTCCAATAAGAATAAAATAAAATTTCACAGTACCACGAAATAATTAAATTTGAATAATTAAGAGCTAGATTCACGACGATGAATTTCTTTTTAATGATCACAATTTTACAGGTTCAAACTTATGGTGGATCTATAAGAATGCGAACAGACTCTTTGGATCAATTGCAACAACAGAATGCTGAAAATCCATCAGCAATGAATAGCGGCCGAGCCGTACAAAATGCCTACAGCTTTTTTTGACGCTGGGTTAGTAATAATCTGGCACCAGGCTATCATCCGGTTAGTCCTGCAGACTGAATTTCATCTTTTCAGAAGTAGAATTTAAAACATAATTTACCCAGTGTCATCTCACTTCCAATAATTAAATTTTTATATTTAATGACTGATGTGTGATAAAGAACCTCAATTAGCGTTTATAGAAATGTGAATTGTACATTTTGTTCTCTCTACTTTTTAAAAGTTGGAGAGAATTTTATTTTTTCACAAAAGAAGTAAAAAAAAAAATTATGATTTTTTATTCAATACAAATATTTTAAACATTCTTTTAATAACGAAGAATAAAAATACTCTATATGTTTTTTTTTTGAATAGATAGAATATCTATGAACTATGAATTTTATTTGAATATTTTGGAAACAAATGAAAAACTAATTTTATTGTTATTAATGTTGATGAAGAATCTTTATCACAAATTATCGTTAAATACTTTAGAAAAACTCCCATTGCCTCTAAAAAAAAAAAATTGTAACAGTGGTTTAATTCGTAGATTTTGTTTGTTATTGAACAAACAAAAGTCGGATTATTCTGTTATTTCTTTTTAAGTTTTTTTTATGAAAAATTATTGAGATTATTGGAGTTTTTTTTAACATTCCGATTTTTATTGGTTTTTTTAATTGTGTCATTTTTAGTTTTATTTTTTATACTTTTGCCATTATTTGACTTTTTTGAGAAAAAAAGAAAAAGACAAGCATTAGTTATATACATAGTATTTTTGTGACTGAATAATCGATAATAATGTAGACTCTTGGAGTTATACATAAAAGCCATTTTTAAATTTTAAGAAATTCCATTTTCTACCGATTGTAAATATTTTAAGATTTATATATTATATATATATACAGTTTATGATGAACTTTGTTTTGTAAAAAAAAAGAAAAATAATTTTTATATACAATATTCGATTGAATTCATATCCATGAAAATAATTTTTTGTTTTTTTTTTAAAGAAAACATTTTACGTAAAAAAAATTACATTATTTATATTTATGTATTGAATTTATTATTAAGTTTTTTTTGTTCATTTTGAAATAAAAATATTTTATATTTTATCGTCCATTGAAAGTTATAAAATGGTTCAAAATTTTTATTATCTATTTTATATTATTTGGATTATTCCACTGTTGCACCAGTAAAGCAGAAAATTTTTCAAGCGCATCTAATGTAAACAAAATTTTCCTGCAAAAATGCAAATATTAAAAATTTCCTTTAGAATTTTAAGTTAAATTTTATATATTCAAATTAATTTAGAAATTGAAATTATTCGGAAATATGGATTTTTGATTAAGTAAAAATATAATAATTTGAGGAGAAAAATGTTCAATTTCGTTGGCGCTGCACAATATTTTACTGCCTGCATTCCCAATTTGTAAATATTATTTTCAAACAGTGTACATCTTATCGAAAATCATTTTTGAAGGTACGCGTGCCTTTGATGGCTCTTATCATAATTGTAATAATTGTTGTACAGTATACACTAATTTTGTATAAGATTTTAAAGAAAAACGAATGTCATCGGTTATTTTTGTATTATCAGAATTCCAATTGTTTTGCTTTTTTTTTAAGTTTCAATGTCAATGTTGCGTATAAGAAACATACGAGTGATGTATACATTATGGTAATAATTGTAACAATAATTAGTTTTGATAATCTGATTTTTAGAAATTTGTACAGAATACACGAAAAAAAAAATACGAATTATACTTGGCGAGATTGAAAATAATGATGAAAAGTAATTTTCTACTCGAAATATGTTATCTTTTGTCAAAATTTACTTATTTATTAATGTAAACGAAAATCAGGCAAAAATCCCAATTTTCGATAAATGAGAAAGTTTTTAAACGTATTTTAAGATTAAAAGTTTCATAAAATTTAAATAAAAAAAAAATTGTAATTATTTCTTTTTCAAACAATTTGAACGATTATTTTTTTCATTTTTAAAGAGATAGAGAGAGAAAGAGGGAGAGTATAGAAAATAAAAAAGGACCAGTTTGAAGAAATTGTGAATGAACAAAAAGAAATGTACATTACTCGCTTCATTAAGTATTTGATAAAAACTTTCGATTCTTAAGGCAGAGAATTCTCGATACATAAGCCTTTTTGGTGTATTAACTATAAATATAAAAATGATAAAAGGCTTTGAAAAAGAAATATTGTAATTCCTATTGAGAATAATTAGAATTTTCTTAAAAATCTTCATTTAATGCGCCTATGACCGTTTTTTTTAAACAAGTCAAGTTTTAACGAAATAATATTTATATCCAAAAAAATGAGATATTTCGTCTAAAACCAATTTTTCGAAAAGAAGCTTAAATTATTATTCTCTAATGCTCTCCCTGAGTATATAAACTCATCAAGTATACTAAATAAAAGATACCTATCAGGAAATTCATGTACAGTACTATCTAGTCTAAATAAAATACAATTTTATGAAATAAATGAAATAAATTAACATCTTTTATTACATTAAATACGTATAAAAATATAACTATTAAACATTATTTTTTTTTAATCATCATGAGAGTCAACATTTTTAATCAGTTAGTTCCACAACTGGTGACATCTGAAAAAAATAAAAATTTGTTTAATTTATAATATTCGCAATTATATTAAGATCTAATTTGGGGAAACAAAAATATATTTTTTTTTGTTCTTACGAAATATTCTATGAAACAGGTTTGGCCTTCTTCTGTTTTCACCATATATTGAAAGCACAATAGACCACGATCATCAGTTTTTATTGAAACTTGATGACTACAAGCCAGAGCTTTTACAACAGGTTTAATGTGCTGCAATTTGTAATTCGAAGAAGTTGTCGCTTTACATTCAAAACTGTCTACCAATTCGCTATCATGGGGAACTTCAATGGCACAATCGCCCGACAAGCCGTTTGTTGTTATTTTAAAATATGGCGCATTGGGAGATAAAACCAACTGAAAGTAATTAAACAAATAATTAATTTTTCTTTATGATCATTTATGATCAACTATATAAATAATTATCCAGTAGTTTGTCTGCAGTTTGAATTTACTTGTTTTTAATAGCTTTTTTGTCTCCCTTATTTTTTTGGGTAATTTTTCGTTATTAAATATGTTCAAAATTTCAATTTTCAAATGAAGGGAATTCAAATTTAATGCTTTGGAACACTTGAAAAATAAATAAAATGAAATTAAACAAAATTGTTTCAAATTAGAAATTATATAATTTGATTTAACATTTAATTTCTAAAACATGAAAATAGTTACTTATAAATTATTGTAAAGAAAATAGTTTTTTATTTATCTCCATAATTTTGCAATAATATTTTTAAAAAAATATTTTTTTTATTTGTTTCCGAATTTTTTTTAACTTTTACATTTTCAAATCCGAAATACTTAAATTCTTGCATAGATTTTTATTAAAATTTCTGATTAGAATTGAATTATTTTAAAGAATTTTCTTATTATTTTCTAATTATTAATTTTATACTTTTAAAAATAATTAAATTCTTTTTAGAAATTTTACTTAAAAATGCTGATATTAAAAATAATTGAATTCTTTCGAGAAATTTTATTAAAAATGTAGACATTGGAAATAATTGAATCCATTCGAGAAATTTTATAAAAATTGCTTTAAGAGGACAAATTGAATTTCAGGGAAGAATTTTATTAAATTTTTTTTATATAATTGTTTCGAAGAATTTTTATTTTAAAAACTTTTGATAATAACGAAATTCGTTCAAGGAATTTAATTGAAATTATTCTGAATTAAAGTTAATTAATATAAAGAACTGAAAATAATTTCAAATCAAAAAATAATTTTTGAAAATAATTAATTCATTTTTTGGAATTTTTAAAAATACATAATTCAATATTATATTAAGTAATTTTATTAAAGTTTATGAAAATAATTCAATTCTTTCGAGAAATTTTATTGACATTGTATTGAAAATAATTGAATTCCTCTTAAGCATGTTATAATTTATCAAAAGTTTAAATTAATTAGACATTAAGAAAGCAAATAATAATTGTAAAAATACAAACTCAATATTAATTCAAAGAAATTTCTTTGAAGAATTTAATTAAAATCATGCTGATGATTTAATTCTTTTAAACAATTTTATCATAAAATCTTGAAAATAATTCTATTTTTTCAAATAGTTTTATTTAAGTTTTTTAAAATTCTTCCATGGAAAGCTCTTAAAGTTCAAGAAAATAATTGAATCGTTTCAAAATTTTTGTTTTGAAATAATAGAATTCTTTCGAGAAATTTAATCAAAATTATACGGAAAATAATAATAATAAAATTCTTTTAAAAAAATTTATTAACATTATTGAAAATAATTTAATTCTTTTATTCTTCTATAGAATTTTATTACAATTTTTTTAAAGTGACTGAATTCAATCATGAAATTTTCAGAAATAATTAAATTGGTATGAAGAAATTTATAGAAATAATTGAAAATAATGAAATTTTTTTTCTTTTTTATAAATATTTTGACAGTAATAGAATTATTTTTAAAGAATTTAAAATTCTTGTCGAAAGAGAATTCTATGGAAATTTTTGAAAATAATTAAACTCTTTCGTGTAATTTTATTTAAATTGGATTAAAACTAATTTAATTCCTTCAAGGAATTGTAGTATTTATAAAAATAATTGAATTGTTTCAAAGAATTTATTAAAAATTTTTACTATATTAATAAGAATAATTTAATTATTTCGAAGGATTTATTAAAATTTTTCGGAAAAAATTGAATTTTTTCGAAGTGTGTTAAAAATATTTCTAAAAATTGATCTCTTCCGAGGAATTCAATTAAAATTGTTTTAAAAATAATTGAATTTTTGAAAAGATTTTACTACTTTAAAGAATAATGGAATTGTTTAGCAGGATTTATTAAAAATTAAGAAAATTATTGAATTCTTTCGTGAAAGTTTATGAAAATAATTGAATTCCTCCGAAAAATGTGATTATTTACAAAAACAACTGAATTCTCGCGAAAAAAATTATTAATATTTCAGAAAATAATAAACAATAAGTGAATTTTTTTAATAAATTTGTAGTGCGAAATTATTCAAAACTTAAAGTTGATGTGTTAAAATATTAAAATTTGAATAATAATAATAAAATAACACTTTATTGAAAAAAATACCTCAATTGAATCACTAGATGGATCGAGTTCAGCCAGAACATCCTTTAACAATGCCGTTTGAAGATAAATTTTATTTACAATATTTTCTGGCTCAAGATTAAAATTCAACAATTCATCTGGTTCGGTTGTCTTTAAACAACATTCTGTTATAATTCCATCTTCCTCAATAAGCAACACAACGGGATTGCCATTTCCCTATTTTTTGGGAATATTAAGAAAAATATTAGAAAAATATAGAAAACTCCAATTATTAAAAATTAATTATAATATCCGGATGAAGAACAATTTATTTTTTCTCCTTTGATTACCTTGTAAGACATTTGCAAGGCAACGACACTTCCCTGAGCATTTATGCTACTCCAATACATACAAAGACAATCGACCAATGCATTGAGATTAATTTGAAAAATAACATCCTCGTTTAAAACGAATTCTTGAAATACGGTAATTGGAAGATAAACTGTTGCTTGCATGCATTTTGCGTCCTCAACTGTGATTTTAATACCATTTTCGCAGGCGGAACAAGTGGCAAGCTATTCAGAGAGAAAACAAATAATATTAGTTATAAAAATGATCCTCAAGTTTTGAACGTTCAAATGAACGAAATATTTTTTACTGAAGATATTTTAATAAATTACTAATCATAAAAAAAATTTAAAAACTATAATTTACGTTTAGAAACTCAGTTATTAATTTTTTTTTATAGTAACGCAAAATAATAGCAAGAAAAATTTCATTTTTAGAAGAAATTAATAAATTTCGTTCAGAACTTTAGGCTCTCTGATAAAAATGTAACCATAACAATTAAGAAAATTCAAAATAATCAATGACACGAACATGTTTAAAATTAATAGCTTTCAAAAGATGAACAACAGTCTTAAGATTTCCCAATTTCGCTATCAATTTATAGTCATCACTGCGAGTACTCATCATGTTGCTTATATGAGACTTGATACAGTAATAATCCTCGAAATTGTGAAGTTGTTAACTTTTCGTAAATTAATTTTTCCTTATCAATTAAAGCCAGCCAAGAAGCTAAAAAATGTTTACACGTAAATGCTGTTTGTCCTTCTAAAACTTGATATCTGAAATAAAATTGATTGATGAATTTTTCTTTTATTTATATATAATGTTCCTTTTTATTTATATTATATTCATTGTTCATTGTACCTGAACGCTTTGCAAGTACAAAAGTTTACATTCGGAAATAATGTATAAATTTGACCAGACGATCCTTTTACACGTAATAGATAGCGAGTGTCACTTTTTATTGGTAAATCAGAAGTCGAAATGTGTGTTACATGTCCGGATTCATAAATTTCAGAAGCTTTCTCGAAAGCACTTCCAAAAATTGAGTATAATTTCATTAAAATTTTGTCCGAAACTGAATAAAATTTTTTACTATCATTAAAAGTGAATACTATCATTAGAAGTGAAATTTTAAATGTTTTTAAATAAATATTAATAAGTTGAATACTTGCATTTTTTCTCCTTGGAAAATTCATCGGCTGCTTCCTGGAGAATGTTTAATGGTAAGACTAATAAAGCTTTGTTTCTTTCCAATTTATCCTCATTTTTCGAATTACTGTCACCACAATTCATATTTGAGTCACATAATTCAATTGTTAATGGAAAGTTAAAAAAACGATAAAAACAGAAAAATTTAAACCAATTTAAACTTATAACGAATATCCACGTGTCCGGCTTCAACTGCGAAAATGGTGCATATAACCTATAAATACATCAATCACGCACGATCCACTTTATCTAAGATTAATATTAAATTAATATCTAAATTTTTAAAATACATACATTTTAGAGCAATTATAAGCATTTACTTATTACACTTAAACAAAATCATAAATATACAAACTACAAAATCATAACAATTGTATATAAATTACCTGTCAAATCTGTTTTGAAGTTTGTTGTTTACCTTCGATATATCTCGAGTTTAGTGTCTCACTGTCTCAATTCAAATTGACGAATTTTTTTTAATCACTTTTTTTGCGATTTAGAAAGAAAAATATTATTTATAGCAAAATATCTTTATTGTTTTATTATATTATTAATATTAATAATGAAAATTATATTCTAAATTTAGTTTTGCCGCTAAAATGAAAACGACACTGTCAGTTGGCTAGCCTGATTGCCAACTTCATGGCCTTCTCAAGTTTGGCAACACTGGTTGGATTGGGATGTGCTTCTTTCTCTCGGTGACTGTATCTTCGTAAAAATGGTGAGTGAATTTATATTTTCTAAATCTTCCTATTAGTCCGAAATCTTGATATTAGATAATGTAGAAGAATAGTTAAAGTGTTGGATAAAAATTGTAAAGTCGTTTTATGAGAATATTTATTTGCTCCGGGTTTAATTAATACCGGTTAATGACAACCTGGTGTTGATAATATTTCTAGGTTAGGATTATCAGCAAACTTACTTGTTGTGTTCATTCAATTTATTTCATAGTAATCGTGAATTTACCTATTTACCTTCTAACTAATAATTTATTTAACACTTATAAATTACGGAAATTTTAACGAATATTTTCGTGTCCTGTATTTTTTGTTTCGAAAATACACTTGTGGATGTTACATGTTTTAGCTTGTTGTCGTCCGTGTATGTTAAAATTATTTCCTTCAATTTTTTCTCCCACTCGAAAGTTACTTTATTTGTTCGTTAGTTGATTAGTATTTAGCAAGTAAGCATTTTGGATAAATTTTTTTTTTTTGACAGATTTAGTTCAATTTTTACAACAAAATGGTGTGTTCGATTTCTAAAGGATATTTTTTAAAGACTTTAAATGCTGGAAAATGAAAAGATTGTGTTAATAATGAAAATACTTTTTTTTACAGACGAAAGGTACGTCAAGTTTTGGTAAACGTAGAAATAAGACCCATACGTTGTGCAGAAGATGCGGTCGTAGCTCATACCACATCCAGAAATCGCAATGTGCTCAATGTGGATACCCTTCGAAGAAGTTGCGCTCGTGTAAGTAAAAAAATATATTGAACACTTATGTCAAGTTGGAGTTTAAGATCAACAATTGAATAAAAAAAAAATTTTTAGCTAAAGAACCATTTTTTTTGTTACAAATTTTTATTTTTTTAAATTAGTTACGAATGTATGTAACATTTTTAATTACATATTTTTTTATAAATAAATAA
Source organism: Leptopilina myrica (nomen nudum) (assembly GCA_032872475.1). Classification (NCBI taxonomy): domain Eukaryota; kingdom Metazoa; phylum Arthropoda; class Insecta; order Hymenoptera; family Figitidae; genus Leptopilina; species Leptopilina myrica (nomen nudum). Next base: position 9,526,841 of record CM065459.1, read on the forward strand.
GCATTTTAAAACATGAATTTTTAAACACAGTTCCTTCTAAATTAATTGTAAACGTGAACATCAACAAATTTACTATGATTATTAAATAAATACTGTTTTTTAAAATAGAAATGTAAAAATTAAATAATTTTGTTCTATATAATAGAAATGTAATAAAATATATTTTTTAAATTCTATCGGAAAATTTGATAAATTATTTTTGAGAGTAATTTATTTATTTTTTTTTACAGACAACTGGTCGATTAAGGCAAAGAGGAGGAAGACCACTGGAACTGGTCGCATGCGTGCCTTGAAGATTGTACGACGCAAATTCAAGTGAGTGTTTTTCTTTTTAATTACATTCATTACAGTTCAATTTTAATGTTTTTCTTTCAAGTCCAACAATCGTTTAACGGTCGTCACTTGAATTTTATATAACAAGTGAAAACTAAATTATAGACGAAATTATACAAATTTGATTTTTCTATTTAGAGCTTTTTTTAAAAAAAGAAAACTTTATGATACATTTTAAAATTTAACTAATAAATAATTTGAAATAATAGAAAATATTTACAATTATACATTTGTTTTCAGAAATGGATTCAGGGAAGGCGTACCAAAACCAAAAGCAGTCGCCGCAAAATGATTGTATGGAGTAAAGTTAAAAATAAAATAATTTAAATAAATTAAAAATCTTGAAAAATTGAAAACCCTTAAGAAATTCCAGGTACGTTTTTTTAAAAAAAAAATTTGTTTTCTACGAAAAGCAGAAAATAAACATTTTTTTATGTATAAAAATTGTATTTCAATTTCAACAGAGCTGAATACATTATATTCAATAATATAGAATATGTTACTAGTGGTAAAAAACTAGGAAACATATAAGTGAAACATATTATAATTATTTCTTTAAATAGAAAAACTGATAGCACTAATTCATTATTATATACAGAGTAAAACTAGAAAATTTTATCCTTGTCTGATAGGAGAACAAGTGCAAAGAAAAACATTTATAAAATTTCGTTTTTGAACGTAAAAACATCATTGAATGTCTTAAATTAATACAAAATCGCCGTGCGCTTAAAAAAAAAATTAGCAATAGCAACTGCTATTTGGATCTATAGGCTCTGGAGCATCGACTAATTGAATTCCCTTTTTTCCTAGTCGATGTCTTGCTACTCCATTTTCACCGCCGTACGAGCCTTTTCCATAAGCTTCCCATAGACCAGGAGTTTGAATAATCTAAAACGTAATTTTTTTTTTTAACCAAATCGACGTTAATAAATTTTAATTTTATTAAATAAGTCAATAGATGAAAACGAAAACATTTAATTATTATTTCAATAATATTAATTCCAAATCTAATTATTAACAGTGTTGCCACAGGAAAAAATCTGGAATTTTTAACAAAAGTACTGAAAAAAATTAGATTTTTAGAATTCATAAGAAAAATTTCTAATTTCGGTGTCTTTTGGACTTAAAATATGAAGAAACTACCAATAATTATAAAACAAAACCATCAATTTTTTCTGTTTCTGACAATTTTTTGAAAATAATTTAATTTTTCAAGAACTATCTTAAAATGATTACTTAAAAATTATTTAATGAATAATTTTACTTAAATTTTTTAAAATTAATTGACTTTTAAAAGAGTTGCATTTACAATTTTCAAAAATAGATAAACTTCAAAACGTATTCATTTTAAAATTTGTAAACTATTAATTTTCAATCTGGAAATATCAGAGAATTTGATCAAAAATTGAAAAAAACCTTGAAAAGTTAGGAAATTTTGATCGAAATCCTGGAAAATTGTTGTTTTCTAATTGTATTTATTCTTGAAATCTACTTTTACTTAAATATTCAATTCAATTATTTTCAAAAGTAATATAATTCTTCGCAAAAATCCATTTATGTTTGAAAATTACTGTCAAAATTTAATTTATCTTTATATAAATATAATAAAAAAATTTTTCGCAATTTAAAAATTTAAATAAAATTCTTGACAAAATTGGAATTATTTTTAAAACAAAATTTGCATCAAATTTCTCAAAAAATACAATTATTGTTAAATTTTTTTTAAATTTGTCTCTTGACAATAAATAATAATAATAATACTATTAGTTATGTTTAATAATAAAAAACAAAATAATTAAATTTTGATACAATTCTTTATGAAAATTCAGTCTTAAGAAACATCCCATTATTATTTAATAAATTCTTTATTTTTATAGTTAAATAAAATTAATTTCTTGTCGAATTTTCTAATTAATTCAATTCAATCATTTAACTCTAAAAATAAATATTTTATTAAACAATTGAACTTTATCAACAAATTTTTAAATAATAAGTAAATGCTTTTGAAAAAGTTTTTTAAATAATTGCATTTATTCAGAAATATGATGAAAATTTTGTATATTAAAAATAATTCAATATCCTGACAAGAATTATTAAAAATAATTGAATCTACTTTTACTTAAACATTCTATTCAATTATTTTCAAAAGTAATATAATTTTTTTAAAAAATCCATTTATGTTTAAAAATTCGCCAAAAATTCCAGTCAAAATTTAAATTATTTTTATAAATAATAAATTTTTTCTCCGCAATTCAATTATTTTCAAAAATATAAATAAAATTTAAAAAATTTATCAAAATTAATTGAATTTTAAAAGAGTTGCATTTACAATTTCTCAAAAAATGAAATTATTCTTAAATTTTTTTTTAAATTCGTCTCTTGATAATAAATAATAATAATAATAATAATAATATTAGTTACGTTTAATAACAAAAAAATAAATAATGAAATTTTGATAAAATTCAATTTTAAGAAACATTCCATTATTATTTAATAAATTCTTTATTTTTATAATTAAAGAATTGATTTCTTGTAGAATTTTCTAATAAATTCAATTCAATTCAATTATTTAACTCTAAAAATAAATATTTTATTAAATAATTAAACTTTACCTACAAATTTTTAAATAATAATTGAATGCTTTTGAAAAAGTTTTTTAAATAATTGCCTTTTATGAGAAAAGTGATGAAAATTTTGTATATTAAAAATAATTCAAAATACTAACAAGAATTTTATTAAATTTTTTTAAAATAATTGAATTGTGGAGAAAAATTGTATTATTTATAAAGATAATTGAAATTTTTTGTGATTTTTAGAACATAATTGGATTTTTGCGAAGAAAATTACGTTACCTTTGAAAATAATTGAATTCTTGAAACTAGTTTTATTAAAATTTCTTTATAAATAATTGAATTGTTTTGTGAAAATTTTATTGAAATAGTAGACATTGAAAATAATTAAAGTTTGAGAATGTTTTGGAAATCAACTAAATTTCTACGAAGAATTTATTAAAATTATTTTTTAAAAAATTGAATTGTCACAAGAATTTCAATGCCATTTTTGAAAATGTAATTCAATTCTTTTAAGAATAAGTAATAAATGATAAAAAAAATAATTGATTTTTTGATAATCTTAATTTTTGTATGAAAAAATAATGATTTAATATTTATTGAAAAATGAAGTTATTGAGATGTTTTTCAATAATTTTTTAATTAATAATAAATTTAGTTTTAAAAAACTGGAAAAATTTCGTTTCTTAACCTGGAAAACCTGGAAAAGTCGTGGAATTTTAAAAAGGGTATGAGCGTGGCAACCCTGAATAAAATTGATTAATTTGTTTCATTATTTCAATATTAAATAAAAAAATATATATATTAAATTAAATGTTAATAAGAAATTGAACCTTTCTGACGAGTTCTTCGAAGCAACACTTTATTCCATCGGCAGTTTTTGCACTGCTTTCAATGTAAAGTGTTTTATGTCGTCTGGCAAATTGGATCCCCTCTTCCTTCGAAACTTGTCTATTGGGCAAATCAATTTTATTGCCCACAACCATTTTAACGATATTATTCGTTCGACAATAGGTTTCTAATTCTTTCAACCAATTTTCTAATTTATTGAAAGTCTTTCTGTCCGTGACGTCGTAGACTAAAATTGCTCCTTGAGCATCTCGATAATAACTTGGACTTAAAGTTCTAAAACGTTCCTGTCCAGCTGTATCCTAAAATTTTTTTAAAGTAAAATCAGGAAAAGTTCTCAAGATAATTAAAATTAAAAACATTTATTTTACAATTTCCATAGAAAAGAAAAGTCTCTTACCCATAGAGCAAGTTTCACTAAATTTCCATCTACGTCAATCTCTTTCGATTTATAATCTACTCCGATTGTATTTGGCATTTGATCGTTAAATTCATCATCGACGAATCTGATTAAAATGCTGTAAAAATTTCCATTATTAAATTAGTTTCTTTTAAATCTTTTTTATCACAAGTTACGTACGACTTTATTTATAATGTTATGTTACAGTTAAAGTGACATCATAAAAATACGTCTTGTAATATAAGACGTAGTAAATAATTTTGAACAATATCGATCCATTTTCTCGAGTTTCTTTAGTGTTTAAATATTTTCTTAAAATATAAATAATTTTTATTATCTAATCAGCTAGTTTAAACATACAAATTGAATGGATCTCGAGAACAATATGAATTAAAAAGGAAAATGTCGAGTCATTTTTTATCGAAAGAAAAGGAAAAATTCTACCTGGATTTTCCAGTGTCTGTTTCACCAATAATTAAAATTTTAAGTGAGGTTAAAATTTCATCCATCTTTAACATAAAGATGAATAAAAAACTTTACAAAAATTGTCAGCTTGTTTACTTTTGTAATAAAAATAAGAATCAGATAAAAACATTAAAAAAAAGAGACCTGGAACAATCAGGGACAATTTTTAACTAATGGTAATATCACACGTAGACAACTAATGTTGAGGGAAATATTACTTTAAAAATTCACCACTAGTTCAGAGCGCTGCGTTAGAGGGGAAATTTTTTCTCAGCGAAAAAAGGACATAATGCTAAAAAGAGAGGGAGATTGTCTACTATCTCCTTTTATGTCATAGAATTTAGAAGACAAAGACATAGTCCAATATCTCGAACCGTATGAATAGACCATAAGAATTGTGCATCTTTTTGTTATTTTTAATGTTGTTGGGTTGAGCTGTCAAAGTGTCAAAGTGTAAATTGGTCCTAAAAGTTTTGTAAGTTTAATAAAAGTTTCTACATACAAAAACTTGGGAAATTTATTTTGTCCTCAAATTAATGTTAAATGTTTCTAAGAAACAATTCTTTGGATATTGAAAAGCACAAAGGAGTGCTACTCGTCTTTACAATAGTGGGAATATTAATCTAGGAAGAGGAAAAAGTGCATGCGAACGTAAATAACGTTGATATTGAGTGTGATTTATAATTTAAAGGTTAGATGGGGAAGATGAATCATATTACTGAAACATACATCAGGCAATGTTTATCGAAAGTAAGTATTTCTTTATGGAAACTAATCAGACGATTTACTTTCGTTTTCTTTTCTCACACATTTGTAAATATTATAAAACAAATTTTTTCAACTCATTTCAGTATTTGATGAGTTCTATATTTCTTTCTAGTTTATATTCTAGTTAATAAATAGCTCCATAAAAAAAATAAATTTTATCAATTAAAAGGATCCGATCGACAAAATAAATATTTAAGAATGCTTACGGAAATAAATATTCCATTTCAGTATCGCAATTCAGATGTAACACGCAAAGATGTTATGAGTGTTTTACAAATTTACAAAGGATTGCAGCACAAAATGGAGCATTATGGTAAATAAATAAAAATTTTCCATTTCCTAAAATCGAGGAGACTTTAGTTTTTAATTGAAAGTTTGGATAATTTCATTTTTTATTGAACGAAGAATTTTGTTTGTTTTCAAGTATTTAATGATGGATCTCGTAAGGAACTTATTAATTTACATGGAACGATACCTGTGACGTACAAAGGTTTGTACTTTTTTCTATATTAGTTTTCTATCGATTTTTTCAATATTTATTATGTACAGGCTTCGTACTCGTTTTAGACGATTCATAAAAAAAATTTGATTCTAACTTTTTTGTAATTTTTACGTAAAATATTTACACTTTTTTCTTCTCCTGCTAATAACTTCAATTCTAAATTTTTGCGAAATTCAATTATTTTCGAAATTTTTTAATAATTAGTTATTTAATCAATTTTAAGTGAAACTTTGGAAATAATTGAATTCTCAAAACTTCTGATGTGTAATCTTCAAGTGTAAATTTAATAAAAGCGAAAATTAATGCAAATTAGATTACAAAAAAAATATTAAAATATATTTTCGAAAAATTTAATTCTCTGCATTATTAAGTTCTAATTTTTTGAATTATTTTCAATATTTCCGAAAATTCAAATTTATACACAAAATAATAAATTAAAAAGATCCTAAAGTTCGGAACGTTCAAATGAACGAAATTTATTTATTTCTTCTAAAAATTGAATTTTTATTGCAATTATTTTGCTTTACAAACCAAAAAATTAATTAATGAATTAGTGAAGGTAAAATTTTAGTTTTTACATTTTTTTATGATTTGTAATTTATTAAAATATCTTGAATAAAGAATATTTCGTTCATTTGAACGTTCAAAACTTGGGGATCATAAATTAAAATTTTTCCTAGAAATTTTAACTTTTCGGAGAAAATAATCATTATATTCAAAATTTTCAAAAATTCTTCAAAAAAATGTTGTTTGTAAATTATAGAAAAAGTCTTCGATTATTTGCGAAAAATTACATTCCAATATTTGTTAAAAAACTAATTCTTAGAATTATTTTATTTTTTAAGATTCAATTATACCTTCGAATAAAGAAATTAAAATTTGTACAAATTTATTGTTTTAGAATTTTTCAGAAATCATTTTTGCATTTTTAATTAAAATTCTTGGAAAAATTTGATTAATTTTTGCATATTTTTGAAAAATTGAATTATTTTTAAAAGATTTTTACAAATTTTAAATTATTTTTCAAAGGTTTTACTAAATTTAAATTGTCTTGAAAAATATTTTACCAAATTTCAATTTTTTTGACATTTTTAATTGTATTTAATTTGTCAAACTATTGTATTTGAAAAATTGTTTAGAATTATTTCTAAAAAGTTAATTTTACAAATTTCTTTATTAAAATTTTTGAAAATAGTATTCTACCTTAATTTATATTAAAAAAAAAAAAGAAAAGTGAACGGTTTAAATTATTATAAAGAAATTTGACTTTTTCGTTTTAAATAATTGAAAAAACTGAATTATTTTTTAAAGATTTTATCAAATTTAAAATTATTTTTCAAAGATTTTACAAAATATCAATTTTTTGGATATTTTTAATTGTATTTAATTTGTCAAACTATTGTATTTGAAAAATTATTTAGAATTTTTTTTGGAAAAGTTAATTTTACAAATTTCTTTATTAAAATTTTTGAAAATAGTATTCTACCTTAATTTATATTTAAAAAAAAGAAAAGTGAACGGTTTAAATTATTATAAAGAAATTCGACTTTTTCGTTTTAAATAATTGAATTTTCGAAGAAATTGCTAAAAATTATTTAAAAATTATGTGGATAATTGATTTAGAGAAAAAGTTTAGTTAAAAATTGTAGAAAATAATTCAATTTTTGGAAAGGTTGTTTTAATTTTTAGAAACTATTAAATTTCAGAAGTTTGAAATTTTTAAAATTTTATTTCCTCTGAAAAAAGAACTAAGAAGTTTTGAAATATTTATTTTTCAAAATTATACAAGTTTTGCGATTAATTTGAATTTTTTTGACAACACTGAGAGTTTGTGATGATCTCCAAGTTTTGAACGTTCAAATGAACGAAATATTTTTTATTCAAGATATTTTAATAAATTACAAATCATAAAAAAATGTAATAACTAAAAGTTTACCTTCACAAACTCAGTAATTAATTTTTTTTTGGTTTGTAAAGCAAAATAATTGCAATAAAAATTTAATTTTTAGAAGAAATAAATAAATTTCGTTCAGAACTTTATAGAATCCTTGAGAGTGTTTAAAATGGTATAAAAAATAATTGAATATTTCTGATCAATTTGATCCAAATTTTAGGTAAAGAATTGAATTTTAGAAAACTTGATAATAATTTAATCGTTTTAAAAAAATTTATTAAAAATATTCAGAATAATTTTTTCTTTCAAATTTTTAGCGAATTTAAAGTAATGCAAGTTATAAAAAAATAAGAAAATAGCATGAGGCTAAAGTTTCGAACGTTCAAGTGAACGAAATTTTTTTTCGCTTTCAGTGTTTTTAAAATTAATATCGAAAAAAGAAAAATTTGAACTTGAATTTGAAATTAAACAATATTTCGTTTAGAATTGATTTGTTTTAATTAAAAATTTTTTTTTTTTGTAAATAAAATACAAATTAGAAGAAGTAAAAAATTGTTGTCATTCATTTGAACGTTCGAAACTTTAGGAACATAAAATAGCAGCATTTGGTGTCTCAAATCGAAAAAAAGTATTAAAATATCGAATCGTAAGAAAAGTCTAAGTGCAAAGCCTGAGAGAAAATTTGGTATATTCTCTTATTAATTTTTTTGTCCTCAGGTAATGTGTATCATATTCCAATAAGTATTTGGGTGATGGACACGCATCCAAATAATGCGCCAATGTGTTACGTTAATCCAACTCCGGATATGAATATTAAAGTTGGCATATATGTGGATCATAATGGAAAAATTTATTTGCCTTATTTACACGATTGGGTTCCTGTAAGAAAATTTTTAATTAAAATAAAATTTTGTTTACTGTTTTTTTTTCTCTTTACGATTTATTCATTCATTGTGATTTTGTTTTAATCAGCATTCCTCGGACTTACTGGGTTTAATTCAAGTGATGATTATCACTTTCGGCGATCATCCGCCAGTTTACTCGAAGTCTCCTCAACCGACCTCGGCACCGTATCCAAAACAACGTAAGATAAATGAATTGAATTAATTTTCTATAATTTTTATACATTCTTAATTGAATTTTGAATTTTAATTTAACTTTAATTGAATTTGAATTTTTAGCTTTCATGCCTTTACCTGGAAGTGGATCCGGAGTGAGTGGAGGAGCTTATCCTCCGTACCCGCCATCTTCGCAAATGGGAAGTTCAGTTTTTCCTCCATATCCCGTAATGCCGGGAAGTTATCCTTATCCGAATTATCAAGCATCTGGAATGACTGCTGGTTATCCGCCGAGTCAAGGATCAGGAGGAATGTATCCTCCTTATCCACCGTCAACTCAACCAGTCAGTTTTCTTTCAGTTTACTATTATTTTTCTTTTCTTTCTCTTCTTCTTCTTCTTAATCAATCTTTTATTATTTTAAAATAATCTTTATTATTTAGAGAAATAAAAATTATAGATGAATTTTCTTTCATAAAGTTAATTATAGATAAAGTTTCCTTCATAAAGTTAATTGCAGATGATGGAAATTTCTTCTTCTAATATTATAAATCTATTATTATTTTTTTCTAATACTTCGTCTTTTCTTTTTTGCATAAAAGTGGGATTTGATTTGATTTTCATTTATTAATTTGTTTTAGTCACCGACAGTTGCTGGTGGATCAGGTGGTTCGGGAACAATAACCGAGGAACATATTCGTGTCTCACTACTTTCAGCGGTTGAGGATAAAATGCGACGTCGTCTTCGCGATCAATTCTCTCAATTGCAAGCCGAGCTTGAAACATTGCGTAGAACGCAACAAGAATTGACAAACGGTTCAGCGCGTTTAAGTGACTTATTCGGTAAACTTAATAAGGATAAAGCTGAATTGGAGAAAAATATTAATATCTTACAGGACAAGGAATCCGAATTGGAAAATGAAATATCGAAACTATCAGACAATCAGGCAATTGACGTTGATGAGGCTGTCACTCCTATTGCACCTCTATACAAACAGTGAGTTTTTAAATCCAAATCTGATTATTAACAATGTTGCCACAGGGAAAAGTCAGGAATTTTTAACAAAAGTACTGGAAAAAATTAGATTTTTAGAATTCATATAAGAAAAATTTTTAATATTGGTGTCTTTTGTTTACCACTTAAAATATGAAACTACCACGAATTAAAATACAAAACAATCAATTTTTTCTATTTCTAAAAATAATTTTTTTAGACAATTTAATTTTCAAAGAACTATCTTAAAATGATTACTTAAAACTAATTTAATGAATAATTTTATTTAAATTTTTCAAAATTAATTGAATCTTAAAAGAGTTGCGTTTACATTTTTCAAAAATAGATAAACTTGAAAACGTATTAATTTTAAAATTTGTAAAATATTAATTTTCAACCTGGAAAACCTGGAAATGTCAGGGAATTTTAGAAAAATTGAAAAAATCTTGAAAAGTCAGGAAATTTTGATCGATATCCCGGGAAATTGTTGTTTTAATTGTACTTATTCTTGAAATCTACTTTTACTTAAATATTCAATTCAATTATTTTCAAAAGTAACAAAATTCTATTTATGTTTGAAAATTTGCCAAAAATTTCCGTCAAACTTTAAATTATCTTTATAAATAATAATATTTTTCTCCGCAATTCAATTATTTTCAAAAATATAAATAAAATTTTAAAAATTTATCAAAATTAATTGAATTTTAAAAGAGTTGCGTTTACAATTTTCAAAAATAGATAAAATTCGAAACGTATCGATTTTAAAATTTGTAAAATATTAATTTTCAATTAAGTTAATTACAAATTTTAATGAACAGCGATTTTTTGAAAAAGTTTAATAAGTAATAACTGAAATTCTTCTCACATTAGTTACATTTTTTAATGTACTTTTAATTAATTATTCAGAATAATGGATTTATAGAATTAATTATAGTTAAAAGCACTAAAAATATAGAATTTTGAAAAAATTAAAAAATTATTGTAGAAATTCAATTATTTTCAAAAGTAATTTAATTTTTTAAAGAAACACAATTATTTTCAAAAATAATGAAATTCTTTGAAGAAATCCAATTATATGTTCAAAAATTTTAAAAAATGATCGTCAAAATTTTAATTATCCTTATATTAATAATAAAATTCATCTCCGAAATTCAAATACTTTTGAAAAAATTTAAATTACAACATTCTTGTTCAAATTTCAATTATTTTCAAAATTTTTCCTCAATTCAATGATTTTCATTGTTTCGTATATTAATAAAATTCTCTAAAAGAATTCAATTATTTTCAAAAGTAATTTAATTTTTCAAAGAAATTCAATTATTTTCAAAAATAATGAAGTTCTTTGAAGAAATCCAATTATATGTTCAAAAATTTTAAAAAATGATCCTCAAAATTTTAATTATCCTTATAAATAATAAAATTCATCTCCGAAATTCAAATCTTGAAAAAATTGGAATTACAAAATTCTTGTCTAAATTTCAATTATTTTCAAATGTTTTCCTAATTTACTGATTTTTAATGTCTCGTATATTAATAAAATTCTCTAAAAGAATTCAATTATTTAAGAGAAATTTAAATATTTAATAAATTAAAAATTAGTAAGTTATTAATTTAATGATTGTTCATTAATTTATTTATTTTTGAATTTAAATGATTGAACTTTTGTAGACGTTTCTAATAAAAATTGATGTAAAAATGAATTTCAGTAAAAATGTTAAATAATTGAATATTAATAGCATTGTAGTGGGGGTTTTTTTTTTTTACAAATAATTGAATTCTTAAAAGGTTTCAAATTATAATCTCTGAAAAATCTGAAGTTTTCCTATTCTTTTAACTAACACTTCTGAAGAATTAAGTTTTTTGAAAATATTTATTTGAATTTTTTTCTCTTAAAAATTTTTATTGTATAATATATTTTTAATTAGAGAATTTTCGACGATTCGAAATTCCTCAAAGATGTTTTTCAAAAATGACTAAAAATAACTGATTGAGAGAATAATTCAATCGAATTTTCCGAAGAATGTAATTATTCATAAAAATTTTATTAAAATTCGCCAAAAGATTTCAATTATTTAAAAATTTGTTGATAACTGTATGAGAATTCAGTTTAAAGAAACATTCAATTATTCACTAAATTGTTTTATTTAAATAATTGAATCCTCGTAGAATTTTCTGATAAAATTTTATTTAATAATCGATATTCATTAAAATTTTAGATAATAATTGATTATTAAAACCATTAAAGTGTGAATTTTCGATAAAATAATTGAATTTTGAAAAGGTTTCAAATTAAATTTATGTTTTAATTTAATTTTTTAATTTAATTTTGAAAAGGTTTCAAATTAAACTTATTTTTTACTTTCTAGAATGCTGAATGCTTTTGCTGAAGAGGCAGCAACTGAGGACGCAATTTACTATTTAGCAGAAGGTCTTCGTAGCAATATAATTGATTTAGACGCATTTTTAAAGCAAGTTCGTCAACTTTCAAGAAGACAATTTATGCTCAGAGCACTAATGTCGCTTTGTCGACAAAAAGCCGGTTTGGCTGGTTAAAATACCACTAAAATTGGTCCTTTATTTTGAAAAATATGGCATCGCTTTATAGACACAGTTGATTCTCTATTTTTTGATTTATGTTAGAAATATATTCAAGAAAATTTAAAAAGCTGTACATGTAAAATATCGAGAAATACATATAAACATTATATTAATGAAAATAATTACTATTTCATTTTTCAACTCTAACTTTTGAGACAAAATTATTGAAAAACCCCTCGAAACTGTCTCTATATAAATAAACAAATTAGAATAATTTAAAAAATGCAAATTTATTAGATACAATTATGACATGATAGTTTGAAGTACTTTTTGGTGATATAAATACTTTCAATTAAATTTATTAATTGAAAGACAATAAAAAAATTGTTCTTAAGCAAAATTGGAAGAAATATTAAGTGTTTCTTTTTTTTAAATACAATTTATCAATGAAAAACTTGACTTTGTAACAAATATTTTTTTCTGCTTGAACATTTTTTTTTTGCATAGAAGAATAATTTTATTTGTGCAAAGAAGCAGTATTTTTATTTAAAAAAAGAAACACTTAATTTTCTTATTAAATTTTTCATTTACATGTTTCTTTCTTTTTTTTTATAACAATCATCATAATTGATCATTTATTCTGACTTACGTAGATTTTACTTCTATAAATCTTCTTAATATTAGAACTTAACAAAAAGTGAATTTGTTTCGAAATAAAATAATTAAAAGCTAACACACTTGGTTTATAATTAAATCGGAATATACTCGGTTTTCTTTTCTTTTCATTTTTTGTTATATCCTTTTTTTTTTGGTGAAATTAGAAAAAAGTCCGATCTCTATTTACTTAGATTAAATTAAAAAATAATTGCCTTTTTTTTATTTAAGGAACAAACGGAGAATATTCTCTCAGTCCATTTTTTTTTGTTTTGTTATAAAACCACAAGTTTGGGAAATGTTAGTTTCAGCACGATCCACCGGTTTGTTGTTGATAAACCTCTATAGTGTCTCCTTCTTCCATTTCTAAGGAACTCGGCGTATCAATTTCATTTATTGGTTGTCCGTCAAATCGAAATCGCACGGCTGCAATCGCCAAACCCTGTAATTGTTTTTTTCTACATTTAATTTGAAATTTTATTTTTAAAATTTGTTTACATCAAAACAAAATAACTTGTTTATTTTGCACGCGGTAAAATAGTTATGTTTGTTCAGAAATTAATGCTAAATAATAAATCTTTCTGTTCTAATAAGAGAGGAGTGAAAATAATAGTTTCGATTTTTCAAGATTTATCTGATTTTTTTTTTTTTTTTGAATAAAAAAAAAACTTACCACTCGATCACAGTACGCATTCATGAGTTTTCGCAGAGGTGTGTGTTTCTTAATTTTAAATTGCACAACTGCACTATCTTGACCCAGAACTTTGAGATTTATATGCTCGGATTCTGTTTTTGAGTCCTGGAAAATTTATAAATGGAAAATACATGATGAATGCGGCTAAAAATGCATTTTTTGAGGTTAGGAACGTTCTTACCTTATTCTTCTCGTCAGACATTGTTGCGGTTTTAAATAAAATGTTTCTTCTATGAATGTAATAATTGAAACAGTCAAAATTCACAAATCCAATGTGAGCTTATTGAAATGTTTATTATAATGTTGAAAATTAAAAGAATTTTTCCCGATATCCCGCTCTTTCAACTTGTTTGCCAATCTCGCGTCTTTCGTTTTCGTCAGTTTTTCGCGTTTAAATTTGTCATGCGCATTGCGCATAAACTAAAGAAATTATTAAGCTGGATTCACTCTAAATTCATTTCCTGTCTCTCGTGGACCGGAAGTTGTGTGTAAAACAGCTGTAAAGGAAAGAGTTTCACATCTCAGGAGTTTTATATTCGATGCATTTTCATAACCACTCAGAGATGTCAACGTGTTAAATATTAAAAACTCAAAAAACGCTTATGCGGCTTTTTAATACAAAAATTTCTTGACAGTATTATAGTCAACATTCATGTACGTATGGTGACTTAGTATAATTGTTCTTACTAACTGCAACAATGTTTCAAAGGAGTAGCACAAAGTTATTAATATATGCGATAGGTACTTTTGCCTGTTATTTTTACTATGGTGTATTACAAGAGAAGATAACTTGTGGATTATATGGAGAAGGTGAAAAAGCCGAAAAGTTCACTCAAGTCTTTGCTCTCGTATGCTTCCAATGTGTCTTGAATTATTTGTTTGCAAAGGTTATTTTACAATTTGTGAAACAAGGCGAAGATTCGACGAGAACTGTTTACTATGCATCTTCCGCTCTCACTTATTTACTTGCAATGGTCTGCAGCAATATGTCTTTGCAATTTGTTAATTATCCAACGCAAGTTATTGCCAAAGCTGGAAAACCAATTCCTGTCATGATACTGGGTGTACTTCTTGGCAAAAAGGTAAGTAAAATGAGCCTTGAACTTGCAAAAAATTCCTTTTTATAAACTTTTCTGTTCTTTAAATTTTCTCCAAGCAAAATTTTTATTTTCCTAAATTCAGTGTTGCCACGCAATCTGGAAATCTGGAAAACCTGGAAATGTCAGGGAAATTTATATAGAAATTGAAAAAACCTTCTAAAATCAGGGAATTTTTATCGAAAACCTGAAAATTTTTGTTTTCTAACTGTATTTATTCTTGAAATCTAATTTTACTGAAATATTTCAAAATTAATTCAATTTTAAACGAATTTTTGAGAAATATGATGGAAATTTTGTATATTAAAAATAATTCAAAATCCTGACAAGAATTTTATTAAAATTTTTGAAAATCATTGAATTTGCGGAGAAAAATTTTTAGTTAAAGACTATTTAATTAAAATTTTATTATTTATAAAGATAATTTAAATTTTGCCCGGAATTTTTGGCGAATTTAAGAACATAATTGACTTTTTGCGAAGAAAATTACGTTACCTTTGAATATAATTGAATTCTTGAAACTAATTTTATTAAAAATTCTTTTTAAATAATTGAATTGTTTTGTGAAATTTTTTTTGAAATAGTAGACATTGAAAATAATTGAAGTTTGAGAAGTTTTGGAAATAAACTAAAAAACATTCAATTATTTAATAAATTGTTTATTTTTATAGTCAAAGAATTGATTTCTTGTAGAATTTTTAGATAATAATTGAATTTTATGAAACATTTTTAATAAATTTTTTGAAAATAATTACACTTTTCGAGTAATTTGATAAACATTTTGTATACAAAAAATAATTTAAATTCTGTCAAGAATTTTATTAAAATTTTTGATAATAATTTAATTTTTGGGGAAAAATTTTATTATTTTAATGATTAATTAAATTCTGACGGGAATTTTTGGCAATATTTTCTCACATAAGAATTTGAATGGAATTTTTAAAAATGTAATTTAATTCTTTAAAAAATAAGTAATCATTGATTTAAAAGGTGATTGAATTTTTGAAAATCTTAATTTTTATATGAAAAAATAATAATAATTGAATATTTATTGAAAAATAAAGTTATTGGTGTTTTACAATAATTTTTTTTAGTTTGAAAAACCTTGGAAAAATTCCGTTTTTTAACCTGGAAAACTTTGAAAATTCAGGTAATTTAAAAAAAGGTAAAAGCGTGGCAACCTTGAAAATTATATACACTGTCAATAATCTAAACGAAAAGTTCAATTCTTTCATAACTTTTTACTTGGAGATTTTTGATAAACTGAAATACAGTCAAAAAATGTCTGGCAAATATTTCTTCAAATACTAATAATTGTTTGAGATAAAAATTTGTTTTAAATGAAAACTTTATCTTTTCAGTCATATCCATTGAGAAAATACTTGTTCGTATTATTAATTGTATCGGGAGTTGCAATTTTCATGTATAAAGATGGAAAAACATCAGCACAATCTTCTAGTCAAATGGGATTTGGAGAAATTTTATTATTACTCTCATTGACAATGGATGGCCTCTTGAGTGCAGTTCAAGAGAGAATGAGAGCTGAACACAAAACACAATCTTTACACATGATGCTCAATATGAATTTTTGGTCCATTATATTCAGTGGCTTCACAATTATACTCTCTGGCGAATTAATGAGATTTATTCTATTTTTACAAAGGCATCCAAATATAATAATGCATATTATAAATCTTGGCGCAACTGGCGCGTGTGGACAATATTTTATATTTTTAACAGTAGCCGAATTCGGTCCACTGCCATGCTCCATTATAACGACGACGAGAAAATTTTTCACTGTCTTAGGATCAGTTTTATTGTTCGGCAATTCCCTTCTACTGAGACAATGGGTTGCAACTGTTTTTGTATTCCTCGGATTATTTTTAGACGCCATGTATGGCAAGAAGACTGTGAAAAAAGAAACTGTCAAGTAATATATATACACAAGTAAGTTGGTGAATTTAATTTTTCACTCTTGCAATATTTCGAGATAAATAAAGAAATATATATATATTTTCATGATGAGAAAAAAATTTTCAAGAAAATGAAAAATTAAATTCAATTATTAGACGTGCAATTATTTTCTTTTTGTTTTCTAGGGACAATTTTTATATTGTACAAGATTTATCTTCCAATATAAATTATTTTAGTTAATTGTCTTTTGACACATTTTATCTAGATTAATTGTTTACATAAAATTGTAAGCTGATATGCATAATTGAAAAAATGGATATTATTCGCATAATTGGTAAAACATTATGTATGTACTTTTATTCGTAAATTTTGTGCTTGTCTCCAAATAATTTAGTTAAATTTTCAATCAATTTATTAAACGATGTAATTCATTGTTTAAAGATTATAAACGACTTTAAGTCACAGAGATTTATATAATTAGAAATTATATCTCTTAGTTGTGTGAAAATTTGAAAATACGTTTTGTATTTCAGCAGTTGTAATATTTGATATATGTCTTCAATGCGCGTGTGTTGAAGTGGTTTAAAATAAAATATAAATTTCCGTTTATATTTCAAATACATATATATAAATTTTTATTGTTTTTCATTCTTTCTGGAATTCTCCTACAGTTGAAAACTAATTTATAAGTCTTGTTATATTTCGTATTTTAAATTACGAAATTGAAATAAAAGCAAGAAAAAAAATAAATTTAATTTTTTTATTGATTTGACGAAAATTGACAAAATAGTCCGAAGTGAAACCTTTTTATAAAAATGTAAATAGCAAATGAATGCTAACTTTTATATTTTAATTACAGTTTTATAACTTAATTGCATTAATAATTAAATTAATGTAATGATTTCAATTAAATATTCTAATTAAACTGATTTGATTTAATTCGATATAAATTGAAAATAATTGTTATTCTTCCATAATTAAAAATAATATTTGAATTGGCACTGTCATGTGTTGTCTTTTAAATATATTCATTGTCAATGCGATCGAATGTGAGATTAGAAAAAAATCACCGCCTTTTTTTTGATCATATCATTTTCGAATGTGCGTCAAAGAAAATGTGTTAATTTGGGATTAATTCTTTTCATTAAAAATTATAATTTTATCGCTCAATCATTTTTTTGAACGTGTGTATTAAGAAGGGAGTTTATTCAAAATATTTCAACATTTATATATGAAATTCATATTATTAATTTTATAGAATCTTTATAGACGTGGAAAAATTAGTTTTCCATTTGAAAATTTGAAAATTACTAAAAAAATTTATTTTTCCATTTTAATATTTTTAAAAAAATTAAAAATTATTTTCGATATTTTTTTAAAGAGATCGCGAAATAATTAAATTATTCGAAAAAATAAATTTTTGTAAAATTCTCCGAAGAATCAATTATTTTAATTTAAATTCCTCGACACAATTGAATTATTTTCAAAAATATTAATAAAATATTCAAATATTTTCAATAATTTTAATAAAAATCATTCCAGGAATGATTTGAAAATAAAAAAAGTTATAATTCTCACAGGAATTTAATTATTTTAATAAAAGCTCTCGAAAGAATTGAATTATTTAAAACATTTTTTATACATTTCTCGGGAAAAAATTAATTATTGTTGATAATGTAAAATGAATTTGTTTATAAAAATTCGATTATTTTCACGAATAACAAAATTCTTCGCAGGATTTTAATTATTTTTAATAAAATTTTAGACGAATTCCTTGAAAAATTCAATTATTCTTAAAAATTGTATTTAAAATTCTCTAAAAGAATTCAATTTTAAAGAATAATTCATTTTTATTCATCAATTATTTATTTATGTATTTTTATAGAATTGAATTCGCATAGAAAGTTTCAAAACGAATCAATTTAAAAATGAATTTCAATTAAAATTTAAAATAATTAATTAATTACGGTGAATTTTTAAAATTAATTAAATTTCAAACGATTTTTAAATTTAAATCTTGAAATATTTTAATTGTTGTAAAACTATAATAATATTTGAATATTTATTTAAAATAATTAGTTTATTATTTTCCTAAAACATTATTAAAGTTTTGAACAATTTTATTAAAAAATTGAAAAATAATTGAATTTTCCAAGAATTACAATTGTAGTTTTAGAAATAAAAAAAAATTCTAGAAATAGTTACATTTTAAAATGATTTTACATTAAAATTTTTGAAAACTTTAGTTCTTTTGAAAAAGTAAATTAGAATTAACAATTATTTATTTGGAATTTTGTTTTAACAAAAATTATTTGAGTTTTAGATAATTTAACTAAGAAATGATGAAAAATGTTGTTTTTGAAGAATTGTAATTAAAATTTGTTTAGATCGATGAATAATAATAATAGTAATAATAATAATAATAATAATAATAATAATAATAATAATAATAATAATAATAATAATAATAATCATAATAACAATAAATAATAATAATAATTAAAATTACTTTAAAAAGTTAAATTAAATTTCTAATTAATTGAAAATTTTGTCTAATTCAATTGTGATCAATAACATTTTTTAAGGATTTATATTTTTTACTTTTAAAAATATTTTTATATGGGTATAATTTTATTTTTCTAAAATTTTAACTAAAAATTTGTAAAATAATTGAATATTACAAAAATTTTGAATTAAAGTTATTACCAGGAAAAAAAAGTGGATAGTTATTTGTTTTGGCAATCAGGAAAATGTCAGGGAAGTACAGATGATTTTTGTCAATCAACTGAAATCCTATAAAAACAGTTTTTTTAGTCGTGAAATTTAATTCTTCGATATCTACTATTTTACAACTACTTTTTTATTTATAAAGCTACTTTTTTTAAAAAATCAGTTACTAAGTACAAAGCCTGAAAACAGAAAAATGTTTTTTTAAGGGGGAAAAAAATATAAAAAAAGGTAAAAATTTCATGACTATAATAAAATCATTGAAAATACGATAAACTATGAATAATTTCATAATTAAAGTAAAGTAAGCGATAAATAACAATAAAATAATAAATAATTAAATAAATAATTAATAAATAAATGATAAAACGATTAGGGATGTAAAAACTAAAAAAATAAATAATAATGAAATAAATAATAAACTTATTAAGGAAGTAAAAACTAAAAAAAAATTAATAATAATGAAATAAATAATTAATAAATAAATAATAAATTGATTAAGGAAGTAAAAACTAAATTTGATAAAGATCTGTAAACAATAACAGTAGTACCTATACTTAACACAAAGGTAATTACTTTTGCGTTATTAAAAAAAAAATAGGAAATCGATATAGAGTTAAAATTAGAAAATTGGAAGTCAATTGTAGGGTATTAAAATATGAATTAATTGCATTTAAAATAAATCTCAATAATCTTCTGTGATTAAAATCATCATAATCATTTGTTGAACAATACAAAATATCGTTCCCTGAATTTATTCCCTATAGCAAGTGCGATAACTGATAAAAACATATGTCTTGAATTATATATACAATTTTAGTGGAAGGGAGTAATCAGTAATATTTATCTGAATCAGCTAGGATTAATTTGACGGGGAGGGCAGTTCATCGCGTATCTTCCTTAGTTATAAATCTCGTGGATTGGCTGCCTTTTTTTATCGTTGTGCCTTATAAATGTCACGCAATATTATAAGTTCAAGTAGATTTAAAAAAAAATTAAGTTTCTAGTTTTGTTTTACTATTTTTAGAAAAAAAAAGTCAATGGTATTAAAATTATCCATCAATCTATTGTTTTACTAAAAAACAAAAAAAAGAAAACAAATCTAATTTATTGCAGTATGCAAATGATGTTGGTAAATAAATTTTCATTTAGATAACTTTTTTCTTTTTTTATTTTTCTTTTTTACTTTTTTTATTCTCAGTGCACTGAAAATATATTTTCAAATCGAAACACTTCCTTAACACTTTTTTTTTCGTTTTTTCTTTTTATTCAAATTTTTTTTTGTATTCGAAAAAATGTAGAACAATACCATTTATTATCTATTCAAATTTTATTATTATCATAATTACTGTCGTAATTATTGTTTGTTTTTAAAAACCGGAATAATTTCTTCTTCCAACTGTCAAGAGTTTTTATTTCAAAAATTAGTCACTTAAAAACAATTCGTGTTTAACATTTCGTTTTTTAATAATATTTCGGAATTTATAAACAATCTTCAATGAGTGAATAGAGATTAATTAAGTTATTGACACAGAGAGTAAAAATTATCAGTTCACCTTTTATTACATTGATCATGACCTAAATTCCCAGTTGAGTGATTTCTTGTAAGAAAGAAAAATTCTGATAAGGTACATTAGCATTGTTAAGGAATAATTAATTTTCATTAATGAAATTTCTTATTAATTGTTAATTTTTAACAATTGTATCTCTTTTTAAAGTCCATTTTTTTTATTTTAAATAATTAGTTTTATTGTAAATGACACTTATCTATTTCTAATGGCAGTAAATAATGGTAAAGAAGTCATTAAAAGTGATAATAGAAGTTAAAAAAGAAAAAAAAGACAATTTCCTGTTATTCTAAAATAGAAAATTAAAAAAAAAATTTTTCCGTTTTCCTTTTTTAAAAAAAAAAGAAAAACAAATTTTCTACTGAAAAATGAAGAATTCTTTGTTAATTGAAAAATTATGTAAACTATTGTCATTATTGTTAATTTTTTGAAGCATCTTGGAGATTTTCAATAAATAATAACTTTGGAATTTCCAATAAATCGCGTTAGTAAAATAGTTAATTGAACTGTGGAAAAAGCATGACTTCACTCATAATACTTTCGAATAAATTTTGTCTCCAAACAAGCAAAGGAAGACAGTTCATTTCGAGGCACTATACGAATAAGTTCGAAAAAAAATTTTTTTTTTGTCCAACATTAAGAGTTAAACAAAAAGAAGTTAAATTAATGGGAAAAAAGTTAATTTTCATTAAATTAATTTTAATAGTTTTGCAATTGATTAATAATTTTTTTTGTCTTCAAGTGATAACGGAAAAGTGAATTACTTTTTGATTTATTACTATTCTTATGTAACATTTTAGTGTAAAATTAATTCATCGCACGTAATAATGAGACGAAATAATTTTACATTATTCTGAAATCTTAAATACATTTTCAGTGTTAAAGAAAAATTTTTTTACCGCGGGAAAATATTTTTCAAATGACGACGCAAAGCAAGAATGAAAACCAATTAATTAAAATATTCAAATTATTATTTTCTTTTCAGAAAATTATTTTAAAGAATAATTTTTCTAAATTATTAAAACTCGGAGTTCACACTCGGCAAACAAATGAATTAACATTAAAATTAGTTTTCAATTTTATTTCCGATTATTTGGACAAATATTTAATAATAAACATCAATAAGTTATCATTCATTTCTATTTTTCATTAATGTTTTTTTTGTTATTAATAAGTTCTCAAGAAAAATGTGAATGACACAGTGAATTCATTATATACGCATAAATAGGTGTAAATATATATTTAAAAAGTGAAAGTTGATTTATCAATTCCTCTGTGTGTGCGTGATTCATGATTATGAAAAGTTTTAAGAAAATTAAAATAAATTACTTGTTTCAGGTGCATGTGAATTATCGGTGAAGTCATGGAAATAAAATTCTACTTGTGTCGATATTCGATTATTTATTTGCTGATTTCAATCGCAAGTGTCAAGAGCATTAATATTTCTTCTCACAATGAAGGTAAGTTCGGAAAATTATTTCAATAATTACATTTAATTCCCGTGTGTAGAGTCGCTTTATTTAATTACAAAGTAATTTTGATAAAGAATTCTTACCGGGAATAAAGCTATTTCACGGACAAAGAAAAAGGAAAAGTCTTTTATTGGCAATTTTGTTAGAAATAAATTGTAGGGAAAAGAGACAAAGTTTTTGTGAAGTTTACAATGTTTATTGAGTCGAATAATTTAGAAGAAAAAATATTTTTTCTCTTACAATTTTTATATTCCTTTTTTATCAATAATTTTAATAATAGTTTATAAACGAAATTTTATTGACTTTCTGGCAAAAATATTTTTTTCCTTCAATTGTTAATTGAAATTTATTTGGTCCTAAAGTTCTGAATATTCAAATGAACGAAATTTATTTCCCCTTTGAAATTTTATGAGAATAATTTTGCGTTACTTTAAAAAAAAAACTAATTTTAGTTTCTAAATATAAAAATTGCAGTTTTTAGTTCTTGATTCTTTTAAAATTATTTTTACTGATAATTTCCTGAATTAAATTTAATTTTGCGTCACTAAAAAATAATTGCTTAAAGTTTCTAAATGTAAAAATTTCGGTTTTTAATTATTGCTACGAAGAGTAATTTCTGGAAATTTGTAAAAAATATTTCGTTCTTTTGAACGTTGAAAATTAATTTTGATTTTTCCTCAGATTCTTCGCTGAAAGGACCTTTTAATGAGGCGGGAAATACGTCATTATTCGATGAGACGATTGGAACATTGAAAATATTAACAACGACGACGAATGACAATGAAACAAGCAATAATAAGGAGTCTTGTGCAGTTCGATCGATTTATGATTTTCCCGATGATCTATTTAGTCGATATGAAAGACAACAAGGAGCTGTTATCTTGCACGCATTTTTTGGCTTCTATTGTTTCCTACTCACAGCATTTATTTGCAATGACTATTTACTGCCTGCGCTTGATTGTATTTGTGCTGATTTGAATATCAGTGCCGATGTTGCTGGAGCAACATTTCTCGCAACAGCAAGTTGCTTTCCGGAATTATTTGTTAATGTTGTTGGGACATTTTTAACTGAATCTGATCTTGGAACTGGCGCAGTTGTTGGAAGTGCAGTTTTCAATACTTTTGTCACGCCGGCTTGTGGAGCTTTATCAGCTGCCGAGGTGAATTATTTATAGTTGATAATTTTTTTTCTTCTTCGCTTTATCCTTTAAATTTTTATTTTTCAAATTATTTCTCTCTTTCTTTTTTTCTTTTCTTATTTTTTCTTTCACTCGTTCATTCATTCTTTTCCTCGCCCTTTCTTTCTTTCTTTTCATTTTTTTCTGTTTTTCTTTCCTCTTTTCTTTTTTTTCTTTCTGTTTTTCTTTTTTCTTCCTGTTTTTCTTTCTTTATTTCTTCAATTTTTTTTTCTTTCTGTTCTTATATTTATAATAATTCTACATTCTACTCTATATTCTTTACGATAATTAACGTTACTGGAAATTATTTATTTATACTGTTTAAAAGATTCGCTTTTTCGAAAATTGAAGAAAATTTTGAAATTGGTAATTTTTTTTAAGGAAAGCCTGAAAAACATGTACAAAGTGCAGAGTGATTAAATTTAATCACAAGATCCTTCGATTATTAATTTTTAATCTTCCGTAATTGTTTACAATAATTATTACATATATCGTTATAATTATTGACGTCAATTTTTTAATTTACGAAAAAAGACGACGAATGAAAAGCAAAAAAAGATAATTTTACTTTTCGTGTAAATATTAGAGAAAATTACAAGTTAATGGAAATTATTGACTTTGGATCGTACAATTTTTCTCGACTTTTGCGACTATTTTAAAAAATATAATTTTTTGGACTTATTTTAAAAAAAAGTGAATTTTTTCTTCCAAATATTGTAATTTAAAATAATCCCCCTTTTTTGGTAAAAAATGAAACCAATTTCGATTTTTATTTGCGTTAAAATAATTACGGGCAAATCTGTGAAATTTTTTACTGATTAATTTATTTAAAATAATTAAAATTGCGAAATATGGAATAATAAAAATAAAATTAGCTCTGGAATAATTGGCATTTTTAAAAAATTTTCTTGAAAATTAATTAATTTTTTCAAGTATTTTGTTAAAATTTTGGAAAAATCAAATTTTGAAGAATATTAATTGCCAATTTTGCAAATACGTGAATTCTCAAAATTTTTTAATAAAGAAAATCTTTTCAATCAAAAATTATACGAGAATAAAAATGAATAAAAATTAGATTCAAAGAATTATATTAAAATATTTTTTAAAAAGGTAATTTTGACAACATTTTCAAATTTCATTATTTTCAATAATTTTATTTTAAATTTTTGATCGACAACTTTCAAAATGCAATCGTTTTGAAAATTGTTGATCAAAAACTTGATTATTTTTTTTCTCTACAAAATTTTTTAAGAATAATTCTAAAAAACAATTTAGACTTATCAAAATATTGTAATATGATTATTTTTTGTAAATGTTTGGATTTTCGAAAAAAGGAATTTTAAATATTGAAAATTATAAAATTTGAAAATGTTTTTTGTAAAAAAAATTGTAAAATTGTAAAAAATTACCTTTTTGAGAAATATTTTAATATAATTCCTTGAATCTAATTATGATTAATTTTTATTTACGCTCATTTTTCATTGAAAACATGTTCTATTAAAAAATTTTGAGAATTCACGTATTTTCAAAATGTGTAATTAATATTCTTCAAAATTGGATTTTCCAAAATTTTAATGAAATACTTGATAAAATTAATTCATTTTTAAGAAAATTTTACAAAATTTAAATTCTTTTTCATTATTTAAATTCTTTAATATTACAGAATTCCATTTTTTTGGAATTTCTTTCTAATTAAGAAATGCTTTATTAGCTTTTAGAAATAATTTGGAAAATACTTGAAAAATAATTATTTTTAAAAAAAGTTATTTATTGTAATTTTTTCAAAAACAATTATTTTCAATATTCTTGATTAATATTTTCAATAATTTACCCTAATTAGTTTTATTAAATAAAAACCAAGAGCTATAGTTACAATCATCATTATAAAGAATTTTATCTTCTAATTGAATTTATTGATTTTTTGTTAAAAATTATTAAAAATAATTAAATTTTCTCAGGGAGTTTAAATTTTAAGAAATAATTAAATTTCCAAAAAGTTGAAATTTAAAAAAATTAACTTCTTCAGGAAAAATAAATAATAATCAGATATTTAATAATATTTATTTAATAAAACTACTTATATTTTAAATAATTTTCCCTTTCCGTTTCTTTCGTCCTTTTTTGTATTTTTATAATATTGACGAGAAATTAATCTCTGCTTTTTTTGTTAACAGGCAATTCACTTAAAATGGGGAATATTGACACGAGATTGCATTATTTATATAATCTCCGTGAGCAGTTTGGTAATTATCATGTGGGATGGAGTAGTAACTTGGTACGAGGCGTCAATACTTTTATTACTCTTTGCCGGTTATTTTAGTATTTTATTCTTCAGCGGAAGAATCTCACGACTATTCACAAATTTTGCCAAAAAACCAAAACTTTCAACTGATAAAAGTGAGTATTTTTAGAAAATTTTTATATCACTCGAAGTATGAATCTTTTATTTTTTTTAAATTTGAGTAACAAATTTTTTTTTCTAGAATAATTTTTGATTCTTAAATTTATTTTTCTGAATTTATTCTTCAAAAAAAAGGTTTCCTTCTTTTTCTTAATAAATATTTCAAAGTTTTACCAAATATTTCTCTTAGCGTGGGAAATTTTATTTATAATAAATAATTTATTTCGTCTAAAATGTTAAGGACCAAAATCTATTTTCATTTAATAGGTAAATAAATTTATTAACAGTGAATTATATGATTTGAATAAAAAAAGAAAATAAATAAAAATACTTGAATATTAATAAATAAACAAATAGTTATTTGTGAAATAAATTTTTTGCTAGTTATAATTAACAATTATCAATTTTTTCTTACTTGGGAAAACAATTCTGTTCCAGTATGTTTTTGACCAAATAAAAATCTCCTCTAGTCAGCAATTTGTTGTTAAATCTTATCAATTTTTAAAATTGTGTGTAAAATTTCGCCTATTCTTCTAAATTTAAATAATATTTTTGCATTATTTTTGTTAATTTTTTTTGTTCAAGTATTCCTCTAATTAATTTTTATTTCTTCCTGCAGGTATGGATAAAAAGAAGCATGACGTTATGCCACATGGAACGTACAAACCATTCTTTCACGGCGAATTGGTGATTGAATATAGAAATAGTTTAGTGAAAACGGCGAATTTCAAAGCAGTCGTGAATGGAGAAATTCCGCATAGTTTAAAAGAACCATTGGAAGTATACGTTGAACCCGGTGAGTAAAATTCGACAAAACGTATGTATTTACTTAATTTAATTCATAAATCATTAATTTATAATTTGAAAAATTAATTTCACAGAGACAATATTCACGTGTCCGAGAAGTTCAAAATTGGCACAATTTTGGTTTCTATTCACATGGCCATTGAGGTTTATTTTATTTTTAACAATTCCTGACACGAGATATCATCGATTTCGTAATTGGTATCCTGGTACATTTATAATGTGTGTCATTTGGATTGCTGTCGCTTCGTATTTAGTTTCTTGGATGACAACAGTCGTCGGCGATACACTTGGAATCCCCGATTCCGTTATGGGAATAACATTTTTATCCGCTGGAGGAAATATGCCCGAACTTGTATCAATTGTCATTCTCTCAAGGCGAAGTGAGTAAACAATATTACAAAATTTCTCGAGATTATCATCTTCGAAAATTTTGATAAAAATCTACGCGTCTCTTTGATCCAATGATACACGTTTAAATGAATGTTATTTTTAAATTACGTTTTGCAATTACGGAATAAGGTGATTTTTTTTCCTTCTCATTGTCATCTTTTTTATCGTACCTTGGAAAAACAAGGTTGACTCATTTTCTATTTCTTTGAAGTTTAATTATGGTTAATGCATTCCTTAAGTTTTATGAATGAAGGCAAATTATTGTTGAATATAAATTTTCTTTTTATTAAAAATATTTTTTATTTGAAAGATTTGCATAGTGGTTTTTTTATTGATTTCTTGGAAAATTTTAATTTCTTTTTTAAAAATTTAGTACAACTTCTTCAAGACAATTTGATTATTTAAAAAAATAATTGATTTTTTCATCGGAGTTCAATTATTTTGAATACAATTTTAATGGAATTCCAGGGGAAATTCAATTATTTATAAATATTTTTTTCAACTTCTTCGAAAGAATTCAGTAATATCAATAAATAGTAAATATTTTACAGGAATTCAATTATTTTGAAATTTAAATACAATTTTAATTAAATTCGTCTTAAAAATTCAATTGTTTTTTTTTAATTTTCGCAGAAATTCAATTATTTGTTGAAATAATACATTTTTTCTCTGGGATTCAATCATTTAAAAAAGTTTAAATAAAATTCTATTCAAGAATTAAATTATTTTCAAAAAATAATTAAATTGTCGATTTACTGAAAATAATTGAATTCTTGTAAAATATTTATAGTAAATATTTTACAGGAATTCAATTATTTGGAAATTTAAATTAAATTCGTCTTAAAAATTCAATTGTTTTTTTTAAATTCAGCAGAAATTTAATTATTTGTAGAAATAATACATTTTCTGCGATTAAATCATTTAAAAAAGTTTAAATAAAATTCTATTCGAGAATTAAATTATTTTCAGAAATAATTAAATTATCGATTTACTGAAAATAATTGAATTCTTATAAAATATTTATTAAAAAATTTTAATATGAATAGAATTCTTTTGAGAAAATGTACTTAAAATTTTATTGAAAAAATGTAATTCTTAACAACATTTGTGGTAAAAATGCTTAAAAATAATTCAATTGTTTTGAAGAATTTATTTTATTTATTTTGAAAATAGAGGAATTTTTTAAAATTAATTTTTACTACAAAATTTGACAAATAATTGAATTAAAAAAAAATTCTTTTACGTTTTTAAAATAATCGTGTTTATTATTATTTGTAATTAACAATTTTACAATTAAATAAAATTCTTATTAAAATTATTCGTAACAAAATAAATTCTTCTAAACAATTTTATTAGTTTTTTTTGTAAATAATTAAATTTCTTAAATTATTTCATTAAAGTTTATAAAAATAATCTAATTTTTAAAAATAATTTTAATTGACATTTTTCAAATTAATTGAAATTTATAAAGAATTTGATTAAAATTATCTTGAGTATATTTGAATTTTTCCTGTAGAAATTTTAATAAAATTGTCTCTAAAAGTAATAATTGAATTTCCTAGAAAAATTTTATTATTTACAAAAATAATTGATTTTACCCCAAAAATTTAATAATTTATAAAAATAATTAATTTGTTTCGTAGAACTTTTTTTGTTAAAATTGTTGAAAATAATTGATTTTTTTTTTAACTCTTGAAAATAATTTAATTTAAATAATATTTTTAAAAATGATTGTATTCTTTCCGGAAGTTTTATGAAAATTGTATTGAAAATAATTTAATTCCTAAGAAGCATTTTATTATTTATGAAAATAATTGAATTCTTTCGAAACATTTTACTAGTTATGAAAATATTTAAATTCTTGTAAAAAAAATTTTTATTTTTGAAAATAATTTAATTCTTTCGTATGAATTGAACAATTCATAAGAATAATTAAATTGTTTTGAAGAAATTTTATTAAAAATTTGGAAAATGATTTTTTAAAAAAGAATTTTATCAAAATTGTTAAAAATTATCGAAGTCAATTAATATTTTTTAAAAATAATTGTATTCTTACGAGAAATTTTATTAAATTTTTTGAATGATAATATTAAACAAGAACATTTAATATGTTCTTAATGAGTGAATTCTTTAAATTTTAAATCTGTTGATTTAAAAAATGATGTAAATTCCTGAAAACAAAACTTTTCAATTTGCAAAATAATGAGAATATCATTTGCTGGTTTATTATTAATTAATTTTGAAATAAGACATTAAAATTCGACCGAAATGAAAATTTGCTTCAAATTTTTAATTATTATTCTTTCATTAGATCATGGAGACATGGCAATGAGTAATACTCTAGGAGCAAATACTCTGGACATTCTTTTCTGCCTGGGCCTGCCATGGACAATAAAAGTATTATTAAGTGGAAAAAATGTACAAATTCAAAGCGGCGCCATCGCCTATAGTGTATTAGCAATAATAATTTGTGTCGTAGGTTTTTACGCAGTCACCGCTTACTACGGATTTAAATTAAATAAAAAAGTAGGGCTGGCATGTCTAGTTATGTACACCATATATTTAATCATCGCCATTCTATTAGAATTGAATACATTCTTCTTTGTCAATTGGCCAATGTGTGACGATTGATAATAACTAAAGGAAAAAAAAGTATTTTTTCATGGTCACAAGTTGAAATCTTTCATGGAAAAAAAGAAATTTTTAATTTGTAATTAATTCATTAATTACAAACAAAAAATCTACGTAAAAGTAGACAAAAGGAATAAGAGATTTAAAGAAAAGTTGAAAACGAAAGGAACACATTGTTAACGAGTTGCTTAAGGGGGAAAAAAAAGATTTACATAGCAACTTTTTTTTATGAGGCATGAAAGAAATCTATTTTTTCTTCAATGAAGAAATATCAATAGATTAATTACTAGGTAATTTATTAATAACTACAGAAGGAATTATTTTAAATTCTGCTACCTTAAAGTTAACAGAAGTAAAAGTTTCGCAAAATTTTTATCGATTGATAAATTTATTATCATGTCAATAATAAATAGATGTTATCAATTCAATAATAAATAAATTGGCAAATGATTTATTTATCTATTTAGATAGATTAATTGATATTATTAGCTAATTGAGTAGCTAAATATCTTAGCTGAATAATTTTCAGTAAATTTTACTGAATTATGAACTTTAAGGAGAAACGATTTGAAATATTCTTTCCCACTGTACTAATATACTAAAAATAATAACAAAAATAAGAAGAAATAATAGTAATATTAATAATAAGAATAGTAATCATAATGATAATTAATAGTTGATAATTTTTTTATATTGAAAGCGATATTATGTATTTATATATTTATGTGCAAAGAACTGACATATTTATAGACGCGCAACGAATCTTTGTTAGGCTTTTTTTTCTAAATAAACAAAAAGTGAAATAAAAATCTGAATTTCTTATTCGGAAACATTTTAATAGACGCAAAAAAATTTTATCAAGCTTTGAATCTTTTTCTAAATCTGATTTTTTTTAGGAAAGGATTTATTCTTAAGGAAAAATTGAGATAAATAAGAAATACGAATTTCGGTAGAAAAGTAACTTTCTATTGGCAATAATAATCACTTCTCTTTTTTTTAAATAGTGACAAGAAAATTTGTTGCAGTGGCAAACAAAAAAAAACAATATTACAATATTTCGTTTGTTTTTCTTGCATTCAGAAAATTTTTTTTTTCGTGAAACACACAAATCTCGCTATTTGAAAAATATAACACTTGAACAATATTATTTATATCTATACATATAACAATTTAACAAAATTACAACAAATAACGTGTTTGATTTTTTAATATTAAAATTTGCGATAAAATTTCTATAAATATTTAAAATACACTATTCCTATATAACAAATAATAGAAATAACAAGTTAACATTAAATTACAATAACGAATATTTCTGAAGAATTATCTACATTTTACAAAACAGTTGAAGAAAATGTAAATCAAGTTTATTTTACAATAAGGATTATTTTATTTTTTAAAAATTATAGAATTAATTATTATTATTATTATTATTAATAATCGATATTCATTTTATTGATAATTTATTATAATAAAAATAATAAAATTAGTAATAATAATAATAATAATATAATTATAATGATAATAATACAATTATTATCATTAATTAAATAATATTTACTCAATCAAAAAAAAAAAATGGATATGTTTTTTCAATAAATCTATTGAAAGTGACATTCATTAAAATTTGGACATTCGCATATAATTATTTTCATTGTATACCTGAGAAATGCAATGTCCCTTAAATTTTGCATTCGCTTTAAACATTTTGATAAACTTTTTCGTTTTTTTTATTCGTCTTCAAGAATTTTGATAATTCGATTTTCTTACAAGTAGAAGAATGAATTATTTAAATTTCCACATTTTTTGTTCGTTCTAACGAAAATATCATTGATTAACTTATTTAATAACAGTTTAATTATTTTAAACATAAAATTTTCCAAAAACAAATAATTTAATTATATTTTTTATTATTTTTAATTGTTTTTAATTCACATAGAATAGAACAGAGAGAAATTAATCCGATAATGTAAATTAATTACAAAGCGAGACGCGTGTATTTCTAATTAAATTTTTTTTTCATAAAAAATCTTTTCCGATCCTCTTTTCTCAATTACAAAAAAAAAATTAGACAAGCAGTCAATTGGCTTTGATCTATTATTATTTATAAAGATGTATGAAACAATTTATTCCTCAATGAGGCAGCAGTGTAATTAGCTCGTAGAAAATAATTTTTTTTTCGTCCTTTCTTTAGAAATTAGTGCATTGTAAACAATTTAAACTCGTTTTGAAAAAGAATTTTTTTTTCCCTTTTTACAATTAAATGGAAAAGAACAATTTTTTGGGAAAAAGAAACATTTGCTTTCTAAAAATGAAAAAAATTCTAATTTCTCGGATAAAAATGAGAAATTTTGCTGCCATTGGAAAATGATATTTTTGTTATTATAATTGTAATGTATTTCGATAAATGTATGGAAAGGACTATTTAATTAATACTCCGGAAGATAGAACGCTTATCGAAAACTTGGTAATAAGCATCACTAATCTGACAAAGTTTTTTTTTTTTTTAATTATCTTTTGCGTTTATTTGAAAAGAGTGCCTTCTGAATAGATGTTAATGATAAAGTTTCGCTAATTACAATCCATACGTGAATCACGGCATGACAACTAAAAAAAAAAGAAGAATTAAAATTCTTTTATCGCTAATCTTCGCGGTAGTATCTTCCGTCGACAATTATTTATGAAAATCATACTAAGCATTTGATTTTTAATCGCCAGAATTATATTGCTTTCGATGTCGATGAGGCATAAAAACCTAATAAGGCTGAAAGCTTATTTATTATCATTATAACAAGTTTCGAGATAATTTGATAATAACACTAATAAATCTGTCTATGTATAATTAACTATTATGTTTCTATAGTCAAAGAAGATTTTTTTTTGTACTCGATCTATTAACTAAATATTAATGAATTTTTCTTAATTGTCAATTTTTTATTTATTTATTTATTTATCTTTTTTTTGACTTTGAAATGGCGAAATACTGAAAAGTCCCTCGGTACTCGAGTTTCTATTTATATGAATTAAAATTATCTAGATATAGTAATCGCGATGATTTTTATTGTTGATAAAAATTTTGTCACGATTTCCCATCGCGGAATAAAATTTTCCTCATTACATTATGTATATAGGATTATTAAAATTTCTACAAAAAAAAATTATAGATTCCTTTTTGTTTGAATAATTTGAGAATTCTTATTTTTTATTGCGTTTTATTCTCGAGATTTATTTAATATTATTATTAATTATTATAATTTTTTTTTGTTTATGAAAAATTTCGCATAATTTTAATTGGTGCACAGATAGCGCTTACAAAGTTCTCAGTGTTTCTTGAGAATAAATCAAATATGTGTGCTCCGTTTAGGAACATTATTGATGATAATTCTTTTTTTTCTTTGTCCTTTTAAAAAAAGAAAATATTTTGAAAAAATTTTTTCTTATAGACGAAAATTACAAAAATTCATTTGAAAAGAATTTAATTTTTTTTTTTAATGGAGAATTTCAATTTTCGGAAAGAATTCGAAGAGGAAAGAAATGAATATTAATTAAATTCTAAAATTGGAAAATATTAGATATTTCTAAAAAGGACAAAAATTCCTACGTAATATTTGCATTTTTATATGTGTAAATGGACCTCAGTATTTACTAATAATGATTTTATCACCTTAATGTTGATATGACACTATAAAATTAAGGATTTTCTTTCTTGTTTTTAATCAGAAAAATCGTCATATTTTAGTCTAAGAGTTATTGCAGAAAATGAAATCGAAGGCACACGTTATATGAGAAATAAAAAGAGAATTTAATTCACCATATTCTTGATTGATGAAAGAATTTAAAAGCGGATTTTAAAACGCTGACATAATTGCGATAATATAATTTGTCTACTGGCGAGAATTTGAATGGAATTCTTTTCTTTTCAGAAATAAAATAAAATTTTTTACACATTCACTGAGCACATGTTTTATCTTATCAAGAATATATTGTCATCTTTCGTATTTGCCTTGCACACTATATTTCAAGTTGCTGAAAAGGCATTGAAATTTGTTAACAAATATTTTTAAATATTGAAATATCAAATCAATCAAGAGAAACAGATTTTAAAATGATTAAATTTTCAAAGAGGTAAATTATACCAAGAAATAAATTTATTTAGGTATTAAATATTAAATAAAAAAATTTATGAAATTTTTTAGAAATAAATATTATTATAAATTCAAAATTATTATAAATTATTATAAATATTATTAAATAAATATATCAAAAAGAGAACAAAGCGTGCCTTCGATTAATATAGTTAATTTGATGATAAACTCTGAATGATACTCGTATAAAATGTATTTTTTAAGAGTTAATCAAGTTCATAAGAATTCTTAAGATTGGCAATCTAAAAACACTTTTCATATTATATTCTAGATTGACTGTCGCAGTTTATATGTTACTTATCACTTTCCCGCTTATAAAATTTTACTATATTTTAGTAGTTTTTTTATTAGAGTTCTTTTCACGTTAATTTCATTATTAATAAGAAAAATCAAAACTATTTTTAATTATTTTAATACATTTCTTTAATAATTAATATTAATAATTATTATTATAAAATAAAAATATTAAACATTATATTACGATTATTGAAATATTTTACAGTTATTAAATACATAATAATAATTGTAATATACAATAATGAATATTTTACTCGTATTAATGTCCTTGTTTTGCGATTTCTGTTCGCATTTTGAAATTCGTTGTTCTTTGCTTTTCTGTTTCGTAACTTTTATAATAATATTTATCTTTTTAATTGCTTTGAATTTAAAAACGAATGTAAATCCTTTTTAATTTGATTTAATTTAATTTAATTTAATCATAATCAATAAATAATTAATTTAACCAATAATTTAATTTAATTCTTCATTTAATTCTTGCGAAGAATTGTAACAAAGGTTTTTAAAAATTGAATTATTTTGAAGAATTTTATTGATTCTTTTAAATAAACGAGTTTTACAATAATTTTAACTGCAAATTGTAAATGTAATTGAATTTTACTAACAATTTCGATTAAATTTATAAAATAACTGTTTTCATAAATAATTGACATTAAAAATTTATTTATTGAATTTTATTAAAATTTCTAAGGAGAAAATTTTATTTCTTCTCAAAATTTTATTTTAATTAAAAAAAATATTAATTTAATCAAGAAATTTCTAATTGCAATTATTAACGAACACAATTTTATTATTTTACAAATTTTATGTAAATTGTTCGTAAAATCCAATTAATTGCAAATTTTAAAAGTAATTGAATCTTACGAACAATTTCAATTAAATTTATAAAATAATTCTTTTCGTAAATAATGGGAATTAAGAATTTTCTTATTGAATTTTATTTAAATTTGTAAGGAAAAAATTTGTATTCTACTTGGAATTTTATTTCGATTTAAAAAAAAATGAAATTTATTCAAGGAATTTTACTAAAACATGAAAATAATTGAATTTTGACAATAAATTGAATTCTTTCAAAACGTTTTTTTATTTTCTTTCAATATAATCCATTTCGTTAATTTAAATCTTGAATTTTGTTAAAGTATATTAAAATTTTTTATAAAAAAAATTGAATTCTGTGGAACAATTTTATTAGACTTTACATATAAATAATTTTTTTTTAAGAATTCGATTTAGTTTTATTTAAAAATCTTGTAGTATTTGAAATAATTTTAATTAAAAATATCGAAAATTAATTTTACATTGAATTTCTTTCAAATTTTCATAATAAACTTGTTTGTCAATTATTTTTACTTAAAAAAAAGATTATTGAACTTTGTTAACATGTTTTTGGAAGCAATTTGATTCTTCCTAGAAATTTACAAGTTTTTGAAATTTATCAAGATTATATTTTGCTAATAATTAATAATTAATAATCATAGAAAAAAATGTTATCAAAATTTTTTTAGCTCGCCTAAAACTTGATTATGATAAACAATTTACCATAATTGTATTTTTATTTTATTATAATTATTAATGATTAATTGCAAATTGTTTTAAAATTTGAGGGAAGTTAACTACTGTAAAATTTAAATTATTCTATTTTATTATTTTGTATTCATATTAGAATTAATTAAAATTTACCTTGTGAAAGAAAGTTTTAAAAAATTTTAGTGTATTTTGCTTTTTATATTTTATATTTTAAAAGTTTTAAATTATTTGTTTTTTTTTGTAAAAGTTCTGCAGCTCTTAAGAATTCTTACACTCTACAGTAAAATAGTAAAATTTTTACGCTTCTTTGCTACCTATAACGGCATTTTGAGCGCTACTATAGTGACATTAACAATGTTCAATAAGAGTAAAAAAAAATCAAGAATAAAAATCATATCTTTGAAAATCGTAATTAATACGTTAAGATTCGAATTTCAATTTTTCTTAATTGTAGTGAACATTGTTAAGGTCAAGTGAGCAAAATCGCAAATGCGATCGAGAGAATAGAATAGAATCTTGCTCTATCACTAGCTATTTTTTTTTTAATCGCGAGATGATAGTTACAAGTAATTTTTTTTCATATTTTCGATTATAAATATTTAATATATAGAATTTAGTAATAATTCTAGAATCATTTTTTTTACGTGAGCAATATGAATATGATTAAAAATACATTGGAGGGACAAATGGCAATGAACTATCACGTTTGTCCATCAAAAAATGCACTATTATAATTTACTGATTATTAATTTCAGTTTTAATTTTTTTTTTATTATTCAATTTAAAGTGTTGTATGCTCGCACTTGTTTTCTTTTTTTGTTTGCCGAAAAAGTCGAAAAGAATTTCGACGCAGGGACTATTTATAATAATAATTATTATTATTTTGAAAATATTATACGAATAGTAGAAACACAGTGCTATAATGTTGTTCGTTGTGTTTCACTTGGTCAAGCCAGTTAAAAATTTTTTTCTCATCTTTATTTTTAAAAAATGTCGCGTTTGACATATTTTTATTCAAATATTCGCTATTATTGTAATCACATATTCGTTTTTAACGGTTATAGAGACATTTTTTTTTCAATTTCGTTCGACAAATTATGTCTGAATTTGAAAATTCTTTTCAATTTTCGTTAAACTTATTTTCTTTACTATAGCGATTATGTAGTATGCGAATAATTAAAAAATAAGAAATTTGGCCAAGTATAAATAGTGTTTTTTTAAAGGCATGAACGAATATTTATTTTTTTTTAAATCGCCAGTTAATTGGTTTTAATTCGTTTCGAGATTATTTTTTTTTAAAAATTATTCGAAGTATCACTTTTATTGTTTATCAATTGTTTTTTTTAGGGGATTGTTTTCCCTTGTAATAATAGTGAATTATGCTTCTTTGTTTAAAATTATTATCGTCGTTGATTATTGTTTTTTTGTTTTGGAGTTACAGACGATATTTATAGTGTTTTTGTTGTTTTGGGAAGCACATTTAAGCGGTACAGGATTATTCATTTTGAAATCATAGATAAAAGGCATGAATTTCTCACTGTATTTGGCAGAAAGAAAGCTTCTGGCTTCCTTCTTTGCTCTGCTCCTGTTCTTGGCTGATGCCACCTTCACTTTTTGGACTGGATGCACCGCCTTCTTCAATTGAGCCCCCACGACTTCCGTGGGGGCAAATCGATTGTCATCTAAGTGCCAAAGTTGATACCATCGGTGGTCGGGACGGTTTATTTTCCAGTATCCTCTCAATTTCCGTCATCATTGTTGTATTTAATTTTGGAATGAGCTGAAAGGGAAAAAATAACCGAATTAATCTTATTAATTTATCTTTTTTTAATGCAACGACACCATGAAACTAAATAATATCGTAAATATTGAGTTTTCCTTTTTCTTCAAGTTTTTTTGGTTTTTATGTATTAATTTGTTTTATAAATTAAGTACGTAAAGTAGCACATGGAATAAAGGTTTTTATTTTCTATCGTTCGGCTTCTTTTATTACAAACAAAATTATTAAAATCTTCCGAAAGTTTTGCGAATTTAGATACTTATTTTGAGGTTATAATAAATAAACAAACGACAAGTGACTATAAAGCAAGGTTGAGTAGTAATGCATCGTAAGATGAACGACATTTCTCATTGGCTCTGCTGAATATTACCAACCAATCAAAATCGAGTTTACTCGCAACTACCCAACCCTGTCTTATCGTCACTCTAGTGAGCGCACTTTGATTGTCATTCTTGCGCGGATCGTGCGTGTGTCAATTTATTCTTCTTCTTTCGATCAAAAGCGAATAAAAAGTAATAGTTTTCTGGAATATTTTCCCTTCTCGGAACATTCTAAGACTAATTTTGCGTCGTTTATGATAATAAAATAGTTGCCGCGTTCGCTAATCGTGTGTCTTTTTTCTTAACCGTTAGACCTTGTTTTTTCGACTCTTCGGGTTTGTTTTCATTTCATATACTCAAAAACAGTGTGTATCGGGAATATTTTGCAAATTTCTTGTTTAGTTTTCAGTAATAAACTTTAATATCGTGTAATATTCGGAATAACGTAGCAAATCTTTTAATAT
Organism: Leptopilina myrica (nomen nudum); assembly: GCA_032872475.1. NCBI lineage: Eukaryota > Metazoa > Arthropoda > Insecta > Hymenoptera > Figitidae > Leptopilina > Leptopilina myrica (nomen nudum). The sequence goes on from CM065459.1 coordinate 9,565,277, forward strand.
TTCCTTATCCAATTGTCAAAGAGTGCGATTACTAGAAATTTCCCTACTTTATCAATTACGAAAAATTCGTGATTCTTTTTATATTATTAAGAATTCGTGATTAGTTAATGTTTTGCATACTCTTCAAAAAATCAGGGAATTGTTCGTTTTTTAATAGTTTAATATTTAATTGTTGAAAAAAGTATTCTTTCTTCAGAAGTTACTTAGCAAAGTGGAGGGGGGAAAAACGAGTGTTTCTAGAAATGGCCACCAACCAGAAGCGCTGCGGTCGAAAGAAGGTTCATTCAACAATGTTTACCGAGCGACCGCACCCTGACGTTCAGTTTCGCGCGCGCCAAATTGTCGCAGTCACATTCTGGGCAAATACGCTTTGAAATCTTTAATTATTCGAGTACACTTTCCCGAATAATTAAAGTTTTCAAGAAAATTGTCCAATATTATCAATATCATTCAATTTCGGCCTAATTTTTATCTAAATTCAAGTAAACTAAACTAAAAACGGTATTTCGCTTTTTATTTAACATTGTCGTTGACTTAACCTCGTGGTGTCTGTGGATTTTGGAAAATTCTATTTTTTAAATAAAATGTACGTTAGTTCTGACAAATTGTTTCTATGCGAAGTCATTTAAGGAGAAGAAATGAACATTAGAGGCGAGTACTGTTAAAAAATGTGTGATTCTTTTTTTTGTGTTAAAAATTTCTATTACTTAGTGATCTTTGCGTGGACAACTTGTGAAATTGACGACTGATTCTTGTGATAGTGCTTTTCTCTCAAGAAAAGAAGATTGATGTGCAGCAATTCTGAAAATTCGCCCGATCGTTAAGGAAATCCCAAAGAAGTCAACGACCGGTGAGTCATTTACTAATTTTATTCAATCTATTCAAAGTGCGGGCAAAAATTGTCAAAACAAAACTATAGACAAAAAGTCTGCTCGACCAAAACTTTCGATTTCGTTTATAATTTTTCGTTGGTGCGATACTTTTTTAATTGAAAAAGCAGGTATCGAAAAAGTAATTAAATTCGAAAACATTTTCTCACCTGCAAACTTTGAAGACTCTCGTAGAGTTGTTCTATGCTTGACGCTCCAAGAAGAAGGCACTGAACACTCTCGTTCTTCAATGTCCACGCAATTGCCAATTGTGTAAAGGAACAACCGAGTCTTTCTGCCAAAGCGCAAACGTCCCTTAATTTATCCGAATATTTTCGTGCCGGTGGTTCTTCGTCCGTCGACTTTTCCTTCCAATCGGAACCCTAAATCGAAATAATTATTATTTTTCCCTCACAGCTTTTTTATTCGGAAAATTAAATTTCCTTTTTTCTGTATATAAAAATTTTATGTGCCAATCTACTCAATTATTACGATGAAACGCACCTCTTTGTATAAAGATTGGGTTTCATCTTCTGTCCAACTGAATGAGGAATATTTATTCTGAAAATACAAAGCGATTACAACGACACGTTTTCACGAACACGACAATTAAGACACTAAACAATTTTTTTTAAACTTAAAAAAAAATTTACGAATTTACTAATTATCAGATTTATTAATTTTTTAACGATTAAAAAATATTTTTATTCAAAAATTATGTAAATGAGAAAAGAATATTTAAATTTACAATTTCTTTTGATGATATTTAATTTCTCGAGAGTTTTTTCTTTTTGACATTTTTTGCTCTTTTAAAATATGAATCGACGACATTCCATATTCGTTAGTTTCGCATATATACAAAATATATTACTTGTCACTTTCTTTTATGTCTATATATATACGTTTCAAGAAAAAAAAACGAGAGAAATATGAAATTCCTACTTGTGCAGAAAGAAAAATTTTTATCGACATATATTTCTTACTTTGTATGAAGATCTAGATAAAAGAGAAGACATTCCCTCTTCAGGTTTTGATGAGCTCATGCCTATTGTAATTGTGGACCATGCCATTAGTCCCACACCTGTCAATGAAACATTAAAATCCCCCGAGGGAAAAAAATTGTAATTAATTTTTATAAGTAATTTAGTTTAAGCAGAATAATTAAGTAGGTTTATTAATTAGTCATTCATTAGTATTATTAGGTGGTAATTAATTATTATTAATTTGTAATTCATTAGTATTATTAATTTTTAAGTCATTGGTATTATTAATTAATAATTAATAATCAGAAAAAAATATATTTCTATTTTCGATAGATGGAAATAATAATAATAATAAATTGGATATTCTTACCAATTTTATTGTACAATTCGGGCATATAAAGTTCTGGTTTGTCTCGATAAAAAAGATGATATTCCGCTTGCTCGACAATTGGTGTTACACAATTAAATTGCCTGCAATTGGTGTATGCTTCCATAATTTCAACAGGAGTCCATCTCGATGTTCCCCAATACATCACCCAACCTTTACCAATTACATAATTCATTGCACGTACTATTTCTGAAAGAAGAAACACCGAATTATTTATTATCTCTCTTTCTTTTCTGCCTCAAATGCAATTTCAAGGTCGAATTCGTATATTTTTATATGCCGGAAAAAGTGAACTAAATTCGAATAGAAAATTGTAGGTGAGAATTATACAAAAAAGTTTTTATTTTTCAGTTACATTTTAGTAAAATAAAATTTTTTTTCGTAAAAACGAAGTTAAAGTCCGCAACGTTTGTCAACGAAAAAAAATTTTAATTAATGCATTGAAATATTATTTTTAATTTAATATTTAATTGTTAAATATAATTATTATCAAAATATAAACATCAATATTTTTTTTTTGTAAATATTTTTGTGACAATATTGTTGCGACATTTTTAATTGAGATTTACTAAGTGAACAATTATTTTTGCGTTAAACAACGTTGTGGACTTTAATTTTGTCGTAAAATTGCAAAAGTGGATTAAAAAAAATAATAATTTATAATTTATAATAAATAAAAATAAATAAAATGAAAATAAAAAATAAACTTTGATGTAGTTTCATACCTTCCATAGGACACATTGGATCAACTTTATGAATCATAACAATGTCAATGTACGTTAATTGTAATCTCGCTAAAGATGCTTGCACAGACTCGATAATGTGCTTTCGTGAAAGTCCCCTGCCTTCCGTTCTGTCAATTAAAATTACAATACGTTATTTTCGAAAATTTATTTCTCTGTTTTGTTAAAAAAAATATTTATAAGCGCTTTTTATTTTGCATTGATGTTTCATCATTACTGTTTTTTTTCAACAATATTTAACCATATTCTATTTTTTTCACTGTAAAATTTTCGACATTCAATTTGAACGAAATTTCTTCTACTGTTTTAATTCTTAAAAAAAATATAGTGAAAAAAAGTCCTAAAGTTTCGAACGTTCTAATGAACGACAATATTTTTTTTACTTCTTGTAATTTGTATTTCTTTACAAAAGAATTATTTATTGGATTGAAACCAACTAATTATAAACTAAATATTGTTTAATTTTAATTATTTCTCTTTTTTGTAAAGTAATTTAAAAAAAAACTAAAGGTTGAAAAATTTTCCGTTCATTTGAACGTTCGAAACTTTAGCCACATAAAAAAATTAAAAAATACTGATTTAGAAAATAATTTAAACTTTCACGAAGAATTTTATTTGGTTTTGAAAATAATTAAATTCTATTATTTATGAAAATAATTGAATTGTTTCCAGAATGTTTATTAAATTTGAAAAAATAATTGAATTATTTTGAAAAATTTATATGAAAAATTTGTAAAAATAATTGAATGCTTTCGTAAAATTTAATAATATAAAAATTTGCTTTTAAAATAATTAAACTTTTGCGATTAATTTTATTTATAAAAATAATGGAATTACTTCGTAGAAATTAATTAGAATTTTTGAAACAAATTGAATTCTTTTGAAAAATATTTCTAAAGGCGGTGAAAATAAAAATTGAATTTTTGCAAACCATTTTTTAATTTTGCAACATCAACAATTTTATTATAATAATTGTAATTTATAATTTTATTATTAAATTTGATTAAAAATCATTGATAAAAACGAAATTAATTCTGCCAAACAATTTTATTAGTTTTTGTATTTAATTAAATTCTTTTGAAGAATTTCTTTATGTTTTTAAGAAAATAGTGCAGTATTTTAAATAATTATAATTGAAAAATATGAAAGTAAAGTTTGATAAAGAAATTCTTTCAAGTTTTTATATTAAATGTGTTAGTTAATAACAACAATTTTCTAATTTTAATTAACTTTTATTATTAAATGTGATTAAGATTCTTTTTTCTTAACATTTCTCTTTCTTTTTAAAAATTTATTACAATTTTACGATCCTAAAGTTCTGCGAACGTTCAAATGAACGAAATTTATTTATTTTTTCCAAAAATTAAATTTTTTTTGCAATTATTTTGCTTCACTATCCAAAAAATTTATCACTGCGTTTGTAAAAGTACAATTTAGTCTTTAAATTTTTTTATGATTAAAAACTTAATAAAATATCTTCAATAAAAAATATTTCGTTTATTTTAACTTTCAAAACTTGGGGATTATACAATTTTCGAAAAAGTTTTTTTGAAAATATCGTAATTTTTCAAAAATTGTAATTAAAAAATTTAAAAGTAGAATTTTCTTCAAACTTTTAATATAATCGTGTTTGTTTATAATTGTAATTGAAAATTTTATGATTGAATTTTATTCAATTTTTATGGAAATAATTGAATTTTTTTTCGAATTTTATTACAATATTTGAAAACATTTGAATTCTTATAATAAAATGTTATAAAAACTTTTAATGTGGTAATTGAATTCTGTCGAAAAATTTTATTAAATTTTGAAAAATATTTAAATTCTTTCGAGAATGTTACAATTAAAATTTGTAAAAATAATTTAATTCTTTCGTGAAATTTAATTAAAATTTGTAAAAAAATTATGTCCCTAAAGTTTCTAACGTTCAAATGAACGAAATTTTTATTCTTTTTAATATTTTTCAATATTATTATCTTTAAGACTTTAAATGACAAATTTTAAAAAATTTAACATAAATATTGAGAAAATAATTAATTATTTATTTGTAAATTAATATTTTCTACTATAATTCAAAACATAAAAAAGTAATTAAAACATTTGTTCATTTGAACGTTTAGAACTTAAGAGACATCAAAAATTGAATTCTTTTAAAATTTGTAAAAGAATAGTTTAATTCTTTCTTGAAAATTAATAAAAATTTGTCGAAATAATTTAATTCTTTCTTGAAATTTAATTAAAATTTGTAAAAATAATTTAATTCTTTCGTAAAATTTAATTAAAATTAGTAACAAAAATTATGTCCCTAAAGTTTTTAACGTTGAAATGAACGAAAATTTTTTTCTTTTCAATATTTTTCACTGTTATCACCTTTAAATGACAAATTAAAAAAAATTTAACATAAATATTGAGAAAATAATTTATTATTTATTTGTAAATTAATATTTTCTACTATAATTCAAACATAAAAAAGTAATAAAAACATTTGTTCATTTAAATTCATTTTGAATTATTTAGGGACATAAAAAATTTGAATTCTTTCGTGAAATTTAATTAAAACTTGCTTTAAATCATTAAATAATTGAATTTCATTTAAAAAAGATGTTAAAATTTCGTTTTTCCTAATTTTATGCTCTTGTATATACAGAAAAATGTTTTCCTTATCTGCAGCAATGCAGAGAATAATTTAAGAGACAATTCATCTAGAGAAGGGGGAGAAGATTACATTTTTGTCCCAAAAGTCAATGATGAGGAGAGAAATATTTTCTTCTTGAGGTCGAAAGAATAAATTTTTTTCTCTTTTTTCGTTTATTTAAACTCACTTGGTGTTCCAGTATATTTTCGTTGTAACGACATAGCTGGAACGATTCCAGTTCCGACGCGAGAGAATTCGTCCCAATTGAATTTCAGCCTTGTGCCCACTGTGGGCTTCACTCAAGTCAAACACATTTATCCCACTGTCATAAGCAAGTGTCACAACGGCTTCGGCTGTTTCTTCGTTATTCGCTCCTCCAACACCTCCGAACGTTGTCCACGTTCCTATAAATATTGAAAACAAATCAATAATTTATATTTATTACAGTAATTCCTAAACAATGCTAAAACGAACTTAAAACCTAAATAAAATTTTTTTTCTATTAATTATTTATTTAAAAAAAAAATTTGCTCAGAAATGGTTAATTTTTACACAAATGGTTATCACGAAGTCGAAGTTCACAACGTTTATCAACGAAAAAAAAATTTATTTAATGCAATATTATTTTTAACTTAATATTTAATTGTAAAATAATTATTATTAAAATATAAACATGATTCCTTTAGTTTATTTAAATTTTTAATTTAGTTTAATTTTTATTTTTATTTATTACTGTGTCATTTTTGATTAATTTACTAAGTGAACAATTTTTTTCGTTGATCAACGTTGTGGATTTCAACTTGGTAAATTATTACACAAAAGTAAAAAAAAATTAACTTGTAATGTAGTTTTTTAATTATGTTAAATTGCTAAAAAGTTAGTAGAATTTATGTCTATTAAATATTACGAAGTTGAAGTTCACAACGTTTATCAACGAAAAAAATTTATTTAATGCAATATTATTTTTAATTTAATATTTAAATGTACAACAATTATTTTTCAAAAATAAACTTGAATTTTTTTTGTTTAAAAATGTTTGTGTCAATATTGATGCATTATTTTTAATTAATTTACTAAATGAACAATTTTTCATCGTTTATCAACGTTGTGGACTTCAACTTGGTAAATATTTTAGTAATTTTTTTCACAAATAATTATATTTTTGGCTAATAAATTAGTTGTTTTCTAGTAATAATTATTTGGAATAGGTTTTTCTTTTTACTTATTTAATTTTTTAGTTTCTTATAATTAGTATTTTTTTTAATTATTTTGTATTATGAATGAAATTAATTAACTAATTTATTTATTTAACAATTTATACGGGGTAAGAAATTAATTCTTATAACTAAAAAAAAATTTTTAATTCAGGTACACTACTTTCGATTTCAATCAGTAAATTTTGAAAAATATATTTAATCAGAAAAAAATTTCCTTCATTTGAATACGTTCAGAAGTTTATAGAAAATTTTGTTAATTAAAAGTTAATGAGTCCACAAGTTTGATGAATGAAAAAAGTTTAATTAAATATTATATTACTCAAAAATAAAATGCAACATAAAATCATGAAGCTGAAAAGTCCGCGAAGTTTTTAAAAAACGAAAAATTGGAAAGGAAGCTTTTTTCAAGCTTAATTGATTTTTAATTTTTATGTTAGTTTATTACTCGAAAATGAAAAAAATCATCTTATTTTTTTTTAAACAGTTCTGAACGTTCAGATGAACGAAATTTATTTATTTCTCATTTAAAATTAAATTTTTTTATAATAATTTTACGTCTCTGTCAAAAAAGTTGAGAGCCTAAAGTTCTGAACGTTTAAATGAACCAAAATTTATTTATTTCTTCTGAAAATTAAATTTTTATTGCTATTATTTTGCGTTACTATCCAAAAAAAATTAATAACTGAGTTTCTAAACGTAAAATTTTAGTTTTAAAATTTTTTTATGATTAGTAATTTATTAAAATATCTTCAATAAAAAAGTATTTCGTTCATTTGAACGTTCAAAACTTGAGGATCATAAAAAGTTAATTATAAACTTTTTAAATGTGAAATTAAAGTTTTTTATTTTAATGCAAATTATTCATTCATAGAAATATTTTTAGTTAAAAATAATTCGTTCAGTTGAACGTTCAAAAATTGTAGGGAAATTTGCGGACTTCGCTATACAAAGATGAATAAAAAAGGAAAATTTTTATTTGAAGCAAAAATAATAAATATTATCTTATATTTATAAATTTTAATAATTATAATAATATAAATTTTTTCTAATTGTGGGTTTTTATAATAAAAATTGAACAATTCGGAAAATTTTGTAAAAGAATTTTAGATTTGTAAATTTCAGTAAAAATTTACAAAAAATTTTTTTCCCTTTGTAAACTTTCTGTGTAAAAAATAACGATTATAGTTTTATTAAAATAAATCTTGATATTTATGTTACTTTATTGGTCGATAATTTGGAATATATTTTATTTGAAAGAACAGTAAGTTGAAGAGAAATATTTTAGTGGATTACAAACATCCCTTTACAATCTCGGATATCTTCCTTCTAAAGTGCAAGTTCACAAACGAAATTTTCTCCTCCACATCTATACTGAAGCTCATGAAAAATTCCCCTTTTCTTTCGAACATCCTCATGAAAAATTTCTCAATCTTTTTCGAATACGTTCCCTCCCAGAAGGGATTTTTTTTTCTATCAAAATTCATCACTTCGATCGGAAGGTATAAGTACCTTTTATTCATTTAAATGTAGCGCCAGTTTTACAATTTAAAAATTCTTTGAGAAATATTTTTTGTATTTTATATGAAAAATGATAATTATTCGCTCTCAAAAATTGTTTAAAAAATAAGATCCTTGTTTTTAATGTTGAAATGAAGGAAATTTATTTATTTATTTTTTCTAAAAATTAAATTTTTATTGCAATTATTTTGCATCACTGTAAAAAAAAATTAATTACTCAGTTTCTGAAAGTAAAATTTTTATTTTTAGATTTTTTTATGATTAGTAATTTATTAAAATATCTTTAATAAATAATAATTCGTTCATTTTAACGTTCAAAACTTTGGGGTTTATAAACAATTGTCACGATTGTCGTTTTTCGAGACAAAAATTTTTGTTCTGAATTGAAAATAAATTCTATATAAAAAAGTTCGAAGTAGCTCAGTGTTTTTGGAAAAAGCTTTTCTATTATTTTTATTTTTGTCATATTTAAAGTCTTTTCTAATTTAGATGATAAATTCTGCAGAGAAAGAATTAATTTTTAATCAGTTGAAGTCCGTAATGCTTTTAAAAATATTGACAAAAAGGTGGATTTGTTTTATTTTCGCTTGAAATTAACTTTATTTTTCAGCTCTTGCTTTTAAGTAACAATTGATAATTAATTTCTTAAAAATTTACTAAAATTAATAAATTACAGGTGAATTTGACTCAAAAACAAATTTTCTTTTAATTTCTTTTAATAATTTTGCGGTCACTTTGGCCTCATAATTTTCAGAAGAATGTGAAGGCAAAAGTCTGATTTTATTAATGTCCTTAAAGTTTTGAACGTTGAAGTGAACGACGAAGTTTTTTAATATTTTATAAAAAAAATTATTTTGTTCATTAAAAGGATTAATTTTTTAATACACAAAATAAATAAAAAAAATCGTTCATTTGAACGTTCAAAACTTTATTGAATCGTCTAGTGTGCAGATAGGTAAAAAAAAATTTAAGTTTTATTAAAAACAAAACGTAAACAGTCGAACAAAAATTTTGTTATTTTATTTTTGTGAGTAGAAAGGTAATTTTTTATGACACTGATATGAATATAAACTGAGACTTTTATTCCACTGGGGGTTACAAATTGATCAATATTTATCGCGGTAGAAAAGAAACAAAATAATGTGCATGTTGCGTGGCATCATTAGAGTTTATTTTTTTTTTAATGTAAATTTGTTGTTCAGTGAATTCCACAAGGAAATTCCGCGTGATCGAGAGCACGAAAGCGTGGAATTCTTGTTTCATTATATATCAAGAAAAGGTTTTTTCTTCTATTTTTGAAATTGTATCTACAACTTTTAATCCGTACAATTCACCCGAGTGGTTTTTTCTTTATTTTTAAAATTAGATTATTTGAATTTTTGAAAATTTTAAATTAGATAAAAATAAGAGAAAACTGTTTGCTTCAGCTTTGTAGAAAATATTTTTTTTCGCCTTGATTCAAAAAGTGGGTTATTTCGAAAAATTAGGAACTTCTTAGGTCCCTGGAAAAATTAGGGTCAAAATGAAACAATTATTTCAAAAGTTTAATGCTCTAAACGTTTTTTTTTAATTTTTAAAATGAATTTAAAAGTTTTGAACGTTTAAATGAACGAAACATTTTTTTATTGCAGATATTTTAATAAATTATTGATCATAAATTTAAAAAACAAAATTTTACATTTACAAACTTAGTAATTAATTTTTTTGGTTGTGAAGTAAAATTGCAATAAAAATTTAATTTTTAGAAGAAATAAATAAATTTCGTTCATTTGGACGTTCAGAACTTTAGGATCTTAAAATTTAGGTTTTTCTTCTTTTGTTTTTCTATTTTGTCGACGTGAACGTTGGTAACTTTAGTTTCATCTTTTGTTCCAATTTTCTTTTTAGATTCTTTGTTGCATTCTTCCTTGAGACAAAGTTGATTAAAAAACCTATTTTTAAGTAGAAATTTGATTTAAATCATAACAGTTTTGCTTCATGTAGATAATTGAAAGAGAAAATAAATTGAGAATGAAAAGTTAAAAATAAATTGAAAAAAAATTAAATTAAAGATTTTTTTGTCATCCAAACATAGTTTTTCTGCATTTTTTTAAAATTCTATGCTTATTTCTTCTTTTTACTTGATCTAAATTTGTTTTGCTTTTAGCGATTGCGGTTTTATTTATGAATAAATCAATGAATTTTATTAGCCCGATTTTTATCAATTTTCAGGTAAATAAATTTCAGTTTGAATAATATTTGGATAGAGTGTAGGAATAGTGAATAATAACAGCAGGTTTCGTATTCATCTACTAAAGACTACTTTTACTTTTTTAAAATATTTTAGTCACTAAAAGCTACAATTTTTTTTCTTTGAATTTCTACTAATTTAAATAGAAATCAAAAAACTATTCTCAAAAAAATTATTGTAATCAAATTCTTTAAAGTTTAAAACGATTGAATTATTTCCAAAAAAAATAGTCGACAATATCTTCAATGAAAAAAAATTCGTTCATTTGAACGTTCAAAACTTAGGGGTTCATTATTTTCCCATTTTTCATGTAAATTAAATCTTTTTTAAAATTTTATACGAAGAATTCAATGATTTTCATAAATAATAAAACTCATTCAAGAATTACTTCTACAATTATTTTTAATACTAATTTAATAGTCAATTAATCAAAAAATTCAATTATTTTCGCATATAAAGTTTTTCACAAAAATTCAATTATTTAAAATAAAATTTTCATAATATTTATTATATCTCAAAAAAAATTAACGACCTATTTAAAACAATGTTTATTAAATTTTTATGAAGAATTCAATTATTTTCGAAAATAACAAAATTTTTCACGGCAATCCAATTCTTTTTAAACATTTTAATAAAATTTTTCGCAATAATTCAATTATTTTCATAATAATAAAATGCTTTTTACGAATTCAATTATTTTTGAAAATTTTAATAAAATTCTTCTCTGTATAATTTTATTGTTTTTACAAATAATAAAATTCAACCCGAGATTTCTATTATTTTTAATACAATTTTATACAGGAATTATTTAAAAAAGTAATTATTCTTCTTAAAAATTTAATTTCAATTGCTGAAAAATTTATAATAATTTTGTTTAAAATTCGTTAGAAGTATTTAATTATTTTCGAAAAATATCAAAATTTTTAACAAAAATTCCATTATTTTAAAATATTTTTAATAAAATTGTACGAAATAAATCAATTTTTTTTAAATACAACTTTAATTACATTTTTTGAAATTTTTCAATTATTCTTTTAGATTTTATGAAATTCTTCCTAAAAATGCAATTATTTGCATAAATAATTCTTCGATATAATTCCATTTTTAAAGAAAAATTACAAAATTATTTTACGAAAGTTAAATTATTTTGAGAAAATTTAATAAAATTCTTTGCGAGTTTTAATTATTTTATCAAAAATAATAATGTTCATCAAAAGAATTCAATTTTTTTTCAAAACAATCTTCTTTTTGTAAATTCAATTAATTAAAAAAATAAAATCGTTCGCATGAATTCATTTGATTATTCTCAAAAATTTTAATAGAATTTTTTGTAAAATTTATTTCTTTTTAAAAACTTTTCGCAAATTCAATGATTTTCAGTATCTATATTATTTCATAGATATTTCATAAAATTCCCAATCAGAAATCAATTATTTAAAATTTTTTTTGTAAAAATCTTCGTAAGAATTAAATTCTTTTCATGAATAATAATAAAAAATTTTCAGAAATTATTTATTCAAAGTAGAATTTATATAAAATTAGTCGAAGAAAATTGTTTATTTATAAATTTTTATAAAAAAAATTCTTCGCAAGAATTAAGGAGGAATCTGACGTACAGTCAAATCAAAAGTTTGTCCAATGTCATATTTTCGTAATTTAAAAGAGAAACAAAAATTAAGTTTTAAATTCGTCTCGGTAAAAAGGTGAAAAACTCAATTTCGAATATTTAAAACGATTAAAAGTTGCAGTTGAATAAAAAATACAATTTTCTGTCAATAAGAAACGTTTGTTAAATTTTAGGTTATGTTACTAAAATAATTTATTATTCACAAAAAATTATAATTTTATTCAAATATAACTGTAAAATGTTCCTAATTTAGAAAATTAAATTCCATACACTTCTACCAAAAGAAATTAAAAATTTAATTCGACTTTTTACAAAAAAAAACGAAATTATAATATTGGGCTAACTTTTGTTCCGATTGTTTGTCAGATTCTTCCTTAAATTGTTATTATTTCTTATTTAATTTTTTAAAAATATTCAAATAAAAAAAAATGAAATGCAATTTTTGGTAGTTTTCATTTTTATTAAAAATATTAATTTTTAACTATATAGAAAAATATTTAATTTTAATTATTTTTCTTTGTTATTTAATTGTTTAAAAATATTCAAATAGAAAAAAATGAAATGGAATTTTTGGTTGTTTTGTGAAGTGTATTAAACAATTTTGTTTGGTCGTCAAATTTAATTTTTCGGTAGCTATTTTTTTACTACTTTTTTAAATTTAAAAGTTACTTTTTGCTACTGAATGACGATGTTCTTTAATTTTTTTAAATTTCTATATTTTTTATTTAAAAAAATGATTTTGTTTATTAAAAATATTAATTTTTAACTATATAGAAAAATATTTAATTTTAATTCTTTTTCTTTTTTATTTAATTGTTTAAAAATATTCAAATAGAAAAAAATGAAATGTAATTTTTGGGTGTTTTGTGAAAACAATTTTGTTTGGTCGTCAAATTTAATTTTTCGGTAACTACTTTTTTACTATTTTTTTACTACTTTTTTTTATAGTTTAGAAGCTACTTTTTGCTACTGTTTTAAAATTAATTATCGAGTGCAAAGTCTACAGACTATTGCAATTATATAGTAAATAGTGAATGAGTATATAGTGAATAATATAATGGCATAGAGTGGATGAATAGTGAATAATAAATAGTGGATAATTTTCCCTTTCCAAAAGAGTGTTGAATGAGAAATATATTTTAATCACTTGTATTATAATTCCTGTAATCAATTTTGAATTATTTAGTCGATTAAGTGTTTACCTAGTCCAACATTGGAAACTCGTAGACCACTTTTCCCCAAGTTGCGGTAACGAATGCCTGGCGATGGATGTTGTAGTCGTTGTGATTGTGAACTTACACAGCTCGTCAGCAATTGTTCCTTAGTTCCCGTTGATACATTACAATGAACGCCAGATTCGACTCCATTGAATTCTTCCATGCAATCTAAACTTGCAATTGGAGCACGACATCTGCATAAGAAATTGTTGGAAAATCATGATCAGAATTTTCTCCTCATGGATATTTGCCAAGAATATTTATATACATATATATTGTGTGTGTACATATACAATCGGGAAATTGCATTTCTAATTTTATTTGACTTTTGGAATTTCACTTTAATTACATCTATATTATAATGGGTCATTTTGGGCGAAATTTTCATTAAAAATTCTTTTCTGTTTGGAAGCGCGTTTTTTCGAAACTTATTAGATTTTCTTTCTTTTTTCTTAACTGTCAAATTAGTTATTTTTTACTTTTTAAATATTATTCAAAATTCGGTGATTTTTTTACTCGCTAAATTTGAATGTTAGTGGAATTGACTAGACATTTTTAATTAAACTATTTTACCAAAAGTCGATAAAGCAGTTTTATTAATTCCTTTAGGGACTTAGAAGACTAGCCATTAGTAAAATTTTACTAAACAATCAGTAAAAATTTGAATAACAATTAGTATTATTTCACGAACGACAAAGAGTAAAAGTCGTCTATAAAAATTAGAGCCCAACAAGTGAATTTTTATTATTTGTTAGCAGAATTTTATACTAATTCATATTTAACGAAATTATGTACTTAAAATAATAAAGTTAGTAAATAGTAGATGAAAATAAAAATAAAAAATTTGTATGTAATAATATTATAATAATGAAAATAATAATAATAATAATAATAATGGTAATAATAATAGTTATTATTATAATTAAATTATAACAGAAAATAATTTAGAAACTAGTTTATTTTAAATTAATAACATGGGATTTTAATGACCCAAAGGCCAAAAATAAATCGATAAAAATTGTTCACATAAAAGTTCTAAATTCGCGAAAGTTTACAACTTTAATGTGAACAAGTTTTATTTCTAATCAATCAGTTGGTATAACGATTACTGTAGGAAAAAAAAATTTCAATTCCATGCGGATCTTGACTAATTAAATTAGTCAGAAATATGTGTCAGAGGTAATCCCTGTGTCAAATATAAATTCATTAAAATGATAATGGAACAAAAGTTGTTTTGAATGTTTTCTATTTTTACTCTATTCTTATTTTAGTACATTCTATTTTCGTATTTAAACAACTTGACAGTTAAAAAAGAGTTTATTTGATTCTAATAATCGATTTCTGTTATTATCGAATAAATACATGAAACTATACGTATAGATAATTATTTATTTAAGTCCACTTCATGTTGATATTTGTTTTGAAAACAAAATAATAAAAAAGAATTACTGTTAAAATTAATAGCACACTGTTTTTCTTCAATGTAGCAAATTTCATACTAAAGTGATACAAATTGATAATTAATTTGTTATTTGGTTCATATTTTTGGTATTAAATCGTCTAAATTTGAATTAGTGGAAAAGAAAAATGTTGACTAATTTTAATTAGTGACTGATTTTTTGCCTTTGAGTTAGTAAATTTTACTAATAAATAGTCATTTCTACTAATTTATTATTAAAATTTACTAATTCGAAAGCAAAGAGTCAGTCACTAGTTTAAATTAGTAAACATTTCTACTAATTCAAATTTATAGACACTAATAATAATTTATAAAATAAACAAAAGGAATAGACTTTAAAATTTAATTACTAGTACAATTAAAATTATTAGTACAAAGTTACTAAATAAAATAATGAAAAGTTGTTCAGATAATAATTTTTAAATAATTATATGGGGCCATTAGTAAAATTTTACTAATTGTAAGGTTTAAGTTTACTAATTGTTAGTAGAATATAACTAACAAATAACACAACTATTTTATAAAAAGTCGAAAATAATAAATAAAATGTTAGGAAAACATTTTTTGTCAAAATTCGGAACGTTCAAATGAGGGAAATTTATTTATTTTTTTCTTCGAATTAAATTTTTATTACAAGAATTTTACATTTCTATATAAGAAAAAATTTAATATAAAGTTTCTTTATTCAAAATTTAGTTTTTTAATTTAATAATAATTTGAAGCTGTAATTTTTGAAAATATGACGAATAAATGATTTTTCGTTCATTTGAACGTTCAAAACTTGTGAATTATTTTTAATAGTTGAAATTTTGTAAAATTTAATGAAAAATAATTAATTTATTTCAAATGTATTTATTTACAATTTTTGAAAAAATGTTTATTGCAAATTTTGTAAATAATTGAAATATTATGAAAAATGTTAATAAAAACTCTTTAAAGATAAATTTAAAATTGAAAATTAATGAAAAAAGTTACTAATTATTTAAAATTCAAAGTTTTCAGTATAATTCTTAATCACATATTTCCGAAAATTCAAATATTAGGTACAAAAAAATAATAACATTTTAGAATTATTTTTATCATTTTGGAGCAAACAATCATGTTCGAAATTTTTCATTAAAATTCATGAACAAATTAAACAATATTTTAATAACTTTTTTGGAAAAAATTTTTTTTTAATTCTTTTAAGAAATACAATTATTTTGGGAAAGTTACATTAAAATAATACTTTTAAAAAGTAATTATTAGAGTTCGTTTTTTTAGTAATTTTTTAAGATTTAAATTCATTTTCGACCAAAGTAAAAAAAAAATTTGTAAAAATTTACTTTTTGGACTTATTAAAATTTTTGAGGAATCATGGTTCTGTTTAAAATATTAAAATTCTTCAAAACATTTATTATTTTTGTTTGTATTTTTCAAAAATTCAATTATTTTTAAAAAGATTTAACCAAATTTTAATTGTTAGGGAGTTTTTCTTTACAAAAAAATTAGTTTTTAGATTAAAACAAATTAATTCTAAACTAAATATAGTTTAAATTCAATTATTTTTCTTCTTTAGATCGTAATTTTCTAATACATTTAAGGTGAAAAAAAATTTCGTTCATTTGAACGTTCAAAACTTTAGCCACATTAAAATAATTGAATTTTTGTATTTTAATAATTGGATTCTAGAGCAATAATAACATTTGGAAAATTATTTAAATGAATAGAATCCTAAAGTTCTGAACGTTCAAATGAACGAAATTTATTTATTTCTTCTAAAAATTAAAGTTATATTGTAATTATTTTGCTTCACTATACAATAAAATTAATTACTGGGTTTGTAAACGTAAAATTTTAGTTTATAAATGTTTTTAATGATTAGTAATTTAATTAAAATATCTTGAATAAAAAATATTTCGTTCATTTGAACGATCAAAACTTGGGGATCATAAATTAATTGATTAGGGGATGAATATAAGTTTAGTTGAAAATTGTAGAAAATAAAAATTAATTCAGGAAAGGTTACAAATTTTGATTTCTATAAATTAATTGAAATTCTGAAATTTTTCTTCACTTTGCGTAAAAATTTATATTTTTTTGTAAGAAGAATTTTGTCAGGGAATGTAATTTTAGTGTCAGCAAATTGTCAGGGAAATCTCAGGGATATTTCAGGGAAATTGATAAAACTGAATTTTGCGACAACTCTGCACTGAAAAAAATTTAATTGTTTCAATTATAACCGATTAATTGATTAGTGGTAATTAAATATTTCCTTGAATAAGATAATATTCTTTGGAGTCAATTAATGGTATTTGAATCAATAACTTCAGTATTTGAAGCAATTTAAAGACCTTCATTAAATATTATATGATTCAATTAATCATTTCATTGATAGTAGCAACAACTAAACAGTTATTTGAATCAATTAAATTTTTTTCTCAGCCATGGTCTTGTATTGTTTTATTTTTATTGCCATATCCTTATAATTTTGTAAATCCGTTTATATGTTCCAAAATTTCGAACGTTCAAATGAACGACAATATTTTTTTTATTCTTCTAATTCATATTGTCTTTATGAAAAAATAATTTTTTAAATTAAAACAAATTAATTCTAAACTAAATATTGATTAATTTCAATGATTTTTCTTGTTTTCGATATTTATTTTCAAAAACACGTAAAGTGAAAAAAAACATTTCGTTCAAAACTTTAGCCCTATTTTATATAAAATAAATAAATAAATAATGATTAATTAATTATTAATAAATAATTAATAGCATACCTATAGATCGTAGGCAGTGCATAAGAATCATCATCCTCCATACTGCTATTGGTATTAGCGTTATTATTTGTATCATTTCCCGCGTTCGATGCGTGTCCCAAGTTATAGAGCATTAATTGTGACATCACTGACTATAAAGCACTGTAAATTATTCCACTAATCGTATTTCAAAAATCGAACAAAAAACACTTGATTTTTCATTGGAAATAGAGCACTTTTCTCCCATATACCAGAGAAGTACTCAAACAACAATTTTTCAATCACCAATAATATTTTCTTCCAAGAAAAAAAATTCAAACTAATCTTCGTAATTAATTAATTCTTCTTCTCAATTAATGCGAGCACAAGCAATTATACTAATACACGCGATTATTTATTTTATTTTTAAAATTTTATTCCATATTAGGCACTAGTTTATTGAATTATTATAGGCACCATTCGAGAGATAGAGAGAGAGAATTGTGTGAAAGGAAAAGAAAAAAGATTAAAAATTAGAGATATAACACTGACAAAACTTTGTAGTTATCACAACTCTTTTTCATTGACTTTTCCTCAACTAATTTCATCATTATGAGCCAAAGTCATTTCGCCTCCTCTTCTTCTATTTTTTTTTCTTTTCACTGAAACTTAAACTCGTTAGACTTGGAATTTCTTTCGTGAAGTTTTTTTTTATTGAATGTCGACTTCAACCAGAGCCAATTACTTTTCCTTCGTGTTGATATTACGAACATCATTTCCAAAAAATTTCTTGTTCTATCGCATTTTTGTTTCCGTATTCGTTTTATTTGTTATTTTTCATTGTATTTCTTGTTTCGTATTTTTCTGTTCATTTCCGTATTCGGAATTTTTTTCTATATCGATCACTCGTCGTATTGATCACTATTCTACGTGTATCATCTTTTTATCATGTCGATCGCCTTTTTTTACATTCTCATTTAATTCGGGAAATTATCGTTTTGTTACTTTTTGGACACATTTGCAAAAAGTGTCATTTTTTAATAACCTATGTTCCTTCTTTTACTCTGATTTATTGAATCGTTTCTTTTTTTCAACGAGTCAAATGTTCTGATGAAATTTTTAATTATGGAACACTGGCATTTTTTTAGCATGACATGTTTGTCAATTAATTTTCATTGGATATCGAACTGCTTGCTTTCACTTTTATTGGTGTATTAATTAAAATTGATCTTTCCTCTGGATCATTGTGGAGGGAAATTTATTTTTTTTTTTAGAATAGAAGCGAAGTAGTTTAATAGTTTATTTAGTTGAAGGTAGTGCGAAGACTTATTTACAGTTTTAACGAGGCCTAGATATGTGACATGAATCGTCGAAGGGGGGAAATGTTTTATTTCTTCTTTTTCCGATTATTAGGATTGTTGGGATTTTTTACGATTCTTGTGATTCGTAAGAGTGATGATTGAAGGAACGGATAGTGTCCTGGTTTTTAGAAAATTTGTTTTTTTTTTTTTGAAAGAAACACACATAAATCGTAACGAAAAAGAGAGTCTTGTGTTTTTTTTTTGTTTTTTTTAGTAAAAATATGTGTTTAGTGGCAAGTGTTGTGCTCGGAGCGCGGCAAGGCAACACTGCGCGCGGTCTTTGGTTCTTGTGTTGAAAGGGGGTGAAAGTGCGCGGGTGCAGAGAGGTTTTGGTGCTGCAAAGGCGCATGACTCCGTCGCATCCAGCGCATGGATCGACTGGGCTCACCTATTAATATATATATATAGTATATAGCGGTGCATACTGTCTTACTGGCACATTACCAACATGCACCCACATGCCGGGCTGGCACGTCACCGCGTTTTACCCTCTCTCTAACAAAAAACACACACAGACACAAAAATAGTGAGCCGACGGCGCAGGTATATACACGACACATTTCCGTGTCACGCGCGTGCCTTTACTTGTATATATATATATATGTATAGATATAGACAGTAAAGTTTGAGGTATTACTATATAGATGGTACTGTGTACTACACTTACAGGGTTTGGTGAACCAACTCGGACTCGCCGGCAACGCCGCATTGCAGATCTGCACGCTGACGCTCGGCCAACCCTCCCCGTTTTCTTTATTTCCCGTTTCCTTCTCTCTCTCTTTTTCTCTTTATATTCGTAGGCTAAGATTTTCGACTTTTTACACTTCTCTAAATGTACATGCTTTATTCTTGTCGATAAATTTTTTTCTTTAAGAGATAACTACCTCGGTTATTTTTCAACAGTTGCATTATTTTTCTTTTACATTTTGAATCTATACGGAAAAATTTTTATAGGAAAAGAAAATTTATTTTCAACTATAGAATTTTAGATAACTTCCTACTCTCTAAATTTGAATTTGTAAAAATGTTTACTAATATGAATTCTGTGGAAGAATGGCATAACTGCATTTGTCATGATTTCGAGATAAATTAATTTTAATGTTCTCTCACTTCTGTCAATTCAGAAAATCAACAGATTTGTTCGGTCTTTTACATTTAGTATTATTATTTAATATATTTTCAAAATTCATTTATAACATTTAATAAAACACACGATATGGTATATAAATTTTGATAATTTTTCATCGGAATCATGAGTTTTATTGCACTTATATGCGGTTATGCAAATTCAGTTTGTATATGAGTCCAACTTCAGACACTTTTAATGTCACAATTTATTTTGCTTTGATTTGTCATAATAATAAGATTTGTTCACACAAACACAAATTAAATTATTAATTCGTTAAAAAATTATAAGAGTTTATTTTTTTATAAAATGTTTTTAATTTATTAAAACGAGAAAAGAAATGTACTTTACTGAATTTGTCAATTTATTTTTGAAAAACTTTCCAAAATTTTTTAGTATATAGAAATAGCCTTAAAAATAAGTACATAATTAAATGCACAATTTATGTTATAAAAAATTTGTTCCAGTTTTATTAAAATAAATATATTTAATTTAAAGTACAAAAAATGTATTTTACTAAAAATATTTCATTACAAAATTCTTATTGTTTTTATTCTTAAAGGTTATTTTTATTTTTAATTATGTCAATTGTTTTTTAAACTGAATGCAGTTATGTTATTATGCTGGTCTCCTTTTGTCAAAAATGCAATTATGCGATTATGTTTTCCATTATTTTCTACATTAATAACCATTTTAATGATTTTTCAGCTATTGAACTTTGAAGAGCAATATTAAATATATACAAATCTGATGTTATCTCAAAATTGATAAAAATGTCAGTTATGCTGTTATGCATTTCTTTCACAGAATTAGAGACTAACTTTTTGCTTTTGAATTAGTAAACTTTACTAACAAATTAATAGAAATGACTATTTATTAGTAAACTTTACTAATTCGAGAGCAAAGAGTTAGTCACTAATTCAAATTAGTAAACATTTTTCCTAATTGAAATTTAGAGAGTATTCAGCAAATGCCTGTTTTGGGTGTCTAAAATTTTAAACGTTCAAATAAATGACATTTACTCCTATTTCTTAAATTAAAATTCAGCTACTTTTATTTAAAAAAAAATTAATTATCGAACACAGCGTTAAAGCTTACTAAGTAAATGGTAAATATAACCGGGAATTAAATGTGATTGGGAAAAATCGGGAATTAACCAGAAATTTTATACTAAACCGAAAATTTTTTGAGCAAATTTCAAAAATCATATTTTTCACAAGTTTGAAAAACAAAAGATTTGCAAAAACATAAATTTTTTAAAATTATTTCAGGTCTGTATCTTTTATTTAAATTAACTAATAAAAATTGTATTCCTTTTTATTAAATTTTATTTATATTATTAATTATTAATCTAAGTTCTAAGAAACATAAATACATTAGAATATGACTCTTTATGAAATTCAATTATTAATCAACATTTATAATACATTAATAATTGAATTTTGTAAAGAGTCATATATTTTCATGTAATTATGTTTCTTAGAACAAAGAATAATAATTTAAATTAAATTTAACATAAAAAATAATAAAAATTTTATCAGTTAATTTAAAGAAATTACTTGTGAAAAATATGATTTTAGAATTTTTTAAATTCTATTGTTTCAAGATAATTAAATGTTTAATTGAATTATTTTCCAAATTTTAAATTAAAATTGTTAAAAAAAATATTATTATTTTCACTAAAATTTAAAAATTAATTTATGTTCGAAATCAAATTTAAATTTATATTTTATGAGAAAAAAAGCAGGAAAAAAATCGAGAATTTTGTTCAACCCTGACAACGTTTTTGAGAACGGAAAATTTAATATTTAGAGTTATGAAAAAATTCTGATCACTTGAAGCTTCAAAATATTTACTAATTTTAAAAGATTAAAAAAAAATTTTGAAAGATTTAAAAAATTTGTAGATAAGAAGTTACAAACTATTAATAAAATTTACCAGTGATTGAATTTTTGCATTTAAATTAGTAAATTTTAGTAAAAAATTAGTAGAAATTATTATTTACGAGAGATTTTTTATTAAAAGTATTGAAAAAATTTTAATTTTTAAAATTCGTAAAAAAATCCTGAATTATTATGTTTTTCTTCTAATATTATTTTTTTTTGATATACATTTAGATAATAATTATTTAACAATGGATTTATAAAAAAATTTTTAGTCAAAAACACTCAAGAAATTTTATTTTGCCCCAAGAAATTACAAATGATTGCAAAAATTCACTTATTTTTAAAGGTAAAAATTTCTTTGATATCTTTAAAAATAAAGAATTCTACAAAATTAAAATATTTTCAAAAATTTTAATAATATTTTTGGTGCCAGTTATTTTTGTTTCAAATTTTCATTTGATTATTTTTAAAAATAATAAAAATTTTACAGAAATTCAATTATTTACAAATTTTTAAAATACATTTTCTCAATAATTAAATTATTTTTGTGAATAATAAAACTCATTGTAATATTTCAATTATTTTTATGCAACTTCTTAAAATTAAGTTTCTTCCGTAATTATTATTCTTAGAACTTTTATTAAAATTCGTCAAAATAATTCAATTATTTGAAAATTTATTGGTGAAATTCTTCATGAGAATTCAATTTTGTGAAAGATTTGATTATTTATTTTTCTATTATATTAATTAAATTTTCGTAGAATTTTCTAATAAAAATTAATTTAAAAATGGATTTCAGCGAAAAATTTAAATAATAATTTAATTTTAAAAGTATTATTTTTAACATTTTTAGAAATGATTTAATTTAAAAATGGTTTTAAATTAAAATCATTGAAAATTTGAATTTTTCATCCTTTATGAATAACATTTCTATAAAATTAATTTCTTTTTAAAAATGTAATTCAATTTTTTTTAACTACTTGATTTATTTAAATTATAAATTTTATTGTTACTAGTTCTTAATATATCTTTACTATTTTATTTAATAATTTAAAATTGTCTACTAAAGATTTAGTAAAAAGTTTCTAAGAATTTGTAGAAATTTCCACTCAGTAGTAAACGTTTTCTAACTAATTTAGATTAAAAGAGTCAATTATTAAAATTATAAAATTCTGTGTTCAATAAGTGTGTAATGTAAAAATGTGATTGAAAAAATGTTTGTTTTTTATAGAAAAAATATTTTGTAATAAATTTTTTCCATTTTTCTGCAATTTGTTTTACTATATAATGCTCAAAAAGTCGAGAAAAATTGAGCTAAAATTTACAGGAGATCGTCGTTGAAAGCTTAAATTTTTAAAAGTATTAAAGAAATTTTTATCGTTTTCTACAAAATGTACACTGGTTTTTCTCCAAGTGCACGTAATTTGACAATTTTACTTGAATTCGGACAGGAAAAAGAAGAAAATGAGAGGAGGAAAACGTGAAATACAAACTGAAGAAAAAAGAAAACAGAAATATGTTGGCACGTTTGTGTAATATCTCGAAAGCTAATTAACATATTTCAGTTTTCTTCTTATCAAATTCCCTGTCTTATTGCAATAGCCAAACTGATCGCCAAATTGAATTAAATCGATGTTAAAATTGAAATCAAATTAGGATTATAAATTCAAATATATTAAACTAATAATTAATAATAATACGAATTTTAATGAATAATAAATAAATATAATATTAATAAATTAGTTGCAATTTGATTCTTTTTAAATTAAGAGTAGAATTAAATTTAAATTTTCAATCATAATCTTCTGTAAATTTTAGATTTTACATTGAAAATTTTCTAGATTGTACAGGCGACTAGTGATGATCCTATAAAGTTCTGAAAGTTCAAACGAACGAAATTTATTTATTTCTTGCTTTAAATAAAAATTTTTTTTCATAATAATTTTGCGTCTCAATCAAAAAAATTAATCACAAAGTTTTTAAATGTGAAATTAAAATTTTTAATTTTAAATGCAATTAATAATTCACAGAAATATTTTTAGTTATAAATATTTCGTTCCTTTGAATGTTCGAAACTTCAGAAAAACACGACTAGTGTTGAACTTTCGAAAAGAATGATAATGCATAATTTTTAGAAAAAATAATATTGAAATTGATTTATTAAAATTAGTACAAAACGTAAAATATATTAAAAATTAAATAATGAAATAATTATTTATAAAATTAAATTAAATATTAAAAAAATTAATTTGAATATTATAAAAATTAAATAATTAAAGCTGTAAAAATAAGTGACATTTTGTGAAAATTTATTATTTACATAAAAATATTCAGTGTTGAGGACAAATAGCTTGTAAATAAGAAGATAATAACAATCGAATATCAGATGTAGTGCTTCAGTTGAAAATCCCATTATAAAGGAAGACCGTTTGAAATCAGAATAGACGATAAATGCTCCCAATTCTCCTTTATATATGTGTGTGTGTACTGAATCGTCTGACTGTAATTTACTATTTCTACTTTAAAAACTTATTAAAACATGCGATATTTCTTCTTTTGAATTTTTATTTGTTTATCTCTGAAGAATCGTATTTTGATCTCAAAAAATTAAATTCAATTCAATCTCTAATTAAATTATAATCAATTTCATTTAATTGAATTTAAAAATGTATGTTAGTTCAATTTAAATAAAATATTTGGTAATTAGAAAACTATCAGGAATAGTAAATAATATTTCCCTGACCAATAAACAATTATTACTACCAATTGTTATTAAACAAAAAAAATTATTTTTCATCTTCTGCCGATTTTTTATGAAAATGTGAATTAAATTAATTTTGATGACCCGAATATTAACTGAAATTTTTCTAGCAGTAGTTTAGTGATCAATTAATAATTATTATTACCAATTGTTATTAAATAAAAAATAAAATTCGCTCAAAAAATAATTTTTCATCTTCTGCCGATTATCGGCTGTGGTTATTTTTTATTAAAAATGAATTAAAAAATTTTTTTATGCCTTGGATATTAATTTGAATTGTTCTAGTAGTAGCTTAGTGATCAATTAATAATTATTATTACCAATTGTTGTTAAATAAAAAATAAAATTCGCTCAAAAAATAATTTTTCATCTTCTGCCGATTATCGGCTGTGGTTATTTTTTATTAAAAATGAATTAAAACATTTTTTATGCCTTGGATATTAATTTGAATTGTTCTAGTAGTAGCTTAATGATGAATTAATAATTATTATTACGAATTGTTATTAAATAAAAAATAAAATTCGCTGAAAAAATAATTTTTCACCACCAGCCGATTATCGGCTCTGGCTTTTTTTTATTATTTGTGAATTAAATTAATTTCGATGACCCAGATATTAATTGGAATCGTTCCAGTGGTAGCTTAAAGACAAATAAACTATCGAAGTAATTAATTTTCTTTATCAATTGATTAAATTTTTGAATTATGTTTGATTTTCTATTGTCACTAAAGAAGCGAATTTGTTAACGCGTTTTTTTATCCAAATAGCATTCTATCTTGATAGAGAATTTTATGAGGTTCATATTTTATTAATTTCGCGTAATTTTAGGAAACCAATGAAATGAAAGTCCATAATTTACACTCTTTAACTTGTGGTTGAAATAAAAGCCATTGCACTATATCGAAGCAATTAATAAAAATTAAAATAGCTTTTTCAGCTTAATGATAATTAGGTGAGGGTCACAATTTTTGGCACGGAAAAACAAAGAAAGAAATTATTGATCTCTTTATCTATATATTATGTATTGTATTATATTACATCTTAATGTGGGTCAAGTTCTAATATATTTTACACGTATTGTTTTATTATTTACTATTTAGTTAATTATTAATTTTACTTGAATATTCGATACTTGATAAACAATTATATTTGTAGAATAGTAATTAAATTCTTATATTATTTTTTAATTGTTTGACAAATTTATTTTTGTTGATTAAAAATAAGATCTTTTTTAAAAGGAATTTACTATTTACTGTTTACTATTATTTACTATTTATTACTATTTACTACTATTTTCAATAAATTCCTTTTTAAAAAGATCTTATTTTTAATCAACAAAAATAAATTTGTCAAAAAATTAGGAAAAAATAGAAGAATTTAATTACCATTCTATAAACAATTATATTTATAGAATAATAATTAAAATTCTTCTATTTTTTTCTAATTGTTTGACAAATTTATTTTTGTTGATTAAAAATAAGAGTTTCTTTTAAAAAGGAATTTAGAAAGAATTTACTTGTGTTATTCCTTTTTTTTTTATTGTATAAAGAAAACTGGTATTTTTTTATTCAAGCCTAGAGACAATGAACTTTTGTATTTGCGCTTTTCCGACTATCGTACTGGTAGCACGAGCAGCTTATGATCTCAAGTAGAAGATGGTTTCATTCAAGATTCTCTCAAGCCTCTCGGTAGAAGTAGCTTCCGCTCTGAGGTCAAATATTCTGACTCTTTCCGGCTTTTCTTTGACGATATTCACACTTGTGAATTTCTATTTATATACACCTACTTTTGATATTTCACACTTCCTCTTTTTATTTTCTTATTTTTTTGCATATTCAATTTCAGATTTTCGGAAAAAATATTATTTTATGTACTTTCATTTATTTTTTTGCGTAAGTATTTTGTTTTTGAAAAATAATTCTTTTTGGTGATAATAATTAGTGGTGAATCTATTTTAAATCGTTTTTTTCTTTTGAATTTTTAAAAATCATTTTATTTAGTGTGGAAATTAATTCTGAGACTAGAAAAAAATTTGAGACCATAACAATTTTATTTTATTTTATAACTTGAATTGTATTTTTAATGCGCCTATTTATAACGTTTTTTTTTATTTAAAAACATAATATTTTTATAGTTTTTGTAAATAATTAGCGACAATTTGTAAATATTATGAACATTTTTATATGAAAACCACTAAAGAATGGAATTTTTCCAAAATATTAATAAAATTATTTGCTGTAATTGTAAAATTATTTCCAAAAATAATAAAATTTCTACAGAAATTCAATTTTTTCAAAAAATAATTAATTAATAAAAATAATATTAATAAAATTCTTTGCCATAATTTAATTGTTTTCATAAATAATTAAATTCTTTGCTGTAAAAAATGTAAAGACAATTAATGACAATTGAACTTAAAAAAAACTACAACTTCCACAATTTTCATCCAATAAATAAATAAAAAAATTTACAAAAATAATAAAATTTCTTTAGAAATTCAATTTTTCCAAAATATTAATATAATTTTTTGACATAATTCAATTATTTTCATAAATAATTAAATTCTTTGCTGTAATTATAAAATTATTTCCAAAAATAATAAAATTTCTGCGGAAATGCGATTTTTCCAAAATATTAATAAAATTCTTTGCTAGAATTCAATTATTTTCATAAATAATTAAATTCTTTGCTGTAATTGTAAAATTATTCTCACATGTAATAAAATTTTTACGGAAATTCAATTTTTTAAACATATTTTATTAAATTAAATTAATAATAAAAATTAATTATTAAATTTAATATTTTAAAATTTTAATAAAATTCTTCTTTAGAATTCAATTATTTTCGAAAATTTTAATAAAATTCTGTGAAATAATTCAATTATTTAAAATTTTCATAAAATTCATAAAATTAAATTATTTTCATAACTAATTAAATTCTTTGCTGGAATTACATTATTTTCAAAATTTGTTTTTTTTAATTTACTTATCAGGAACTCAACTATTTTTAAAAATTTCAATAAAATTCGGTCCAAGAATTTCGTTTCTTTTTTTTTTAATGAATAAATCCAAAGTTCTTGGACACTTTTAATTTTTATAATTTATTAAATTATTATTTTTTCAAAAAATTATTAGTTTTTGATTTAAATAGTTATTTCCTAAAAATTATTATTTAAGTATTGAATGTATTTTAATTTTGGAAATTTTGAAAAATTGAGTCTTTGGAGAAATTGTAATTTACGTTTTTGTCAAAATATAGGTAAAATAATTTAAAAAGATTATATTCTATAATTATTTGGAAATGTAAAATTTAATTCAAATAAATTTTATGATTTAAAGAATATTATTTATTAACTTCTATATTTAAAAAATTATTTTGAAATATAATTGTATTTTTGAATAATTATAGTAATAATAATAAATAGTTAAATATCGAAAAAAGTGCGGCTAGAGTTACGAACGTTCAAATGAACGAAATTTTTTTTCAAGCTTTGATTTTTGTATAAATTACTCTCTAGAAAAGAAAAATAGATGAAATTCAATAATATTTAGTTTAGAATTAATTTGTTTTAGTCTGAAAAATAATTTTTTTTAAAGAAATAATAAAAATTAGGAGAAGTAAAAAAATATTGTCCTTCATTCGAACGTTCGAAACTTTAGGAACGTAAAAAATACTGAATTTTAGCAAAAATTTTGAATTCAAGTTAAGGATAGGAAAAAAGTTCTTAAATATTTTTTATGAAAATTAGAAAAAGGCATAATTAAAGTTTTGTGATTTTTCTGAATCGTCTGAGACGGATTTTTTTAGTTGTAAAATTTTTCGATAGTTACTTTTTACCATTTTTTTTCAGTTTTATAGCTTCTTTTTCCTCCATTTTTAATTGTAATTAGTATCAAGTGTGAAGCCGGAAATACGAAGGAATGAAATAAAAATAAATTCAATTTTTTGACGCCGAACGTCGATAGAAAAAAATTATTTCCATGGTCTGGAAAATCGGAAAATATCTCAGGAAAATCTTTTTAGACATTCTGCGCTAGATGTGAATAAAAAAATAACTGATTATAATAAATTTGTTCTTGAAAATAAAAACATCTCTGAACAGTTTTTACGCGTTTTTTTTAAATTAAAAAGAATAGTTTATCTTTTAAAGGTATTTCTTCATTTGCGAAAGCAATTTTGTCTTTTTTTTTTAGATAGAAATGACCAAGATGAAACCGATAAAAGTCGAATAAAACTTTTTATGGCAGAGGGAATAATTTTCTTTTTTAATGACGATCAGAATTGCCTATATATATATAGTATACCTTTGCAAAGTGCCATATTTAAAGAAAGAAGAAAAAAATATTTGAAATACTTTATAATTTACGCACTTAGATTGTAATTTATTGTATAAATAACGTGTTTTACTTTTGTTTCCTGTATTAATAAAATAGATGCTGTAAATTTTTTACCCTTTGGATTTTTTACCATTTAGATAAAATGCTATTTGGAAAAAAACGCATCGTTATATAGAATTTAAATAAATTCGTTATTTTCGTAACAATTGAAAGTTGAACCTAATTCAAAATTTAGTCAATTGAGGAAGAAAAAATTAATTAGTTGGATTACTTTAATTTTTTTATTTTTTGTACTCTCTGAATCTGAATTACTACCGATTTTTTTTCTAACTAATTTTTATATCATCTTCGTGGACTTTTCCATGAATATTAAATTTTGCAATTTAATTTAATTTTATTAAATTCATTCTTATTTTAAAGCAGAAAATCTTCGAAAAAATGATTAAAATTCGTTTTGGTTTCACGGAAAGAAAGTTTGTTCTTTGAAGTTAGCGTCGACGCTAAGTGTCAATAATCTTTCCGCGAAATAAAAACAAATTTTAATAATATTTTCGAAGATATTCTGTTTTAAAATTAAAATTAGAATTAGAATTAAAATTCGCTAAATTTGAATTAGTTCGAAATAAAGTGCCATTTTTATATTTAAAAATAGAAAATAACTGCTTTTGACGCTAAACGTCGACGCTAACTTGAGGGACTTGTTTTCAAGCTAAAATTCTTTTAAAAATAGGTTCATTTTTATCGTTTTTGGGGAAAAAAGCTTAGTAAGAAAATAATTTCAGAAAACTGATTTATTTGGGGGGAAATATTGACTATATTTTGTAAAGTTAGCGTCGACGCTAATTTTTTTTTCAAGAAATCGAAAATTGAAACAATATAATAAACATTGAGGTTTAATGGCTATAAAAAAGACTGACAACAAAAAGAATTGAAATGAATAGTCCAAACATAAACTAACTATAAAAATAGTTTGTAAAAAATTTCTGTTTCCATTTATTACAACTCAAGTATTGAATAAACGTTAAAAAATTTCTCTGCCATAAAAGTATATTATGTATTATGTATTTGTATCATACACATTGAGGTGAATAAACGGAAGCATATTCACGAGAATTTAGTTCATTTTTATAACGTGTATATGTGTAAAATAATATATATATAAACTTTTTTTTACACGTATCGTTTTTCATCTAGAAAGAGGGAGAGAGAGAGATCAAACCACATTTTTAGGTTTCCATTTATGAATATACATTGAATTGTGGTTGTGTATATACAGTACCCACTGAAAAACCCTTTTCATTGATTATTTTTCACTTTGTCTCACTACTTTCATTGTGGTCGGGTATAAAAGCGCTTAAAATTTTTGTTACTGAAAAAATGATGCTTACACAATACAAAACAATATATATAGAGAGAGAAACAGGCAGTTTTAATGGAAAAAAATATCTATAGACATAAATGGCAAACACTTTGCTACAGCGCAGGAAAAAAATAACTATTTTGGTTTCTTTTGTTCTAAAAAAAACGCTCAATTTATTTTCTATTCAAAATTGTTAATAATTTATTTTCTGTTAAAAAAAAATTAATAATTTATTTTCTGTTAAAAAAATTAATAATTTATTTTCTATTCAAAAAATATTAATAACTTACTTTCTATTCAAAAAATATTTATAATTCATTTTCTATTCAAAAATATTGATAATTTAATAATATCTCAAAAATATTAATAATATTGTCCAGAAATATTAATAATACTCAAAAACATTTAGAGAATTTCTCCTCTCTATGTTGAGAACTTTTTCTCTAGGAGAAAATAAATACTGCGGCAATGTTTTGAAATTGGCTTTATTTCTATTATTCTTTATTTTTCCACTCTTTCTCTTTCTCGTATATATATATATATTCTTTTTTAATGTTTGGATAAATGAATGCATTAAAAAGTGGAAATTTTTTCATTTCTCAACTTGAACGACTCAACTTGAAACTAGGTCCTGAGTGTATTAAATTGTTTTTTAACAAAAGACTTTTCTTCAAAATGCAGAAAAATGTAGTCGCATTGAATAAAATTTAGCGTTATTCCTTGAAATTGCTCGTTATTTAGAAAATATCTTTGTGTCATGATAACAAAACTCCGTCGTTTGGCCTAACTTCCATTTGGTCATGTGCCAAACTAAAAGTTTTTTTTTACGCAAATTTACTAAATTCCAATGACCCAAAGAATTTTGCACGTGCCCACACCCCTCTCGTTGGGAGCAACATTATTTGCATCGTTTATTGATTAGCCAATCGATACGCGTTTTTCGATTAAAAAAAAAGAAAAAAAGAAAAAAAATGTGATTTGCAAAAAGAAATGGGTTAACTAAAAATGTGAAATATGTACGATTAATCAACGTGCAAGCGCAAAACTGATGAAGTAAAACTTAATTCTATAGAGTCAAGTTTGTACAAAAACAAATTTTTGATGAAAATTTTATTTTTTATTTTTCAGTGAAAATTTTACCTGGAATGACCGTTGTTGCACAAAGTACTATTTTACTATAAGGGGTCATTTCAGGTGAAATTTTCATTGAAAAATTTTTCCATATATGTAGCTAAATAAATAATATTCCTTAAATCATAAAATTTATTTCAATTAAATTTTACATTTCCAAATAATTCTAGAAAATACTCTTGTTTAATTACTTTACCTATATTTTGAAAAAAAACGTTAATTACAATTTCTCAAAAGACTTAATTTTTCATAATTTCCAAAATTAAATTATATTCGAAAATTGAATAATAATTTTTAAAAAATAACTATTTAAATCAAAAACTAATAATTTTTTGAAAAAATAATAATTTAATAAATTATAAAAATTAAAAATGTCTAAGGACTTTGCATTTATTCAATAAAAAAAAGAAACGAAATTTTTGAACCGAATTATATTGAAATTTTTAAAAATAGTTGCATTCCTGATGAGTAATTTAAAAAAGCAAATTTTGAAAATAATGTAATTCCAGCACAGAATTTAATTAGTTATGAAAATAATTGAAATTTATAAATTTTATAAAAAATTTTCGAAAATAATTGGATTTTAAAGAAGAATTTTATGAAAATTTTCGAAAATAATTGAATTCTAAAGAAGAATTTTATGAAAATTTTTAATTTAATTTATTAATTTAATAATTAATTTTTATTAGTAATTTAATTTATTAAAATTTGTTTAAAAAATTGAATTTTCGTAGAAATTTTATTATTTGTAAAAACAATTTCACAATTACGGCAAAGACTTCAATTATTTATGAAAATAATTGAATTATGGCAAAAAATTTTATTAATATTTTGGAAAATTGAATTTCTGTAGAAATTTTATTATTTTTGAAAATTTTTTTTAATAATTTTATTGGATGAAAATTGTAAAAATTGTAGTTCTTTTTTTAAATTTAATTGTCTTCAATTGTCTTTGAATTTGTTTTTCGTAAAAAGCTTTTCAATAAGTTAATTTTTTAAAAATACCTCGATTTTTATTTCTACTCTCTAAATTTGAATTGGTAAATTTTTTTTACTAATTTTAATTTAGTGACCGACTTTTTGCTTTTGAATTAGTAATTTTTGCTAATAAATTAGTAGAAATTACTATTTATTTGTAAAATTTACTAATTTTAAAACAAAAATTCAGCTATTTATTAAAATTAGTAAACATTTTTACTAATTCAAATTTAGAGAGGGCTGAATAATTAAATTTATTTTCAACTAAAATGATTGTAAATTTTAATTATTGATGTGATGAAATAAGTAATACTATTAAATATTTATTATTTAAGTTTTAAATAATTTTAATTAAAATAACGAAAAAAAACTTTCAAAATAATTGAAATCTCAGATTAATTTAAAAATAATTTAATTTTTTAATCATTTTATTGAAAGTTTTAGAAAATATAGTGAAAAGAAATAAAAGAATTTTAAATAAATACTTTCTTCCTAAAATTGATCTTTTTTATAATTGAACGCCGCTTTAATTTTTTTTCACCTCAAGTGTTTTTGAAAATTACTACTTAAAAAAGAAAAATAATTGATATTAAATAATATTTAGTTTAGAATTAATTTATTTTAATCTAAAAAATAATTTTTTGCAAAGAAATACAAATTTAAAAAAATAGAATTTTGTTCATTTGAACGTTCAAAACTTTAAGAACATACAAAATAAATGTAGTGAAAATTCTGGTTAATTATTTACTTCTATTTTTTATATTAATAATTTTTTTTAATTTTCTAATTCTTCTCTAAATAATTAAAAATAATTTTTAATTTAACCTACTATCTAAAATTGAATTAGTATTAAAATATTTACTAATTTGATTTTTTGACTAATTTTCTGCTTTTCAATTAGTTAATTTTACTAATAAATAAGTAGAAATTACTAAATCAAAGTCAAAAGCAAAAAATCAGTCACTAATTTAAATTATTTACTATTTTTACTATTTCAATTTTAAAAACTACGTTTCATGGATTTTAGAATGTTAATTTTCTTTAATTAATTCAATTTAATTTTTCATTCATAACATTTATTTATCAAAAAAGAATTACCTTGGATGTTAAAAATATACTTACGACCTTAAAAAAATAATCATTCAATTGTTCAAAATAGTATTTT
Source organism: Leptopilina myrica (nomen nudum) (assembly GCA_032872475.1). NCBI lineage: Eukaryota > Metazoa > Arthropoda > Insecta > Hymenoptera > Figitidae > Leptopilina > Leptopilina myrica (nomen nudum). The sequence continues at coordinate 9,598,987 of CM065459.1, forward strand.
TTATTTTTCATAAAATAATTAAAAATTTAATATACATTGACTAAAGGTATTGAACGAAGGAGGGGAAACTTAAAAAAAATTGTTTTCCATGAAATTTCGAAAATTTCTATTATACACGTAAATATTTCAAATTGAGAATTAATTATTAATAATAATATTTCCTAAAATCAACAAAATCTTGCAAAGACGAATGATGTTTAACATGTGCAGTAAATAATACAGAACACTTTGATCAGCCGAAATAGACAACATCTAAAAATATCTTAACTTTGCACTTAACTAAAATATATATTTATATATATATATATAGTTGAGATTCATTCCTTTGAGATTCATTCAATATTATTTCACTACAAAATAAATTCGAGTAAAACTGTAAAGTCAAGCATCCATCAAAAATAGAATAGTGCGAATAATTTTTTTTCCCATTTCGAATTCAATATTTCAATACGTGTAAAAATAAAAAAAATGTTCATCCCAATAATTCAATAATATAAATGAAATTATTTTGCTCACTGAATGCTAGAATAAAAAAAATTTTTGTTGAAAGTAAATTACAAAAAAATGGAAGAAAAAAAAAAATTTTTTTTTTCCTCCGATTTTCATTCGCTTTTAGGAATTAAATTCTCCGGGGAGTTATTTTAGGTAGCAATTAGAATGGAGATCCGCTCATGTCTGACTGAAGTGATCTGTAACTACTGAACCGTTAAACACATCTCTCTTGATGGATGCTTGCTAACTATTTAACTCTGATTTCTGTGATCTTTTCGAGGTTCTAAATTCTGTTCTTCACTCTCGAAAATTTAACACACACGGGAATATAGTCTCTCTCTTGATTATGTAACTAATCATGAATTAAAAAATAAATTAATTAAATTTTTTTTTTTTGGTCTTTAGAGTTAAAATTTAAGGATTACACGATGCGAGTACGAGCATTAGAATAAGGACCTGTTTTTATAAACTTTCATATAATATATCTTTAACTTAAGAGAAATCATAATGTCTAAACTTAAACGAGGGGGAAAAATATTTTGTTAATGTTTGTAATTCAAAACAAATTTGGTTCACAATTTTTTTGGATTTGAAGTTCTTGTTTTGAATCGTAGTAGTAATAATAATAATAATCTTTTTGCAAAAAATTTACCCAATTTTGTTGATGAAACAAAATATTTTTCTCAAATGATCTTTTGCAGTATCGTGAAATTAATTCTCGACGTAATTTCACTCACAACGAATGTTGAATTGTTTTTCAATTTATTAATGCAAAAATCGAATTTCGAATCTTAAAAATTAGAAACAAAATCAAAAACTATAATTTTAGAGAAATTGAGATTAATAGAGATTTAGAGGAATCCTTTTGATGCAAACTTTGATTTCTAGTTTAACTTTTCAACTATAATTGCAATAGTTTTTTTCTACAAATGAAAAATTGGCTAAAAACAAATAATTGTGAGTGAAATTACGGAGAAATTTGTTCGTTGATAAAAAGAAGATGATTGAGGGGGGGAAAAACAAAGTATTTTCTGTTCTAGATCGACGAGTTTGGTCTCTCTTTTGCATACACGAATGTGGTAAAATTCGATGAATGAATGTTGGAGAGTATTTTGATAAAACGTGTGTGTATGTGTGTGTGTATGTGTGTGGAACAAAGTGAGAGGTCTATTTTCAATGACCCGAGAAACGTTGTGTGTGTGTGTGTGTGTTAAGATTCACTTGACCGTCCTCTGACAAGTGGGTAAATTCACTCTAAAGAATACGTTGAGCTCGATGAGAGAGGCCAAAATCAGGAAGACCGCGTACATACATAAACAGATGCGTCCTACTTTTTGGTCTAGTTGAAATTTATTCGATGCGAAGGCAATGTACAGTAGCAATAATGTCGATAATAAGGAAATTGCACTGTACTCAAGGCCCGCTGAATTTATACTGATGTAATGTTTCCCTGGTTGTGTTGGCGAAAATGAGGATTTTATCAGCCAAGGAAGTCCCAAGCAGAGGAGAATGTCAAAGGTATTCGAACCAATTGAATTACTTATGCCCATGGAACCGTGACCTGTAAATTTATTGAAAATAGTGATTATGCTTGTGTTTTGAGAAGACATAAGGATAGCAAAATTGAGGCGGGGAAAAAAAACCTACCAAATTTGTTGGGAGACAACAAATATGGTATGTTTGTTTTTGGTCTAAAATCAGGGCTCGAACTAGTGGAAGTATTTAAAAATACGGACCATGCGGACCAGGGAAATTAGGGAACAATTACTGACAATGAACTATGAGAGCACTAAGAGAACATTTTACTTAAAATTAGAAGTTAGAGATTTATCTTTAGATATTATAGGTTCATCTTTAGGTAATAGGGATGAAGCTCTTAAAGATTGATCTTAACATACTAAAAGATTAAGGATCTTTACTAGATTAGGTTAAATCTTTAATAGCTATTAAATATTTAACCTAACCTACTGAAGAACCTAAATCTTTTATTAGTAAAGCTTCATCTTTAGGTATTAAAGATTTAACCTAACCTACTAAAGATCCTTAATCATTTATTATTAAAGCTTCATCTTTAGGTATTAAAGATTTAACCTAACCTACTAAAGATCCTTAATCATTTATTATTAAAGCTTCATCTTTAGGTATTAAAGATTTAACCAAACCTATAGTATACTTAAGATCCTTAATCTTTTATTATTAAAGCTTCATCTTTAGGTATTAAAGATGTAACCTAATCTAATAAAGATCATTAATCTTTTAGATATTAAAGCTTCACTTTTAGGTATTAAAGATTTAATCAAACCTACTAAAGATCCTTAATCTTTTATTATTAAAGCTTCATATTAAATGAAGGATTAAGGATCTTTATTAGATCAGGTTAAATCTTTAATAGCTAAAGATGAAAATTTAATAATTAAAGATTTATGATCTTTGGTAGATTAGGTTAAATCTTCATTACCTAAAGATGAAGCTTTAATATCTAAAAGATTAATGATCTTTAGTAGATTAACTTAAATCTTTAGTAGCTAAATATAAATCTGTAACAAAGGATAGAAGGACTCGAAACAAATTATAATAGGGCTAATAGTGATTAGTATGTCGAAGTGAACTATTCTGTTGGACGCTTTCTGTCAAATGACAATTGGTTACTTGTGACAGTTGAGGAATATTAATGCGCTGCTTTTGATATCTGCATTATCAATCATTGAGTGATGATGATGAGGAGTCCACATACCTTGTTTGGCAACAATTACACTAGATACAGCTTCTGGTACACTGGTTCCAGCCGCTAGGAATGTGATACCCATTACAGAATCCGGTATCTTCAACGTATCCCCTAGAGAATAAATTAAAAAATTCATTTTCGGTTTCAATTCCCAATTTTTAAATTAATTTAAACAAAAAGTATTGGACACTATCGCTATTATCGAAAAAAATAGTTAAGCAAGCATGAAGAACAAGCAAATAAAATCTTCGAAAAGGAAGAAACAAGAAAGAAAACAGGAATGAACGAAAGGAAAAGGAAAGAGGGTAAATATTTGTCGAATCGATTTGTCTGGACGGAAAAAAATAAAAAGGAGAAAGAAAAAGAATGTGAAAAAGGAAAAAAGGAAGAGAAAAGAAAAAGAAAGGAAGAAGGAAAAAAAGTAGACATAAAAACAAAATGAAGGTAAACAGAAAGCTGAAAAGGAAAAAAGAAGAAGGAGAATAGCCGTGATGAAATAAATATTATTTACCGATAATTGTAATCATCCACGCAACCACGTAACTTAACGAACCAATCCAGATAATGCACATAAGAAAAGTAATCGGAAACCATTTTTTAAATCGAGGCTTCTCGCAATCTGGTATAGTGCACATGAATATCAAGTGAATCGGCCAGGTAAGTATCCATGCAGTCTTTCGAATCCATCCACTTTGCGACGGCCAAACGAGCAATTCGTATTCGTATTCTAGGAAAAAAAAAGATCAATTTCAACCTCTCAATAAAAAAAACGACCTCTCCTTCGAATGATTTCACAACTTTTAAATTACTTCTAACTATTATTAATCACACAGCAAAACTTTCACATGCGGAGAAAAAGAAATAAACTTATTTTCCACCACATGCGCATCGGCGAAGAAAAAGTTCTCAATTTTATGACGATCAGCGTCAAAAACAGTTGGTTTATTTTTATGAATAAAAATTGCATCGAATATGTAAAAACAAAAATTGCAAAGACTCGAAATGTGTGAATCTGTTTTTGCATCTTATACAGCATTCAAAGAAAAAAGAATTATTAATATAGATCTAACAATTTTTTTTGTTCTTGTTGCAAAATTATTTGTTACCCCAACAGATTATGAAGATGTGGCTAAAGTTTCGAACGTTCAAATGAACGAAAATTTTTTTCAATCTTTGATTTTTGAAAATTACTGTCCAGAAAAGAAAAATAATTGAAATTAAACAATAATTAGTTTAGAATTAATTTGTTTTAATCTAATAAACAATTTTTTGGAAATAAAATTCAAATTAGACGAAGTAAATTAAATATTATCCTTCATTTGAATGTTCGAAACTTTAGGAACATGATTCTAACTCGTTTTAGTTTTTAATAATTGTATTCTTAGTAACAACTAGTTTCTGCAAAATTAAGGTACATGAAAATTAAAGATGAATTTAATTTGAAAAAAAAATCCTTTTCTGATCTTTCGTTTTTAAAAACACGTTTGGGGGACTTCAACTTCGTCAGAACGTTAGGTGTACTATGTAGGATTTTAAATTAGGTACTGAACTATAGTTGATAGATTTTTTTGTTTTTGTTAATTTTTGCGAAAAGCTCACCAGGCTCGTGATTTTCCTCCTGTGTTTTGGTGCCACCGTTTTGCAAAGGCACATCTATTGTTGCAATTTGCTCCCCACGATCTGTTGATGATTGCACCTTATCGGATCTTGATAAGTGAATATCTCCGGCGTCAGCTGTGAATCAAATGTCAATATTGATATGCACTGATTATCATTTTTTCCCTCGCACTTTGATTAAATAGTTTCACGCGCGACGCGACGAATATTTTTTTTCATTTCCAGAAATTGTTCAAATTCTTTTTGTAAATAAAGCACCTCTTGACCGTGAATTGCGTGAACAGTATACAATCCGTATAATGTTGTATCGATGCAACGAGTTATCATTCAAGTTTATTCATAAATTATCTGATTAGATTTTGTTTTCAAACATCAGAAGAAAAAGCGATTTATTTTTCCAAAATAAAAAAACACGAAAAAAATTTATGTTTTACTACAGTTTTTCTGAATCAATTCGGATTTTAAAAATTTGCAGTTACGTTTTATTTGTTTTTTGATATCGATACTTTTAGGTTCTTTTTTTCTCTTTTAGGTTTTAGGAATTTGATACTTTTAGGTTAACAATATTAGAAGTTAATATGAAAAAATAACTAGACGGATGTTTATAAAATGGAAATGATTTTTCATTAGTCAGTATCGTGAGGTTTTTTTTTAGTACGTGATTCCTGCCATACTCTTCATTTAATAATCATTGACATCGATTATAAGAGATCACGTACGATACATTGATCTTTGTATCAGTTCACGTTCGTTGAAATCAATTTTACTTATGAAAGCTCTTCACTCCCCCCTCGTGACCTCCACCCTCCTCGACTTGTGCAATTGAGAACATGTCTAAATTTTTAGTTTTCGTATTACATTTACTTAGTCGAGGAAATTGGATTTTGTTTTTGATATTGCAAAATTGAAAAGCGAACAGCGAAAGAAATTGATTCCAAAAGTTAAAACTAGAGATGTTTAAATATTTTATGTGTCGTATTTCAAAAATTCTTCTAAATGGGTCTGGTATTTTTAAATATATACTTGAAGTATTTTTAGATATAAACTTGATGTACTTTTCAAATGTTTGTAAGGAATTATTGTTCTTAAAGTTGTATTTATAATGTTTATCTTTTTCCAAAAAACGGACGTGTACCATGTACGATTTTAAATTAGGTACACTGAACTATAGTTGATAAATTTTTGTTGTTGTTGTTGTTGTTAATTTTTGCGAAAAGTTGTTAGAACGTATATATTGAAAGTTACCTGTTCTCACGTGAGATTCATCTGGAGGTAATTCGCCCTTTTTTGCGCCAAATCGCGCGCATTTTTGGAATGATTTATCCCAGTACATGACGGCAATGTAAACGATATAAAGCAGAACGAGTGTCAATGCTTCATACCATTCAACCCTCTCGTCGTGTATGATGCAAATTAAAATTGCCACGGTTACACCGTATGCTAGACAGTCTCTGCTAACGGGCCACCAATCAAGTGGCACCACCTGCAAAACAAAATACAATTAGCACATTGTTTATGATGATAGAACTATACATATAGAGACACGAGAAATTAATAAAATAACTATAGAGACACGAAAATTAATTACATAACTGTAGTGACAGATAATTAATAAGATGTAGTGATGTTGCACAAAATTAATGTAACAAATGCAAAATTTTGGAAAAAAAATTAAGAGAAAGGTGAACAAGGGTTTGAATTATTTTTTATTTAAGGTTGATGTGATTAAAATCAACCTGATTCACATCAGGACTCAAGTCAAGAACATGTTTTTATTTTAATCATCATTTGAATCGATTTTTTGGGTAAAAATAGGTTTTTCTAATCAATTTTGACTTTAGGAAGAAGCCAATAAAAGCTAAAAGAATTGGAACTAAAAATGAAAAAATTCGTAGGTAGTCAAATCTTTAAAAGCTAAATACGAATCTTTAATATCTAAAGATGATGTGGCTAAAGCTTCGATTGTTCAAATGAACGAATTTTTTTTCTATCTTAATTGTTTTAGAAAATTAATTTAATTAAATAATTAATTTAATAAAATTAATTAATTATTTTAACGAATTAATAATTGAAATTAAACAATATTTTAATTTAGAATTAATATGTTTCAATCTAAAAACTAATTTTATTACAGTATTTTAATTTTAATTAAAATTAAACAATATTTAGTTTAGATTTGATATGTTTTAAACTACAAACACAATTTTTTTGTAAAGAAATACAAAATTAGAAATTGTAAAAATTTTATCACTAAGAAGAAAAAAAATATTTTTCAGTGCTGAGCAACGATTCCAACTTTAGACAAACTATAACCTCCTGGATTTAAAGAAAAATTTTAGTTAAAAACACTAAAACGAAAATTTAATGTTCGAGAAGTTATAACGGAAGTTCTTGAAAAATATAGAAAATTCTTTAAATTTTTATTAAAATTCGTAGAAAAAATTCAATTATTTGAAAATTTGTTGAAAAAAACATTGTTTTAATAATAATTGTATTCTTTTGGGAATTTTTTATTCAAATAGTAGGAAATTAAAAATATTTTGAATTTTTTCGGGAACAATTTCATTATTTATGAAATGTAATAGAATTCTTTCAAAAAATATTAAAAAATAAATGCATTTTTCTAGGAATTAATTTGAAAATGGTATTCAAAATAATTTAAAGCCTTGTAAAAATTTTATTTATGATAATAATTGAATTGTTACAATGAATTTTATTACATTTTTTTCAAAATAATTGAATTGAACGACAATATTTTTTTTACTTCTTCTAATTTGTATTTCTTTACAAAAAAAATTAGTTTTTAGACTAAAAAAAATCAATTCTAAATTAAATATTGTTTAATTTCAATTGTCTTTCTTTTTTAGATGGTGCAATTTTCTAAAAAAAACTTTCGTTCATTTGAACGTTCGAAATTTTAGCCACGCATAAAATTTAACAAATATTTCACATTTTTATTCAAATAAAATTTTAATTTTTTAAATTGTTGGAAATTAAATTCTTCATCCTTTTACTAGTACATTTGTTTTTGAAGTCTTAAATTCAAAAAACAAAAAAATTACAAGAAAAGCAATAAATATTTAATATAAAGATTGTTTTTTTAGAAGGTAGTAATTTATTATCTCAACATGTTCTGTTAAATAAAATAGTTTAAAAAAAATAAAATTAGCTATTCTTCGTTGCTTTGCATTTAAAATTAATGTTTCATTATCATTACTAAGAAGTGATGAAGGTCTACAAAAAATTGGGTTTAAAAATTTTGGTTAAAGAATCATGATTTTTAACAGCTCTGGGTTCAAGGACAATTAACGAAAATAAGGGGAAAGAAAAATAAAAATCCAGAGGCTTATAAACTATTGACTTTCCATTTTCAGAACTGTGAACAATTCTTTTTCATCTTCGAAATCCCGCTGATGACAGGGGAAGAGTGTAAATCGGTTATTTATGAATCGGCGTTAATAATTGAAAAGTTATGGATTTGTTAATTGGGTTGAAAATCCTTTTTTTATCCAAGTTTCTTTTTCTGTGATGTTGATTCATTTTTTCGAACTTCATTTCTGTATTAGACCCTTATTTTCTTTATTGGCACTTTCCCTTTTCTAAATATTGTTTTCGAAGAACGTATAAATAAAAGGAAAAAGATTTTTTGGTTTTCTAAGGGTTTTTGAATAAAAAGAAAGTTTACTAAATGTTGTCCTTAACTCCCTAGGTGAATAAAAGAAAAAAAATTGAAAAAAGAAAAAAAATTGACTGTTTTGAATTGAAATTAGTGTTACTTTCATCTCTAAAAATGCCAACTGTAACAGTTATTGTCACTTAATATTGACGCTAAGTCGGTAACTTCAGGGACATGATTTAGAGCAACGATTTTTATCTTTAAAGTTTAAATTAATTTTTTTTTTAAATTAAAGTTGTTTTTTAATTTCAACGGATTTCGAATGAGGAATAAAAGCGCTTTTCGAATTATAGAGAGAAAAATTTACTAACCATTCCAGCACCAATTCCGCAGCAAGCCGGAACTGCTAAGATATTAAATACCGCAGATCCTACTATCGTTCCAACGCCAATATCACCTTCTGTGATAAAGGTTCCAATGGCGTTGACGAATAATTCAGGTGCTGACGTCGCTGCCGCCATAAACGTTGCACCGGCCACGTCTTTCGACATCGAAAGTGCTGCAAAAATTTATTTACACATAAAAATAAAGAATATTCAAAGGAACGACTATTTTCCATTACATTTATCGACAGGTTTTACCTTAAAGAAATACTTCCTCTATATGAGGAAGCAAAAAAATGATAATATTTCGAAAGTTTTAGCTAATAAATTTTTTTTAAACATTTGCAACTCTCAGGTTGCAAATTGCAAACATTTTTAAAGTTAGCGTCGACGCTAAGTATCGAAAACAATTTTTTTTTACTTTGTTGAAGTCCGCAACGTTTTTAAAAACGAAAAATCAAAAAAGAATTTTTTTTCAAATTAAATTTATCTCTAATTTTCAAGTGTCTTCATTTTTAAGAAATTAGTTGTTACTTAGGTTACAATTATTTAAAAAATAACATTATTTACGATGCAAAATAAAAATACTCTTTCATTATTTTTTGTTTTCGGTTTTAAGAAAGAATCCAAAAAACAATCGGAACAAAAGTTAGTCCAATGTCATACTTTTTTTTAACTTAAATTTAAATCTGAAATTCCTTTGGGTAGAAGCGTAAGGAATTTAATTTTCTCTATTTTGAACATTTTAAAGTTACATTCGAATAAAAATGATAATTTGTTGGCAAAATATTGATTTTTTTCAAAAATGATTTAAGTAACAATCATGTTTTTTATTGACAGAAATTTTTGTTGTTCTATTCTATTATTCAAACGCAACTTTTAATCGTTAGATTCAAAATTAAATTCTTCACCTTTTTATTAAAACGAATTTTAAAATATGTAATTTGTGTTATTCTTTTAAATTAAAAAATTGTGACTTTGGACTAACTTTTGATTTGATTGTACGTCAGATTTCTCCTTAAAATCGTGGATTTCGCCTTCTTTTTTTTCTCGTAATTGAAAAAATGAATAAAGATTTTTTTTTGTTTAAAATAAATTGATTTCAATTTCTAAATTATAATTAAAAAAGTGAAAGTATAGTTTTTTCATGTCTAAAATGACATCGGTGAAGTTCGCAACGTTTATGATCAACGATTGAATTAAAAAGAATTATTTTCCTCTAAAAAAATAACATTTTTTGCTAAAAAATATTTTCATTTGTAAATCATCATTCATTAAATTAATCGTACTACTTTCTTTATAAAAATTTTAAAAAAGTTTCTTTAAAAAATATTTTTTCTTTTAAAATTGTTGATTATAAACGTTGTAAACTTCACCAACGCTCTAAATGTCGGAAATAATAGTTTTCGACGCTAACTTCAGGGTTATAAATTTTTAACTAATTTTAATTTTTAAATACCAAGTTGAAGTCCACAACGTTGATCAGCGAAAAAAAATTGTTAACTAAGTAAATTAATTAAAAATAATGCATTAATATTTAAACAAAAAGATTGAAATTTATGTTTTCTGGTAATAATTGTTGTACAATAAAATATTAAATTAAAAGTAATATTTTAGTGCATTAAACAAATTTTGTTGTCGTTGATAAACATTGTGAACTTCAACTTTGTTTTTAAATAGAAATTTTTTAAACACAATTTTAATTTTTAATTTTTAATATACTTAAAAATTTGAAATCTGAAATTTTAATAAAGTAAATTTTTGAAAAAATTTTTGTTAAATTGATAATATTGTGAAATATTGTGACATATTGTGAAATATAATTCGTGACGTATTATAATTTATATTGATAGTAGAAATTTGGAAATGAAATAATTTTTTTTTTTTTGGGGTAAAAATTAAAATTCTCTTACCGTGGCATATTTTTTCTACGGCAGGTACGAAAAACTTATCACATACTACTGCTAATGCTATAAAGAGGTAAAGAGAAACGATGACATGAACAATGACGGCTCCGCTTTGCCGTTGCTTCTCGTCGAAGATGTCATGCGGAAAGTCTTCGATTGCCGGTTGAGTGCAATTGGCACCTGTGTAAAAAAATTTTATTTAATTCAGCGTCTTTTAATCTTTAACTATTGTGTAATAATTCAAGAGGAAAAAATCTCTTTCTCTCCTTGGGTGGGGTTTTTTTTTGCTTCTTTATTTTCTTGCTCACTTTTTTATGTTTATTTTACACCATTGACTCTTTAATTTCTTATTTTTTACAACCACTTTTTGATGTATTTACTTTTTCATAGGCACTTTTTAGTTTATTTATTTTTTTAAAAGCACTTTCTAATTTATTTACTTTTTTAAAAGCACTTTTTAAATTATTTACATTTTTCAAAAGCACTTATTAGTTTATATACTGTTTTAAAAAGAACTTTTTAATTTATTAATTTTCTCACAATCACTTTTTAATTTATTTACTTTTTCAAAAGCACTTATTAATTTATTTACTCTTTCAAAAGCACTTATTAATTTATTTATTTTCTCCTAATCACTATTTAATTTATTCACATTCTTTATATATTTACTTTTATATTCATTTTTACATTTTTATATTTACTTTTTTATTTTTTTTAATACTTTTTTACATTCACTTCTTTATTTATTTAATCTTTTTATATTTTCTTTTTATATTTATTTACCTATTAAGGGCGGTGTCAATTGCCGACAATTGAAATTTATTCAGAAAAACTGCTTGCAATAAACTGCACGAGGGAAAACTGCATAAAAGCAAATTTTAAGAATAAAATCATTTAATTTAGTAAAAAAAAAACTTGACGATATTAAACTGCATAGAAGAGAACTGCACGCGATTAAAAATTACAAATTTTAATAGAGAAAATAAAATTAATTGAATCCTAGCTGATTTTTATTTCTAATAATAAAATTTACACAGTTCAAATTAATTATATTTTTTTAAAATAAAAACTTGAATTCATTTTCAATCGTATGCAGTTTATTTTTTTTTCGTTTTTGAATTAAACGTAATAATTTTATTTTCAATATTTTTTAAATATTTTTATATGCAGTTCAAAATAAGCATGTACTTATTTTTGTAATTTTTAATCGTGTGTAGAGTTTAAAACTGAATCTGTTTTTGAATTAAATTTAATATTTTTATTTTTAAATTTTGTTTTTATGCAGTTTTCCCCTGTGTTGTTTTATTATATAAAATGCAGTTTTTCTGCATATAGATTCAATTTGTAAGCAATTGATACCGACACAATTTTTTTTTTATTTACTTTTTTACATTTACTCGATTATATTTTTTTATACTTTTTCACATTTTACGATTTTTTTTTATTCTTTTCTTCTTTTATCGTAGCCGTGAAAACACAAAATATGAATTTAATGACACTAATTTTCTTTCTTGAGTTTTTCATTTTGACACTTTTTTCTTTTTTTTTCAAAGAGAGAAGTAAAAATACAATGACCAATTATTGATACCATCAGTCATCAATCATTGATGAAAATCTTTGAATTTCAGAAAGAAAAAAAATTACTTTCTTGTCCTTTTGATTAAACGAGATTCAGTGAAAGATATCAGTGATATTCTTTATTTAAGAAGATTACTTAAAAAAACAATTTTAATTTTTTTTAATTCATTTCCAGACAGCTGATATATATATTTTAGTTTTTATAAGTCGTGTTCTTTATTCTCGCTATTATTTGCTCTAGAATTAGTATTTCAATTTGATAATATAGATTTATTTAAAATTTACGATATTATTTTTCCTATTAGAGATAAAATAGATTAATAAATTAATAATAATAAGAAATTAATTGATTATTAATAAAACAAATGATTTAGAGAAATAATAGAATTTGAATTTGAATTCAGAAAAATTGTTACTATTTTAAATTAGTGACTGACTTTTTGCTGGAGATATATTATATAAATTATTATTTTCAAAAATAAAAAAATTCTTCACAGAAATTCAAAATGTTCAAAACATTAAAAAAATTCTCGTCAATATTTTATTTTCTTGAAAAAATAAAAAAATTCTCCAAAATTCAACTATTTTCAAAAATTTTAATAAAAACTCTTGTCAAAATTTCAATTATATGCAAAAATTTCTCTTAATTTAATGATTTACATAAATAATAACATTTTTTATTGGTATTCAATTCTCTTCATAAATTATAAAATTTTCACCGGAATTCAATTATTTTTAAAAATATTTTTCTAAAATTCTTCGCAAGAATTTAATTATATTTATAAATAATTATTTTTCTAAATAATAAAATTCTTCTTAGGAATTCAAGGATTTTTATAAATTTTACAATTTTTTTGCAGAATTTCAATTATTTTTCTTACAATTTTAAATCAATTTCTCAAAAAAAATTTAAATAGAATTCATTAAAAATTATGTTATTTTAAAAAATTTTAATAAAATTACTTCTAAGAATTCAATTTTAAGAAATATTCATTTATTCAATAATAAAGGCATTAAAATATTATTCAATAGATTATTTATTTTTGTATTTATATATTTATTGAATAATTAAATTTTCGATCAACTTTCTAATAAAAATTGCGGTTTAAAATTGAATTTCATTAAAAATTTAAAATAGTAATTCACGATTAGCAGCATTAGAATTTTTTTTGGAATTTTTATTATTAGATTTCAGAATTTTTAGAAATATTTTAATTTCAAAATTTTTCAAATTTAAATCTTTAAGAATTTGAATGGTTGTAAATTTTTAATAATATTTAAATTTTTATTCTGAAATAAAACGATTATAGTTTTGAATAATTTGGTTTGCAAATTTCAACAAAAAAAATTATTGAATTTTGGAAGAATTACAGTTGTAATTTTTCGAAATAAATAGTTAAATTTCAAAAATATTTGACACGAAAATCATTTAGAATAATTTAAGTCCTTTGGAAAAATAAAGAAAAATAATACGTTTGTATTTAAATGTTTATTTTTTAAAAATGATTCGAGTTTAATTTAAAAATTATTTTAAAAATTGTGTCAAGTGTAATTTTTCGGTAACTACTGTTTTTTGCCTTGAAGCTTCTTTTTTATACTTTTTTGAAATTAATTATTGAGTACGAATTAATGCAGTCGAACCTGAGAGAATGCAACTCTATTTAAAACAAAATTTTATTCAAAAATGTCCAACAGGAATTATTTTTACTTAAATCTAGAATATTGCAAAATACGAAATTAATTCACAAGTCAATTTTTTTATTCAAAAATGTCTAACAAGAATTATTTTTACTTGGTTCTAGAATATTGTAAAATACGAAATTAATTCAAAAAACAATTTCTTTATTCAAAAATATCTAACAAAAATTATTTTTACTTTTTTCTAGAATATTGTAAAGTACGAAATTAATTTATAAAACAATTTTTTTATTCAAAAATTTCTAACAAGAATAATTTTTACTTAGTTCTAGAATATCGTAAAATACAAAATTAATTTACAAAACAATTTTTTAACGATTGTTTACTGTAATAAAAATAAAAATTAAAAAATCCAGTTGCACTCCGACAGGTTTCACCGTAAATCAAAAACAGAAAGTCAGTCACTAATTGAAATCAGTATTTTTTAATATTTCAAATCTTTAGAATGAATAATAAGAGTTATTCGACTAAAAGTCAACTTGATTTTTTATTTGTTAAAAGTTTTATCAAATAAAAGTTTTACTTCGGTCGAATATTTTTTATTTGAAACAAATAAATAACTTACTTGGCTATGAGACAAATAAACTTTGTATTTAACTTAATTAAATTACAGTAGACTCTCGATAAATAATCGATCTTCAAGGGACCGTTAAAATAATTCAAATTACCACCACGTTCAAGTCCACAACGTTTATCAATGAAAAAAATTATTCACTTATTGTTAGTAAATTAAAAAAAAGAAATAACGCACCAATATTGTCACAAAAATATTTAGAAAAAATATATTGATTATGTTATGATAATGATTATTATATAAATAAATATTTAATTAAAAATAATATTCAAATAGATTTTAAAAAAAATGTTTTCGTTGATCAACGTCGTAAACGTCAACTTTGTAATTACCATGAGTTTTAATCAACGCACGTTTTATTAATATTTAAATTTTTTTCAAGTGTAGCATCTTCAATTTATTGAGAGTTTAATTATCAAAAGTCAACTCTACATTATTGGTTTAAAAAAAAATTTTCCTCTGATTGTAAATTAAATAAATTAATTTTCGATTAAGTAAATTAATTTTCGTATATGAATCTCAGTGAAAGAAAGGGTCTCCGATGGTAATTTTTTTTTTAAATAAACAAATTAGTTGGGGAAAAAGGTGAAAATTCCGTTAGGATAGAATACAATATATATGTTGGGCACATGTTTACATATTCAAAATCTGAACGACAAAAAAAAAGAGAAGAAGCTAACCACTTACGAATTGCCCTTTCGCTTCGTAAAAGAAACGAAGCATTACTGTTCAGATACACTTGCTGCATTGTAACATATCATAACTAGTAATAATCACCGTATCCTCAACTCGACAGATATTCTCACTACCAAGCACAACTCAAAAATGATTCAAGTTTTCAACGCGCGCAAGTAATACTTCTGTGTTTTGTTATATTCGAGTTTTATAACTATCGATGTAGGAAGTAGTAAAGATGCAGTTAATAAACGAAAAAAAAAGCAATGTGTTCGATATACTCTTTGTGTATAGTGTGAGAGAGTAAAGAGAGCAAAGGGAGAGAGAGAGAGAAGAGAAAAAAACATTTTTTCGCTAATTTCGGCCAATACACGGCGAGTTAAATGATTCTGACCTTCCCAGGGGTTAATAACTTCCTAGAAAACTTCGAAGGCAACAATCTACTTTCCCTTCTCTATTATAATATATATTGTTTCTCGCAATGTGGAAAATTGTATACCTTTTTGCCAATCGATCAGCCTTGTTACTTTATCTTGATCATATTCTCGAGCTTACAAATTGTACATAATTTTTCATTTTTAACTCATTTATGTTTTCTTTCGTTTTTTTGTATATTTTACTTTTTATTTTCTTTTTACATTTTTTTTTGTCAATTTTTAAGCATTTTTTTTTTTGCATTTTCATGAGCTAAAAGTTTTGTACATTCAAATGTAGGAAATATTCTTTATTAATCACATTTCCAATTACTGATTCGAATGAAAGTTTAAAAATTTAATTTTAATTGTACTCTGAAAGAAAATGTTTATTAAATTTTGTAAAAGTATTTTACAATTTGGGAAAAATTAAGAGAGGATCCTAAAGTTCTGAACGTTCAAATGAACGAATTTTTTTTGTTTTAGAAAATTGCTATCGAAAAAAGAAAAATAATTTAATTTCAACAATAATTATAGTTTAGAAGTAATTTATTTTAATGTAAACACTAATTTTTTGTAAACAAAAAAATGCAAATTAAAAGAAGTAAAAATGATTTCAAAGTTTTGAACGTTCAAATGAACGAAATATTTTTTATTGAAGATATTTTAATAAATTACTAATGATAAAAAAATTTAAAAACAAAAATTTGACATTTACAAACTGAGTAATTAATTTTTTTGTCAGTGACACAAAATAATTGCAATAAAAATTTAATTTTTAGAAGAAATAAATAAATTTCGTTCATTTGAACGTTCAGAACTTTAGGATCTTATGTAAAAAAAAATATAGTCGTTTATTTGAACGTTCGAAACTTTAGGAATATATTATACGTTGGTAAAGTTCACAACGTTTATAGTCAACGATTTCCGAAGAAAAATATTTTTTAGGCAAATTTTTGTACAGAAAATGGTACGTTTAATTTTTGGAATAATGATGTACAAAAAAAAATATTTGTGATCAAAAATTTAAACTCTTTTTGGTAGGAAAATAATAATTTTTTTTAATCGTTGATCATAAACGTTGCGACGTCATATTTCCAAAATTTACTGATTCGAATAAAAGTTCAAAAAAAAATTAAATTTCAATTATAAAAACTTAAGGAGTCATTTTTTTGTATTGCCGCATAATTATTGTAATAAGAATTTAATTTGAATGAGAAAAGCACACTGAGAACAAGATATTTGATTCAAATAATTTATTATTTGACTATTAACAAATAAATATTTACTTGAATCAAATAATTTTTACTTGAATGAAATAAATTTTTTTTTCAGTGCATAAATTTTGTTCCTTTGGACGTTCAAAACTTTAAGGACATACATTTTCCCTATTTTTGTACTGTTTACATTTTTTTTGTTCTTTACATTTTTTTAATTTTTAATATTTTTTGCAGTTTTTGTTTTTATTTTTATGTTGCTGAAGTTTCAAAGAAATTTTTTTCACCTTAAGTGTGTTTGAAAATTACTATCGAAAAGAGAAAAATAATTGAAATTGCAACTATTAAGTTTAGAATTAATGTGTTTGAATTTAAAAACTATTTTTTTTTGTAAAGAAATACAAATTAGAAGAAGTAAAAAAAATATTGTCGTTCATTTGAATGTCGAAACTTTAAGAACATTTTTTTTTCGTTTTTTATTATATTCCGTTTATGTTTAACACATTTTTTATTTATTTTTACATATTTTTTATACTTTTACAAAAATCTTTTCCACAATCCTTTATGCTTTTTAAAAAATTTTTTTTCTTTTTATATTTTCTCTTTCTTTTTATATTTTCTTTATCTTTTTATATTTTTTCCTACCGTTTAACATTTTCTTATACCTTTTTTACATTTTTATATCTTCGTTCCTAACTCTCGCCGAGAGAAAATTTTTTTAAATTGAAATTCAATACGTTAAGGATGAAATTTATTTGATTCAAATAATCGATTACTTGGCTACTGTCACAGACAAGGGGCCAAATGTACTTTTTGTGTCAAAATCAGTCTAAAGGTCACAATTTTCATGAAAATTAAACCAAAAATTTTTTTTTGTTTTTAAAATTTTTGTTACTAAAATCTCTACCGATTCTTCAAAACCGATTTTTATATTTTTCCTATTTTATATTTATTTGTTTATAAAGTATGAAAAAATCAATGTGTTGCTATAAAAATAGAGTTTTGAACATTTAAAAATTTGAGAAAATAGAATTTTAAATTTTCAACTACATTAGACATCATATTTTAGTATTTCCGAAGTATAAATTTCTATATAATTACAATTTTATTAAATAAACAGTAGATTAATAATTAACTTTTGGAAAAAAGAACATAATTGAAAAAATTTCAAACTGTAGAATATTTTTTTGAGTCTTTTACCCGAAATTAAATGGAGAATTGACATATAAACATTCAGAAATGATTTCATAAATTTTTAAATTGTTAAAAATTTTTTTTATTTTTAATTCTAAAGTTTTTAAACATTAGGCAAAAAAATTATATTTTTTTTCATTTTTCCATATTTTACGCAGGAATTAATTAAATAAAATATTATAAGGTATCGTGTAAATATTTATCAATCGTTAAATTAATTAAATAATTATTTAAACAAATTAATTACGTTTTCTGTTAATTTTAATATACCTAAGAAAATTTAATTTTTTAAATAATATTTACCAAAAACCATAATTAATTTGTTTAAACAATTATTAAATATTTATACAATACCCATTATTATTATATATTTAATTATTTCCTGCGTAAAATTTTGAAAAATGTTTTAAAAATAGCATTTTGTTGGTTAATGCACAAAATACTTACAATTAACAATAAAAAATTGTTTAAACAATTGGAAAATTTATGAAATCAATACTGAATGTTTATTTGTTAACAAATATTGCTATTTATAATTATCATTATTTTAATAATAGGAAATCAATAAATATTAAATAATTAAAAAAAATTTTTATTTGTTGTCTTTTTTCTTGATAGTGATTAATAAAAATGTTTATTATTCATTTAAAATTGTGATGAAAAATAAAAACATAATTAAAATGCGAAAAGAAATTGGAAAATATTTAATAAATTTTCAATAAGATTAAAAAAAAAATTTTTTATTTCTTTTAAATTTGTTTTAAATTTATACTTAATACCTATTTTTATTTTTAAAAAAATTTTGAAACAAGCGCAGAAAAATATTTGTCTTTGCGACTATACAAAACATTTGATTGATATTTGTGCAAACACTCGCCACGTTAGTTGACTCAACAAACTTTTCGTTTGTCAACGAAACTTTCGTCTTCTCAAGTACAAAAATTTTAAAACATTTGTTCAACAAACTTTTGTTTCGTTACTTGTTATTCTTTTGAAAATAAAAGTTTGCGCTAAAATCTAAAATACTTATAATGATTGTGAAATAAATTTAAATACTAGTAAACTATTTATATTTTTGATATGAAGACTAATTTTTAATGAATAAATAAAGTAAATTTAATTATAATTAATATTATATTAATATTTTTATTATTTATTTATTTAATTTTGATTTATATTATTCATTAATATAGTTGTTTTTAATTATTATTAAAAATTAATATATTCCATTTATTTATTCATATTATTATAAATACCTATTGAAACTAAATAAACTTTTAATTACAATATTTTTCAATTCAATGAAAAATTTATTTATTTATTAGAATCTTATTTTAAAACATGACACAGAAATAGTTTATTTCGATAAAAATATGAAACTTTCAAACAGAACTTTTAGACTACTCTAGTATTTTATTCCAGTTGAGTGTGAAGTTTTCGTCAAAAATTATAATTTTACGCGAAAATTATACACACTCTGGTAAATATTGCGCGAATTCTCGACAAGTTACAACCATACATACATATAGATACGAGAAGTGCCATAAAAGTACTCAAAAAGAAACAGCTTGAAAAAAAGATGAAAAAAAAAGTTTTTACATTCAGTACGAAAGGATTTATCATCCACTTTTCGTGTACTTATTGTTCCTGAATAAAGGCCTCATGTAGGGCGATGCACTTTCTTGTATACATTGATGCATCAATGCTTCAGAAAGTGGTTTTATACATTCATGTTTTTTAGAAGAAAAAAAAAATTAATTTCAATCCTTTTTTTTCTATCCAAAAAAACAAGTTATAAATCATTCACTCTAGACTTTTCTTTGGAAGTAAATAATTAATAAAACCAGATAACATTCTTTAGAAAAATGTTTATTTTGACTAATAAGAAATTAATAGCAAACAATTTTTAATTCTTTCAACATTTATTTTTGCATTTTTCGTTTATTTTTTTCCACCGTTTTTTGAAAAATTTATTTTCAATACGAATTTTTATTAATTAATTAATTACTCATTTTTTATTTTTCCGACAAAAAGTAACGAATTTCCAAATAAAAATGCAACGATTTTTGTTGGAAAATTATTTACTATTTTGATGGAAAAATAAAAAATGAATAATTTAAAAATAATTAAATTAATCAATAATTTATTTTAATTAAATTAATTTAATTTAATTTAATTACTTAAAATTGAGGTTACACTTGAACATTAAATATTTAATTCCATTAATTTTTATCACTATTTAATGTTGAAATTTTTTTTTATTATTTGCGTTTTAATTAATTTTCTCTCTCTATTTTTTTTCTAAAATTTTGAACTTTTAAATAAACGAAATATTTTGTTGTATTGGAATATTTTTGAAAATTGTTAAACTAAAATGAAAAATATTTTAACCGAACAAGGCACATTTTTATTTAGTTGAACTGAATTTTTTTCATTATAAAAAACTAAATTTGTAAATAAAATACAAATTAAAAGGAAGTAAAAAAATGTTGGTCGATTGTAAATTTTTGATTAATTTAAATTTTATTAAATAAAAATAAATAAATTTCAATACATTTGAATATGTTTTAATTAATATAGTAATTATTTAAAATAAATGTATTAAAAAATATTTTCGTACACTTTAAGGTTTAACATTTTAGTTTTGAATATCGAAAAATTTTTTCACAACAAAATTATTTAAATATTTATTAGAATTTTTGTCCATTTATTAAAAATTAGGTATTAAAAAAAAATATGTATGTAATTTCTCGTGTAATTGACTATTATGTAAATTTATTTACTGTTATGTATTTTTAAATTTTAGCGCAAATTTTTAAAGTCAAATAAAATTGATAAGTTTAATGAAATAATTTTTTTTATTTTGAGAACTTTTTTCTTCGCGAGAGAAAAATGTTTATTTTTTTATTCAAAGATAAAAGATGAAAGTAAGAGAGTTTTTAGTGTTTTGACTCTGCCTTTTGC
This sequence comes from Leptopilina myrica (nomen nudum), assembly GCA_032872475.1. NCBI lineage: Eukaryota > Metazoa > Arthropoda > Insecta > Hymenoptera > Figitidae > Leptopilina > Leptopilina myrica (nomen nudum). Next base: position 9,620,040 of record CM065459.1, read on the forward strand.
GGAAAGTACAATAAAAAAAGGGTGTTGCACAATAAAAGCGCATATCTCACAGTTTGTGTACCCATCTATTATTTTGCTAAACTCTATATTCTTGGCATTTTGTGAAATTACAGTAAGTAATCGTTGTGAAGCGTTATAACGACTCGTTTCCTACTTTACGTTTCGGTGTTTTGTCATTGCTGCAATTTTATCATGACATAATTGTCTTCTTTGACAAAAAAAAAAAAAGAAAAAAAAGTCATGTAGCCTCGTTTTTTCTTCAGAAAGTCAAGCTTTCAATTATTATCGCAGTTTCTTATTTACGACCTCCACCCCAATCTCTCGCATACAGATATTTAAATCTGTTATGCAATCTCTTTTTTTTCTCCGATATATTTATTAAAGTGTATCACTCGAAAACAAATTATTTTGTATCATTCGAAATTGAATACAGTGAAACCTGGTGGAATGCAACTCAGTTTTAAAAAAAAATTATTTACAAATGACCAACAAGAGTAATTTTCTCTCTGATTATTGTATTTGTAAAAAAAAATTTTTAAATGCAATTCCAGAAAACTAAATTACAAAACAATTTTTTATGAATTATTTACAATAATAAAATAAAAAAAAAACGAGTTGCATTTCGTCAGGTTTCACTGTAATTTGCAATTTTTAAAACAATATTACGTGAAACAATTGTTTAACTTTGTTTTCTTTTTGTTCTTTCTCTGTGATCAAAATTAGTTATTTCATATAAATTCAGATTATTAAAATTGTTTAATTTTTTTTAAATTGTGACTAAATTGTCACAAAAAAAGATCAAATTGATGAGATGTAACGTTTTTGTTTTGAACCTTAGAAAAATTGGAAATACATTTAATTAACACAAATTATAATCTAAGATTGTAACTGAAATTCGTTTCTCAATTAATTCTTATTAGAAAGTTCTACAAGAATTTAATTATTTAAATAGAAAAATAAATCATTCATAGAATAAGCGATTATTTCTTGAAATTGAATATTTATAAAGAATCTTATAAAAATACTTAATTGTTTTCCAACAATTTTTGGGATATTTTTGAAAATAAAATAATTGAATTTCCGTGACGAATTTTATTATTAATGAAAATAATTGAATTCTTGTCAAGAAATTCAGTGATTTTTTAAAAATAATTGAATTTCTATGAAGATTTTAAATATTTATGATACTAATAGAATTCTTGCAAAGGATTTCAATTAATTTTTATTAAATAATTGAATTTCTGTGACAATTTTGATTATTTATTAAAATACTAGAATTTCTGTAAAGATATTTATTATTTATGAAAGTAATTGAATTCTTGCAACGAATTTAAGTAATTTTTTTTAAATAATTGAATTTCTTAATAAATTTTTTTAAATAATTGAATTTGTCTGAAGAATTTTATTATTTACAAAAATAATTGAATTTCTGTAAAGAATTTGAGTAAATTTTTTAAAATAATTGAATTTCTTTTAAGAATATTGTTATTTATGAAAATAATTAAATTCTTGGAACGAATTTCAATGAATTTTTATAAAATAATTGAATTTCTCTGAAGAATTTTCAAATTTATGAAAATAATTGAATTCATGCAACGAATTTCAATTAATTTTTATATAATAATTGAATTTCTGTGACGATTTTTATTATTTATGAAAATAATTGAATTGTTGCAACGAATTTAAGTAATCTTTTTTAAATAATTGAATTTCTCTGAAATATTTTATTATTTATAAAAATAATTGAATTCTTGTAACAAAATTAAGTGAATTTTTTCTAAATAATTGAATTTCTTTTAAGAATTTTGTGATTTATGAGAATAATTAAGTTCTTGTAACGAATTTTAATGAATTTGTTAAATATAATTGAGTTTCTCTGAAGAATTTTATAATTTATGAAAATAATGTAATTTTTTTATAGAATTTTTTTGAATAGTTCTATTAATACAGTAAATGCTAAAAATCATTCAATTAAGAAATTTTTTTTTTAAATAAATAAATTTTGGTGAATAATTCGATTATTTATAAATAATTGAAATTTTTATGAGAATTGATAAAAATGTTGAACAAATTTAAATCTCTTTAAAGAATTTTAATATTTTTGAAAATAATTGAATTCTTACAACGAATTTTAGTGAATTTTAAAAAAAAATTGAATATCTGTTAAGAATTTTGTTATGTATAAAAATAATTGAATTTCTGTGAAGAATTTTATTATTTATGCAAATAATTGAATTCTTCATAGAAATTCAGTTTTTTGATTTTTAATTAATTGAATTCCTGTAAAGAATTATTTTTTTTGTAAAAAAAATTAATTTTTTTCGAAGGATTTTATTAACATTTTTGTAAATAATTTAATTTGTTTAAAGAATTGTATAACAAATTTCAATAATGATGATGATGATGATGATCCCCAAGTTTTGAACGTTCAGATGAACGAATTTTTTTTTATTGCAGATTTTTTAATAAATTACTAATCATATAAAAATTTTAAATCTGAAATTCTACATTTAGAAACTCAGTAATTAATTTCTTTGCATAGTGACTCAAAATAATTGCAATAAAAAATTTATTTTTTAGAAGGAATAAATAAATTTCGTTTATTTGAACGTTCAAAACTTTATAGGAACTTCAGAAGACTAACTCATTTTTGTTCTTAAAGCGATTAGTACATCGCTTACTTCTCTTAATTTTCATTTGTTTACAAAAAAATATATTGTATATTAAAGAAATTATTTTTTAAGTTTCGTATTTAATTTTTAATTATATTTTTCTTGTTTGGATAGTAAAAGAAAATATTTAAGGAGAGCAAAAATTTAGGTTCCTGAAGTTGGCATCGATGCTCAGCATCGAAAAGTATTTTTCTCTATTTTTACTTTTTAGTAAAAAAATTTTAACTTATTTTACTCCTTTTATTCACCTAAGAAGTAAAAAGCTATTTAATAGTATTTTTTTTTTACTTAAAACTTTGGAAAAAATTAAGTAATTTTTTTCGTTTTATAAAAAAAATATTTTTCGATGCTGAGCATCGATGGCAACTTCAGGGACCTAAAAATTTGGGAATATAATTTATTATTATTTACGAAAATGAAATTATAGAGTAAGGAAACGAATTGAAGAAGTGAATAATTGTTACATATATGTAGGAAGAAGAATTCAGAGAAATAATTAGGCAATGTTTTTTTTTTTTAAATAATAGACAATTTTTTCCTCGAAACGGGGCACCCTTTTGCTATTCAAAAATGGAATTCCATTATTTGCGCGTTCAGATGGCCTCGTTATTGTGTTGCGTAAACGATAGCATTTCTGGGAGTGTTGCATCCGTACTACTAAGTTTGAATAGCACTAGTCAATAATAAATAATTAGTCGCCGAATCGGTAGCCGGGTCACGCCACAATTGATCCTCTCTCGAATAACTATAATTGCTCTGGTCGAACTAATCTCATTAGTATATTACAATCAATATACTGCCACAATCATTTTGCCGAAAATTCGAATCGGAAATTCCCTTTCTCTCCCTCCCTCTCTTTCTCCCTTGAAAATTTAAACCATTCCACACTCAATTTTTTTTTCGCCAATAGAAAATAGATTTTCTCTAATCTTTTAATCGACGCACAGTATTTTAAACCAAAAAGAAAAAACAAATTTTTTTCAACAATATTTTTTCAAATATTGTAGGTTGAAAAAATATTCTGAAGGTAAATAAAGGTTTTGAGTTTTTGACACTAACTTCAGAGGGGCATTTACAAGATAATATCTGAATGTTTAAATAAACGAATTTTTTTCCAATCGGAAATATTTTAAATAATCCGTCTACAAGAACGAAACAGTAATGCAACGATTTATTTTTCTACTTCCGCATACAGGAAATTTTGTTTTGGTAAAAATTTTTAATTCTGATTTTTTGATGGATTTATCTTCCCTTAGGAACTGAAAGTTTAAAAAATACGTTTTTGGTTCAATTTCTATTAGAAAATTCTTGTGTAACTTTTAATAGTAATAAACTTTTAATAAAATAATAATAATCATAAAGAATTTATAGAGCTCTATAAAGTAAAAATATTAAAAGTGTTTCTTGTCAAGTTAAATTCATCTCTAATTTTTAAGAATGTACATTATTTTGAGAAGATTATAATTACCTAAAGGTTAAAAATAAAAGACAGTTGCTTAAAAGTTAAAAATAAAAGACAATTACTTAAAAATTAAAAATAAAGGACAATTACCTAAATGTTAACAATAAAAGAAAATTACCCAAATTTGAAGCTAAAGTAAAATAAACAGTTGTATTATTTTTTCATTCGCGTGCTTAGAAAAGTGTGAATAAGACTTTTGAAACATAAATAAGTGCATATGAACTTATTCAGATTCAGAGAGTAGGGACATTAAATTAAATGATCCATAAGTTTCGAACGTTAGTGTGATCGTAATATTTTTCATTCAAGATATCTTGACATAAATTGATTGTAATGGAAATTAAAAATCTAGATTTGACATTTAGAAAGTGTGTAATTAATTTTTTTTTATAAGTGGATGAAAATTATTATTGTAATAAAATTTTAAAGACCTCTTTAAATCTGAAAAAGTGATAAATACCACTGACTTGAATGTTAGCGTATTTACACTGTGACTGTGAATTAATGAGATCTTACTTAAATCGTCAGGGAAATTTGTCTGATTAGAGAAAATTTTAATTCTTAAAATTCATAAGAAAATTATGAATTTTATTGTCCTTTTTGTTTGTCTTAAAAACTATGAAGTCACCACGAATTCTAATACAAAATCTCCAATTTCTTCTATTTCTGATATTAATATGAAATTTTAAAGAACTTATTCTCTTTAATTAAATTTGAATCAGTTAAGAATCTCGATTTTAACTGTCAATAAAGACTGACTTTTTGCTTCTAAATTAGTTGAAAAAATGTGATTTTCAGTAAAAATAACAAATAATTGAAGAATTAGTTAAACTTGATTATTTAAATAAAAAAAATTTACCGAATCATAAGCTATTTTCAACTGATTCATATTTAGAGAGTAGATTTTACAAAAAATTTTATAAAATTCTATGTAAAAATTTAATTATTTTTCTATATATATTTAAAAAATTTATCAGGAATTCAATTAATTACGATTTTTTTCAGTAAAGTTATTCGCAATAATTCAATTTATTTGATAAATAGTAAATTTTTCACAAGAATTTAATTATTTTCGCAAAAATAATAGAATTCTTTGAAGAAATTCAATTATTTCCAAAAGTTTTGATCAATTCTTATCAAAATTTAAATTATTTATAAATAATCGAATTATTCTCCGAAATTTAATTATATTAAAAAAATTTGATAAAATTCTTGTCAGAATTTCAATTATTTTCAAAAATTTTCCTAAATTCAATTATTTTCATAAATATTATAATAAAATTCTCTACAGAAATTCAATTATGTAATAAAAATTACTAAAATTCGTTGTCGTTCAATACTAAAAAAACATTCAATTATTTAATAAATTATTTATTTTTGTATTTAGAAGAATCTTAGAATTTTCTAATAAAAATTGAATGAAAATGAATGATTTAAAATTTTAGATAATCCAATCATTAAATTTTGGGAAAATTACGTGCATGATAGTTACAGCTTCTTCAAAATATTGAACTTTAGAATTTTGTTTTTTTATAAATTAAGTGGGTTTCAGCTTTAATTTAATTGCAGCGTTGCCGCAAGTCAGAGAAGAATAATGGGAATCGTAATGGGAATCAGGGAAAAGTAAGTGAATGTTGATCAAAAGAACTCTAAAATTACTAGATATTATCCTAATCTTACTATTTTGAAAACAAAAATTTTTAAATTCTTTTATTTTTTCCTTTATAAATAAAATTGTAACTTAAAAAGAATTACAAACATTTCAATTAACATTGTAAAATATTAAACAATTAAAAAGTTTATTAGTCAGAAAGTTTTAAAAATAAAATTTTGCAGCTACACTGTGAAAACATTTTTTTTAATTCAAATTAGTCATAAAAAAAATGTTTGAATTAAACATACTTTATAGTTGAATTAAACATTTTTTATTGAATCAAATTTATTATGTATTGAATCAAAATTATTCTGAATAAATAACTAATAAATTTTTGTTGTCGTTGTTTGAAAATTTTTTGTTACCTCAACATTTTATTGAAGTGGCTAAAGTTTCGAACGTTCAAATGAACAACATTTTTTTCTACCTTAAATATTTTAGAAAATTATATGATCTAAAAAAGAAAAATAATTGAATTTAAACAATATTTAGTTTATAGTTACAAAAATTCTTCACAGAATTTCAATTATTTTTTAAAGTTTTAATAAAATTCTTGACAAAATTCCACAAGAATTTAATTATTCAATTTTTAAAAAATTTCTTCAAAATAATTCAATTATTTTCATAAGTTGTAATAAAATTTCTCCCAGGAATTCAATTATTTAAAATAAATTAAATTAAATTCATATATTTAACAATTTATTGATAAAATTCTTTATGAGAATTAAATTTTAACAAAGAAAATTCTATTATTCAATAAATTAATTATTTTTTAATTTAAATATAATTGAATTTTTCTAGAATTTTCTAATCAAAATTGATTTAAAAATGAATTAACGGATAATCAATTGATTCTTATTTATGAAAGAAATTAAATTATTGCCACGAATTTTATTACATTTTTTTTAGGATTTTTGTAAATAATTAACCTATTCTGAAAAATGTTATGGTATTGTAATAATATTCTTATAAGTTGTTCAATTGAAAAAGATTTTAATTTGAATGTTTTGAAGAATTTTAATTCCTGTGGAAAAGTAATAATTAAATACTTATTTAAAAATTTAGTTACTGATGTTTTTGAATAATTTCAAATTTAATGAAATTTGTGAATAAATTTAATAGAAAATTTTTTTGATTATCTCATAATTTTTAGAGTAAATCAGAATATTCTTTAGGGTCAGGGAAAAAGTGAAAATTTTGTCTGGAAATCAGGGAAAAATAAAATTAAATATTTCTGGCAACCCTGATATTGTTTTCTCAGTGCACCCTGAATTTAAGAATGAAAAATAGAGAATTACGGTAAAGATTTTGTTTTTACAATATGCGTATATCATAAATCGATTATTTGGAGTGAAAGAAATTTCTCTCTTTCTCTCTGTATTATATCGGAAAAATTTGTGAGTAAAATTGAACAAAAGTTAAAGAAAAAAAAATCGGAAAAACTGGAGGGAAATTTTGTTGAGAGAAAAAAAAGTTGTATATAAGAGCGGTGAATAAAAAGGTGACGGATGTGTATATATATATATATGTCTATACATAAATGGAGAAAGAGAAAAAAAGGGAGTTGAATAAAATTTTCATAAAATTTCTCTCAATGTTGAAGTTGTACGATATGGATGCCTTAGTGTAGGTTATACCTATGTGGCTGATGTGACTTCCTACTGATTAAGCAACCTAAAGAAGTTAAATTGCTCTCATTTAACTGGGCAGAGTAGATGCCATTCATGCCTAATGTACGTCGTATAAACTAGGTATAACACAACTCAACAACTCGGTCTATCCAGCAACTGAACTACACACCGACTTCTCTGATCCATTCCCGCTTTACTTTTTTTTTTCTTTCTTCTTCTTTTTCTTTAATTCGAAGCTTTTTCTAATTACCTATCTTAAAGAGAGCCACACACTTAATCGCACTTAATTTCATTTAGCTATTAGTGCATTCTCCTCTTTCTCTCTTTATACGCGGTCACATATTTTAATGATTCTCATTTTTCTTCGTTAAAGACATATCGCATTGAGTCACGAAAAGAAGCTTAAATTGTTTTCGTCTCTCTCTCTATATATATATTGCAGAAGTTCTTTCTCGCGTGATGAATTACAAAAGTCGTGGAAAAATGAAACTTTTGTTCGTTTTATTTAACTTTTCATCTCATTTAACAAGACCTGCGAATTCCCTTCTAATTAAATGAGTTATACTCTGATACTTGTCATTTATGTTCTCGCGGTATTATTCTTTTTTCCCTCGTTCTCTTTTGTAATCAGCGAATTATGCATCTTGCATCTATATTGTGAAATTATCGAGAATTTGTATTATGGAATTTAAGGGAAAAAAAAACCAAAAAAACAATTTGAAACATAACAAAAATTTGTGTGTCATTTGAAGAGTTTTAATTAAATAATTGTCTTTAACGTCTGAGATACTTAATAAATAAGTCAAATTAATGAAAACGAAAACAAATTTTATTTACTCCAACGTTTCGAAATCAAATCGATTTCCTCTTCAGGGAGTCAAAAAAATAATAATTAAATAAACGAAGACTTAAAATTTAAACCCTGACGATGAAGAGTTTTAATTTTTTGGAAAAATGTTCTAATTGTTGGCTCGGAAAGAGAAAGAGCCGAATTAAAAGTATTAAATTATTATTCGGCTGAGTAAAATGCATGGAGAAAAAAGGATTGTTAGAAAAGTTGACAAAAGAGATTGTTAATATAACAGAAGTAACAAATTTATTTTGTTGTCCTAACAATTCAAATTTGTTTTAATAGTAATATTTGTTAATGCTTTTTTTTAATGGACTGAATATTATTATATTATAGTACTATTATTATTATTATTATTCTTATTATTATAATTATTATTACTATTATATTTTTTAATAAAACTATTATTTCTAACAATAAATGTTGAGGAATCAAAAAATGTTGTATCAACAACAACAAAAATTTGTTGTAATTTAATTATTATACTCTTGTTTTAATCTTACTCTTGTTGTAATTTGATTAAATTAAGAATTCTTGTTTCTCAGTGTGGTAAATAAAAAAATTTTCCAGTTCATTAACCCTGTTGAGAAAATTTTATGGAACTTCTTTCTCTTTAATTTTTTCAGAATTATTTACAATTTATTTATTATTGTAATTGAGAATAACAATATAAATAAAAAATGTTTTAGTTTTTTATAGGTTCCAATAATATTGAATTATAGTAATAATAGTAATAATAATAATAATAATAATAATAATAATAATAATAATAATAATAATAATAATAATACTGTGATATTATTTCTAAAAAAATTAACGCGTGCATTTCAACCTAAAACTTGATAATTCATTCTACATTTAAATATTCTAGTAAAATTCTAAAAAAATTGTTTCGAATTAAGATTTAATTTAATTTTTCGTTTCATTCAGTCCAGTAAAAATCATTAGATTTAGATTAGATTAGATATGAGATTTAAATATTCTAGTAAAATTCTAAAAAATTGTTTTGAATGAAAATTTAATTTAATTTTTCGTATCATTCAGTCCAGTAAAAATCATTAGATTTAAATTAGATTAGATATTAGATTTAAATATTCTAGTAAAATTCTAAAAAAATTGTTTTGAATGAAAATTTAATTTAATTTTTCGTTTTATTCGGTCAAGTAAAAATCATTAGATTTAGATTAGATTAGATTATTATATTTAAATGATCTATAAAAATTCTATGAAACGTTTTGAATGCAAATTTTATTTTATTTATCGTTTTATTCAGTTCAGTAAAAATTATTAGTTCTGAATATAAATAATTAGAATATTTTCCAAAAAGAAAATCACCAAAATTGTTGGCAATTTTTTAATTTTTTATTAAAATCATTGTACAAAAAAGAAAAAATAATTATAATTAAATTTAAGAATATTTTTTGTATAAAATAATATAAATTAAAGAAGTAATAAAATATCTTCATTCAAAAATATAAAAACTTTAGGGACTTAAATTGTAATTGAAATTAAAATTCTTTTTTTTTAAATTATTATTAGTATTTAAAATAAGTTTAATTACTTTTCTTCCCTTGTACATATTTTTTTCAATTTCAAAAATTACTTGAGCTTAATCGTAATTTTTTTCTATTTCGATAATAATTGAACTTTTAGTAAATTTTGTGTTTCATACGTCCACAATATAAAATTTGATTGTGAAAGAAAATTTATAATTTAATTTTATTCATCGAAATTTATTATCAATTTAACTGACCTTAAGAACATTAGGGACATAAATTAGACACTAATTAAAATTGGTTAAAGTTTTCATATTCTTAATCGTCACTTAACATCAAAGCTGAGTTGTAAAAATAATAAATGTTCTTTAACCTCGTTTAAATGAAGAAATTATTTTCTAATTTTTCAAATTGCATAAGAATAGATTAGTTTCTTTACATTTTTATTCCTTAATTTCTTCTTCTTCTTCTTTATTTTTTGGAAGTAAACTTGAAATATTTGGTGTTTTTAGATAAAAATGACACTAATTTAACTTTTTTTCATTCAACCAGAATTTAAAAAATTTATTACTACGTCTCTGTTGGACTTAAAATCTTTGAAAACATTAATTTTTGTTTTTCCTTTTTGCAGAAAGGAAAATAGTTTTTGTCCCTTCATGAAAAAACAGTAACGTTTTAAAAATATTTCTAAACAATTTTTGAAAACTAACAGTTTTACAGTTATATATAATTCAAAATTTTCCAAAAAATTGATATTTGGTAAAATCTTTTAAAAAACAATTTAAATTTAAAGTTAAAAATTTTTTTTAAATAATTTGAATTTATATAGTAAAATCTTTGGAAAATAATTTAAATTCGATAAAATCACACTTGAAAATTATTGATTACAATTTTTTTGAATTCAATTTAAATTCTTTAGAAGTTAATTGTTCAAAAATAGTAATAAAATTTTTCATACAAGAATTCAATAATTATTTTCACAAATTCACTGAAATTCGTTATAGTAATTCAATTATTATTAATTATAAAAAAATTACTAAAATTCCTTGCAAAAGGTCAATTATTTTCAAAAATATTGAAATTCTTTTTGGGAATTCAATTAAATTATTCACTGATTGTGAAAAAATAATATTTTCGAATCAAACATAATTATCCTTGTTATACAGTGAACCAAAAATTACCTTTAAATTAAACATAATAATGTTGATTTAATACGTAATAAATTTGATTCAATAAAAATTATGTTTAATTCAAACAAATTTTTTGTTTTGTTTTAAAAAGACGTGAAAAACTTTTTTGGAGTGGATATTTATGAAATTAGATTTGACCTCGCGGTTTTAAAACGAAGATATCTTATCCGAATGCGAGTCAATGAAGTTAGCGGTAATGAGGTCTGCTACCGTGGATGAGGCTGCACTTTATTCTTTACATCTTCCGCCTACACACGAGTGCATATGGCAATTACTAAGAGCACCTGCCACTGTGAATACAGTAAACACGAAAAATAAGTTTCCACTTCTTTTTTTTCCTCGCCTTCTATTTGGAATTGCATATTTCCTCCTCTTTTTGACAAGCAGTCGCGAAAAATCACTAAATTATTTCCTTCTTTGATAAAATCACTTACTATATTTCTTCTGACAGCTGTCAAGCTTCTTCTTCTGCTTCTTCTTTTTTTTATCAAAACATCAACAGAGTCGTAAATAGACGCACAATTTAATTGTCAACTTACGAAGTAGTTTTAATTTTTCTAAACAATTTGTACAGGTGTGGAACACATTTTTCGATGATTCAGTTCTATTATTTTCGAGGACAAAAATTTTTGTATCTAAATTTAGATGAAGTCTTAACTTGAGGTTTAGTTCTAATCCGAATTTTAATTGTAGTTTGAATCTTGATTCTAGTTCGAATTCTAATTCTGGTTGGAACTTTAACTCTTGTTCGAATTTTCACTCTAGTTCGAATTTTGATTCTGGTTCAAAGTTTAATTCTAGTTCAAATTTTGATTGTAGTTCGAATTTAGGTTCTAGTTCGAATTTTAATTCTACTTCGAACTTTAATTCTGGTTCGAGGTTTAATTCTAATTCGAATTTTGATTCTACGTCGAATTTTAATTCTGGTTCGAGGTTTATATATAATTTTGATTTTAGTTCGAATTTTGGTTCTAGTTAGAATTTTAATTCTGGTTCGAGGTTTAATTCTAATTCAAATTTTGATTCTACTTCGAACTTTAATTCTGGTTCGGACTTTATATGTTGTTCAGATTTTAATTCTAGTTCGAATTTTGATTCTGGTTCGAACTTCGATTGTGGTTCGAATTTTAATTCTACTTCGAACTTTAATTCATTCTAGTTCGAGGTTTAATTCTAATTCAAATTTTGATTCTACTTCGAATTTTAATTCTGGTTCGAGGTTTAATTCTAATTCGAATTTTGATTCTACTTCGAATTTTAATTCTGGTTCGAGGTTTAATTCTAATTCGTATTTTGATTTTAGTTCGAATTTTGATTCTACTTCGATCTTTAATTCTGGTTCGGACTTTAATTGTTGTTCGAACTTTAATTCTAGTTCGAATTTTGATTCTGGTTCGAACTTCGATTTTAGTTCGAATTTTAATTCTACTTTGAACTTTAATTCTTGTTAGAATTTTAATTCTACTTCGAACTTTAATTCGTGTTCGAGGTTTAATTTTGGTTTAATTTTGATTCTTGTTCGAATTTTGGTTCTAGTTCGAATTTTAATTCCACTTTGAACTTTAATTCTATTTACAATATTTCGAATCTGGTCTGAATTTTTAAATTCGGATTTTGGGGAATTCCGAACGGAAGATAGTCCTTTGAGAATTGTTTCGCAAAGAGAAAGAAGCTTTTGAACAGAAGGAAAAAAACGCAAGCTTGTAAATTAATGGATTCTCTTTACGTGTTCCATTGGCAAAGAGTGGGAGATATGAATAATATTGTGACTAACGGATTTTTATCAGATGTGATAATTATGAATCAAAAGTACTGATAAAATGTGACTTTTTTTTCTTTTTCTGCTGCTCGAAACAGAAGCGATATTCTCTATTTGAATTCGGCGTGTCTGATGATGTAAAATGACAAGTATCCAATGCAGTCGATGAACTCCACTCTTTTCCAAGGACACACGTCACTTACGGTTCAAATGCCATTTATCGGAAGTTGTTATTAAATCATCACGTTTAAAGAACTGGTGCTTCGACGACATTAAAGTCTAAGGAAAGACACGCGTGGCTATACTTTTAACCCGACACTCCATTTCAATCATCATCATCATCATCATCATTGTCATCATCATTGTTGGAGATTTTTATCACTCAATGAACTTCCAAACGTATAATAATTCATATTAAAAGAAAATTTCCAAATATTGTTCGTTGATAGAACCGAAAAAAAGAATTGTGCTATAAATTGAATAATAAATTCGTTTCGTTTTATCATTCCTAAAAAAAAAATTTTCAAGGCTCCAATTAGGTTCGTAAATCTAGTATAGGTCTGAAAATTATTGTCTAAAATCCCTAGAAGTTAGTATTGTTTTTAAAAATGTCCATAATTTGATTGAGAAAACACAAACAGTTCGTAAATTGTATGAAATAATTTGGAGAATTTTAGAAACATTACAAATGTTTGCGGCAATTCAACTATTTTCAAAAGTACTAAAATTCTTCGTAGAAATTAAATTATGTTTCAAATTATTTTTTTTAATTCTCGTCACAAATTAGCAATTGTCTTTCGAAATAATTAAGTTCTTCTCTAAAATTTCATAATTTTCAAAAATTTTAATTAAATTCTTGGCAAAATTTCAATTATCTTCAAAAATTTTCCTCAATTCAATGATTTTCAATATTTACTTTTTATTAATAAAATTGTTCCAAAGAATTAAATTATTTTAAAACATTTCTAATAAAATTCTACGAAAGCATTTAATTATTTTCATAAATATAATAAGATTCTTTAGAAAAATTCAATTATATTTAAAAAAAATTTATTAAAACTTGACGAAAGAATTCAAGTATTTAAAGATTTTTTTAATAAAATTTTTTATAGGAATTAAATTTTAAGAAACATTCACTTATTCAATGGGTTGTATAGTTTTGTATTTAAATAATAATTAAATACAAACAGAATTTTCTAATAAAAATTGTTTTAAAAATGAATGAAATGAAAGAAATTTTTTCGAAAAAGTTTTATTGAATCTTCTTTATATTATTCAAAATTGTCAAAGAACTTTTGCGAAAATTATTTAAAATAATCCATTTAAAGAAGAATTTTAGTTAATAAAAATTCTTTTAAAATTTGAAAATTGTCAAAGAATTTTTGCCAAAATTATTAAAAATAATATGAGGCTGAAGTTCACAACGTTTTTAAAGACGAAAACAAAAAAATAATGGGATGGTACTTTTATTTTTGATTGTAAATAATGTTATTTTTTGATAATTGAATCCTTAGTGACAACTGATTTCTTAAAAATTAAGGCACATGAAAATTAGAGATGAATTTTATTTGAAAAAAAACTCTTTTTTGATTTTTCGTTTTTAAAAACGCGTTGCGGACTTCAACTTCGTAAAATAATCGATTTAAAGAAGAAGAATTGTAGTTAAAAAATTCTTTTAAAATTTGAAAATTGTCAAAGAACTTTTGTGAAAATGATTTAAAATAATCGATTTAAAGAAGAATTTTAGTTAATAAAAATTCTTTTAAAATTTGAAAATTGTTAAAGAACTTTTGTGAAAATTATTTAAAATACTCGATTTAAAGAAGAATTCCAGTTCAAAATTTTGAAAATAGTGATTTTTTCACTCGGTCATCATTAATTATAACAAAACATAAATGTTTTACAGTTATGAAAAATTAAATCCACAGTTTTACGTAAAACGTTCTTTTATGTGACTCGGACTGGTTGTATTTTTTTCCGTCAGTAATTAGTCCGTAATTTTTAATTTTTATTCCTTAAACTTCAATTTTTTTTTAAATTTCAAATACTTTCACTCAATTCGAGCCCTACTGTTTTGCTTCTAATTTAAAGAGAAATAAATTTTACGCAAACACCGAGTGGTAATATTTAGTTGGACAAAAACATAAACTATACCGGCCGGGGGATTATCTTTTATAGTGCGGGAAATTATTAAATGCCTAGCAGCTTCTATTGTCTCGAAGAGAAACTTGGAATTGTTTGACCTAATTTTTCTTGACTATACAAGGGTTGAATTTTGAAGATCGAACAAACACTGAAAATTTTCAAAAGTCCTTGACAATAATTGAGATAATAAAAACTACTTGACCTATACCAAAATTTCAACTCCTTGGCAATGTTTCTTCCGGTGTGTGTGTGTGTGTGTGTGGTTTATTTTTAGTTTAAAATCTGAAGTGTTGTCAAAAATTGCACTAATCTCAAAACAACAGAAAAAAAACACACGAAGGTGAAGGCACACTTTATTTTCCAAATTAAAGCACCAATAGTCTAATTAGTGACCTAATGAATACGGATCATTCGTATTCCGTGTTCCGTAGCTCTCCGTATTCATTAGTTTATGGGGAATGAAAGAAAAAAAATAGAAAAGAAAAAAAAGAAAAGAATAAAAAGTAAAAAAAGGGAAAAAAAGAAAACAAAAAGGAAAAAACAAAAGTGGTTTAAAAAGGACAACACTTGAACGACGAGTGATGGCAATTTTTCATTGGAGAGATGAATTTTTCACCTTGGAGGGGTTAAAAGTTGTTGGAGGCTTATCATCAAGCAGGAGGCATCAGGTGTTCACCCGGGGTAACAACGGCTGATTAAGATTTGCTGGGGATTAGCTTAATAGCCACGCAACCGACACGACACACATATGGTTACGTAATATTATTGAAAATATTGAAACCAACCTCCTCCTAGGTCAGACGTATCCATCCTGTCAATCCCGTTGTCACACACATACTACATTAACAACTACTCCGAAGTCTGACATCGTTTTGTTAAATAGCATGATGCCCCTCCTTCTCATTCGTCCGAGATTCACGATTCGTATGCGAAAAAACTTTGATTCTTGTTTTTTTCTCTCTCTCTTTTCCATATATCAATGTACTTTTTCGTATTTCACTTTCATTCCTATTTGAATGATTCTTATCTAAAAAAGGACATTTTTTTTAAGTCTCGAACAAAATTCAATTATTTTGGAAAATTTTAATGAAATCCTTCGCAAAAAGTTAGATATTTTTACAAATAAAAAAGAATGTTTGAAGGAATTTAATTATTTAAAAAATCTAATGAGATTCATTGAGAGAATTTAATTATTTTCAAGAATAATAAAATTCTTCACAGAAATACAATTATTTAAAAAAATTTACTGAAATTCGTTTGCAAAAATTTCAATTATTTCCATATATTAATAAAATCATTCACAGAAATTCAATTATATTGAAAAATTACTGATTTTTTTTTGCAAGTAGTCAATTAATTTCATAAATGATAAAATTCTTCACTGAAATTCAATTATTAAAAATAATTTACTGAAATTCGATGCCAGAATTCAATTATTTTTATGAATAATAAAATTCTCTAAAGAAATTCAATTATTTTCAAAAATATTCACGAAGACATTAAATTATTTTAAAAAATGATTTAAATTCGTTGCAAGAATTCAATTATTTTCATAAATAATAAAATTCGTCACAGAAATTCAATTATTTTATAAAATTCAATGAATTTCGTTACAAGAATTCAATTATTTTCAAAAATAATAAAATTCTTCACAGAAATTCAATTATTTAAAAAATTTTACTGAAATTCGTTTGCAAAAATTTCAATTATTTCCATATATTAATAAAATTATTCACAGAAATTCAATTATATTGAAAAATTACTGATTTTTTTTGCAAGTAGTCAATTAATTTCATAAATAATAAAATTCTTCACTGAAATTCAATTCTTAAAAATAATTTACTAAAAATCGATGCCAGAATTCAATTATTTTTATGAATAATAAAATTCTTTAAAGAAATTCAATTATTTTCAAAAAATTCACAAAGACATTAAATTATTTTAAAAAATGATTTAAATTCGTTGCAAGAATTCAATTATTTTCATAAATAATAAAATTCTTCATAGAAATTCGGTTAATTGACAGAAATTCAATTATTTTATAAAATTCACTGAATTTTGTTACAAGAATTTAATTATTTTCATAAGTAACAGAATTCTTCAAAGAAATTCAATTATTTTAAAAAATTCACTGAAATTCATTACAAAAATTCAATTATTTTCATATATTAATAAAATTCTTCAAAGAAATTCAATTATTTTTAAAAATTCACTGAAATTCATTACAAAAATTCAATTATTTTCATATATTAATAAAATTCTTCACAGAAATTCAATTATTTTATAAAATTCACTGAATTTTGTTACAAGAAATTTAATTATTTTCATAAATAAGAAACTTCTTTAAGAAAATTCAATTATTTAAAAAAAATCACTGAATTTATTTTCAAGAATTCAATTATTTTAAAAAAATAAACGAAGAAATTAAAATATTTTTTAAAAATTACTTAACTTTGTTACAAGAATTCAATTATCTTAATACATAATAAAATTCTTCGGAAGAATTCAATTATTTTTGTAAATAGTAAAATTCTTCGAAGAACTTTAATTATTTTCAAAATACAATTTTACTAAAATTTCACAAGAGAATTCAATTATTTTCTGAAATTCGCATAAATTCAATGAAAAAATTCAATTATTTAGTAAAGTCTTTGCAAATATTTAATTCTTTTTAAAAGAATTCGAAAAAGTGATTTAATCTCAAAAAATCAATTATATTTCTAAAGATGTCAGTAAAATTTATTTTTAAAATTTAATTAGTTTCCTCAAATATTTAAGAAAATTCTTAATTGTTTTCTTTGAAAATTAAGAAATGACAGAATTTGTTTATGAAAAAAAATAAAATTTCAAATAAAATTTATAATAGAATTTCACAGAAGGATTCAGTAAAATTTATTCCAATTTTGAATCAAATTTTTCGGAAATATTCATTTATATTTCAAATTTCAAATAAATTCTAGAAAACAATTCAATTATTTTTAATATAATTCTAATAAACTTTTATTAAAGAATTCAATTTGTTAAAAAAATTTAATTTAAATAAATTAATTATAAAATTTTTTATAAAATTCAATTACTTTCAGAATTTCCAATTAAAATTATTAAAGAAAATATGTTATTTAGAAAAAAAATTAATAAAACGTTATTTAATAAAATTTTTAATGTTTAATTGTAGTAAAATTTCTCGAAAGAAAAAAATTGTTTTTAAAAATATTAATTAAATTGAATTATTTTCAAAAATTCTGATTAAAATCTTCGGAAAAACTGAATTATTTTTTTAAATAGTAAAATTCATCGTAGAAGTTCAATTATTTTTAATGTATTTTAATAAAATTTCTCAACAGAATACATTTATTTTTAAAAACATTTAATAATAGTTTTCGATTGAATACATTTTAAAAATTTTTCAAATATTCCTTCAAAACATTCAATTATTTTCAAAAATTTATATTAAAACTCTTTCAAACAATTTAACTATTTTTATAAATTGTAAAATTCTTTGTAAGATTTTTAATTTCCTGTTTTTGTTTTAAACGAAAGGAAAATTACTTCTTCTATGAAAAGGGGTAAATTAGACAAATTTCTACAGTGAAGGAGAAAAAATTGAATTCCTACAAAATTTGTTTTTGTTTAAACTTTAAAATCGTTTGGATTATTTTACTCTGTAGATTATTGTCACAATTGCGGAGAATTTTTATGAAACCCTTTATTTTCAAAAGAGTTTTTCACTAATTCGAATTTTTTCGATATTTTCTCTAAATTTTTGTATTTCAGAGATGAAATTTTCAAGAGATGCAGATCTAATGAATAAAATTTGGGATATGAATTTTTCGGCTTACTTTAATAAAATGCAGCTATTTAAATTTTTCTTACACGTACACGAAAAGAAAATAAATATTTAATTTTGTTTAAAATTTAAGTGAATTTATTTGAATTTCGGTTGAAATTTTTTTGAAATAAGTTCAATTTTTAAACTCATTATTATACTACTTATTTTGATCTATAACAAAAACGAACTGTGATTTTTTTGGTGTATTTTAATTATAAATTATTAAAAAAAAATAATTCCAATCGAAATATTCATTGACTAGAGAAATAATACTTATTGGAAAAGAATATTTTTTACAGTGAAAAACAGTGACATTAGTGAAATAGTGAAATTCAAAAAAAGGAAAAAGAAAGATTGAAATAGTGATGTAGAAAAAAATCTCCAAGTATTCATTATCATAAATGTGTAAAGAGAAAAATCATTGAAATTATTGTTTTGAAATAAATTATTGATAGCAGATAATGAGAAACAGAAATCGATGAAAATCAAGAGACGATTTGTATCATTAAAATTTTGTCACGAAGAATTACGAAATAGGGAAGGTGATCTTTAAATCACTATCAGTAGAAGTGATTTAATCTCAAAACTCAGGTAAGTCCCAAGATATTTTGTTATTTAATTATAAGATTCGACTTTGTAACAATTTGAATTATAACAAATAAAAATTTTTTAACTTGACACGTGTGTATTGAAATTTTTTTTTTGAATCCAACTCAAAAAGAACTTTTCAACAAAGATTCTCCAATTTTTTGATTAATTATTTATTTGATTCAAATTAATTTTATTTAGTTCAAACAAATTTTATGTGGTACACTTAAATTATATTTACATTAAATAAATTAAATTTGATTCACACGAATTTTATTTATTTCAAATGAATTTTATTTTTTTTTGTCATTACTACTCAAAATTTCTAAATTCAATGTTTGTTTTTAATTTTTTTTTCTAGTCAATTTTCTCTGATGGAAAATTTTCTGATATTTTTTACTAATTTCTAAAATAAAATTTCAAAGATTTTACCGAAAATCACATTTTTTTGTAACTTATTTAAATATCGAATATTTGTCAAAAAAAAATCCTTTCTAGTTGAAATTTACCCAAATAAGTAAATTTAAATAATTTACCCAAAGTTTTGAAAGTTTAAATAAATAAAAAAAATGTTATATTCAAATATTTGTAAAAATTACTAATACTGAAATTAGGAATAACATTAAGAAATTAAGAAATAGAAATTAAGAAAATTAAGAATACATTAAGTTAGTAAAAATGTTTAAAAAATAAATTTTTAAAGTGTGAAACAATATTTTATAAGAAAATCAAAATTAAGAAAGGAATAAAAAATATTGTCGCTCATTAAAATGTTTAAAACTTTAAATTGTTGAATACATTTTTTAAATAACAAAAATAATAAATAAAAAAGGAAAAGAAAATAGTAAGTTAATAACAAAATAAAATTAACAACTTCACTAATAATTTTAATTAATAATTTATTTTTGAAATGAATTAGTTTATCCAAAAGGGAAAAAAATAGTAAGTTATCAACAAAATATAATTAACAACTTTACTAAAAAATTTGTATTAATAATTAATTTTTTAAATGAATAATTTTACTAAAATTTTAATATATATTTTTAATGTAAAAAAAAGATCTATTTTTACAGTTTTAATTTCAATGAATTCTTATATATTTTCCCTGAAATATATGCGAAAAATTTGTTTACTCTTAGATAATGAATTTTTTTTTTTTTAAATAAAAAATGAATTTTTAATTAAAATATAAAAATAATGAAAACAAAAATAGAAAACGTTGTTGTGGAATTTGAAATTATAAGAAAGTTTCCGTCGGTCAATGTCGATACTGCTATTATCAGAAAAATTTTCCTTCTTTTTGAGGGAGAGTTTGTTTTGGATTGTTTTTTTCCCCCCCTCCCCTTGAAAAGAGTGTGAGAGAATATACAACACGAATAATATATCTTATCCTTATCGCCATCTTGAATTTAAGATAATGTGTGTAGTGAAAAGTAATAGCAGTTTGTGTATCGCTCAAAATTCTATCAGTAGCAAGGTAAACGTCTCGTCGTCTATTAAATTATAACTCTGACGTTTTCCACAAAAAAAAATTTTTTTTTTTATATATGATTAAAAATTATTATATTTCCAAACTGGAAACTGGAAAGCTATTGCAAATCTCTGGGCCTGGAAACCCAGAAAAAAGACAAAATGCCAGGAATAAAAGACACAGACGAATGGTTGGATTTCGGTTATTTGTTGTGCTCGCAATACCAACCATTTATTTTCTTTGCCTTAGCGTTTCAGGACTTTTCTCCAGAATTGAGACAGAAAATCATATCACCAATTTCCATAATGTCGGTGAGTAAAAATTTGTTTTATTTAATTAGTTATTGATGAAAAAATTTAATTTTTCCCCTCCACTAAATTTCTATGTGAATTTCGATAATGAAAAGTGATTTTAATTGTCTATATACAAATGTTATTGATTACAAATTGTAAAAGTCAAAATTGCAATCAATTAACGGTTAAAAATTAATTTATTAACTGTTAAAAATTAATAAATTAAAAATTAATAAATTAATGGTTAAAAATTAATGGTTAAAAATTAATTAATTAACGGTTAAAAATTAATTAATTGAAATTCATTGATTCTTAAATTATTTAATCAAAATTAAACGGTTATTAAAATTAATATTTTTGATTAAAAAAAAATGGCATTTGAAATACAAGTTACGAAATATTGTGAAAAAAATTTGCAAGAATAGGAATAAATAAAATTTACTAGCGAAAAAAATATTAGTGAAAGAATTTTTCATATTTAATCAATTTTTATTAATAATTGAATAAAAATAATTTTAAAAAATGTAAGTTAACCCTTTTTTCTAAAGTTGAATTAACAAAAATTGCAAAAATTGAAAAAAGTATTAATGGAATATTTTACAATTTTTAATGTTTGATAAACAATTTAGCAGAAAGAAATTCATTTGAGAATTAAATTAATTTATTAAAAATATTTTTACATTCAATTTGCCAAATGAAATTTATGTCAGATTTAAATTAATTTAGTTTTATAAATAGTTATACAATTAATTTGTCAAAAGTAAATTAATTCATTTTTAGAAACAATTTTATAATCAATTTGTCAAAAATAAATTCGCTTTTATAAATAATTTTACAGTCAATTTGTCAAAAATAAATTCACATTCATTAATAATTTTACAACCAATTGTTCCGAGTAAATTTATTTTTATTAAATAATTCTACAATGAATTTTACGACAAAAGAAATTCACTTTTAGAAATAATTTTTATTCCTAATTCAAATAATTTTAATGTATTTAATTATTATTAATTATTAATTAATTATTATTAATTTAATTAATTGTTATTCCTAAATTGTACATTTTTCCTAAAAGAACAGTAATTATTTGAAAATTTTTGAATTTATCATCACTTTGACATAAATAAATTAAAATCATTGTCACTAAATAATTATTAATAATTATCAAGTTTGTTAGAAAGAAATTCACTTTTATAAATAATTTTTATTCAGTTTAACACTTTAATTTGTATATTTTTCCGAGAAGAATAGTAATTTATTTGAACCATTGTTTGTTTTTGTTTTTTTCTTTTTAACCTGCTCGTTGAGAATGTGATGATATTAAAATTGGTCAATATTTGACTCAACTGATATTGACTATAATTCAAGGAAATTACTTAGATTGTGTAATTATTGCATTTTGAAAAACAAAGGAAAATCTATAATAAAAATAAATATATACGGGGAAAAAAAAGTAGAACTTATTTGCTATAATTATGTTTAACGGATTTATTTTTACAATCATTTATTTGTTTATTATTGGAAATATTTGTAAAAATTTCCTTTCTTATCTTTTTTTCTAAACTTTGTTTTTTTTTTTTTTGCTTTTAATTAGATAGAATTACTTCGTATTTTGAAATTAATTTTTACATAAAAAGAAAAATTCGTACTGAAGGTTATGACCTTTTTTGCAAATTAAAACTAGTCGATATTTGTTTTTTTTTGTTTATATTTTAATATTTTTTTTATATTCATTTTTTTGTATAATAATTTATTTTAAAAAATTAATTTTTTTGAAATCCTTGATGTTTGCAATTAAAAATAAAATATTTTGAGTGTCGATAATAATGTGAACGTAAATAATAATAATTATTAAAATTGTTACGTTGTGTAAAATTATTTATTACTTTGTAATTAATTTACACGTAGAAATTAATAATTGGTTAAGAATAAATTAATAATTTAATAACTATTAACGTATGACTATTATTTACGTTGTTGACATTAAATACAATTATTTTCTATTTTGTGAATAATTTTACCGTGGAAATTAATAATTAATTATTTTCTATTTTGTAATTAATTTTAACGTGGAAATTAAGAATTAATTACTATTTATGTAAAATTATTATTTACTTTAATTAATTAAATAAAATTGTTTATTATTCATTAATTACTTTTAACAGATGACTATTATTTACTTTGCTGACATTAAATAAAATTATTTTCTATTTTGTAATTAATTTTAACGTAGAGTTTAATAATTAATTACTATTTACGTAAAATTATTATTTACTTTAATGAATTAAATAAAATTGTTTATTATTCTTTAATTAATTTTAACGTAGCGATTTAGACTTAATATTTTAATGCAATGATTCGTAATTATTTAATCATTTTATTTCTTAATTACCAATTAAAATTTAAATAAATTAATAACTTAATTAATTTGTAATTAATTACTAATCAAAAATTGAACTAATTAATAATCTTATTAGTTAGTTATTAATTACTAATTAAAAATTGTAATAATAATTTAATTAGTAATAAATTACTAACTAAAAATTGTATTAATAATTTAATTAGTTAGTAATACATTACTAATTAATTATTTAATATTCACCACCGGTTGATGTTGAAAGACAATTAACATTTGTGTAAATAAAGTTAAAAAAACAATTGTAATAATAAATTAATATTTAAAAAATCAGAGTATTTATAATAAAATCCTTGATGAGTGAAATTTAATAAAAATATTTGTGTATTGATTTAGAGAAGAAAATATGTAAAATTCCAAATTCAATGAATTAAAGATCTAAAGATTTCTCAAAAAAAAGGCGAAGAAAAAAAAATGATATGAAAGATTTGCAAGTACGAGGGTAGATGATTGACGTCAATGATTGTGAATGATAACAAAGTCACAAGACATGAGACTAAAGACTTTGCAAATAAGGATTTGTGTCAAAAACATTTTGGAGCTCTCTTGTCTAGTGAGAAAATAATTTATGATAAATGAGCTGCGATTTTCAAAGATGCGCGAATAATTTTTTTTTATTTTGATGTTTCATTTAATTTTATATTTCTAAAAAAAGAAATGAATATTGTAAAGATAAATTTCGTTAAATTTTCCTCTTCCTCTTAGATTTCTTTTTTTTGTTTTTCTTTTTGCAATTTTGATTTTCAAAGACTAGATTATTTTTTATATTTTCTTTTTTTTCCAAAATAAAATTAACTACGCAGTTAAATAGTCAATTATTACATTACATCAATATAAAAATCTTGAATATTTTGACGTTTTCTTGAAACTAAAGAGATACAAAATTATCCAATCTTGAAATATTAATCTGATTACAATTTGATAAAGCTTCATACATTATAGAAAGATATTAAATATTTACTATTATTTTTTTTTCCTTTTCTCTTTTGCAGAAAAATATTTCTCGTTAAGTGCTTTTATACTTAAAAGGAAAGAGCAATTTTGTTTTTTCAATTATAGAATTGGAAATTTTTCTTTTCGGATTTATCTCAATATTTATTTCAATTTATATCTCGTATTCAGTAGAAATGTTTGCTACTGTTTATTTACTTAATTTTTTACCTCATTGTTTACTTGATGATTTACCCCGTCAGTTACTTATCTGTTTACTTTTTTATTTCTTCCTTTCGTTATTACTTAATTTTTTACTTCATTGTTTATTTTTTTATTTACTCAATTATTTACTTTTTTACCCCTCCAGTTACTACTCTTTTTACTTCTGTTTTTAGTTATTTTGTTTACTGATTTATTTACCTAATTGTATACATATTTATTTACATCTGCATTTATTCCTTTTTTTACTTATTTACTTATTTACGTATTAGTTTATTTATTTATTTATTTATTTTCTTAATTATTTACTCCTTTATTTACTTATTTTTTTACCTATAAGTTTACTTATTTTCTCAATTATTTACTTGTTTATCTTCTTATTTTTTTATTTGTTTACTTATTTACTTCTTTACTCACTAATTTGTTTATTTATTTATTTACTCCTGTATTTACCTATTTATTTACTTTTTTACTTACTTATTTGTTTACTTATTTATTTACCTATTTATTTACTTATTTATTTACTTATTTTATTTATTATGTCTGCAATATTTAAAAAAATCCAAATCCCTTTAGAGTAGAAATAATTTTTTTTTTTTGCAACGAAAGTTAATTATTTTTTGAATTTTCTTAATCAGGATCAAGAAAATTGTTACAATTGGAGGAAAACGTGACATTAGAGGAAAATGGAAATTGCACACCACCAGCTATAAAAGAATTTCCATCTGATGGATTGACGAGATCACAAAGGGCGTCGGGTTATTTGGCGATTCATTTCATCCTTGCTATTTATATGTTTTTACTTCTTGCCATTGTATGCGACGATTTTTTCGTTCCATCTATAAAAAGGATCTGCGAAAGTGAGTACTTAAAGGAAAATTAAAATTTCTCACTTTTTGTTTATTAAAAAATTGAAAATGTAAATTAGAAAAATTTTTTAATTTCTATATTTCAGAGAAATTAGAAATTATTGCTGAAATTCAATTATTTCTAAAAGTAATGAAATTTTTCACAAAGAATTTCAATTATATTGCTCAAAATGTTTTAAAAATTCGAGTAAAAAATAAATTATCTTTAGAAAATAATTTCAATTCTTCTTCGAAATTTAATTATTTTCAAAAAAAATTTTTAATGAAATTCTTGGCAAAATTTTAAATATCGTCAAAAATTTTTCTCAATTCAGTGATTTTCAATAAAATTGTATGAAAACAATTAATTATTTTTATAAAATAATAAAAATGTCACAGGAATTCAATTATTTACAAATTTTTAAAAAAATGTCTTTGCAATATTTCAATTATTTTTATAAATAATAAAATTTCACAGGAATTCAATTATTTACAAATTTAAAAAAAAATGTGTATTGCAATATTTCAATTATTTTTATAAATACTAAAATTTTTATAGGAGATCCAATTTTTTTCGTAAATAATAAAATTCTTTTTAGGAATTCAATATTTTTTTATAAATAATAAAACTCATTGCTGAATTTCAATTATTGTTAATAAAATTATAATCAAACCACTCGCAAAATTTATTTTTTTCAAATAAATTTGATTTAAAAAATTATTAAAATTCGTCAAAAAAATTCAATTATTTAAAAATTTATTCATAAAATTCTTTATAAGAATTAAATTTTCTACGAAACATGAAATTATTCAATAAATTCTTTTTATATTTAAATGATTTAATATTAGTAGAATTTTCTACCAAAAAGTAATTTGAAAATGGGTTTCAGTTAAGATTTTAGTTAGTAATTGAGTATTACAGGCATTAGAGTGTGAATTTTAAGAAATAATTGAATTTTGAATTCAAATATTTGATAATCTGAATTTTCCATGTTTTTAGCTGCGAAATTACTTTTTTTTACTTTTTCAGAAAGTTCAATTGAAATTCTTTGAAGTTTTTATTTCCACATATATTTAATTGATGAATTTACGAATAATTCAAATTTTGTAAAATTGAATTGCAAACAAATGAATTTGAAAATTGTAAAAGAACATTTTCAAAAATTATTAAAAATATAGTGCATTCTATTTTTAGTTAAAAATTTGAAAAGAATATTTAATTTTGGAAAAGTTTGCAAATTATCGCAGAATTTGAATTATTTTTAATACAATTTCAATCTTATTTCTCAAAAAATGGAATTATTCTTCAAAATTTTATTAAAATTTGTCGAAAGAATTCAATTATTTAAAAAACCGTTTTACTTTCATAAATAATAAAAATTTCACAGGAATTTAATTATTTACAAATTTTTTTTATAAATATCTTCCTTAAAATTCAAATATTTTCAAAAATTTTTTTTTTTAATTCCTGGCAAAATTTGAATTATGTTCAAATTTTTTTTTAAATTCTCGTAAAAATTTTAATTATTTCCAAAAATAATCAATTTTTTCTCCGCAATTTATAAATTTTCCTCTCAATACATCCTTTATTTTTTGTAAATAATAAAATTTAACAGAGATTCAATTATTTTCGTTAATAATAAAACTCTAAGCATAATTTTTAATTATTTTTAATCCAATTTTATTCGAACTTCTCGAAAATATATTATTTACTTTTACATTTTCAAATAATTTAATTCTCGTAGGATTTTCTATAATAAAAATTGATTTGAAAATGAAGTTTAGTAAAAATTTTAGATAATTATTGAATTTTAAAAGCAATATAACGTGAATTTTTAGAAATATTTGAATTTTGAAATTAATTCTGTTTGGAAAAGTTTGTTTGAATTTTTTAAATATTATTTGAAGTTTTTATTTTCTAATATGTATTTAATTGAAGAGTTTACGAATAATTATTGAAATTTCGTTAAATTTAATATTATAAAGAAATGGATTTGAAAATTGTCAAAGAACTTTTGCGAAACGTATTAAAAATAATTGCTTTCAAGAAGAATTTTAGTTAAAAATTCTTGAAAATAATAATTGAATTATTAACAAATTACAAAATAGGTAAAAAAAAGAAAAAATGAATATTTACTAATGAAATTAAATATAGAATAAGTTAAATAAATAAAATTAATAAAATAAATAAAATCTATATAAATAAAATACACTGAAAAAAAAATTTATTTGATTCAAATAACCGATTATTTGACTATTATCAAATAAATATTTACTTGAATCAAATATTTCAGTATTTGAAGCAAATACTATTTAATTGATTCAAATAAAAATTATTTGATTCAAGTAAATATTTATTTGATAATAGTCAAATAATCGGTTATTTGAATCAAATAAATTTTTTTCAGTATAATTAAAATAATTAAAATAAATTAAATAAATAAATTAAATTAAATTAATTAATTAAATAAAAATAAAGTATTGAAAATAGAGAAAATAAATTAACGGATAGAAGAAAATAAATAATTGCAAATTAGTGATAGTTGCTAATTAATCACTAATTAGTAGCTCAGTCACAATGTAACTATTCATTATATAGTTACGAGTATAAAGTATAATTATTCTTGTAATGGATATTTATGAAAATTATTATTTCTTTTAGATATTAATATTACAAAAGATGTTGCTGGCGCTACATTTATGGCTGCTGCAACATCCAGTCCAGAATTATTCATAAATGTGGTGGGAACATTTATCACCGAAGGAGATCTGGGAATTGGTACTATCGTTGGTTCTGCAGTCTTCAATATTCTCGCAGTACCTGCTTGCTGTGGATTATTTGCTACGCAGGCAAGATTAATAATATACAGAAATATATTCTTTTCTCAAATATATTTCTTTTCATTCCAAAAAAAAAGAAAAAAAGAAAAGAGAAAAAGTCATTTTTCTATGATAAAAAATCTCATATTAAATTTTTAATCCTGAAATCAGATTATTTCTTTTTTTCTGCAATAATTATACCTAATTAAAATAAAATCTGGAGATTGAATTTTCATTTACCGAGAAGGATATAATAAAAAAAAATTAATTTTTTAATTATAAATTACTAAAATTATTATTATTTATATTTAATTTATTTATTTTTATTTTTTAAACAATTTTTTTTTAATTTTCAATTTTTATGTTTTTTCATATTTAATTTTGATTAATTATTAGTTAATTATTGAATTATTAAATTATTTGTTACTTATTAAATTATTTAACTATTAAGTAATTACTAAATTAGTAAATTAATAATTTCATTATTTTAGGTTTTAGATCTGGATTGGTGGCCCGTGAGTCGAGATTCTCTGGCATATGGGTTCACTGTCATTTTGTTAATTATAACACTACATGACGGTCGTATCGAGTGGTACGAAGCATTAATTCTCGTTATTTCCTATATTTTATACATTTTAGGTGAGTAAATTTTTTTCCACTTACGAGACACATTTTTCTGTAATTAAGAATTTTTTTTTCGTTTTAACCAATTTTTTCTTGCATACTTTATTTAATTTTGTATTTTACTGAAAACAATTTTTTTTCAGTAAAATACTAAATTAAATAAAGTATTAAATAAAGTATCGAATAAAAATTGACAATTTTCAAAATTTTAGCAATCGGAACATAAAAGAAAAACAATTGTAAATATAGGTGTAATTTGAGTACAAAAATAGTGTTTAATTAGCGAAATTGAAAATTGGAACTAACTGCTTTTTATTTATTGCAGCGATGTGTTTTAATAAACGTATCAATAAATATATGCATTTAAAAGTGTCGAAGAGAAGGAAATACAAAAATTTGAATGAGGAGACACCCTTAATTACGAATAATAAAATTTCTGATTCCTTCATGGCGAGTCAGACGATTCATCCAATTTATGCGAATGGAAAGGACACTGCTTTCTCTAATAGTAAGAAATACATTTTTAATATTCAATTTTTTTCTAATTATTAAAGAGGAGGAATCATCGATATAATTATATTAAGAAAATAATTTGAATATTCCCCAAAATTGTTCGATGAAAAAATTAATTAATTTTTTTTTATTCAATTTTCGATTTTTGGTTTATTCTTGGAATTTATTAATTTAATTAGTTTTTTGTAAATTCGAAATTCGCTTTTTAACTTTATTGACAATAAATAAATTAATTAATTAATTATTTCAAAAAGTTCATTTATACTTAAATCAAAAATTTATTTGAATCAATATTTGAATCAGTATTTAAATTAGTATTTAAATCAGTATTTAAATCAGTATTTAAATCAGTATTTAAATCAATATTTAAACTAATATTTAAACCAATATTTAAATCAATAGTTTCAAAATTAGAATTCCTGATAATAATTTTATTTAATACTAAATTTTGGTAATTAAAATTATTTCTTTAATATAGTTAAAAATATCGTTAAAGCGCCCTCCCGTTAAAGAAGTGGTAAATTTTTTTATTCAATTAATTCTATTTCTATTAAAATCATCTTTCACTATTTAATTACAAAAATTAATTGCCAAATGTAATTTATTAAAATCCTTCATTTTTCGATTTATCCATTTTCAATTGAAAAGTGTCAAATCCATCTGATTCGATATTATATTAAATATAAAATTACAACCTAGCTTTCCACTTACAAAATTCCGTTAATAATTCTTCAAATAGGAAATAAGAGAAATAATTGCATTTCTTTTGTCTTTTAATGTCAAAGAATAACGATTTTAATAAATTAATTTTCTACGATAATTATAAAAATTAATAAACTGAATAATTGTGGATAATAGAATTATTAGTGAAGTGAAAATTTTAATTTGGAAATAAAGGAGAGATTTTTTTTTAATTATTTGCAAATATTTTTATCATTCTTGCTCTTCTTTTTCTATTTTTTTTTTTTTGTTAATTTATAATATTCTTCTTGTGACTGGTTTTATCATGCCACTTGGCATCGTACAGGTGATTAAAAACAGGTCAAGTTTTAGTCGATTCTCACCTCGCTACTCTAACAACATTGATTATGCTTAGATTGAAAGACGGAGCAAAATTTTAATTAACAAATTTCCACTTTTTTATGGAGTAACAGTTTTTATGTTGCAGCAAAAGCATATAAATCAATTATGATATTTTATTATTAGGAAAAGTTTTTTTTTTATTCATTTTGCGATTTTTGTTTTATTTTTGAGTTTATTCTTGGGATTTATTAATTTAATTCGGTTTTTGTAAATTCGAAATTGGCTTTTTGACTTTATTGAAAATTTTTTTCTTTCGATTTTTTTTATTGCTAAGTTTCTTGTAAATTAATTAGATTTGTGAATTAGAATCTTGCTCTTTAACTTTATTGAAAAGTTTTCTGTTTACGTAAAGTAATATTGTATATTTATTACATTGATAGAAATTATGCTAATTTTTTAACTTTTGTTTAAGGAAAAGAAAAATACTTGAAATATTGTTATAAATAGTTTTCGAATTTTTTTTTCGTTGAAAGAAGCAAAAAAATTCTGCACAACTTCGATTTGTCAAAATTTTTTTTTGTTTTTCATAGAAAGGAATCAAAACAAGTTTTTTGCTTTATAGAAAAAAGTGGAAACAATTTTTTTGTTTTTTATAGGAAAAAATCAAAACAATTTTTGTTTTTTATAGAAAAAAATCAAGAAAATTGTCATGATTTTGATTTTTTACTTTCAATTTTTATAGTAAAATTTTTTTAACATTGTTTTATAAAAGTCTATTAAGATTCCCAATATTATTTTCAATTATAGATTTTCAGTATTAGTTTCAATTAAAAATTCTCAATATTATTTTCAATTAAAAATTGTGACAAATCGAATTTACAAAAATAAAATGACCTTTATATGTAAAACACTTGAAATGTGGTTAAAAAATTGTAATTGAAAACTATAAATGTTCGAAATTGATTTTTTTAAAAGAAAAAAAAATGTTAAACAGAATTTTGTATGAAAATTATGAATTTATAAAAAATCCATTAATATTCTCAATATTATTTACAAATTAAATTTTTTTCTTTATTTTCTCTTAGAAACAGATTTTACAACTAAAATTTTCGTCAAAAGAAAGATGAACAGAATTTTATATGAAAATTATGAATTTGTAAAAATCCATTAATATTCTCAATTTTATTTGCAAATTAAATTTTTAATTTCTTTATTTTCCCTAAGAAACAGAATTTACAACTAAAATTTCGTAATTAAAAAGAAAAAATTTATTTTTTTAATTTAAAAAAAGAAAGATAAACAGAATTTTGTATGAAAATTGTGAATTTATAAAAATCCATTATTATTCTCAATTTTATTTGCAAATTAAAATTTTTATTTTATAAATCAAATTTATGAAACAAAATTTCTAATTTTATTGAATTTTAAATTCATCTTGTCTTGCTGGAAAGGCGAAGAATTTAGTTTTAAATATTTAAAACGATTAAAAAATGTATTTTAAATAAAAATTAAAAATTTCAATTTTCTGTCAATAAGAACCTTTTGTTAAATTTTAGATTTTTTTTATTCAAATATAATTTTAAAATGATCAAAATGTAGAAAAATAATCTTTTTTGACTCTTCTACCAAACGAAATTTACAATTTAATTTTTTTTTTAATACGAAATCATGACATTGAACTAATTTTTGTTCCGATTGTTTGTCTGATTCTTCCTTAAAATTTGATGAAAAAAAATTTGTATTGAGAAACAGAAAATAGAAAAATCATATTATGTTAATCTTTTTTTTTGAATAATTTTCTAATTCTTTGTATAAATAAAGAAAAAATTCCTAGTTGATTTTAATTTCGATATGAGAAAAAATCTTTTTTGGCAAAAAAATTAAATAACACGTAAAACCAAACTTTAAACTACAAGGAGAATGAATAAAAGAAAATGGAAATTTATTATAATAATATAATAATAATTAATTCATAATAATAATAATAATATTAATAATTAATTATTTATTAAATTGTAAATACCTAATTACCTAATTAGTGAATTACATAATTATTAGCATTACTCTATTTCTCCAGAAAAAAACTTTACCACTTTCGAATCAAATTAAAATTTCACCGAATTTCGTTTAGAAATTTAAAATTTATTAATTAATTAGGTGTAATTTCAGACTGTGCAGAGGTATTAGACATGAGTAACAGTGACGACTTCAGTAGCGATGACTCTCGTAAGTATTTTCAAAAATTCGATATTTTTTTTACGTTTCCTTCGTCTTCAATTATTTTATTTTTTTTTGTTGAGAGAAATATGTCTCTTCTTTTTTTTTATTGTAATTTTTTTTGTATTTCCTTTTTTTATTGTAATTTTTTTGTATTTCTTTCGTTTTGCTTGTAATTTTTTTTGTATTCCTTTTTTTTGTAATTTTTTTTGTATTTCTTTTTTTTTTGCTTGTAATTTTTTTTTGTATTTAATATTTAAGAAGCAAAAAAAAAAATAGAAATGAAACTCAAAGCAACTTGTAGTCTTTTCTGTTCGAGGTTTCTTTTTTTCTTCTCGTGAATATAGTGGTAACAACAATGATTTCACGCTGAAGGCGGCAGCACAAAAGAGAAAACTTTACGTCGCGAATACAAATACACAAAGCTTGCTTGCAATTAACCCGCGACTCATAAAAAGCACGCTGGCACAATTGTTACGAAATAATGAAATTTTTATTCGAAAGAATCCTATTATAATATGAAAATTATTCATTCATTTTTTGGCATTGTACTTTCGGGGTAATAATTGTAAAAGTCATTTCTAATTATGATTTAAAAATTTTGAAGAAAAAAGGAGAATTTTTTTTATTGTTTAAATTCAAATTTATTGTATAGAAATTTGAATTTTTGTAAATTCGTAATAATAACAATTAATTATTTAAATAGATTAATTAATTTTGTAGAATTTTTCATTCTTTTAACAATCTTTTCTTATTGATTAATTGAAAATTAATTTTTAAATTCGAACTAATATAAAAAATTGATTTCTTTGTTTTAAAATTGAAGAAAATTTTCCTTTTCTTAAAATTTTAATGGATGAATATTTCTTTAATTTATTTTTTTTGATTAATTTAATATATTTCTTCGTTTCTTTTTAATCTCTTTACCACTTTTATTTTATTAACTTTGATTTTATTTTTATTCTATTTTATTTTAGCGTGATTTATATTCTTTTTTTCAGTTTTATTTTATTTTATTTTATTAATTAAATTGACAATGGAAAATTGTGTAATAAATATTTGAAAAAATGACATTGTTTCAGTTGACATCGTAAATATGACAAATTGGCCAGATCCAAAAATGGAGAGAATTTGGTGGGTTTTCACATGGCCAATTAATTTATTACTTTTAGTGACAATTCCAGATTGCCGAAGGCAATCATTGAGAAATTGGTATCCACTGACATTTACAATGTGCATCGTTTGGATTGCATCTATGTCATATATGGTTGCCTGGGATATCACAATTATTGGTAAACTGATTTCAACTTTGCTTATTACTTTATTCTTCATTAGTCATTATTTTTTATTTACTACAGCAAAAAAAAACAATTGTTATTTATTAACTTGGACAGTAAATAATTATTATTTATTGTTGAACAAAAAATAATTATTATTTATTGTTGAACAAAAAATAATTATTATTTATTTCTGAAGTAAATAAATAATTATTATTTATTGTTGAACAAAAAATAATTATTATTTATTGCTGAAGTAAATAAATAAAAATTATTCATTTAATTCGACAAATAATCATTATTATTTACATGTTTTTAACAATAAATAATTCTCATCTATTTATTGCCACAGTAAACAATAATTACAAGCCTCGGTTATTATCATTTTTGTTTAAATATTTTTCCTATTATTTCCAAAAAATGAGATTTATTTTCCAAATTTGCGACTTTTTCGATTTTTTTTTCTAAGAATTATCTACTCTTTTTGGTATAAAATATAACTTATTTTGACTTTTACAAGTTTGAGAAATAATTAAAGTCGAATTATTCCTAAATATATTTTTTGTTTTTAAATTTTGTAGATATTCAATTGAAAATACGGAAAAGAATTGAATTTTAAAAAAATGTAATTACAAATCTTTAAAATTTAAATTTGAAAATGCAAATTAGTATCACAATAAATTTGCATCGAAAAATTATATGAAAACATTTTTTAAAAAATAATTCCTTGAATTTTTTCATTA
The DNA here is from genome assembly GCA_032872475.1 of Leptopilina myrica (nomen nudum). Classification (NCBI taxonomy): domain Eukaryota; kingdom Metazoa; phylum Arthropoda; class Insecta; order Hymenoptera; family Figitidae; genus Leptopilina; species Leptopilina myrica (nomen nudum). The sequence continues at coordinate 9,654,713 of CM065459.1, forward strand.
CAATTTTTAAAAATTCATTAATTTTCAATTTTGTTTGTCCGTTTATATAGAAGTGAATAAATAAATTAATGAATAAATAAATATGTTGAAAAGCATAAAAACTTTCGTACTTTTAATTATTTAGGAAAATATTTCAATTGAAATTGAATGAAAAATATTTTTCTAAATTATGTATTATTAAAATTATGCAAAAAATTATTAATTTTAAGAATTTTTTATTAAAATTCTTCAAAAAAGTTTATTAATTTTGTAAATAGTTGAAAAATTCTTGTAGATTTCAAGAAATTAATTTACAATCGAAAAAATTATATTAGAATATTTTTAAAAAAATAATTTTTTATCGTAATTTTTTGTAAATTCAATTTTCTTCAAAAAAAAGTGTTTTAAAGATTAAAAAAAATTACTTTTTCAGATTTATTATTGAAATTTTTGATTTTATATTGTTTTTTGGATTTTTTATTGTTTTATCATTTTATTTCTTTTAACGTTTTTCCAAAACTTGATTGTTTTTCAGTATTTCCTAAAATGTCCTTTAAGAAAATTTAATTATTTATATTTTAATTATTATCTCATATTCATAAATACACTGAAAAAATGTATTAAAATTCTTTTTCGGAATTCAATTATTTTCAATACAATTTTAATAAAATTCCTTGATAAAATTTAATTATTTTTACAAACTTTATAAAATTGCTTGTTAGAATTCAATTATTATGAAAATGTTTTATTAAATTTGTTTAGAAGAATTCAATTATTATTTCAGTACAATGTTAATTAAATTCCTCAAAAGAATTTAAATTTTCTTCAAGTTCAATTGAATTTAATTATTTTCAGTTTAATTTTAATAAATTTTCTCGAAAGAATTCAATTATATTTATTGTAATTTACATAAAATTTCTTAATAAAAATGTATTTTTGTTAATTTGTATAAAATTCTTTTATATTTTTATATTTTATTATATTTTATTGAATTTGTTTGGAGCAATTAAATTATTTGATTAAATTTTATTGAATTTATTTGGAACAATTCAATTATTTTCAAAATTTTTAATAAAACCCGTTGCAAGAATTGAATATTTTTCAAAAGTTATTAAATTCTTTGGAGGTATTGAATTATTTTGCGAAAATGTTAATAAAATTCAATTCGTCAGAAAAATTTGAATTTTCAATATATAATTTTAATAAAGTTTCTCGAACGAATTCAATTTAAATTTCTAAATTAAATTTGAAAATCTATTAAAAAAAAAAAAAATTCAAGTAATTTTAAGAAATCAATTACACTATTCCGTTCTTAAAAGTCGTTACGAGGCTTATAATTATCTATTTCATTCAACAATAAATAATTATTCTATTAACAGCAATACATAATTATTTACTTCAAGAATAAAATATAAATAACATTTTTTTTTGTTTTTGAAAATTTGTTTCCTCTTTTACTCATTAGAAATCTATTTTAGGTGATACTCTCAAGATTCCTGACTCTGTAATGGGATTAACTTTCCTAGCTGCTGGGATGAGCGTTCCCGAGGCAGTGTCAAGTGTCATCGTCACGAATCAAGGTAAATTTGCATAAATCTGAACCTAATTTCGACACGATTCATTTTTTAAATTAAATTTTTTTTGACGAAATATATCATTTTTTCATTTTTAGACTCTTATTTCACTCATGGAAAATGTAATTACTTTTTTCCAAAAATCATTTTTATTTTTCTTCTATTTATATTATTATTATTATTCTATTATTATTATTATTATTATTCTATTATTATTATTGTTATTATTATTATTATTATTATTATTATTATTAATATTATTATTATTATTATTATTATTATTATTATTATTATTATTATTATTATTATTATTAATATTCTATTATTATTATTATTATTTTTTTTTTTTATTATTATTTTTTAATCAAATGAAGTAGGGCGCATTAATATTCCATGAAGGGATTTTTCTACAATTTTTAAAAAACATAATTTTATGTACCGGAAAGTTTTCTTTAATTAAAATTTCTTTTCTGTGAATTTTTATTTACTACGATTTTCATTGAAACGAATTTTAAGTTTTAATATAGTACAAAAATAATCAACATTTTATTTTACAGAATTCTGTCTTTCAAAAAATTGTAGAAATATTCCTTTGTTGAATAATAATGTACCTCAAGGAATGAAAAAAATTTAATAACAGAATTCTTTTTTACAAACAATATTTACACTGAAACGAAAATTTTTTTGATTCAAATAAGCGATTAATTGACTATTATTAATTAAATATTTAACTGATAATAGTCAATTAATCGGTTATTTGAATCAAATAAATTTATTTTCTAGTCAATATTTATTTACTTATTTTTTTACTTATTTATTTATTTAAGCATGGAAATATAACGTAAATAATTTTTTTGGTTAGCAAACTTAAACTTTAAATAAATTTATTTTCTAGTGTATATTTATTTATTTATTTGGTACTTATTTATTTATTTATTTACTTATTTATTTATTTATTTACTTATTTATTTACTTATTTTTTTATTTATTTATTTATTTAAGCATAGAAATATAATGTAAATAATTTTTTTAGTAAGCAAACTTAATAATGCAAGTAGAAAAATAGAAATACAAAAAGAAACTAATTTTCCATTTTATTAATCTCTCTCTCTCTCTCTTTCTTTTTTTCTTGATAGGCCACGGAACAATGGGAATTAGTAACTCAATTGGATCGAATATTTTTGATGTATTATTATGCCTTGGTCTCCCTTGGTTTATAAAGGCAATATTTTCACCGAAGGTGCCAGGCCAACATTATGTACAAATTAATTCAGAAGGTCTTGTGTACAGTTCAATATCTTTATTCTCAACATTAATTTTATTATACGCCGCTATTGCCAATAACAAATTTAAATTAGACAAAAGAGTTGGCTACATTTGCCTCTCAATGTACAGTGTATTTTTGGTATTTGCGGCCATTGTCGAACTCAATGTATTCTTTGTTGTTAATAAGCCTATCTGTGATCACTGACATTTGCTAAAATTTTTAGAGTATTAAGAAATTTTTTTGTTTTTCTCTCTCACACACACACACACAAGATTTATTTTCATTATCGTCGCGTTTACTCTATATAATATAATGAAATTAAATCTAACGAACGAATATGAAAATATATTTATTTATTTTTTTAAGCTGAAAAAAATACGAATAATATTCATTATTTAGAAGAAAACATTTTTTTGTTTTGAAATTATATAGAAACATTTTTTTTTTTTTAAATCAAGTGAAAAAAAATTAAGTCAGTAAATTGAAGGAATATTTGTAAATAGAATTTTTGTTATTATTTTGAAAATGTAGAATACATTTAAAAAAAAACATTTATAGAAACATTTATAGAAAATCTTAAAGAATTTAGTGAATATTGAGAACTCCTGTAGAAGAGCTTTTTCTTAATTCGAAAGTTATACAAGTTGCAGTTTCTCAAATTGCATTCGATCGTTAAAGTTTATTCATAAATATACAAATAATCAAATAATTATAGAATCAAATTATTGTACTATATCATTACTCATTATCAATAATTTTTATTGTCGTTAAATGATAATTAACGATAATTTTATTTAAATATACAAATAAATTACTTGAATCTAAAAATAATAAATTACACAAAACGAAATTGATTGAAATTAAAAATATAAAACAATTGTTTTAGAAACAAAAATAGGAACAAAAATTGAAAGCAAAATAGAAAGAAAAATACAGACAAAATGAAAAATAGAAAAAAACTGACAAAAATATATTTTCATACTTATATTTAGCAAAGAGATCTAATAACAGTAAAATCATTGATCGCATCAGGAAAATATTTTAGTGTACCACACAATATTTTTGTATTTTTCGAAATTATTCAAAGACCATAAAAAAAATAACCATGACATAAAATAAAGATTATGTACGAAGTTCAGAAAAAACCGTTTCGTTCTTTTTTTTAATAAAACAAACGTTTGCTTTAAATAATAGAATACATTTAATAATTTATAATTGGTCTTATCATTTCGATTGGTTCAAATTCTCACTGAATTAAATAAATTATTGAATCCACATTTTCTGTAATCATGGGTATTGTTAATTTCCAAACAAGAGAAATAATATTGGATAATAAGTATCAATTATTATTGCAACAATAATTGGGAAATTATTCATAATAATTAATTATTGATTAATGAATTAATTTTTAATACTATGTTTTGTTAATCAATTTATTAATTTTTATTAGTTTCATTATACTTTAATAATTAATTTAGTATCAACTATTAATTATGGGAAATGAATAATTGATATGAATTGGAAATTGAATTCAATAATTTTGGGTCGAATAAAAATGAATTTGTGCAATGTTTGGAATACTATAATTATAATAATTATTATACTAAATTTTTAATATTGAGATTTTATAAAAAATATCTAATGATTATTACTAGTAGATCTTTTGTTTTTTATAATTAAAAATAATATTTTATTTTGCTATTGGAATAAAATGTACTGTTGAAGAAAAGGGCAAAAAGTATAAAAATAGTAATAGTAACACAACATTTTTTTTTAGAAAAACTCAACTGAATCGTTTGTAAATAAATAATTTAGGAAATAAAATATTTTCCTTTTTGTAATAATAGATAATTAATAATTATTAATAAAGGCAATTACATTTTTAAATGTGAGTTATTTTTTACGTACGAATCGCGATATTTAAATTAATTCCTATTATTAAACGAATTTCAATTTTTTTTACTATCAACGTTATTTTTTTTACGATTTCGGATTTAGAATTAAAAAAGCATTTAATACCTAATTGACTATTATTATTTATTATTTTTAAAAATATAAATCAAATTCTTTTGATTGCAATTTTATTATTTTCGAAAATATTAATAAAGTTCTTTTAAAGCAATTTAATTATTTTCATAAATAAGAGAATTCTTTTTAGGAATTCAATTATTTTTAATAAAATTTCAGTAAAATTTCTATATGAAATTGAATTATGTTTAGAAATATTAATAAAATTCCTTAAAAGAATTCAATTATTGTGAAAAATTTGGAAAACATTCTTCAGAAGAATTCATTTATTATTTTCAGTATAGTGTGAATTAAATTTCACAAACGAATTTAAATTTTTTTCAAACCTCAATTGAATTCAATTATTTTTAATGTAATTTTAATAAAATTTCTCGAATGAATTCATTTTTTGCACTGCAATTTTAAAAAAAATTTCTTGGTGAAATTAAATTATTTTGACAAACTTTATAAAATTCTTTACAAGAATTCAATTATTATTTTTCGTCTAAATTTGGATGAAATTTAATTATTTTTAATACATTTGTAATTAAGTTTCTTCAAAATAAAATAATTTTATTAAATTTTATTGAATTTGTTTTGGAACAATTCAAATATTTTGCAAAAATTTATTAAAACCCGTTACAAGAATATAATTTTATTAAAATTTCTCGAAATAATTGAATTTCAACAAATTTTAAATTAAATTTTCTAAAAAGAATTTAATTATGTTAAATGAAGATTTTAATAAATTTCTTTGGAGAAATTCTTGTCTTTGAAATTTTTAAAATAAAATTCATTACGTCTCAAGAATTGAGTTATTTTCAATTTAATTTTAATAAAATTTCTCTAAAGATTTCAATTTTTTAAAAATTTTAATGTAATTTGCTCATTACAGAAATTATTTTCTTAAATTTAAATAAAATTATTTGAAAAAATCCAGTTATTTTAAAAAACTTAATTATTTAATTAAATTATTTTCAATGCATTATAAATTAAATTTATTGCAAGAATTTAATTAAATTAAAACTTTTTAATGAATTTCTTTGGAAAAATCCAATTACTTTTAAAAAATTTGTACTCAATTGAGTTTTATTAAAATTTTTAATTTTCATTTAATTTAATTTTTTTTTTTAATTTTTTTAATTTGTCAGAAGAATTGAATTATTTTAATTTAAATTTATTAATCGATTTCAATTATTTTTAAAATTATAATTATTAATACAATTAAATTTAAAGATAAAAAATTTGTATTTTTATTACTATAAGTAAAAAAAATAAATAAATAAAATACGTATGTAATTATCAAAAAAACAATATAAAAATTTGAAAACTCGCATTATTATAATTTTCCCGCGTTTTTCGGCCACTAGTACCAACTGATCCTTATAAAATGTTGACTAATGACTAATATTCATTTTTTGGCCAATTTAGCAAAATAATTTAAACATTTTCTAATAAGTTGTTTAGTTATACACCTGACTCAATAAACAATTTAAATAAATAATTGAATTTTATTTTTGAAAATTGAAAATAAAAAACGTACTTTTAAATCGAGATTCAAAAAGAACCAATCAGATTACACAGATCTGCACCATGCGCAATATTAAGAAAAAAATGCGCCCTCTAGAGAACAACTGACAATCAATTTGTCATGTGACACAAGCATTTTTATTTTTCTTGTTGACATTAAATGAATCTGTCAAAAAGCAACATAGAAATTTTTTTTTAATTTAAAAATATAATGTTTCGATCATTAAAGAGAAAAATTATTTTTACCATTCTAATAACATACGTTGTTGCCGATAATTCCAATGAATGTTCATGTGGAAAAAATTTAAATAGAGAAAAATGCGACAAGACAAACGGTGATTATTGTCATAGGAATAAAAATAATGATAACTTTATTAACACTAATGACGACGACGACGATTTAAAGAGTCATTTTTTACACAATAACGAGGATAATGATGAATATTCAAATATGGTGAAAATTGAGAGTGATTCTTATTTTATTGGTACAAATGAGCCGGTGTTTGCTCCCGATGGCGAAGGACCACGACGTGAAGTTATTTTAGACAGTTTCTACATTGATAAATACGAAGTGAGTAATGGGGATTTTAGAAAATTTGTCACTAAAACTGCCCATCAGACAGAGGCGGAGAAATTTGGCGATTCCTTTGTATTTGAGGGTCTTTTGAGTGAGAAATTGAAATCAACAATTGATCAGGCTGTGAAAGCGGCTCCTTGGTGGTTGCCTGTGAAAGGCGCTTCCTGGATTCATCCCGAGGGCAATGATTCTAATATAACAGGTAAAAATGCTTTTCTTAATTTTTTGTTATTTATTTCTTTATTTTTATTCATTATTTCTCTTTTTAATTACTATTTTTTTACACAGTTTTTCTACAAATGTCGACGTTTTGTCGAAATGTCAAGCGCTGTTTTTATGAACATAACCTAAAAAAACGATTTTTTGTAAATATTTCTTTGACTTTTAAATCTTTCTTTAAATAAATTATAAATTATATTTCAGATAGATTAGATCATCCGGTGGATCCGGTGGTTCACGTTTCGAAATGTCAAGCGTTTTTAATGAACATAACCTAAAAAAACAACTAATTTTTTTTTCATTATTTCTTTGAATTTTAAAGCTTTCTGTAAAAATAAATTATAAATTATATTTTAGATAGATTAGATCATCCGGTGGTTCACGTTTCCTGGCACGATGCATCAGCATATTGCAAATGGCTCGGAAAGAGATTGCCGACAGAAGCTGAGTGGGAAGTCACATGTCGAGGTGGCCTGAAGGATCGTCTTTATCCTTGGGGAAATAAACTAACTCCTAATAACGAGCACAGGTATTACGTGAAATGCAATCGAACTTTATAATGAACTGTCTTTCACAAAAAGATTTACTCTCAACTTGCATGATAAATATACACATAGATAATAATTCGAGATAATTAGATCTCGAAAGGATTTATCATTTTCTGCAAGCTGTCTAAATCTGAATTATTAGTAAAAGAAAAACTAATTATTACAGTGAAATCGTAGCTGAATTTTTCCTCATCATTTAGTATTAAAAAAATAAAAAAAAAAATTACCAGTAGAAAATTACTAATCGAAAATAAGTAAATGACTAATAAAAAATAGTTTCACTAATTGAATTAGTTCCTGATTTTCAGATAAAATTTTAATTTTAAAATTTCTAAAATTTTTAAAATTTCTCTGCCTTTAAAGAATATTCTGATTGACTCTCAAAATGATTAGATACTCAAAAAAAATGTTCTGTTACATTTATTTACGAATTTTTTGAACTGTAAAATTATTCAAAAACGACAATAACTTCATTTTTAAAGAAATATTTAATCATTATTGCTTTTCCATAGCAATTAAGATACTAAAAAATTTCAAATTAAAATCTTTTTGAAATTCAATAAGCTATAATAATTAAAGATGACCGATTTTTGAATATTTCAAAAAATAAATCAATTCAGCTTTTAAAAAGGTCCCTGAAGTTGCCATCGACGCTCAGGATCGAAAAATATTTTTTGCACAAAACCAATAAAAATTCACATAATTTCTTCCGAAGTTTAAAGTTAAAAAAAATACTATTAAATAGTTTTTTAACTTCTTAGGTAAATAAAAGAATTAAAATTAGTTAAAATTTTGTTACTAAAAATGCCTGATATAATTATTTTAATATTAAATTATAATCAATTTTTACTAAAATTTAGTTTTAACTCAATTTTTATTCTAAAATATTACGAGACTTCAGTTATTTAAAAATATAAAAGTATAAATAATTTATTGAATGATTGAATGTTTCTTAAAATTTAATTCGTTTAAAAAATATTATGAAACTAGTAGATTTTAAAAGTTACTAAAATTGAGAACATTTTTTGAAAATAATTGAATTTCGAAGAAGAATTTTTTTATTTATAATTTAATTTTACAAAGTTTCAAAATCTTTGGAAATTCTTTAATTATTTAAAAAAATAAAAGATTCAAGCAATTAAAAAAAAAATTCAATTAAACTTTTTTAAAAACAATTAATTGTGGGGAATTGTTAGATAAAAGTATAAAAAATTAAAATGATCAAAGATTGGAATTTAAAACCTTTTCGAAATTAAATTTATTAATAAAAATTCACTGAATTTATGCTATTAAGCTGTTATTCTCTTAATATTTAATTATTACTAAAAAATTTAACTAAAATTCATTTTTAAATAAATTTTTATTAGAAAATACAAAAATAAATAATTTATTGAATAATCCCATAAAGAATATTATCAACAAAATTAAAAATAATTGAATTCTTTAACAAATTTTAATAAAATTTTTAAGATTGATTACATTTTTCGAGAAACTTAATTAAAATTGTACGAAAAATAATTGAAAAACTGCGATGAGTTTTATTGTTAACATGAAAATAATTGAATTCCTGTGAAATTTTTATTATTTATAAAAATAATTTAACGTTTACGTAGAATTTTATTAAATTTTTTTTTAAATAATTAAATTCTTTTGGTAAATTGTATTAAAATTTTTATTAATTATTGAATTCTTTTGGAAATTTTCATTAAGATAGTGAATATATTGAAAATCTTTGAATTTAGAAACATTTTTGAAATTAATTGAATTTTAGTGAAGAATTTTATTATTTACTGAGATAACTGAAATCTTCTCATGAATTTTTGAAAAATAATTAAATTCCTGTAAAATTTTTAATATTTATGAAAATAAAATGTTTTTTTAATATTTGAATTCTTTCCCAAGAATTTTTATTATAACTTTGTTTTAGAATAATTCGAATTTCAAAGAAGAATTTTATTATTTTTAAAGATAATTGAAACTTTGACGAGAATTTTTTTATTTAATTTTTGAACATCATTAAATTTCTTCGAAGAATTAGTGAATTTCTGCAAATAATTTGTGACTTCTGGAAAATTCAATTTTATATTTCAAAATTTAACTAACTTCAGAAGAATTAGAATTATTAAATTTTTTCCAAAATCTGAACAAGAAAAATTCCAAATTAAATTCATTCAAAATTGAAAATAAAATTTTTCTGATTTCTCCTACTGAATTCTTCTTTTCATTGAATTTTCTGACCTGTGACAATCTTAATAATAATTTTAAAATAATAACATAATTATTTATGAATAATAATTTATAATCCGCAAATTGTTTGAATTTATTTTATAATTTATTTTATTACCTGTTTTATAATTTATTTTACAATTTATTTTATATTTTATTTTATAATTTATTTAATAAATTTACTTTATAATTATTTAATAATTTTATAATTATTTTAGAGCAAACATATGGCAGGGCGAATTTCCTGGCAGTAATACTGGAGAAGATGGTTTTATCGGCACAGCACCAGTCAGCAATTTCCCTCCAAATAAATATGGTGTTTACAATATTGCCGGAAATGTTTGGGAATGGACGTCAGATTGGTGGCAAATCGATCATTCAAAGACTGAGAAGAAAAATCCGGTAATTATTATTTACGTTTCCAAAAAAAAAGAAGACCTGATTACCTTTTTTTCCCTAGACAAAAATTTTTCTTTTTTTATTATCTCGGTTCAAAAAAAAAAAATTTTTTTTTTCATTCTAGACTGGAGCGGATAATGCACTTGACAAAGTGAAAAAAGGTGGATCCTATCTTTGTCATAAAAGTTATTGTTATCGATACAGATGCGCTGCTCGAAGTCAAAACACTCCAGACACATCCGCTGGAAATGTTGGCTTCAGATGCGCCGTTTCTGCATAAAATCAACGACTGTTATTATTTTTGTAAATAATTTTCATCAATTTTTGTACAGTCAATTTTTTATGTAAATAAATCTATTTATATATATAAAACTATATTTATTTCTCGCAGTGGTGTTTATAGTACTTATATGGTATTTATAACCTCCCTGAAATATTATAAATAAACTCACTTTATTCATTTTGTTCAAAATGTGGAAAATTGAATTCCTTACGCTTCTATCAAAGGAAATTAAAAATTTAATTTTACTTTAAAAGACAAGAAAATTTTTTGTCGACGCTGAGAGTCAAAAATGATTTTTTTTTCTTCGAAATACAATAAAAATAAGGTTTTAGTTTCATAAAATTTTTCTTTCTTTAAAAGTAAAATTAAATTTTAAATTTCTTCTGATAGAAGCGTAAGGAAATTATTTTTCCACTTTTTGACCATTTTAAAGTTTTATTTGAATAAAAATTACCATTTTTTGTCATAGTAATAAACGATTTAAGTAACATAACCTAGAATTTAACAAACTCTTATTTGCCAGAGAATTGTATTTTTGACTCAAATGCAACTTTTAATCGTTTTAAATATTCAGAATTAAATTCTTCGCCTTTCCACCAAGGCGAATTTAAAAATTAATTCGTATTTTTACGAATTTATGACATTGGACTAATTTTTGATTTGACTGTCCGTCAGAATTCTTAATTTCCCATATTTTAAGGAAGAGATTTAAATTTACCGCTTTTTTCAAATATCATCTGATTTCCCCATCAGATCGCACGTCATACGCCATTCAAAATTCACCATCGAGTTTCCCCTCTACATTTTTACTTCAGTTTTTTGACAGTGAAGTGTTGTGTCGACGCCCTGTTAATTGTGAGTTTTAACAAAATTTAGTGCTATTAGATATTATTTTCAAAAAATTTAATCATTTTCAAAACATCCAAGTGTGATTTTTTCGTTTTTACAACGAAAGTGTCTTTTAATGGTGAACTAAAAAATTGAATAATATTAAATGTATAGCTACTTGCCGTATCAGTCAAAATGGCTGCTCCGAAAACAATTTTTCCAAATGTGCATATGTGTGCATTTACAGATCCTTCTATCAATTTTTTTTTTCTCTCAATATCTTCATTAAATTACAATTAACAATTGCAATTGTTTGTTATTCGTTTCTCTTGTTTTTATCAGCAAACGTTTAGCATTCGAATGATCGTGTTAAGTTTATTTAGTACAACATGTGCCAACTTTCTCACTTGTCATATTTTTCAGAGGTTTATTATTATTTTCCAAAGCAGTATTGTTGTTAATATTTTGTTTATTTCTCAATTTTTTTTTACTGTTGGAGGTGATTGTAAAAGTCGGGAGAATTATTATTAGGGTGCTTATCGATTAATGAATTATTTTGCATATGGTAGTTGTCATTATAGTCACGCTACTATTGAAAATGATTGAAGTGCTTCATTCTCAAAATATAATTGTGAAATTTGCATTTTTCATTTGTTGATGCATTTTGTTAGTTTTGTAAATTTTTTTCTTTAATTTTGTTAATTTTTTTTTTAATTTTAGAAAAATTGTTTCAAAGATCGATTAATTTCTGTCTAGCAAAATTTTTTTCATATATTGTTTTATTTGTTTTTTTATTTATATTTTATTTATATTTTATTTACATTTTATTTTTTTTTATTTAAATTTTATTTACATTTTATTTATATTTCATTTATATTTATTTATATCTTATTTATATTTTATGTTTTAATTTTATTTTATTTATATTTTCTCTATATTTTGTTTATATTTTATTTATATTTTATTTAATTCTGTTGAATGGAAAAATTTTGTTTTGAATAGATGTAAGATTTCGGTTTGCTTTGACTTTTATTGCTATCGATCTGTGGGCGATTTTTTTCTAAAATTCTTTGAGGTGATTTAATTTTCAAGTGAAATTTATTAAATGAGATATTGTTTATTACGCAGGTTAAGTAGATCGATTAGAAATGCAGACAATAAAGTGTGTGGTAGTAGGAGATGGAGCTGTGGGTAAAACATGCCTTTTGATATCCTACACTACAAACAAGTTTCCATCTGAATATGTTCCTACGGTTTTCGATAATTATGCCGTCACAGTAATGATAGGTGGAGAACCATACACACTTGGATTATTCGACACAGCTGGTAAGATTTCGCCTCTTTTTAATAAATTAATGAATTAATAATTAACTATAGCAACAAACATTTAATTTTCTTTTAATTCACAATTTTTTCTTTCGCTTTTTAATAATAATAATAATAATTATTCGTATCTTTTACGTTTATCTTCGAGTAATATTTCCAATTAAAAATCTTTCAGGTCAGGAAGATTACGATCGACTGAGACCATTAAGTTATCCCCAGACTGACGTGTTTCTCGTCTGTTTTTCTGTCGTTTCGCCTTCGTCCTTTGAAAATGTCAAAGAAAAGGTAATCTGAAATTAAATATTAAACGCGTAAAAAATTCAATTTTGTATTCGAGTCATTTCATTTAGTGCTGACGAATTTAAAACAAAAAATTGCAATATATGCTTTTCAGAAATGATTTCAATGGTATTAGAAGCAAAAAATAAATTTTTATTATTTTATTTATTTATTATTTATAAACTATGAAATTACCACGAATTTTAATATAAAATCTTTCATTTTTTCTCATTTCTGCGAGAAATAATTTCTTTTCAATATTTTTTTAAATATTTTTTTTAAATATCGAAGAACTGTTATAAAATTATTACTTATAAAATAATTGTTTAATGAATAATTTTACTTAAATAAATTTAAAAGTAAGTGAATTTTAAAATAGTTGAGTTTACATTTTTCATAAATAGATGAACTTCGAAAAGTTTTAATTTGGAGTTTTATAAAGTTTCAATTTCGAATGAATTTAAGTAGAAATTTTGAAGAACTTAGTTTTTGGGAAAATGTTAATAATTCAAATACTTTCCAAATTAGTTAATTTTGAATACTTATAATTAATTAATTATAATTACTTATTGAAAATAATGGATTTATAGAAGAATTTTAGTTAATAATACTTTAAAAAATTGAATTTTGGAAAAGCTACAAATTATTACAGAAATTCAGTAATATTAAAATGTAATAAAATTCTTCGCAAAAATTCAATTACATATTTTCAAAAATAATAAAATTCTTCTCCAAAAATTCATAAATTTCTTCACAATAATTCCATTATTTTTCTAAATAATAGTAAAATATTTTACAGAAATTCAATTATTTTCATAAATAATAAATTTTTTTTAAAGGAATTTAATTATTTTCATAAAAAAAAAATTTTTTTAAAGGAATTTAATCATTTTCATAAGTAATAAAATTCATTGAAAGAATTTCAATTATTTTCAATACAATTTGAATACGAATTCCTCGAAAAATGCAATTATTCTTAAAAATTTTATTGAAATTCGTCAAAAGAATTCAATTATTTAAAAATTTATAAAATTCTTTATGAGAATTGAATTTAAGAGAGATACAAATCTTGAATGGATGAATTATTTTTTTACGTGCTTTTAACTAATAATTGTGTAGAATTAATTATTTTTGAACAATTTCTATTTCAATTCTGTTGAAATTAATTGAATTTTTAAATATATTATTTGATATTATTTCAAAAATTTCAACGCCTTTTTGCAAAAGAATTCAATTATCTGAATAAATATTAAAATTCTTTCCAGAAATGCAAAATAATTTCTTTCCAGCAATTATTTTCAGAAATATTAATAAAATTTTTTGCAAAATAAAAATATTTTCATAAATAACAATATTCATGACAAAAAATAAATTGTTTTTCAAAAATTCTTGACAAGATTTCAATTATCTCAGTAAATAGTGAAATTATTCGCTGAAATTCAATTACATTCAGAAATTTTTCTAAATTCAACGATCTTCAATATATTTACTGTCTTAATATAATTTTCCAAAAGAATTCAATTATTAAAAAAACAATTTAACAAAATTTTCCAAAAGAATTCAATTATTTAAAAAAAAAATTTAATAAAACTCTTCGTAAAGGTTAAATTATTTTTATAAATAATAAAAATTTCACAGGAATTCACTTATTTACAATTTTTTATAAATTTCTGCGCAATAATTCATTTATTTTCATTGTATAAGTAAGTAACGTAATATTGTTTACAGGAATTCAATTATTTTCATAATAACAATAAAACTCATCGCAGTTTTGAAATTATTTTTCGTGCAATTGTAATTGAGTTCCTCGAAAAATGTAATCAATCTTAAAAATTTTATTAAAATTCGTCAAAAGAATTCAATTATTTCAAAATGTGTTGATAATATTCTTTATGGGAATTCAATTATAAGAAACATTCAATTATTCAATTAATTTTCTATTTTTACATTTTCTAATAAAAATTTATTTAAAAATGAATTTTTATTAATAATTTAATTTCGCAAAGGTTTTAAATTCCAATCTTTGATAATTTTAATTTTTTATACTTTTATCTAACAATTCCCCACAATTAATTGTTGTTGAAAAAGTTTAATTGAATTTTTTTTTAAAATTATTTGAATCTTTTATTTGTATAAAATATATTTAATTGAAGATTTTCCAAAGATTTTGAAACTTTGTATAATTAAATTACAAATAAAAGAATTCTTCTCCGATAATAAATTATTTTCAAAAAATTTTCTCAATTAAGTAACTTTTAAAATCTACTAATTTAATAAAATATTATAAACTGATTAAATTTTAAGAAACATTTAATCATTCAATAAATTATTTTTACTTTTATATTTTCAAATAATTGAATTCTCAATGAAGTTGAAGTCTACAACGTTGTTCAACGAAAAATAATTGTTCACTTAGTAAATCAATTAAAAATGTCGCAACAATATTGACACGAAAATATTTAGAAAAAAAAATTTATGTTTATATTTTGTTAATAATTATTTTACAATTAAATATTAAATTAAAAATAATATTTCAATGCATTAATTAAATTTTTTTCGTTGATAAACGTTGCGGACTTCAACTTCGCGATTCTCATTGGATTTTCCAATAAAAATTGATTTAAGAATGAATTTTCGTAAAAATTTTAGATAATAATAGAATCAAGTGTCAAGTTAAATTTTTGAATATCTGAATTTTTCATATTTTAACTAACAATTCTGTAGAATTAGTTTTATTTTTAAATTAATTTACACTTTTTAAAAAAAAGTTATAATGGTATTAAATAGTTTATAGAGTATTTAATAAGTTTAAGTCGAAATATAAATGGAGTGACTGATTAAAAATTTTTTAATTAGATAATAGGAAAGTAGGAAGAAGACTAATTTTTGTAGCTTTATATTAAAATTTTACTATTTTCTACAGTGGGTTCCTGAAATTACACATCATTGTCAAAAAACACCTTTCCTACTAGTTGGAACACAAATAGACTTGAGAGATGATGCAGCGACAATTGAGAAACTTGCAAAAAATAAACAGAAACCAATCACTGGTGAGCAAGGAGAAAAACTTGCCAAGGAACTCAAGGCAGTGAAATACGTCGAATGCAGTGCCCTCACTCAGGTATAGAAATCAGAAAACAAAATCACATAAAAATACAACTTTTAGTAAATTTTTAATCATAATTTTAATTTTCAATTCTTAATTGCCAATTAAATTTTACAGAAAGGACTAAAAAATGTATTTGACGAAGCAATTTTAGCAGCGTTAGAGCCGCCAGAACCCGTAAGAAGAAGACGATGTGTCTTATTGTAGGGAGTTGAGCGTTTTTTTTTATAAATATATATAATATCATCAAACAAGAAAAGCAATTGAAAAAAAAGAAAAAAAAAATTTGTCACAATTTATCGTTGTGAGTATACACACTTTAATGTCGATGACGAAGCCGAATTTTTTCCCCGAAATTCATGAAAGGCGTGTCAAAAAAAAAAGTTAAATTAATATCAAATAAGATTCACGCGAATGAACAAATTTTACTATTTCTGAGCGGCGGAAAAAAAACCAGTTACTAAATGAAAAGAAAAAAAAACCAGTAACCAAGGGAGACAGTCTCATAAATATTTAATAACAAGTAAGGCATTTTTAATAATAAGTTACTAATGTGAATTTTTTAATAAATAGATAATTAAAAAATAACTAAGCATAAAATTTTTTTATCAATTTTTGGAGATTTTAAAAAGTAAAAAAAGAAAGAAAGAAAGAAAGAAGTGGCCTAGGTGGGGAATTTTTATAAAAATTTCTTTCCTAGTTTAGACTTGATTCTTGCGCATTCTTGCAAACCGACTGAAAGCGTTTTTTATACGCACACTGTAATTAGTTTTTTACTCATTTACGGCCATAAATTGCAAAAGCGCAACGCGATTTAGTGATGAAATATTAATAATAATAATAATAATAATACTTCGGAATATAACGTTCGTATTTTTTTATAAATACATGTATTCTAGTACACTGTATAAAAAAAATTATCTAATCTATTGAGATAATCAAATTTTATTTAATTCCTTTATTTACGTTACGCTTGACGCTCAAACTTTACAAGTACAAGATTATGCTAATATTAAATTTCTTAATAAGTTTTTAATAATCAGAATGTCTTATCTTTTTTTGAAGGAGAACCCTTTACGTCCTTGTTTCCCTTTTTGAATATTTTACCGTTACGCAATTATTTTTTTTCAACTACGAAATTTTATTGGGGAAATGATTCTAAAGGTGCGTTTTTCGTTTTTTTCCTCTTCTTTTATACTTGTGTCAGGGATCACAGTATTTTTTTTTTATTTTAGGTAAAAATGGGAGTTTTAATTGTTTAAAAAGGGGATTTTTCAGAGTAACAAATTAATGCAACTTAATTTTTCAAATAATTTATGTTATTATTTTTAAAATTTCTATTTTGGATGCTTTTTAAGTTTCTAACGTTCAAATGAAGGACGATATTTTTTTACATCTATCGAATTATATTGTTTTACAAAAAAAAAATTATTTTGTACATTAAGGACTTAATTCTTTACTAAATAAATGTTTACGTTTCATTTCTTTAACGTTCAAAACATTAAATTTTGGGAATTTTTCGGTAATATTTTGAATTTTGAATTCATTTTTAATTTTGTCCTTTAAGAGTTTTAGATTTTTTTCTTGTCCAAATTATTAAAATTTACAATTTTCCTAGAAGTAATAATAAAATTTACTCTGTAAATAATAATTTTAAATATAAATAAAATAATAATTATATAATATAAAAATATATTGTAATAAAAAATAATAAAAATAAATAAAAAAAAACTACGTTGGAAGAAAATTTGAAAACAATTTACAGTGAAATTGTAATAAAAAAAATTAAATCAACTAAAAAGTAAAATTTGTTATTATAAATCGTTATTTCGAGAGAGTAAATTTTATAACATTCGACGTATAAATTGCAGAATTGAATTATTTTTTAAAGATTTCCGACGAATTGTAATTATTTACAAACTTTTTTAATTTTATATCAGTGAAAAATTATTATCTTTCAAAAATTATCTAGAAAATTATTAAACAATATTAAAAAAAAAAATTATTTCATGAATTTCTTTATTACAATTTTTTGAAAATGTTATAACATTAAAAAAATGTAAAATTACAGTTACAATTGTTATGAAAAATCGAATTTTTGATTATTTAAATAATTTAATTCGCGAAGAACTTTCGAAAAATTATTAAAAATAACTGATTTAGAGATGAAAAGTTAAAAAATAGAAAATTTTAGAAAATAATAGAATTTTTGTACGATTTTGGTTGTAATTTTTTAAAATCATAAAATTTTAGATTTTTAATTAAAATTTTTTAAATTAAAAAACAAACAAGAAATAGGTATTTAAATATTAATTTAACGAAATTATTTAAATTTTGAAGAAAAGGAATTTAGAAATCAGAGAAAAGAGAAAGTCAGGGAAATACAAAATAAATTTTTGTGACACTGAATTAAATAAACGACTTTTTCGGCTATTTTTTTTTGTATTTTTATCTACTAAAGAGACTTTTTGTTGTGTCTTTAATTTGATTCGAGGCCTAAAATTTTAATAAAATATAGTAAAATGTTTTTTCAATTTAGTAAATTTTAGAAATAGTGCAATTTGACTTGGAAAAAAACAAAAAATTGCAAAAAATAGAAATTTTTTCTTAAAAATGACTAACAATTTGTTCAGCTTAAAAAAATTACAATTACATATTAAATTAAATAATAAATTAACTTAATTAAATTAAATTACATATCAAAATTTACATATTAAAATTTTTTTTAAAAAGAGGGAAAAAGGAGAAAATACACGATTTTTGATATTTTAAGTAATTTTATTCATTTAAGGAAATAAGAAAAATTAAGTAAATAAGAAACTAACTATGATCCCTGTTATATTATTCAAAAATCATTTTTACCTTTATTTATTTATTTAATGTAAAAATTTATTCATTTAGTAAATATTATTATTCATTTAGTAAATGAAGTAATTTAGTAAATAAATTTTTTTTGTATGTAATCTTCAATCTAAATATTATAATTTAATTAATATATTTAGTACTCAGAAATGATTTCAATTTAATTAAAGAAATTTTAATTTTATTTCGTTAAGGAAATTAATTTAAACTTAATTTATTTCAATTCAATGAAAGGAATGAATCAATATTAATGAAAGGAGCAAAAAGAAAATGAATGAACTTTACGTGGATAAAGCTTTTTATTTACACTCTAATTACTATTTCGTTTAACAATCAAGTGGATATATATACAGTCTATCTCAGATTTGGCCATTCGTCGTAAAAGTACTTAAAAACCAACATTTTTCTAAGCGCTATATAATATAACGTTTATTCACTATATACTCTGTTTAAAAGCATTATTACAATTAATAAATAATTTACTACATATTACAAAGACACTTTAACTACAATCATTTCAAATCATCGAATCATATCTTTTCATTATGCTTTTGTTAAATTTTTCATAAAATCTTCTAAAAGCGGATATTTCCATTACTTTTATGACAATAATATTCAAATATTGCCGAAAAATAAATAATTACAAAATCTACAAATCGACAAGAAAAAAATAATTCAATTCGATCAACTTAAATGTACAGTACAATTTTTTTCTTTCGATAAATTAGAGAAAATTATAAAAAAAACTATTATATTTCTAATAGAAAATGTAAAAAATTAAAAAAAACAAAGTACATTTTGTTAAATATCGATGAACAATCATCGGTATATATAATAAACCCGTTTAGTTATAACATTTCGACCTGTTTTTATCCGTAAATAAAAAACATTTAAAAAAATAAAATTCAAAAAAACGATTCTTATCAATAAATTAAAATACAAACGCCTTTGGCACAATCATGGATTGGTTTTTTTTTTGAGATAGATCTCCTCCCGTTTTGGTATTGCTGAGAAATTGAAAACAAAGAACACTACGGGAATAAAAATTCTAGTTCATCAAAAAATTTTTTTTGGAGAATTTTAAAAATGTTCAAATTCGACATAGTGACGCGTATAATTTTTTTTTTGAAAAGTCCATTAAAAAGGAGAGTAATATTTTTTTTGAATACAATTTTAATCTCGCAGATAACAGTATATAGCTGCCACTCGACTGCCTTTTTTTTATATTTTAATTCTTCCATTATATAAAATACTAAGCTCTACTTTTTACCACCGAGCTTTCTTCCCTTATTCAGACAAAAGATTAGTTTTCACTATCGATCACACTTATCGCTAATTACAATAAATTTTTTTTTTGTACCTATTGGGAGCTATCTTTCTATATTAAAAACGTGCTTTCAAGTTCTTTTAGTTTCAAACTTTAAAACTGATTTTTCTCATAAGGTCAAATCTTTTTAGTTGTTTTTTTTAGCAATGCTTAGTACTTAATTAGATTTTAGTACTGAATTATTAATTACTTAATTATTTAATACTTTTTACTCTTGAGCAGGTAATTGTTACTCATAACATTGGGCATTATTAATTACTCAATTTTCGAGAGTTAATAATTTGATGATTTGGGAATTCATAATTTGATAATTAATTATTGAGTTAATAATTATTGTATTAATAATTATTTTGTTAATAATTACTGTATAATAATTATTGTGTTAATAATTATTAAGTTAATAATTGTCGAGTTAATAATTATCGAATTAATTACCACTGAGTTTATAATTAATTGCCAAATTAATAATTATCGAGTTTATATTTATTGAGTTAATAATTAATCATCGAATCATAATAATTACTCAATGATTTAGTAAATATTCCCTACTCATTAGTGGAGTAAATTAAAGTAATAATCAAAGTACTTAATTACTGAGTACTTATTTTAATACTTCATTAATACTATCTGGACTTTCTCGTCATTATTTTTTTTTTAAACACTTGACTTGAATGAAACATATTTTTTTGTATATTCTCCTTTAGACAATATTCTCGATTCTTGAATAATTAGCGAAAATTCGTTTAACACTATATTTAATTAGTTTACTTAAAAAAAGTTCTACGAAGGGTCCCAAATACTGTGTAGTTTCTCTTTCCATATTTTTTTCTTTGTTCTAAAATCTTTTTTTTTTTTTGTTACACTATTAATATATACGTGAATAATTTTCTTAGAATACAAGCATACACTCTGTTTCACATTTTTTTTCTTTTAATCGGAATTTGTGCATAATTTTTTTTCTCCAACTGTAAAATTCTATGATAAAAGCAATTATAACAGATAAATAACAAAATAACAAGTTAGATTTTGGTTTTTTTTCGTGGAACAATTTTTTCTCTCGCTCTCTATTTCTATGTTAATATAGAAAAAGGATGTTTATAAAAACTAGGAAAATTAGTAACTATTGTTAATTAAAGTTTAGTGGCCATTCGAATTTTATTCATATAGTAAAAAAGGAAGATTAACAGTTAGATTTTTAGGCCAATATTCGAATGGACTTCTCAGTGAAATCTCTTCATTAAAATGAGCACGGCGGTTAAAAAATAAAAACATAAAAAAATGATTCAATTAATTAATAATTAATCTATTAGAATTTCATTTATATTTCTATTTTTCTTAATTCAATATGCTTATAAGTATATTAGTATATCTATTTATTTATTTATATATATTTATATTTGAGACATGAAGAAAAATCACTGAATGAAGAGAACTTGACAATATATTATTTATGTGAGAAACATTCGAAATTTTTTTTTTTTTTTTTGCAATCACAAAACATGTAATTCACGCGCAATGTAGATAGACAATCTTATGCATACACTTAACAGCATTTTTCTACGATCAATATATAGATATTATTATAATATAATCGGTAGTAATTAATAGGCCAGAATTATGTGTTAATTCATTATTGCAGTCTTGAATGTTTTCAAAGCCCTCTTTTTTTCGTACACGTGGCATGAAGTTGTAAATGACTGTTAATTCATTAATATATATATATATATTATTTTGTACAAATGCACATTTAGTTGAAAATGTTTTTGTTTTATTATTTTTGTTTCACCCTTTTTTTTATTTTTATTTAAATCTCCAATATTAGTCTAAACTCTAAAACGTATCTATGCCCTCAAGAGTCGACGCGGAACCGAAAAAAATACATTTGTAGGAAAACAAAACGAAGCTCGCAAATTTTCGATTATTGCAGTTTTTTGGTTTAATTTAATTTAAATTTTTTAAATTTAATTTAATTTAATTTAACTTTTAATGTAATTTAATTTTTTTTACTTTTTTAAATTTAATTTTCTGTTTTTCTCTTTTTCCTGAAAAAATCCTTAAAGTTCTGAACGTTCAATTGAAGAAATTTTTTTCTTACTTTTCAAGAAGTTTGAATAATTTTACTACAAAATATTAATTTGCAAATTGAAAATAATGAATTATTTACTAAATGTTACATTTATTTTATTTTCCATTAAATAAATTTAATCCGTGGATAAACAAATTTTTTCGAAGATAATAATTACAAATATGTAAAAATATTCGAAGCGAAACAAATTTCAGTTCAATTGAACGTTCGAAATTAAATTTTTTCTGATAATTTTCTTTCTTATTTACGGTTTTTTGTCATTTTTCACAAAAATTTGTCTTTTTCTCAACAAAAAAGGAAAATAGACACATTTGTTTGCTTCGTTTAAAGTTTGATACAAATTTTCTTTTTAAATTGGCAAATCTCTCGCGTCGATACAAAAAATTACCACAGTTTCCGCTTTAAGAGATACAATTGTTCAACATACGTTCGTATAAAACATAAATAAGATCGATCTAGAAACTATATATATATATTTATAAAATAATATATAATATCAAGTTTCCTAAAGTTTTGAACGAAAATTTTTCAGCAAAATTATTCTACAAAGAAGAAAAGTAATTAAAATTAAATATTTACTCATAAGAGTCAATTTTCAATTATTGAAAATAATTCTTTTAGGACAAAAAAAATAAAAGAAGGTAACAAATATCGTCCTTCGTTTCAACGTTCGAAACTTTAGAAACATTAATAATTATAATATCGTAATAATAGTAATAATAATAATAATAATAATAATAATAATAAGAATAATAAAATAATAAAAATAATATAATAATAATAATATAAGAAACAATGTTTTGTCCTGATGTGAAAAACAATAATTTAACAATCGCTCTTATTTACAGTTTTCTTTTTTAAATTCTAATAATCGCCGCGTAATACTTGTCTGAACTTACAGTTTATTATAGATAAAATTAAAAATTAAAACCTTAGATATCACAACGACAATGATCGGTAGTTAGGACTTTGGTTATTAAATTCCTCGTTTTTTATTATATAAAATCTGTTTATGTATGTGTGTTTGTGTGTGTGTTTTTTTTTTAATTTTTAAAATATGATTCGATTCATATTTTATTTTTTAAATTGTATATATCATTCCATGATTCGATTATCCATCAACGATTAAAGAGTCAATTTCAAAACATCCATAGCTCAAAATCTACCTGTTACAAATACTAATATTAGATTTAATAATTTTTTTTTCTTTATTATAAATATCATTTTAAATGTATACTAAATTAATTTTTACTGTTTAAGAATTTTCATTTTTTCTTTCATTAATATTCATAATATTCTATGGTTAGTTTTTTTCTTTTGCAAAAAAAAGGATCAAGTCACAATTGTAAATTTTATATAATTAAAATTTTTCACTTGCTTTTTATTTAAACATATTAATTGCTTTTTAGTATTTTTAATTTTTATTCTCTATTTGTTTTTATTCTTCATTTTATGTTTCATTTTTTTTCTTTATTTTAATTCTTAGTTTAAACATTTTTTTCTTCACTTATTTGCATTCTTTTTTCTTTCTTTCTTTCATTATTTTAATTATTTATTTCTATTCGTTCGTTATTTAAAATTTTTATTCTTTCATTTATTTTTATTAATTTTTATTTTTTCGTTAATTATTTATTTCTATATTTATTCGTATTAGTTTCTATTGTTATTTTTCGGTTATCCATTGTTAGAATGTTACACAATTTTTCCATTCGTTATTTCGTTCGAATTGTGAATTGTGACTTGGTCCTAATTGCAAATATTTCAAATCTGACGATTTTTTCTCCTTTTTCGAAAAAAAAGGAATATTTAAATAAAATCTATATAATAAAGCTTAGTAATATATTTTTTGTGCACAACTGTCGATTTTTTGATATTAAAAACAAACTATAACTCGACAGTTTCGTCAATTAAATTCGGTTTACAAATTCTTCATCACATCGAGACAATAATATAATTCTATCAATTTTTATTTTATAAAACTCGTCACAACTTAAATTTTCAATAAAAATGGAAAATTTATTTCAGAAAATTCACTTTCGTTAGTCTCTGTCAAAAGATTTATTTCCATTATATCTTCTTTTAGTAATATTTTTTCTAAACAATAACAATATTATAAAATTAACATACTATTTGATAGTAAAAAAACAATAATTTTGCGTAAAATTATCAATTTTCCCATTGATTGAAAATTAAATTTTACTTCTAATTTTATTAGATTTTTTTTCAATAATTAACATTTGGCAAAGACTATCGCTAATGATGTTTCATAATGAAATTTAATAATTCAATTTCAATTATGCGGTGAATAAATTTTTCAAAACATGAATATTTGAACAAAAAGAAAAATCTTTTTTTTCCACACTTTCAAGTGAGCAATAATTTAAATTATAAAAAAAACAGAATATTTACAACGATTCTGGATGCAAATTATTTTGCATTGCATAAAATTTACCAGATTTGTTTGGCAGAACATCTAGAGAATTATCTACGCTTTGGCATTTAAAGATATACATATATATATACGTCTCTCTCTCTTTCGGATATAATCTCATTTACGATTTCACCTGCGGAAATCTCGAATTCGAGTGATTTTTCATATAAAATTTTTATAATACTATCGCACTATTGTCTGGCGTATCTTTGGCGTTTCAGACTCAATCCCAGAGATATAAAAAATCGATATTCCTGGGAAAAAAGAATAGAAACGAATTTGTAAGGACAAATATATAAACTACAGCGTCTAAATTTTTTTTTACTTCTAATAGACTTCAATCTGGCCCTTTTTTTTTCTTCTCTGCAAAAATTTCTTTCACATATTTTATAAAATTTTTCGATTAATTAAATATTGCAATTACAAATATTTATAATAATTATTCTATGAAAATTATTTTTTTTCTTCTGAATTGCAAATATTCGAATACTGCTAATTATATATTTTTATAATATTTCAGTCAAATTTTCATATTTATTATATTTTTCTCGACTATGCGAAATAAATTTCCCCAAGACTCAAAAAATGGAGAAAACGTGAGAACTTTGCAATCAGTGATTTCATTTTTTTTTTCAGAGTTGTCGCAGAAAAAATAAATATTTATGCAGTTGACTTGGCTGTCTTCTTAATAGAAAGTTGAATCTCTGGAGAGATCGAATGCTGACTTTGGTTGTAGAATAATAACGCGACACATAAAACCCGAAAATCAATACAATATCTGACTAAAAGCAATATTTAAATTTTAAATTTAGATTGCATTTTCAGCACGTCTTGAATTAATTTTATCTCTCTCTCCAATTATAACGAGGTAACATTCAATATGTACGTATATATATAGAGAGAGAGGGGGAGTTTCAAGTATCCATAAAGTACATATATTTAAAGCGGTAATTAGAGAGAAAATTTTGCGAAACCTGGTAGTATACCGTTTAATTATTAAGAATTTTTCTTTAATAAAAAATTCACCCCTTTGACTAAATACAAACAAAAGATGTTTTACTCCACCGTCAGATGAACAAAAAATCAAGACTGATAAAAGAATTTCATTAAATGTAATCACTAGAGTGTAAATTTGAAATAAAAAAAAAATATTCAGACCGACAGGAAAATTTGTTTCCTGCTCACAAAAATACTATACGAGTATTTTCGATTCTATTTATAAAGTAAAATCGATTTTCGAATGAGTTATTTCAATTCAGTTGTCCAATTCAATAAAGTCGAAGTTCATTTTCGTTCTAAAAATGAAAATGAAAAAATAATGAAACGAAATTTATTAATTTGGCTTCAAACTAATTTTCAGTTCAAGTTATTTTCGTCTCCTTATTCTCGAAAAAAATTAATTTTTTACAACATTGTTAACATGAAATTAACATGAATTTAAGTTGAATTAATTAGAAAAAATTTGTTCCTTATTTAAAAAAGTTGCGGACTTTAGACTTTAATTAATGCAATTTTTTATTCTTTAATATGTATAGTTTTTTCACGTTTTGAATTTTAATTCATTCGCTAATTAATTCCGATTGTAAAAGTAATAATATAAATTAATTTTACGATATTCTTACTTATAATTTTTGAGAATATCTCGTTAGAATTCTAATGAAACAAAATGAGATTTGCATTAGTAAAGTTCACAAAGTTTAAAAGGAGCAATTTATATTTAAGAAAAATAATTTTCCATTATTAAGATCTTTGTCTAAAAAAATTTACATATTTCTTGTTTAACAATTTTGGAAAGAAAAATTTTTATGAATAATATCCTTTTCTGCGTGGAAAATATTTCCTTTTTCCAATATTGTTGATGAACTAAAAGTGAACTTCCTTCGTGTTGTAATTTCTTAGATAGAAAATTGTAATTAAAAGTGACAACTGGATTATTAGAAATAACCATACGAATCGGTTTTTCTTGATTTCTTTTTTTGTGATCAATGTACAATTTGATTATTAATTTAGGGTTTGCGGTAAAAATATATTTCTATTTTTCTCTTGCAGTGTTGTCACAGAAATTTGTCTTCTTTTTTGCCCTTTTATTTCCAGCAAGAGTTATTAAATTTTTCATTTTATCGAAAATAATTGAGAATTGTTGTAGGAAATTTGTTTATTTATATGAAAATAATTGAAATCAAAAAATAAATTTTGGCGAAATTTCGGGAAATTATTCAAATTTGAATAAATTTGATATTGAATTGAAAAGAATTTAATTATTTTAAGAAATTTAAATATTTTACAAGAAAATAATAGGATTCTTGAGAAAAGTTTTATTTTTCATCAAAATAATTTTAATTCTTTAGAGAAATTTTATTATTTTTTTTTTTGGAAAATAATTGAATTTTTGCGAAGAATTTTATTTGTTTACAAAAATAATTGATTTAAGAGAATTTAATTATTCATGAAAATAATTCAATTCTTATGATCAATTTTATCAAAATTGTTCGATATAATTCAATTCTTGAGAAAGATTTTGTTATTTATAAAGATAATTGAATTCATGACAAAAAATTGTTTGAATGTTTCGAATATTTGAATTCTTACTAAGAAATTGACTAAATTTTGGTATAAAATTTAATTTCAGTGAAGAATTTTATTATTTTTAAAGATTATTGAATTATTCCACGAAATTGATTAAAATTTTTTTTTTAAATTAAATTTTAGCGAAGAATTTCATTATTTATAAAGATAATTCAATTCTTCATAGAAAATTGATTAAAATTTTACGAAATAATTCAATTCTTAAGAAAAATTTTGTTATTTATTAAAATAATTTGATTTTTTCACAAAATTTTATTAAAACTTTTGAAAAAAATTGGATTTTATTATTTATAATGTTAATTAAATTCTCACTAAGGAATTGGCTAAATTTTTGAAAATAATTGAATTTTAGCAAAGAATTTTCATTATTTATAAAGATAATTGAATTCTAGCCAGGAAAAAATAGTCGTTGATATTTAAAAAATTAAAAATTAAATATTTATCTAATAATAAACAAATTGAATATCACGTTTCACCTTCGTAACATTTGCTAGTTTATAATAATTTTATGATAGTTTTTCAAGAATTTAATTATTGAACAAAATCTCAGCAATAGAAAAAAAAGGTTTCATTAAAATTCGTCTTGATTTTAAAATTAATAAAGCACACAAAAAAAGTTCCAAAAGAATTAAATCTCATTAATATTCCTCTTATTAATTTATAAAACACGTATAAATTTCATTAAAATCGATCCAGTGGTTTTCGAGAAAAAACAAATTTTTCATTTTTCATTCCCCTTCCATAACTCTTACAAAAATGAATTTTTTGGAAAAAATATTTGGTGAAAAATTTAATCCTAATACAGATTCTTAAAGATTTAATAATTTTTTCCCGTAATTTCAATAAAATTCCGTGCCATTTCCCTGATTTCTCTGATCAATTACAATTTTCCCGACTTTTCGCTGATTTACAGCGATTCTGCTTGTTAGCAATATTTTTTTTCAACACTTTGCAAAAATATTGATAAAAATATAAGAAAATATTTTATGATAAATACTAAAATAACTAACTTCTTCTATCTTTAATAAAAATACTAATAGTCATTCTAAATTAATAATCAAACTGTATAATAAAAATACTAATAGTAATTTTGAATTAATAATCAAACTGGCGACAGGATCAAAATTTAAAAGAAATCGACGTCGAATGATTAGGGCTTGACGGGGCGTTATTAAAAAAAATAGCCAGATAATAGAAAATCCAGAAGAAGCCAGAATACCTTTGGTACACTTTTTTGCAAGTCCTGAGCGTTTTGCAGCTGAGTCACACAATTTTTTTCTTTCTTTTAAAAAAAAAGCCCACTTTGGGTGCAACTATATGTATGTATGTATATATATGTACGTATAAAAGAAAGAAAAAAAAATAAGCCAAACGCGGCCACAACTAATAATCCACTTTACTTAGTGGTAAACTCTCGAATACTCGTGGGAAACAGTGCAAACGAAGAGCACGCACATGTAACTTGTACATGACCCCATTTGCTTATTGGCGCGGCCACAGCAAGCAATTGCAGAACTACAACTTTGTGGGTTCCATCCAAAATTAACGATGTAACCACATTTCCATGGTTTTCGTTTTAAACTCTATAGTATATATTTCTAACATTCACAATCCCTGCCGCCGTAGCAGTTTTTCTTTTCTTTTTTCCACTGCGCCACCGCTTGATAAAGCGACGAAGTACGAGTAAAACTCTAATACCTCGACTTAATTAGCCGTAAGGTGAATCCCTCCAAGTAATCCGTTTACACGTTCATCGCGTAGTATACAGAGTTCTGTGTGTTGGGTGGAGGCACGTTATTGGGATGACCTATAAACGAGTTCGTAACTGCATGGCTCGAATTAGTGGAACTCGTTTGATTGAAATCCTGAGCTGGTGCACTGGCGGCCCCCTCGGGGACACCGCGTTCAGCGACAGTGCAAGGATTATTCCTTTGATGCTGTTGGAGTTTTGTGGGCGAGGCAAGAATCGTTGATGATGTCATTGTGCCGAGTATTTGTGTGCTTCCAGTGAATGTCGTGAGGGTTGAGGAGCCACCGACAGCTGTTGGTAGAGAGACTGTCTGGGTTTGTACGTCACTTGCACTTCGGGACAAATGAACTTGATGGGAATAGGGAGCAGTGGGTCGTGGTGGTGCGATTACAGTGTATGATGGCACCGGCTGACCGCTGTAGGAAGCGACTTGGTGATGTTGATGGTGTATCGTTTGCACTGTGTGATTGAGTGCAACTGGCGGACTCGCGACGTGAATTTCGTCCGACTGGTGCAAATGGAGATGCAACTGGGGCTGAGAATGAAGACCTGAGAGATTCGAAGTTGGGGGATTTGTAGGCCGGACGTAATAGCGTGGTTGTGGCAGCTGTTGTTGTAGCTGCTGCTGTTGTTGCTGCTGTTGTTGCTGCTGTTGTAGCTGCTGTAGCTGCTGCTGTTGTTGTTGTTGTGGCAGCTGCTGCTGCTGTTGTTGATCGATACGATTCCTTGGATAGGGATAGCGATCGATGTGATTCGCGTAGTTGGTGGGCGTCGAGTGAGCCGGGAGAATCCTTTGAAGATTCTGATAAGCTGGATCCGTTATTCCATTGTAGGGAACGAGGTACATGGTTCGGTAACACTTGGGATTGGAAGTTGGCACGGCAGCACTACATGAGTAATTAGTGAAACCTACTGGATGGCGTCGCGACTTACTGGGAAGACTATTGTAGCCGGAATTTGGAACTACATCGGCACCGGCAACTCGAACCATTCTGTGACCTGCAATTTGATCCTGGAAGTGAACTCCATTTTTCTGATCCACATAACGATGATTGTCGCCCACTGCAACGTGAACCATTGTTCTGGGCAGAGTATTGCCATCGACGTACGAGCGTTCTAAAGCTTGAACGTTCACCTAAAAAAAAATCATTCATTTAATATCCAAATCTATAATCTTATGTCAAATTTAGAATCTAATTCAAAAAATCTTTTTCTTTTTGAACCTAAAAATAGAATGATGCTATTATTCCTTTTTTTAATCACGAAGTTATGAAGTCCACAACGTTTATCAACTAAAATTGAAATAAAATTTGTTCAATGCAATCAAATATTATTTTTAATTTAAATTTTAATTGTACAACAATTGAAGGGTGCGCTAAAACAAAGCATTAAGTGCCAACACGACACTTCAACTTTTAGAGCTCAATATATCAATGATTAATATCAGGTTATTGATAAGAAAAATTGTTTGTAATTATCATAAGTTTTAACTAAGTAAGAATCTCTTACTGATTTAATTATCTATTGTACAGAAAAGGCTTTGATGCAAATCTAACTTAAGAAAAAATGGTGCTTAATGATTTGTTTTAGAGCACCCTTTAATTATTATCATCAAAGCATAAAAATTTATCTTTTTGTTCAAATTGTTTTGTGACAATATTGGTGCATTATTTTAAATGAATTTACTTAGGGAACAATTTTTTTTTCGTTGATCAACGTTGTGGACTTCAACTTGATTTATAATCTGATCTATAATCTATGATTCAAAAAAGCTTCCTAAACTTTTGAACGCAAAAATAAAACGACGATATTATAATTTCATTTAATTAATTTGTATATTGTTATAAAAAAATATTTTCCTAATTCGTTAAAAAAGTTAATTCTCGTCTAGGTCCTAACTAATTTTTAATAATTTTAAATATTTTTTATTTTAGCACAGTGAATTAAAAGAAAATTAAAGCAAAAAATATCATTCATTTAAACGTTGAAAACCTTAGGAAGATATTAAAAATCTTTAACTTGGTAAGAGTAATATTTAAAATAGTGATATTTTAATAATAATAATTAAATTCGATAATAATTACTACTAATAATATTTTAGTAATATTTAAAAGTAAGGCAAGAATAGCAAATTTTTAGAATTACAACAAAAATTCTTCTTTTTAGTGTCAAAAAACATTTTTGAAAAACTTATAAAGCTTAAAATTTTTTATGCATTTTTTTACCTCACAAACTGTTAAATAACATTAAATTTGAGAGGAGTACTTTTTATAAAAATAATTCAATTATGTATAAAAATAACTGAATTATTATACAGAATTATTTTCAAGAATTTAGAAAATAATTGAATATTTGGAAAGAATTTAAGTTCCTATGTAAATAATTAAAAATTTTTTAAAATTCAATAATTTATTAAAATAATTTAATACTTATTAAAATTTGTGGAAATAATTGAATTTTTCAGATTCTATAAAATTTTTTTGGAAGTAATTAAATTGCTTCGAAGAATTTAATTAAAATTGAGTTGTAAATAATTAAATTCATATAACAATTTTTTAGAAATAATTGAATTCCTGTGAAGGATTTTGATATTTATGAAAATAACTGAATTTCATCGAGGAATTTTATTGTTTATGATGATTGAATTCCTGACATAAAGTTGATTGAAATTTTTTTAAATAACTGAATTTCTGTAAAAGATTTTTTATTTATGAAAATAATTGATTTTATGCGAAGAATAATCTTAAAACTAATGAAAAATAATTGAATTTCTAATCAGAATTGTATTTTTTTATTGTAAATAATTATGTTCTAGAGCAATTTTCTTAAAATTTTTAATTATGGTTAATTTTAGAAGATTTTAAATAAAAAAAAATTTGCACTTTTCAGAATTAATGAAAATTTTGAAGTAAAATGTTAAAAAATTTCAATTGCTGCGAAAAAATGAACAATAATTGAATAGTTTTTAAAAATGTTTTAAAAAATCGATTTATTTCTTAAAAAAAAACACTTTTTGTAATAAAAAAAAATATTTTTTTTATATGAAACATTGATTTTTATTTAAATAAATATTGTTTTTTGTCTGTAAAAATTAGATTGTGTTAGAAAACAATTATTTTCAACATTTTTATGTTAAACTCATGAAAAAATTGAATACTTTTTTAAATTGCCAACAATTATTTTACGATATTTAATTATTTTTGAAAAATCCCATTGAATTTCAATTATTACGACAATTTTCAATTATATAAAATTAAGAAAATTATTATTTCTCAAACATTATTTAAAGGTATTTTATAAACACAATTTACAGAATTTTCCACTGTAAGTTTTTAAAAATCAATTATAACTTTTAATATTACTAATTTATATTTTTAATAATTCACCTTGATGAAAGCTTTTAAGAAAATAATCATGTGGTTTCAAATATTTTTATGAAATTGAATAAAGCGTTTTTTTTACCTAAAATCAATCAGAGACGCAAGACTTTTTGTGAAGTTCACATTTATTATCATCAATTTAGAAAAAAAATGTTTCTTTTATATTTTTGCTTTGAAATGTTTTATTTTCTTCATCAATATAATGCAAAGAATAAAAATTTTTTTCGAATAAAATAATAAAAGTATTATATTATATTCATTGACGTTGCTTAAGAGACCAGGGAAAAAAATTAAATTTTGGAAGAAAAACGAATTTGAAGTCCGCAACATTTTTAAAAACGAAGAAGCGATAAATAATTTTTTTCCAAAGTAAATTCATCAGTAATTTTAATGTATCTTAATTTTTAACTTTTTTAAGAATTTACTTGTTACTAAGGATACAATTGTTAAAAAAATTAACCAAGTTGAAGTCCACAACGTTGATCAACGAAAAAAATAAATTGTTCCCTAAGTAAATTATTTAAAAATAATGCATCAATTTTGACAGAAAAATATTTAAACAAAGACATTGATGTTACATTGATTGTTACATGTACTAGCGGATTGTTAATATAGAACTAGCAAATCTGATTTGTTGTTGCAACAATTCTTTTTGTTCTCTTAAAAAATTAATTGTTATCACAACCCTTTCGAATTGTTAGCTAACAACTCGAAATTGTTGTGATAACAATTAATTTGCTAAGAGAACAACTCGAAATTGTTGTGATAACAATTAATTTGCTAAGAGAACAAAAAGAATTGTCACAACAACAAATCAGATTTGCTAGAACAATCCTGTAGTATATGTAACAATCCCTTTTTCTCCGTGTGTTGTATAATTGAATATTCAATGAAAAAAATATTTTATGAACATTAATGAAATTTTTTTCGTTGACAAACTTTGTGGACTTCAAGTTCGTGGAAGATTAATGAAAAATTTACCGAAGTATCAGCAATTGTTTGATAAATATCATCAATCTGCCTCTGCATATTATTTATCCTGTTGATTGTGTGATTGCCACTATTCTCGCCATTGAACACTGCCTTATAAGTTTCCGAAGAAGCATCATCGCCAAATGCATCTTGCTTCTCGCCATTGTTGTCAGTGGTGTTATCGTAAAACGTCCAATGTGGCGGTAATGACGTTCGATCCGGATGCGACGTGGCAGCAACGCTTCGCGTCCTCAATTGCTGAACAATCTCCTCCGTCGTTCCAAATTGAGGTTTAATTCCCCTGACCGCGGGTCTTCTATTGAAACCATAATCGTTGAGTTCATCGTCCTCGTCATCGTCAACCACGGCGCTTCCCTTCTTATCCTTTCCATTCTCCTTGACGTCGCCGTCGACCGACGATGTTCCCTCGTGACGCTCATCGACATCATTATACCGTCTCTTGATCCTCTCAGTCCTCGTCTTGTCCTGCTCCACAAAAGCCATTAATTCATCGCTCGCGTCACCCGAATCGGGTCCAATGCTCGTTGGCGTGCCCCTCGTCACATCCGGAGGTCCCGCATTTCTGTAGTTCCTCTCCTCGCCCCTCAGGGCGGCCTCAATGTCCTCGAGACTGTACGACGAGTCCGAATTGTAACCCTCTCGATTGCTACCGGTGATTTTTGATGAAATTCGATAGTAGTCGTCCTTACCATCGCCGGTCGACGCGACACAAGACAGGGGGGCGAGACTCGCTAGAAATTGCTTCCTCGCGTCGGAGTTCATTTTGGAAATTGTCGACTTGGAAATGTACTCCTTGCCCATATTGATTCTATTGCCAAGTCCAATGTCCGGGAGATTCATTTCCACCGTCTTCTTCTGACCGAAGAGATCGGTAATTTTCTTGTAGGTCGATTGCTGATGATGTTGATGATGATGATGATTTGCATTCTGATAAGACGGTGTGTGATTTAGTTCCTGCTCCTGAATAAGTGTTCGTGGTACGCGATCATTTTTCGGTCGTTCCTCACCGGACGGCGATGTTCGCGCTGGCAATTCACTATTCTGATCGCAGCCCTCAACTGTTCGGCCACATTCCGACGAATTACTGTCGCCCGTGTCCTCGTCCTGATCGACGCACGTCAACTGTCGTATCCTCTCCTCGAGCGTCAAGTCCTTGCTTCGTAAATTTTTCTTCTTCGAGCCACTCTCGTACTTTGAAATAAGACTCCGCCTCAGGGCATTTCGCTCGATTGTCCTCTTAATACTGGACGATTCACTTTCCGATGAATCGCTACGGTTGCCGGCAATTTTCGTCCTCTTGACAGCGTCGAAAAGTCGGAGGCTCTCAGTTGTGATGAGAAATTTCTGAGCCTCTGAATGCTCATCCTCGTCGTCAACGTCCGAAAGGGATATGTTCTTTGTTGGCGCTGGTGGTGGAGATATGAATCTTGGGTCGGGGAAAAGTTGACGTACAGCGGAATTTGGCTTAAGGCTGTTGGTCGCCAGTGATGTGCTCAACTTAAAGGTTAGAGAGAGATCGGCTGCTTCGGAAATTTCCTTTGAATTGCGTTTATCAATTTTTGTCATTGCTTCTGGTGTTTTGTTATTTACATCGTCAGTGATTAAAATATCGTTAGCGTCTGGCGGTGGACAAATGGTGAATTCGAGTTTTGAACCATTTAACGAGTCCTTGTCATTACTGGAATCAATTTCGTCCAATGGCTGTGTTTCCTCCTCGCTGATCTCGCGGACAATTCGACGCTCCGTCACCGTCGTCATCGTTATCGTTTCGACGAGATAACGCTGATGAAGATCTGCGGAGAAAAAGAAAATCGAATTAGAAGTGTCCTCGTGAAACACGATTCAGCGGAGAAATATTTTTATGTGTGTGTGTGTGGAGATTCAACTACGACGAGAATTTTTAAAGGGGATGTAGTAGGATCAATGACACTTCAAACATTAAACGAGACGTTTTTTTGAATTCAAAAAGGTTTTTTAGCCTTTAACATTCATTATTCAAAAATTTCGTTTCAAAGTCTCTGTGTCTACCCTTTGGGGCGAGCTCACTGTACAAAAAAACACGTTTTACATTTTAAAGTTGCTTAAAAAAAAGCAACCGAATTCTTTGGAAAAATAAACAGGACACAAATTCTGTTCTTTTCTAACAAAATATAAGTGGAAAAAATAATTTACTGAATTCACTCAACAATTATAAATATATTTATTCTTTTTATACGAAACAATGTTAAAAGTAGGAAATAGGAATGGAACTAAAGTTGGATGATATTTTAAAAAAAATTGTCAACTTCTTCCATCTTTAATATTAAACTACCGAATGATAAATTTTCTTTAATTTAACAAATGGAATTCTTTGGGCTTTAAAAATAGGGATTTTACCGACAAAAAATGAATTTAAGGATTGAAATTCTTTGGACTTTAAAAATACGGGGTTTACGGACAAAAAATGAAAAATTACGGACCAATTACTGAGAAAAATATAACCAGCCCGAAAAAATTTGAGAACAATTTACTTAAAACAATAAATTAAATCAGGAAAATTGAAATTAAAATTAAAAAACAAATAAAAAAGTAAAAATTATTAATGAATTAAATAACTTCGTAGTCTTTGACTCGGAGTGATCGATTTATTCATGTTTTATGATAATTATATTAGAAAATAAAAATTTCAAGTAATTTACAAAAATAATCCGCAATTGAATTTTCTCAATAAAATTAATTTCAAAATTCAATTATTTCGAAAAATCCACGCTATATTGCTTTTAATATTCAATTATTATCTAATATTTTAACTAAAATTCATGTTTAACTTCATTTTTATTAGAAAATTCTCCTAATATCAATTATTTACTTGTAAAAAATTAACTCATTGAATAATTGAATTTTCAGAATTTTTTTAAGAATAATTAAATTTTCAAGAAATCTTTAAAAATTTTGAAACATAATTAATTTGCATTGAGGAGTTTAACTAAAATTTGTATAAAAAAATTGAATTTCAGGAATGATTTTCATTATTTCTAAAGATGATTTAATTCTTGTCTAAAAGAAATAATTGAATTTTTTGAAAATAATTGAATTCATATAAAGAAGGTTATTAAAATTTTTCGAAATAATTGAAATACTGTGAAGGATTTTGTTACTGATGAAAGTAGTTAATTTTTAGCAAATTTTTTTCTATTAAAACTTTGAAAATAATAAAATTAATAAAAAGAATTTTATTGAAATTAATTTTTTTTTTATAAAATTCATAAAAAGAACTGTATTAAAATTAATCGTTTTATTAAAATTCATAAAAAGAATTTTATTATTTATGAAAACAATTTCATTACATTTAAAAATAATTGAATAATTATATTTTTATATAAAATATTATTAAAATATAAATCCATTGAAGTGAGAAATTTTTTTTTGAATGATTGAAATTTTGAAAAGAATTTTTTTTTAATTTTTGAAAAAAATTGAATTTTTGTAAAGGATCTTGCCATTTATGAAGCTCAATTAATATTTAGCAAAGAATTTTCTTACGATTTTTGAAAATAATTGAATTTTTGCGAAGAATTTGATGAATTTTGAAATTAATTGAATTTTTGCAATCTTTTTGAATTTGATGAATTTTGAAATTAATTGAATTTTTGCAATCTTTTTGAATTTGATTTTTTACAATTGTTCAAAAATGAAGTATTTAAAAAGTTTTCTTCAATTAAATTCACTTAAAATTAAACTTTTATAAAATTTTAATGTAAAATACAAAAATTTAAAAATTTATTGAGTAATTAAATGTTTCTTAATATTCAATTCCAATAAAGAATTTTATCAACAAATTTTCAAATATAATTAAATTAATTCCATGGAAGTTAATAATTTTGTTTAGAATAATTATATTTTTCATGAAATTCTATTAAAATTGTATTAAAAATAATTGAAATTCTACGATGAATTTTATTTTTTGTTAAAATAATTTCTGCAATTAATTTGTATCTTTTCCAAAATAAAATTTTTTTTCCTGTTTTTAATTAAAATTCTTCTATATATTCTTTTTTTAAAATAATTTTTGAAAAGTTTTTTGACAATTTTGAAATTTATTTGTATACAATTCAACTTTTCGAAATTTTAGTAATTCGTAAATTCTTCAATTAAAAATGTACATAATTGGAAAATAAAAACATTAAATAATTTTTTTTTTTAAATTCGATATAAATTTTCTTAAAAAAATTAATTCCACAGAATTATAAATTATTTCTTAAAATTGAATTCTAGTAAAGAATTTTGTCAATAAATATTTAAATAATTCAATCTTTTGATGAATTTTAATCAATATTTCGAGAAATTCAATAAAAAATTATATTAAATTTAGTTTGAAATTCTACGATCAGTTTTATTATTTATGAAAATAATAAATTTTCTAAAAAAAATTGTATTATTTATGTAAATTAAATTGAGCCTCTTATAATTTTATTAATTATGAAAATAATTGAATTATTGGGAAGAAGTTTATAGAAAGTTTTCAAATAACTGAATTCCTGTAAAATTTTTATTTATAAAAATATTTGAATGTTGGTGTAGAATTTTATCTTATCAATATTTTTTTTGGTAAATAATTCAATTCATTTGGAAAATTTTATTAAAATAGATATTTACAATAATTGAATTGAGGACAATTTTTTTAAAATAATTGAAATTTTGACAAGAATATTAAAAGGCCAAAGTTACGAACGTTCAAATGAACGAAATTTTTTTTCACCTTCAGTGTTTTTGAAAATTAATATCGAAAAAAGAAAAAAAAATTTGAAATTAAACAATATTTAGTTTAGAATTAATTTCTTTTAATCTAAAAAATAATTTTTTTGGAAAAAACAAACAAATTAGAAGAAGTAAAAAAATATTGTCGTTCATTTGAACGTTTGAAACTTTAGGAACATATAGAATATTACTAAAATTTTTCAACATGGTTTAATTATATAAGGAAGATATTTATAAAAAATCTGTAAATAATTAAGTATAAATTTAAATATTTTTATTGTTTATGAAAATAAAATGTTTTATCAATAATTTTTTTATTTTTTTTTTATTATAATTGAATTCTTTTCTAAGAATTTTATTAAACTTTTCAAAATAATTGAATTTCAAAGAAGTATTTAATTATTTTCTAAAGATAATTGAAATTTTGACGAGAATACGTTTAAATGCAAAAACTTGTAGTCGAAAATTAAAATAAGACTCATTTAGAGTGTCAATCACTGTCACTCAATAAGTAACCAAAACATGAAATTCCCTTTTTCTTTGCAATATCAATTTAAACCCACCTTTACTATCAATATTGATTGCATAGTGAAATAAAATTCCTTCCCCCATTGATAGAATAGAATATTACGTAATTTATCAAGAGAAGAGAGCCCCCATACACTATCCATAACCACCATAACAAAAGATTTTCATTAACAATATGGTTTCTCACATGTATTATAAACATATATATATATTGAGAGATGAAAAAAAATTTCTTTTTTTTTTGCACACACAAAATAAAGTGGAGAAACAGAATTGACGTTTTTCTAGATATTACATAAAAGAAAATGCTTTCAGAGTTGTTGGAAAAAGGAGTTTATAAGAAATCTTTTGTTCATTTTATGGTAGACGTATTTTCTGTACCTTGTACTTTCAAAAGCATCCGCTTTTGCCTCTTTACTAGACTAAATGTCTCTAAAATGAGTTCTCGTCTCGTTTAATTGTTCAACAAATGAACTAAATTGTTAATGATTGTTACAAAATTCTTTAGCGAAATTCTCCCTTAAAAGAGTTATTTTCAGAATTCAAGCTTTTCATCATAAGAAAATATTTCAAACAAAACAATAAGAAAAAAAAATGTATAAAACTTTTTCTTCACGAAGAAATAATAGTAGAAATAATTAAATTTTTCTATTTTGTATATTTACATTGAAAAAAAACTTGTTTTATTTAAACAAATGATTGCATGATTATTATCAAGTAAATATTGACTTAAATCAAATAATTTTTTTTATCATATAATAATTTTTTATTAAAGCAATTATTGTTGATCATAATATTATTTTTTCAAAGAAAATGAAATTTTCAAAAATTTTAAATTCAAACCTTTTGAAACAAATCATTATTTCGTATTATAAAAATTATATTACTGTAAATTCTGTAAAATTATTTTCATAATTTTAATTAAATCATTTTTTTACAATTTTTAACTAAATTTCTTCTCTAAATCAATTATTTTTAATAATTCTTGAAAAAATTCTTCCGGGATTTTTAAATCCATTTGTGTTCTGTTCAATTTTTATAAAATCTAAAATATTCGTATATTCTTTAATTATATACATAGATTAGAAAATAAAAACTTAAAATAATTTTTAAAAAATTCACAAATAAACTTATTCGAAAAATTAAATCCACGAAATTGTTAGTTAAATATAAAAAATTCAGATTTTTCAATCTTTTAATTAGAAACCTTTTCAAAATTCAATTATTTTTAAAAATTCATGCTACTAATAATGCTTTAAATATTCAATTATTATGTCTAAAATTTTACCTAATATTCATTTTAAAAAAAATTTTTATTTAAAAATTATTCGAGAATTTAGTTATTTAAATACAAAAATAAATAATTTATAGACTGTTTCTTAATCCAATTTCTTCGTAGAAATTAATAAAGTTTTTTAAAAAAATTCAATTATTTCGTGAAATTTTATTATTTTATCAGAAAAAAATTAAATTTCTGCAAAGAATTTTATTAGTTCTATCGAATTAATTGAATTATTTCAAAGAATTATAAAATTTACAACAATAATTGAATTCTTATACAGAATTTTATTTTATTTTTTTAAATGTTGGAAATAATTGAATTATTTCACAGAATTTTATTAAACGTTTAAAGAAAAATTAAATTACTTTCAGGAATTTAATTAAAATTGCATTGAAAATAATTCAATTCTTATAAAGTATTTTACCAAATTTTTTTGGAATAATTGAATTTCTGCCGAGAATTTTTGGAAAATTTTTCAATTACTTGAAATTTTAAAAAAGTAATCTTTGTAATTTTTTAGAAAGTAATTTTTGAAAATAATTGAATTTTAGAAAAGAATTTTATGTTTTATAAGGATAATTGAATTTTTGTCCAGAAATTAATTAAACATTTTTGTATATAATTGAATTCTTATAAATAATCTTATTAATTTTGAAAATAATTAAATTTAATAAATTACAGTCTAAAAATACATTTTTAAATAAATGTTGATTAGAAAATTCTACTAGAATTTAATTATTTAAATGTAAATAAAAATTTATTAAATACATAATTTTATCTTGCATAAAATTGAATTCTCATAAAGAATTTTGTTAATAAATTTTTAAATAATTGAATTCTTTTGAGAAATTTTAAAGAATAATTAAATTTTTCGAGGAATTTAATTAAAATTGTATTAAAATAAAAGTAATTGAAATTTTGATATGAGTTTTATTATTCACGAAAATCATTGAATCCCTGTAAACATTTTATTATTTTTGAAAATAATTGAATTATTGCTATGAAATTTATAAGAAATTTTTGGAAATTAATTTAATTAATAATTAATTATATAGAGATTTATTAAAATTTTTGAAAATAATTAAATTCTTTCGTGAAATTTTATTATTTTATAAAAAATCATTGAATTTATGTGAAGAAATTAATTTTTTACAAAAATAATTGATTTATTATTAGAAATAATTTAATTATTCATGAAAATAATTCAATTCACATAAAGAATTTTATCCAAATTTTTGGAAATAATTGAATTTCATTAAAGAATTTGGTTAATTATGAAAATAATTGTTTTTTGCGAAGAGTTTTATTAAAATTTTTATGAAAATTTTGGAAGAGTAATTGAGTTCATTTGTCGACTTTTAGTAAAAAATTTTAAAATTTATTACATTTTATTAACCTTTTTTTGAACAATTAAAATTATGCCAAGAAATATATTGAAATTTTTAAAAATAATTAAATTTCAACGCTGAATTTTATTGAAATTTATAAAGATAATTGAATTTTTGTCTAAAACTTGATTAAAATTTTTGAAAATAATTGAAATACTATCAAGGATTTTGATATTTATGAAAATAATTCATTTTTAACGATATATTATTGAAATTTTTGGCAATAATTGAATTTCAAAAAAAGAATTTTATTATTCATGAAAATAATTTATTTTTAGCGAAGAAATTTATTAAAATTTTTGAAAAATATTTAAATGTCTGCGAAATACTTAAATGTTTTCAAAAATCTAAATTCTTTAAAATTTTTAACTGAATTCAGTCAAAAATCAAAGTTTCTAAACATTGCAAACTTAAACCTTTCGGAATTGATCTATTTACGAAAATTGCAAACACAATGCTTTCAGAATTTAATTATTTTTGTAACATTTTCATAAACTTATTTATAAAATAATTTATTAAACTTTTTAAATTTTTGTAAACTTTAAGTAAAGGCTAAATTTTTACGATAAAAATGATTAATAATTATTAGAAAATATTTTTTGTAAATAATAATAATAATCGTCCATATATTTTTAGAAAATAATTACTTTTGCAACTCTATAGAAAAGATTGCGAATAAAATAAATTTCCCACTTAAAGTTGCGACTTGTAAAGGGAAATAAAAAATGGAGATAATTTTAGTTAATCTTTTTACAGTTATGGCGTTTAATGTGACTGCTTTTATTTTCCACTTGGTTAAGAGAGTACTCGTAAATGCTTCCCAGGACGAATAAAAGCTCCCAAAGATGTCGGGGAGACATATTGTGCGCTATATATTTGAAGAACTTTCTTGTTAAAAGCTTATCGTTGATTTCTGACAAAATTCGTCTTTCACAAAGCTTTTTCAAATTGGCGAAAAACTACCCAATAGAAATGAAAATTCTATATAAAATGTCAAAGATTAAGTAAGATTTCATCCACTTTCTCTACATATATATACACTAAATGATTCTATCTACCCTAAAAATACATTACTCTGAAAAATTACTTTCAGATAACGCTTTAATAATACAATAAAAAGTCTTTACGGAAAATTGACACTAATTCTAAACTAAAAGACAATTTTCGTCCAATTTTAGAAAATTAGACAAATATTATTATGTGTATTTTACTTCAACAATTTTTAAAACTATTTTATTCGAATAAAGTTCGGAACGTTCAAATGAACGAAATTTATTTATTTCTTCTAAAAATTAAATTTTTATTGCAATTATTTTTTGCGTCAAAAAATTATTTTGCATACGAAAAATTAATTAGTGTGTTTCTAAACGTAAATTTCAGTTTAAAAATTATTTTATGATTAGTAATCTATTAAAATATCGTTAATAAAAAATATTTCGTTCATTTGAACGTTAAAAACTTGAAGATCATGAATATTTAACTGAAATCAGAAAATATTAAAATAATTTAACTAAAGAAAGATTCTTTTTCTGTTTTTCAGGATTTCTGCGGTTCAGGAAAAATGAAATCGATCAGAAGAATGTCAGGTAATTATTAATTAAAACCAAAAGTACTGGAGAAAATATCAATTTTTTATAATTATAACAAAAAAAATCGTTTTTGTAACCAAACGTATTTTTGAAATACTGTAAAACCTAGAATTCTTCTTTAATTTTTTACACCTTATCAACTTTTGAAACAAGAAGAAAAAACCATTATTTAATTTTTGAAAACAGTAATTATTTTTTTATTTCTGTAAATATAATTGAATTCTTGAATAAATTTTGTAAAAATATTGATTATAATTAAAATTAACTTTAAATAATATTTAAATAATGTTCCACTAACTCGAAATGATCGTTAAAATTCAACGTTTTATTAAATACTTAAAACAATTCGAGTGAAAAAATCATGTAATTTTTTCAATAACATAAATTACAAAAATATACTAAAATACTAACTGAACTTTTCAATTAGGCATTTAAAAATTTAAAATATAAGTTGACTTATAAGTTCCTTGTATAATTCAAAAAAAAATCTAAGGATTCAACAAGAAAATTGAACGGCATAATAAAATATGTATGAAAAATGATTGAATTATAAAGAAACATATTCTAAAATGAAAGAGATGAAAAATTCAAGGAAAAAAAAATAATGTAGAAATGAATAAAAAGTTGGAGAATACGGAGGGAAAAAATTTTTTTTAGTACATAATATAAAATTGAAATAAGCTCAGAAAAAATTTTCAAGAGTTCTTGAAATTTTCAGGTGGGGCCTTTATCATCAATAATTGTTCAAGTTCCTTTAATACCCAAGTGGGTCTTTTGAAGGGTTTTGCATTATATATACATATATTCTCAATGGACCCGGATGAACTAAATATCACGTTTTAGAGTGTCTTGCAGGTGTAAATCAACTGAATTTAAACACCAAAGGGAAATATAAAATTTTACCTTTTATCTTCCAATTTAAATTTAAATAAAAAAAAAATTATTTTTTTTTCAACTTTTCAAGTTCTCTGCATTGGAAAAATAGAAAGCAAATTGTATAAACAAAAATGGAAAATAATAAAAAAAAGTCAAATAGAGAATGAAAGGAAAAATTTGTAGTTGTTAAGTAAATACTAAATAGAAAAAGGGGGAAAAATTCAAGAGACGAAAATTTATAATGTACATTAAACAAATAAAGAACAAAAATTCAAAAGAGGTAAATTTATATCAATAGATAATAAAATTCAAGAAAAGGCGAAAAGTTCGTAAAGTGTACGATATAATTAGGAGAATTTTATAGAAATTACAAATGATTGTAGAAATTTAATTATTTTCAAAAGCAATAAAATTCGTCGCAGAAATTCAATTATTTTCAAAAGCAATTAAATTCTTAGCAGAAAATCAATTATATTTACAAAAATTCTTTAAAAATTCTGGTCAAAATTTCAATTATGTTCAGAAATAATTAAACTCTTCTCTGAAATTTAATGATTTTTAATATTTACTAGTTTTAATAAAATTTACCATAAGAATTCAATTATTTAAAAAATTTTAATAAAATTTTACGC
The DNA here is from genome assembly GCA_032872475.1 of Leptopilina myrica (nomen nudum). Taxonomy (NCBI): domain Eukaryota; kingdom Metazoa; phylum Arthropoda; class Insecta; order Hymenoptera; family Figitidae; genus Leptopilina; species Leptopilina myrica (nomen nudum). The sequence continues at coordinate 9,699,308 of CM065459.1, forward strand.
ATTCCTTTAATTTTTTTCATAAAATAATAAAAATTTCACAGAAATTCAAATTTAAATATACAAACTTTTTTATAAATTCCTTCACAATAATTCAATTATTTTTTATTAAATAATAATTTTTCTGCCAGGCTTCAATGATTTTTGTAAATAATAAGACTTGTTTTAGAATTTCAATTAGTTTTAATACAATTTTAATCGAATTCCTAGAAAATGTAATTATTTTTAAAAAATATATTACAATTTGTAAATAGAATTCGATTATTTAAAAATTAATTGACAAAATTCTTTATGAGAATTCAATTTTAAGAAAGATAAAATTATTTAATTAATGGTTTTTTTTAAGTTTAAATAATTCAATACTAGTCGATTTTTCTAATAAAAATTTATTTAAAAATGTTTTTCAGTTAAAATTTAAGAGTATAATTTATTAAATTGAATTATTTTTATAAATAATAAAATTTTTTATAAGAATTCAATTATTTAAAAAAATCTTTTATCAATTTTTTGGACAGGAATTCAATTATCCTTATAAATAATAAAAACCTGTTCCTAAATTCAATTATTTTCAAAGATTGTAATGAAATTCTGTGCAAAAATTCAATTATTTATAAAATTTTTACCAATTTTCCAAAATTTCATGAATTTTATTATATACTATATTTAATAAAATTTTCCAAAAGATTTCAATTATTAAAATAAATTTAATGGAATTCTACTCAAGAATTAAATTATTTTCATAAATAACAAAATCCTTCATAGGAATTAAATTATTTACAAATTTTTTAAATCTTTCTTCGCAATAATTAAATTATTTTAAAAAGTAATGCAATTTTCCACAGGGTTACAATAATTTTAATAAATAATAATATTCAAAATTTCAATTATTTGAAAAAATTTCCTAAAAATTCTTGGCAGAAATTCAATTATTTCAAAAAATTTCGATAAAATTCTTTATAAGAATTGAAATGTTTTCAACACAATTTTAATTAAATTCTTCAAAATTATTTAATTTTTCTAAAACCTTTAATAAATTTCTGTGAAATAATTCAATTATTTTCCAAATTTTTGATAAAATTCTGTATAAGAATTCATTTATTTTCCTAAACAATTGAATTCTTTAAAATAATTCAATTATATTAAAAAGAAATAATAAAATTCTTCGCAGAAAATTTTGAAATTTAAATAACTGCGAATTCTCGTAGAATTTGCTAATTAACATTGTTAAAAAAATTAATTTTACTTAAAATTTTAGAAAATAATTGAATATTAAAAGCATTGTAGCATGAGTTTTTAGAAATAATTGAATTTTCAAAAGGTTTTAAATTAAAATCTTTAAAAATCTGAATTTTTTGTATTTCACTAACAATTTTGTGTAATTATTTTTTTTTTGTGAAAGTTTAATTGCGAATTTTTTGGTCAATTACTTCTTGTATTTTTTTTATTTTCAAATGTACTTTTAATAGAAGAATTTACGAATTTTAATAATATTCGTCAAAAGAATTCACTTATTTAAATACTTATTGATAGTATTCTTTACTAGAATTGTATTTTAAGAAACATTGATTTGGTTAATAAAAAATTTATTTTTGTATATTTAAATAATTGAATTCTAATAGATTTTTCCAATAAAAATTGATTTAAGATTGATTTTTAGTTAAAATTTTTAATAATAATTGAAATTAAAAGTAATTTAATAGTAATTAAAAGAAATATTGCGTAAACGTTTAGAAATAATTGAATTTTGCAATTATATTTTTTGAAAAAAGTTTAATTGAATATTTTCTATTATTTTAAGTTTTTATTTTCTAATCTGTACTTAATTGAAGAATTTGCGAATAATTGAAATTTCGGAAAATTGAATATTTTACACAAATGCATTTGAAGACTGTCAAAGAACTTTTTTGAAAATTATCGAAAATAATCGATTTAAGAAACTATTTTAGTTAAAAATTCTTGAAAATAATAATTGAATATAGTTGATAACGATTTTATCACTCGGTCATTTTTAATTATTGTAATAAAACATGAAGAAATTGATTATTGATATTTTTATTTTTTATAGTAATGAAAAATTTTATTTATTGTTTTAAGTAAAATGGTCTCTTATTTGACTTAGTCTGGTTATATTTTTGACAGGGATTTTCCTTCATTTTTATTCCGTAGAGACTGTATTTTAAAATACTTTCACTAATTCGAGCTCATCAAAAAGAAAAGATCATCATGATCTTCAAAAAGTGACGAACAGAATACAAATAATAAAACTGAATCTCACAACACAGAAAAAACGAATTATAAAATTCAGTTTTATTATTTGACAAACAAAAGTTAATTTTCAACTTCTTGAAAAATATAGCATAACAATAACAAAAAAAAGACAAAGGAATGTTATGGAAGTACTTGTTGAATATTTTTTCCAATAGTTTGAGAAAAAAAATAATCGAAGATAGTTTTCTGCAATACAATGGAAAAGATAAGAATAAAGAACAAGCTCATTTTACTCTTGGGTTTTGTAGCAACTATTAATAAAAGCATCATATTGAATGCAGTTCATTATTTTGTCCTTGACAAACTAGGCCGACAGTTGTTTGAAACTTCTAGCAAAATGCTCATTATAGAGTCAACTTTTCGATAACGACCTGTGTTTCACCTGCTTTTTCGGGAACATATATACATATTTTCATGCCAATCTTCTGACAATTCATAATTAGGAATCAAAAATATTTGGACAACTTCCAGGGAGTCATGTGGAAAATTTCAAATATGTTTTATATATACTACATCATTCTACATTTATGTGAGACATAAGCTTTCGGGTTTTATTATTCAATAAAAACTTGAGAAAGGCGATTAAAGTAAAACGAATTTTTCCTTTTATTTTAATCGCCTTTCTCGCCTCTGTCGTTTGAAAATAAATCAAGAGATTTAAAAATTTCAAAGGCAGAATTTAAGAGGAACTTGAAAACCTTCTTTTCAAAAAGAAAAATGTTATTCCTCAAGAGAGAAAAAAAAGGGTTGTTGCAAAATTATTGCCAAAAATGGGGAAGAAAATAAAGAAAAATAAGTAATAAAAATATCTAAATATTAATAATATCTTCTACAAAAATATCTAAAGTGTTGTTGTCTTTGGTAAAATTTAAAAATTGCAAAAAGGGATGAAAACAAGAATGGTAGTGACAAACAAAAATTTTCCGAATAGAATTAAGAAAATAAATTTGCAGTAGTACCTGGAGTTGTTTGTTGGGCTTGATCTATAGTCGGCTGTAAGCTTCCATCTTCTAAATGTCTTGACGTTTCCTGAGCATTTTTCAAATCCTCCACTTGTTCTTCGACACATTCTTCGGCTTCTGAAACAACAAAAAATAAAATTGTCATAAGAAAATTTGTCACAAGTTTGAAAATTTTAATTATTTAAAATTATAAGTTTTTATTAAAAAGATGATCTCTTATTGATAACCAAAATATTAGTCTCATGACTAATCATTTCCTTCAGTGAAATATTAACTGTTTTATTTGAATGGTTCTTTCAGAAAGTGACATTTTTGATATATTGATTAATCACAGAAAATCTACTTTGTAAAAATTATTAACAATTATCTTCATATTAAAAATTTAGAACTTAGTTATCATTGAAAAAATAGAGAAATTAATTCAACTGAAATTATGCAATAACTAAAATAATTTCATCTTCGAAGTATTTCTTACAACTTTCAAAATAAACAATAAAAATCTTCTCCAAAGCTCAAATATATCAAAAAAAAAAATTGTAATACAATTCTCGTAAAAATTTTAATTATTTACAAAAGAAATAAAATTCTTCAAAAAAAAATTTGGTTACGTTAAAAAAAAATTCAGTTTTGTTCAAACATTTCTAAAAATCCGTGTCAAAATTACAATAAAATTCTTCGAACAAAAATTCAGTTTCGTTCAAAAATTTCTAAAAACTCGTGTCAAAATTATAATTATCTTTGTAAACAATAAATTTTTTTCCAACATTCCATTATTTTCGACGATTGTAATAAAATTCTTTGCAATTATCTCAATTATTTTAATTATCTTTATTAATATTAATATAAAAATTCTTCACAGAAATTTAATTATTTTCGAAAAATTTTTAATATAATTCTTGGCATAATTTTAATTATTTTAAAAAGAAATGTGATTAAAATTCTATGCCAACATTCAATGATTTTCATAACATAATTAATGAAAATTTCACAATAATTCAATTATTTTTAAATTTTTTATAAATTTCTTCGCAATCATTCAATTATTTTCGTAAATAACGAAATTCTTTTTTAGGAATTCAATTTCTTTCATAAATAATAAAACATGTCGGAGAATTTAAAGTATTTAATACAATTTAAAAAGAATTTCTCGAAAACTGTAATAATTATGAAAAATTTTACTAAAAATCGACAAAAGAATTCAATTACTCTTCCAAAATTCCGAGAAAAATTTTAATAAAATTCTTCTTAAAAAACTAATTCTTTTCATAAATAACCAAATTCTATAAGGAAATTCAATTATTTTCAAAAAATTTGGATCAAATTCTTCATTAGAATTGATTTATTTTCATTAATAATTAAATTCTTTCAAATAAATTCATTAGTTTTATAAGAAATCAATTTTTTTGAAGAAATTTTTTGATTTTACATAAAATAATAAAATTTCTAGGAAAGAATTGAATTATTTTCAAAAATTTCAATATAATTCTTGGCAAAGTTGATATTTAAAAAAAATTTTGATATGATCATTCAACTATTTTCTTAAAAACTAAAAATTTCACAGAAATTTAATTATTTACAAATTGTTTATAAATTTCTTTGTAGTGATTAAATTATTTTCAAGAATAATAATATTTCAAAATGGATTCAATTATTTTCATAAGTAATAAAACCCATTGTACAATTTTAATTATTTTTAATAAAAATTAATTGAATTCCTCGAAAAATGTAATGATTCTTAAAAAATTTGGTTTAAATTTGTCAAAAAATTCAATTATTTTAAAAAAATGTCGATAAAATTCTTCACGAAATTTCAATTATTTAAAAAAAAATTTGATAAAATTCGACGCGAACATTCAGTTATTTACATAAATAATAAATTTTTTACAGGGATTCAATTATTTACATAAATAATAAAATTCTTTTTAGAATTTCAATTATCTTCATAAATAATAAAATTCATCGCAAAATTTAATTTTTTTAATACAATTTTAATGGAATTCGTCGAAAAAATTGTTTATGAGAATTCAATTTTAAAAAAGAGGAAATTATTTAATAAATTGTTTTTTTGCATTAAAATTATTGAATTCTAGTAGAATTTTTTAATGAAAATTTATTTAGTAATCTACTTTAGTTAAAATTTTAGATTATAATTAATTAAATTCAATTATTTTCATAACTAATATAATTTTTTATAAGAATTCAATTAATTTCAAAAATTTTTAATAAAATTCTTTGCAAAAGTTTAATTATTTAAAAAAATTTTCTCAATTTCATGATTTTCTGAATCAATTATTTTTAATAAAATTTTCCAATAGAATTTAAATATTCTAAAAAAGTAGTTAATAGTATTTTACTAAAGAATTAAATTATTTTCATAAATAATAAAATTAATCTGAAAATTTCTATTTTTTAAAATACAATTTTAATCGAATTTGTCGAGAAATATTCTTAAAAATTTTATGAAAATTCGTCAAAAGAATTCGAGTATTTAAAAATTTGTTAATAAAATTCTTTATGGTAATTCAATTTCGCATGAAACGCATTCAATTATTCAATAAATTATTTTTTTTTCTTGAATAATTCAATTTTTAAATAATTTTACAGAAGTCACAGTAACAATATTTTTATAATAATAAAATTCTGTTTTCATCACTCGATCATCTTCAATAGTTGAACTTCGTGTTTTTTAAATAATTTTCTTACAAGTTTCTAAATTTCAAAAATGGTTGTAATTCAAATTTTTGAAATTTCTAATTTTTTACAGAAAATTACTAAAATAGTAATAATTATTTATTTATTTACAATATTTCACTCTAAAAAAATTATTTTCCATCTTCGAAAGTCTTTTCCTAGAATATTCGAATTTTTCTTGTTCTTAATATTCTCCTGCATTATTTTGAAAAATTTAGCTTAAATAATCAAATTAGATACTTAAAATAAATTTATTTATTATAAATTTATTATTTATTTATTTATTTATTAATAATTTAGGTACTTAAAATACTTTTTTAAACTAGTTTTATTTATGAATTGAATTGAATACATTTGTTATGAAAATAAAAAAAAGTTATGTGATTCAAACAACCGATTATTTGATATATTATGTCAAATAAATATTTACTTGAATCATATAATCTTTGTTTGTATCAAATAAATATTCACTTGAATCAAATATTTTTTATTTGTATCAAATATTTCAGTATTTGAAGCAAATATTATTTATCTGATTCAAATAAAAATTATTTGACTTAAGTAAATATTTATTTGAAAATAGTCAAATAATCGGATATTTGGATCAAATAACATTTTTTTCAGTGTACTATATAGTGTGACAATTCTAAAAAAAGTATACCACTGATTTCAAAAATATAAATTATATGCTAATTATTCAGTGAAATTTTACTGATTATTTGGTAAAATTTTCACTAATTCACAGCGGGAATAATTAACGCTAATTGGAATCAGTTGTATATTTATCGTTATTTAAGATATAGAGAGAGATAATTTTATCATCGATATTTCAATATACAGATACAAATATACGCAGATAAAATGAAAGTCACAATTATATTTTCAAGAGCATCTGATAAGAACTGCAACTATTCAAATAAACAATAAACACTGTGAACTGAATATTATGCGTTATAATAAAGAAAAGAAAAACGATTAACTGTAAATAAACGAATGCTAAATGAATTCAAATGAAGAAATTAAGAACAAATTAGTATAACGTTTTTGAAACTTAAATATATACAATAATATAAAGATCACGTACTCCTTTGAATTTTCGGTACGTATTTGATGTCAACCAATGTCTTCATATTGAATGCGCGTCAAACAAAGGAACAAGAGAGAAACTGCGCGCTCATTGAATAATAAAATATAAGTGCATCGAAAATTTGAATTATTTCTTTTTTTTTCGACTCCACCTTTCTTACCGGTGCATAATAAGACTGAATTGCCATTATTCCTGACGCAGCATTATTATCTCTTTTATCACATTATCATGAACGTAATGTTGACCTTAATTCTCCAGTACACTGCCAGAATCTGATAAGAAAATGCGCTCCTGGTAGAGAGATTTTTTTTTTAAACCAGGAAATTGCCCCAATAGAAAGTATATCAATATACAGTATAACTGAAATTATTATCAGAATTATATTTTTGCATTGGTTCCATTGCAAACCGTTCGTCTGTTTTTCAATTTCAATGTTAAGTTAGTTTTTTCATTTTTGAAAGTACTTTATTAGAAAAATATTACTAAATTTAAATTAGTGGCTGACTTTTTACTATCAGATAGTTGATAAACAATTCTTAAGTAATAGCTAATTAATAAATTTTTTTAAAAATGAAAAATAATGGGATAATTTACTTTATACTTTTGCTTCGAATGCATGTGATTTTTTAGTAATTGTTTTTCGATAACAATTAGTTTCTTAAAAAAATTTGCAAATACGAAAATTAAAGATGAATCTCAAAGTTGCTATATACAAGTCAGGAAATTCAGGAAAATCTGGGAAAAGTCAGAGACATTTATTACAAGTGTTGAAAAAAATTAAATTTTCAGAATGTATAAGAAAATTTTTTAATAGTTTTTTTGTTTGCTTCGTAAACTATGAAATTACTACGAATTCTAATACAAACCCTTTATGCAAAAATTTTTTCGAAGAAATCAGATGCTTAAAAATTTGGCATTTAATTCTTCGCATATATAGTAATTCAATTTATTATTTTCATAAATTTTAGAATTTTTTTCAGGGAATTAATTATTTTTATATATATTTATTTCAATAAAATTTACCAAATGCATTCAATTATTAATTTTTGACGAAGTTTTACATGAAAATTCAATTATTTTCTAAAATAATAAAAATTTCACAGAAATTCAAATATTAAAAGTAGAATTTACATAAATTATTTAATTAATTGTTTGAAACTGTATTTTTAGAAAATTCTTCCGAATAATTCAATTATTATAAACAATAAACATTTACAATTTTTATTAAAATTTTTCCAAAGAATTCAAATGTTGAAAAAATTTTTTTTGTAAAATTCTACGGAAACCTTCAATTATTTTTACTAAATAATAAAAATTTAATAGAAATTTATTTAATTCCAAATTTTTTTATAAATTTCGTCACAATCAACGATTATTTTTTTAAATAATAAATTTTTTACAGGGGTTTATTTATTTTTATAAAGATTAAAACTCATTGCAGAATTTCAATTATTTATATTACAATTTTAATAAAAATTCCACAGAAAATCGAATTATTCTTAAAAATGTTATTAAAATTCGTTTAGAGAATTCAGTTATTTACAAAATTTTTGATAAAATTATTTATAAAAATAAGAATTCAATTTTCAAATTGTATCTAAAAGAATTCGAATTTCAAATTCAAGGGAAACATTCAATTTCTCATTAAATTATCTATTTTGTATTTCAATAAATAAATTGTCGTAGAATTTTCTAATAAAAATTGATTTAAAAATTAGTTTCCGTTGAAATTTTAAATAATAATTGTATTTTTAAGAAGTTAGTAATAATTAAAATTTTTTAAAATAATTTGTTAAAATTTCCAGTTTTTCATTTTCTAATGTATATTTAATGTGGAAAAATTTCCAAATAATCAAAATTTTTCGTAAAATCGAATTAAAGACAAATAGTTTTGAAAATTGGCAAAGAACTTTTTTTAAAATTATCAAAAAAATATTGATTCAAAAGAAAAATTTTTGTTGCAAATTGCAGAAAATAGTAATAGAATTAAAATTATGAAATTAATTTTTAAAAAGTTAAAGTAACAATATTTTATTATTTTTATCAGTTATTGAATTTCAAACGGTTTGAATTAGAAATTTTGAAAAACTTCATTTTCACACGTAAAAATAATAATGATTAAATATTTATTTATTAGTTATTATTATGAATTATTATTGGTATGGTTTTAAGTATGTTCTTAATTTTGTTTCTTATAGTCAATATTTTGTTTTGCATAATTTTATAATTAATATTTTTAAATGCATTTTGGAAAACCCAGTAGTAATGTTATTAAATTTTTTAAAATACTCGTTTAATTATGAAAAATTTGGAACAAAACTAAATTTTTAAATTCCTTTAATTTTTTTGATTCCTTTAAAATAAGTGTGATACACTAAAGAAAGATATGTTATTAACAGGGACCGTCACGGAAATCAAATTTTGATTTCGTTCCGATATTCCAAAACAAAACGAAATTATTAATGTATTTTGATTTTGATTCTGTAACGAAACAAAATTTACTTCCTATTTTGATTCTGATACTGTAACACGAAACAAAATTTACTTTCTATTTTGATTCCGCGATACTGTAACGAAAAAAAATTCACTTCCTATTTTGATTTTGATTCTGATACTGTAACGAAACAAAATTTTCTTTCTATTTTGATTCTGATACTGTAATACTGCAATTCGGTTTTCTTATAGAAACAGAAATCGATTCGAATTCTATATTTCAGATTTCGTAAGTTAAAACGATATTATCTTCTGATATATTTGAAATTTGCAACAAAATTTAGGTTCAATCACACTTCTACATGCGCATCAGTATTATTTTATCAAAATTAAAACAAGAAAGAATTTTGATTTTGATATTAGAACCAAAACGAAATAGAGTGGAATTTTGATTTTCTTATTGGAACCAAAACGAAACACAGTTGAATTTTGATTTTGATATTGGAACCAAAACGAAAACGAGTGGAATTTTGATTTTGATATTGGAATCAGAACCAAATAGAGTGGAATTTTGATTCTGATACCCACATATCCGAATCAAAACAGAAGTATTTTTTAATTTTGTTTTGATTCCGTGACGGTCCCTGGTTATTAATAATTTAATTGAAGAATTTTCTAATTTTTGGCAATTATCATTATAGATAAAAATTTATCAAAACAATTTTATTTTTAGGCCTGGAATCTTTTTAAAAAATGGTCTGGAAAACCTGGAAAAGTCATGGAATTTTAAAATCCATGTTTTGTAGCAACCCTGAATCAGAGTACTCTTTAGTTTTGGGGGAAAATTTCCACTGGAAATCGGGGAAAAGTTGGGGAAAAAAGAAAATTAATTTTTTTGCGGCAAGTTATTAGATGCAAATATATATATATAAAGGAGTGAAATAAAAGTGTAGTACACACTCATTAAAATGTACAACAAACTTGAACATAACATTACAACATTGAGAGTTGTTGAAAAAAAAAGTATGCAATTATGCATGTGCAGAATGTGTATATGTATATATATATATATATATACACGTGGGAGTGAAAAGGGATCGTGAGTGCATTTAATCTCGAGCGAAGTTACTGTGTAATCCGGCTGCCTGGCATGAATATGGATAATTTATTCGTGCAGTCATTGCGATATACGTTTCCACTATAGTGAGGCCGAGTGAATGACTCTATCTCTGCAGGTGGGTGCCCATGAACGATCCTTTTGCTCCTCTAGCTCTCTTGGTATTCATTTATGTATTTGTGTCTGTGTGTGAGTGCGTCAACACAAACACAAACACACACACTTTTCCGAATACTGTAGTATTACGTTCACGAACACGTCCGCACGGATTACTCTTTGGTTACCGTTTTATGTACCAAGGATTTATACATACATGTATAAGGATATACACACACACATATTCCCCAACGATTCACACTTTTGCTGCTTTGGAAAAGCGCCATTCCATAAATGTCCTTTCACCGCGAAATCGATATTTCCGTGGCTCTGCATTCTTTTCCACAATCACATGCAATCTTCTCTCAATTGTACTTCAATATCAAGTAGTGTCTTGGGTCTTTGATCTCTTCACTGCCTATAAACAATGTTTCTTTTATTAATGTTCCTTCTTTTTCCATGAATTATTAACTATCTAGTTTATATTTTAGAATACCGTTTTTTTTTCAGAGCCGAATAATAAACATTTTACTCTGCAGTATTTTAGGAGTAGTAAATATTTACTGATGTTTGCAGTTTCTTTTTTTGGGAAAATCGAGTTAAATTTTTACCTAGTGGACTGTTAACAAAAAATTAGGAAGTTGCTGATGATGATGATGATAAATCTGTACTTCTAAAACTTGCAGTTTCTTTTTGGGAAAAATCAAGTTAAATTTTTACCTAGCGGACTGTTAACAAAAATTAGGAAGTTGATGCTGATGATGATGATGATAAATCTGTACTTCTAAAATTTTGCAGTTTCTTTTTGGGGAAAATCCGCTAAATTTCTAGCCGGCGAACTGTTAACAAAAAATTAGGAAGTTGCTGATGATGATGATAAATCTGTACTTCTAAAATTTGCAGTTTCTTTTTGGGGAAAATCCGCTAAATTTCTAGCCGGCGAACTGTTAACAAAAAATTAGGAAGTTGCTGATGATGATGATAAATCTCTACTTCTAAAAAATGTACATTTTGTTTCTTGTCCCATTTCGGAAGAAATAGGTTACATTGGAGCAAATATTAGATAAAAGATTGATTGGAAAACTGATTTTCAAACGTACAGTTGACTTTATTTTTATTTAAAGCTCTCAACAATTAATGAGGCTGAAGTCCACAAAATTTTTAAAAACGAAAACCAAAAAAATAATGGTACCGTATTTTTATTTCTGATTCTAAATCATGTTATTTTTTAATAATTGTATCCTCAGTGACAGTTAACTTCTTAAAAATTAAGGCACATGAAAATTAGAGATGAATTCAATTTTTAAAAAAATTCTTTTTTGTCTTTTCGTTTTTAAAAATGTTGTTGACTTCAGCTTCGTCAATTGGTGGAATTTGAAAAAAAATTAATAGTGGTTTTAAACTTTGCCTAACGATATATTCTTCAGGATTGCCGCAGAGCAAGGAGAAGTTAGGGATTTTTATCGAATTAAATCTTCAGAATTTTTTGAAAAAAAATTCTCAATATTTGTATCTTTTTTCTTGCCTCAGAAAGTAAAATTATATCACAAATTCTAAAAAGAATTTCAAATTTCTCCATTTTCTAAAACAGTTTTCTTTTAAATAAACTTAATTCTTTCAAGAGCTTGACAAAGTCGATGTGATTTTCTCCCATTGATGTTGAATGTGAAAGAAAACCTCATTTTGACATCCATGCTTAAAGAACTATTATAAAATTATTACTAATAAATTATTTAAGGAACAAAATTAACTTAAATATTACTAAACTAATTTAATTCTAAAAGCATTGTGTTTAGAAGTTTTTCATAAATATAATATATCAACTTAAAAAAGGTTTGAATTTGCAAATTTTTGAAAGTTTGACTTTGGAATGAATAAAATTAGAAATTTTAAAAAACTTAGATTTTTGAAAACATTTAAGAATTCGCATTCAAAAAAAAATTGCAGAACATCAATTAATTTCAAAAGTAATTCAATTCTTCGAAAGAAATTTAAATATTTTTCAAAAATCTTAATAAATTTCTTCGCTAAAAATCAATTTGCTTTCATGAATAATAAAATTCTTTTTTGGAATTCAATTATTTTCAGAAAATTTGATAAAATTCTCGCTAAAAATTACTTATTTTCATAAATATCAAAATCCTACACAGGATTTCAATTATTTTCGAAAATTTTAATCAATTTCTAGACAAGAATTCAATTATCTTTATAAATAATAAATCTCTTCGTTTAAATTCAATTATTTTCGAAAATTTTAATCAATTTCTAGACAAGAATTTAATAATCTTTATAAATAATAAAATTCTTCGTTCAAATTCAATTGTTTAAAAAAAGTCTAATCAATTTTTAGACAAGAATTCAATTATCTTTATAAATAATAAAATTTTTCGCTGAAATTAAATTCATCGAAAATGAGTACAGTAAATTTTATATGCCATCTATAAAATTTAGTTTGGGGAAAATACCCATTTAGTTTTGTAAAATACAGCACCAGTAAATTGTCGAATGATTATGTCCCTAAAATTCTGAATGTTCAAATTAACAAAATTTATTTATTTTCTCTTTAAATTACAATATAATATTGTGTCATGTATTAAAAATTAATTTATAGTTTCAAAATGTTTTATTTACATTTCTCTATGTTCTTATTTTTTAAAATTATTTTTTATTATTATAAATAATATAGTTGGTGTTCACTTTTGGCTTTCGATGTCAAAGTAAGAAATGTTTTTTGTAACAAATTCAAATTTGTGAATTTTGTCTATTTTTGTAGTTAGATTTACTAATAATTTTGTCTTTTTAAACTAATAACATTATTTTGAGAAAATTTTTGAAATTTTTTAAAAATAATATTAAAAATTTTCTAAACATTCAATATTTTTTTATGATATTTTATTAAATTTGTTCTAATAATTGAATTTTGGCAACGAATTTTATTATTTGTAAATATAATTTAATATTTTTTAAGAATTTATTAAAATTTTGGAAAATAATTGAATTTTATTGAAATTTTTTATACTGAATTAAGAAAAAATTGAATTATTTAGTGAAATTTGTTTGGAAATAATTGAATTTTGTTTTAAAAAATTTATTAAAATTGTTAAAAGTAATTTAATTTTTTCAAAAAAATGTTTTAAAAAATTTAATTCTTTTATGAAATTTTATTAAAATTGAATTACAAAAAAAATTTGATATCCTGTAATTCCTTGGATTTTATTGAAAATAATTAAATCTTAGAAATGACTTTTTATTATTTATAGAAATAATTTTATTCTTGCGAAGAATTTTAGTTTTTTAAATAATTGAATTGTTTCCAAGAATTTATTTCAAGTTTTTTATTAGAATTTTTGTATTTCTTAAACAAAATTTCTTAAATATTTTCCAAGAATTTTCTGAAAAATTTGGAAAACAATTAAATTTTACAGACAAAATGTTAGAAATAATTGAATTATTGAAATTAAATCCCTTTCAAGAATTGAATGTTTGCAAAGACTTTAGTAAATAATTCAATTGTTTCAATGGATTTATGCAAATTTCAGAAAATTATTGATTTCTCTCGTGCGATCTTTTAATAAAATTGTGTTGAAAATAATTTAATTTCTGCGATGAATTTTACTTTTTTATGAAAATAATTGAATACTTCCGAAGAATTTTATTATGCGTATATATATAAATAATTGAATTCTTTTGAAAAGGTTTTTTTTTATTTGCTGAAAATATGAACAATAATAATTAAATATTTGCTTAAAAAGTAACTGAAAAGTTGAAAAAAAATTGTTTCATTTAAATTTAAATAATTTCTAAGTAATAATTTTATCGTAGTTCTTAAAGAATTAGGTTATTTGAAAAAAAGTTATTGTTAGATATAGAAAAAATTCAAGTGTTTGTATTTACTACACTGAAAAAAAAATTTAATTGATTTAAATAACCGATTAATTGACTATTATCAATTTAAATATTTAATTGAATCAAATAATATTTATTAGAGTCAATTAAGTGACTTGCTTCAAATACTGAAGTTATTGATTCAAATACCATTTAATTGACTCTATTAACTGTAATTTGTTTCAAATAAATATTTAATTGACAATAGTCACACAGTTTTCTTGAAAGTATCAAATTCATACTCAAGTGGATAGAATTGATGCCAAAAATCTGGATCAATTTTTTATTTGATCCACATTTTTGGTACCAATTCGTTGCCATTTGATACTTTTAAGTTAACAGTGCAATTAATCGGTTATGTGAATCAATTAAATGTTTTTTTCAGTGTTTACAGAATAAAATCCAGTTGAAAAGTATTTTTCTTGCGATCGGTTCGTATTTTGTATGTAGATGGAAAGGTTCAAAACAGAATGCACCACATGTAATTATCTTAAAAAAAAATTTTTTTAAAGAACTTCGTGACCTGTAATGTAAAATTTTTTTTTGCCTCAGGGCGCCGATGCTATTATGAAAATTGGAATTCATTTTCAAGTGATTATTTAAATGAAATCATCTCATTGTAGGTGTAAATAGAATTTCCCTAAATTGTGTTTAGATATGGCGAGAAATTAACATATTTTCTTGATTTAAAGAGAGAAGACGAGAGTGAAATGTGCGCGCGTTAATATGCTTCTGACACACAGAGAATACAATCCTATATATATATATACAACATTCGATGCACTAAATATACGAGCCAAGCCCTGTGAAAACACAAATTCCCGTATAGATGAGACGTAGAATGAATATTAAACGGCTTCAAACTAATACTATATACATATATACCGAGCCATTCAAAAACGACTATTGTTGTCCCTCCCTTGTGTGTGTGTGTGTGCGTTTCTTTGTCAAACTACGGAAATTGTTATCAATAAATGAACAAGACATTACTTCGAAAAATAAACTTCAAAAACTTATATCTACATAAAAATAACGGTCTTTTTTCTTAAGATGATGATGACTGGCATTTCTTTTTCCTACACAAATAAGATATATGTATTTTTCGATTATATCTGTGAAAAAAATTCATGTAATCTTCATTCATGAGCATATTACATTTGGTTCAGTTTGTTGTAGATCTTGAAGATTTTCTTATTTTCTCCAACATATATACACATTTTTATACATTTTCTTCAATTCAGCATTCCTTTGGATCGTAAAAGGAAGTCGGTGTTTTATCGTCGAATGCGTATATAAAGTAGTCTATTAATTGTATTAGCAGTTTTTGGAATTTCAAAGTTATTATTTTACAGTTTGGTAATTTTATTCAAAAATGGAAATTCAACTGCAAGGGAGAGAAAATTAAAAAGTCATGAGTCTGAACTAGGCAACGTTTTCTACTAATAATAATTAAAAAAAGAAACTTTGTATAGATTCAGGGTTGCCACAAATTTTTATTCTATTTTCCATGTCCCTAAAATTTTCAACGTTGAAATAACCGAAACTTATTCATTTCTAATTTTCTAATTCTTTTTACAATAATTTTACGTCAATGTAACAAAAAATTACTCACCAAGTTTCTATAATTAAAAATTAATTTTTTAACATTCATTTGAATCAGTTTCTTTTGGAAATATTATTCGTTCGTTCGTTGAACGTTCAAAATTTTTGGATCATTATTTTTTCCCACAACGTTTCCCTAATTTCCAGAAAAAAATTTTCATTTTTTCCCTGCGACACTGAAAAACATCAATAACTTTTTTTTTGTATAATAAATATTTAATTACTATTATTATTATTTTTCTATAGGAATTAAGATACTCAAAATTATTAACTTATAAGAATATTATAAAATGATCGATTTTTCATGTTTTATAAGAAATTAAAGACGACAGAGTAATAAAATCATTATTTTATATTATCATCAGAATATTGTAACTATAAATTCAAATCTTCAAAGATTTTAAATTCTATTTTTTCGTACAATTTATAGAATTTTATTTTTTAATTCTATTATTTAATAAAAATTTGGACATAATGCTTTACAAGATTCAGACAATAAAATTGCAATTTTAAACAAATTTTTCTATAAAATTCAATTACTCTCACAAACAATACATTTTTTTAATGGTTATTAAATTATTAAAAAAAATTTTATGAAATTCTTCGCTAGAAATCAATTATTTTCATAAATAATAAATTTTTTTTTTCTTTTTTGAAAATTCAATTATTTCCAAAAATTCACTCTATATAATGAGTTCAATGCTTTTAGTATTCTATTATTATTTAAAATTTTAAGTGAAATTCATTTTTTAAACAAACTTTGATCAGAAAATTTTCGCTAAATTCAATTATTTAAATACAAAAAAATAATGCTATTTTTTAACATTATATTTAAAAATTGTAAAAAAAATAATTGAAATTCTGCGATAATTTTTTGTTATTCAGTTACTTTAGAAAATTATTGAATTCTACTTGAAACGAAATTTATTGAAAATTTTTTCGAATAATTGAATTCCTGTGCAGAATATTATTTGTAAAAATAAAAATAATTGAATTTCGCAAAAAAAAAAATTATTATTACTTTAAAAGTAATTTAAATCTTGAGAAGAATTGTATTAAAAATTTTTATTCATTTGAAATTATTAATTTATTCGAAAATAATTAATCTTGGGGAGAATATTTATCTAAATTTTTATTTAATAATTGAATTCTGTTAGACAATTTTATTAAAATAGTAGAATATTGAAAATCATTGAATTAAGGGCATTTGAACCATTATGACGTCACAATTTGGGCAAAGCATGTGTTCTAATATTGTGACGTCATAATGATTCAAATACCCTTAAGAAAAAATTTTTTCAAAATAATAGAAATTGTCATTAATGTTATTAATATTTTTTTAAAAATGTTTGAATTCTTGCGTGATGAATGTGTGAAAATAATTTAATTTTACGATGAATTTAAAAAAAAAATCCCTGAATACAATTGATTGTTAGCGAATAATTGAATAATTGAAATATTGGCAAGAAATTTTTTTTAATTTCTGAAAATAGTTGATTTTTTGTTAAGAATTTTAATATTTATATTAAGAATGTTGAATTCTTTGAAAGAATTGCGTAAAAAAAATTCAAAATAAAAGAACTAATTTCTGAATTGAAATTAAAAAAAATACTTTATCAAATAACTTTATGGCTGTTTTACAATAGAATTAGAAGAATTTTAGAATTCGTGATAATTTCACAATTTCCACGGCAAAGAAAAAGAGATACAAAAATTGGGAATTTTTTTCCATAAATTCTAAACATTTAATTATATCCAGTACTTTTTAATAAAAATCCCTAACTTTTCCCCCGACCTGCGGTAACTCTGGTATTTTTTATTCTTTTTCCCCCTTTTATACACACTCTTCCATTCTTACTCTCAATTTTTTTTCTCATCCCTTTGCTTTTTTACATTTTCTCTTCACATTTTCTTTAGGTTTTATTCACTTTTATGTGCTTGATTTTTTAATACGGTTACTGTAATAATAGTATAGTAGACTGTTCTAATATTATTATAATAGTTATAGAGCTCACTAATACTATTGTTATAGTATATACCTTAACGGATTTTCATACACCTTTAAATTTATTTTTCATTCTCTTTTTTGTGGAATGGGCTTTTATTTTGAATACATTATCAAACTTTGTTTTAATAAAACTAAGAAGGTTGTAATGTACGTAAAATTTCCATTAGGTA
Organism: Leptopilina myrica (nomen nudum); assembly: GCA_032872475.1. Classification (NCBI taxonomy): domain Eukaryota; kingdom Metazoa; phylum Arthropoda; class Insecta; order Hymenoptera; family Figitidae; genus Leptopilina; species Leptopilina myrica (nomen nudum). The sequence continues at coordinate 9,717,624 of CM065459.1, forward strand.
AAACTTGTAAAAATATTGTTACAGTCAAAACTGATTAAATGAGCGATCACACAAGAGGACAGTTCGTTTCATGTTATTTAAATTTTTATTCGCATAATAAAATTGACACTTGACTTGTTTCTCTTTTACACTTTTTTTTTTACACGTGCGACAAAAAATCAATTTCACTCTATGTGCTCTAAAGTTTGGGAAAATGTTTCCTTATGCAAAATTTATGTGCGTGGTAAAATTTTTAGTGTCCCTTTCCGTGCAGCGAAATTGAGACATTTGGATTCGAACTTTATGTTTAGATTTTGAAAATTTAAAGCTCAATCTCTTCTTTCTGTTTAAATCCGAATTAATGAAAAATGAAAATTAATCCTTAATTGCTAATGAAAAATCTACCTTCTAAATGATTTGGTAATTTTACTATACTAATCCGTAAAAATTTTTTAACAATTAATGTCACTAATAATTAGAAAAACTAACTATTAGGAGATCTAGCAATTAGTACAACTCCTAAAAAGTCCAAAACATCAAAAAAATTAAAAGATCAAAAGTTCGAAGTTCCAAAACAAACCATTTTTCGATTTTCCTTTTTAAAAATTTTAAAACACGTTTTATACGTTTTTTAGTTGTGTCAACATTTTTTCCTTATTCGAAATAACGTGAAATGAATAAAACTCCAATTACTTCAAAAATAGGAAATTACCTTAAATTAATCAAAATTAAATTAAATTTTCCAGGATTAAAATTAAAAATAATGAGTGAATTGCAAATATTATCGCTGTCTATAATCCTTAAATTCAACTCTTTCGTTTTTCATATGACATCCGTTATTTTAAGACTCTAATGTCTCTATGTAAAAAAAAGAAAAAGGGAAAAATAATTCTGTATACACAAGCCAGTGTATATAAAGAAGTAAATCGAATAAGGAAATTCTTTTCGTGCATTTGTTCAATTATAGCACAAACCATTAATTTACTAGCGCAGTGAGTCCATGAGGAAGGAGACAAAATGTACTGTTATAGCATGCTTCCATATTCTTTTCACTTTGCAGAATATTTAACTTGTTATTTTCTGTTTCATTAAATTCATATCCCGACTTACATAATTTCTTATAAAAGTGTCCAAGGTTTTTCTATTTTTAAAATTACAAAAGAAATCTTCCTTTTTTATTTCCTTCAAATTAAAACTAACAAGTTTTTTTTTACAGTTCTTTCTTTTCTCTTTCCTTTGTTTATGTACGGAAAAAAAATTGATGAAATTTAAATTATTTTCAAATAAGTGTTGTCCGATAATTAATTAATTATTTAGTTTAGAAAAAAATGTAAAATTTTTAATTTTAATATTTTTAATTATATTTTAAGTTTTAATTGTTTAATTAAATGTATGTGTGAATTTTAATTAAGTAGTTATTTCGATAAGGAACATTAATATTTATTTGCAATTTGTTATTGAAATCTAATTAAATTTTTTGACTGTACTATTTAAGGACTGAAAAAATACTAAGCTGATTTTTTTTTCGAAAAAGTCTAATGGTTAAAAATTTGTTATTAAATTCATCGAAGTAATTCAATTTATTATTTTCATAAATTTTACAATTCTTTTCAGGGAATTAATTATTTTTATACTGTATATAATAAAATCATTCGGTAGAAGTCAATCATTTAAGAAAAAAAACAATATTCTTTAGAAGAATTCAATTATTTTCGGATAAAATAAAATTTAATAATTTTCAAAAATATTAATTGAAATTCATTGCGAAATTTCAATTATTTTCAAAAATTGTCTTGCAGTAAATAATTTGTTTATCTATTATTTTGATATTTCACAAAAGAATTCAATTATTTAAAAATAATTTTTGACAAAGTTCAACATGAAAATTCATTTATTTTCTAAACTGGGGAAAATTTTACAGAAATTCAAATATTAAAAGTAGAATTTACATAAATTATTTCGAAAATTCTTTTGAAAAAATTAACTGTTTGAAACTTTTTTTTAGAAAATTCTTCGCAATAATTCAATTATTATAAATAATAAACCTAATTGCAGAATTCCAATTATTTTCAAACATTATTCTAAATACAATAATTTTTAATATGTTTACAATTTTAATAACATTTTGTCAAATAATTCAATTATTTAAAAGAAATTTAATTAAATTCTACGCAAACCTTAAATTTTTTAACTAAATAATAAAAATTTAATAGAAATTCATTTAATTCCAAATTTTTTATAAATTTCGTCACAATCAACGATTATTTTTATAATAATACAATTTTTACAGGGTTTTTTTTATTAAAAAATAAAACTCAATGCAGAATTTCAATTATTTATAATACAATTTTAATCGAATTCTTCAGAACATCAAATTATTTTTAAAAATGTTTTTAAAATTCGTTGAAAGAATTCAATTATTTTAAAAATTTTTGATAAAATTATGTATAAAAATAACAATTCAATTTTCAAATTGTATTCAAAAGAATTCAATTTCCAAATTCAATAAATATATTGAATAATAAATTATTCAATAAATGATCTATTTTGTATTTTAATAATTGAGTTTTTGTAGAATTTTCTAATTAAAAATTGATTCAAAAATTAATTTCTATTAAAATTTTAATTAATTAATTTTTTTTAATTTGAATTCTTAAATGTTTTCAAAAATCTAAGTTCTTTAAAATTTCTAATTGAATTCATTCAATAGTCAAATTTTTGAAAATTTTGCAAATTCAATTCTTTTTTAAGTTTTTATTAAAATTTCTGAAAATGTTTTAATATATTTTACTAAAAATTCTATGGAACAAATTTTCTTTTCAAAAAGATTAATCGTAAAATTTCCACGGAAAAATAATAATGATTAAATATTTATTTAGAAATGAAGAATTATTCTTATGTTTTTGAATAATTTTACAAATAGTGTTACGTTATAATAAAAAAAAATAATATTTACAATTTTACTAAAATTTTCTCGAAGAATTCTATTTGACGAAAAAATGTAGTAAAATTCTAAGGAAACGTTCAATCATTTTTATAAAATGATAAAAATTTAACAAAAATCGATTTATTTATAATTTTTTTATTCATTTCTTCGCAATCGTTAAATTATTATTTTTGTAAATAATAACGTCTATAAGGTCTGGAAAAATACTAAGCTAATACTGAAAATACAAATTGATTAAAAATTAAAATAATAAAATTAAATTTTTAAGAATAAATAATTCATTCCTCAAAATTAATTAATTATTTATTTTTGTTAAAAGTATCTTCTATTTTTAACCCAACAGTGTTTATTATATTAATAAAAAGCTGGTAAAAAAGTCATTAGACGATTCACCATCTTTTTAGTAATAAAATTAATTTATTACGAATTAAAATATTAAAAAACTAAAAATCTTTAATTAAAAGATTAAAATAATTAATAAATATTTAAGACCAAACTTTGGTGTAAAAAAATGTTCATGTTCCACCACAGTGTAATTATCATTATTCAATTTACGCGATTGAAATGAAATGATAATGACGACGCAATTACAATAATTTAATTCTAAAGAGACGATAATTGTGTAATTACAAAGTGAACATTGATTATATAAAGCAAAATCACGGGATGTTTTGGCAATGATCCGTAAAAGAGAGAGAGAGAGAGAGAGCGAGTGAGGAAAAAACGACCTTAACGTCCTTCAGATTCCAGAAATAATTAAGGGAGCATCCTTACAAGAATAGTTAAACCGGTGGATCGTGGGAATTAGGGGTCACGGCCGTTGACTGTACTTGGGCCTTATTACGCATCGTTGAAAATAACACAACGCATGGTGTGCGCAGATTACCCCAAGAATTCCAGGGTTAATCGTAAAAGTTGCTTAAAACTTAAAAGCATAAGAATAAGGCGCGTAAAAGCGTCATCGTCATCAACACTGTCAGAGGACCTATACACTATATAAAGTATAAACACCTACATAGATAGGAGACAGCTGATGCGTGGATGAAGGGACTATACGTCAAAAATGAGGCCCAAAGGGGTGGAACATATAGAGACAAGAACTCGACCGGAGTCACGCTACGCTGGTACATCCGGTGAACTTTCGCATAAACACTCACACACTATATAGACGGATTTATGCGCAAAAAAAAAACACTTTACAAATTCTCAAAAAATTATTCTTTCTCAAATATAAATTATGTTTATTTCTTCTTTTTTTTAATTAGGGAGAAATCTGACGGACATTCGAGTCAAAAGTTAGTGCAATGTCAAACATTTAATTGATTCAAAGAACCGATTAATTGAAGTGTTATCAATTAAATATTTAATTGAATCAAATAATATTTAATACACTGAAAGAAAATGTATATTAAATTTTGTAAAAGTATTTTACAATTTGGGAAACAAGTGCAACAAAACGAAATTTTGATACAAAAAATACTAAACTTTTACTATTGTCAATTAAATATTTAATTGAATCAAATAATATTTATTACACTAAAAGAAAATGTAAATTAAATTTTGTAAAAGTATTTTACAATTTGGGAAACAAGTGCAACAAAACGAAATTTTGATACAAAAAATACTAAACTTTTACTATTATCAATTAAATATTCAATTGAATCAAATAATATTTATTACACTGAAAGAAAATGTATATTAAATTTTGTAAAATTATTTTACAATTTGGGAAAAAAGTGCAACAAAACGAAATTTTTACATAAAAAATACTAAACATAAAAAAAAATGATGTGCAATTTAGTAAAGTTATATTAAAATTGAATAAAAATTCTTGATACAACTTTACTAAAATCCAAAGAATTTTTTTTAAAGTTTAGTATTTTTTATATAAAACTTTCGGTTTGTTGCACTTTTTATACCCAAATTGTAAAATAATTTTACAAAATTTAATATACATTTTCTTTCAGTCTAGAGTCAATTAAATGGTATTTGCTTCAAATTCAAATACTGAAGTTATATTGATTCAAATAACATTTAAATGACTTCATTAAATACTATTTGATTCAAGTAAATATTTAATTGACAATAACATAATCAATAAATCGGTTATTTGAATCAATTAAATTTTTTTTCCGTCCATAATTTCGTAAATTGAAATGAAAAACACAGACTTCAGATATTATGACTTTTTCGACTATATTTTCGAATAATGGGACTTTTTAAAAATTTGCTACTTTTTCGACTTTTCTTCCGAACTTTGCAACAATATACCATATTTTTAGTATGAAATGCAACTTTTTCGATTCTTATTAATGTAAAAAGTATAATACACAAAGTTTTGAAAATTTACTTTTGAATAAGTTTTCAAATTAAATTTTTCAAATATTACAATGAAAAAGATTTTGAATAATTGGAAATTTGTAAAATTTAACTCAAACTAAACCATCTATTCATTTTTAAAATTCGAATATTCTCTCTATTCATAAACATTATTTTAAAAATATGAAAATAATTAAAAAATGAGATTTTTCGAAAAAACGAAATGGTTTATAAATTACTTTTACAAAAAAAAACACATTTTTTCGTTGTAATATAAAATAACATAAAATCAATATTCTCGAAGCAAACGAAAACACTTGATAAATAAAATTTAATTTTTATTAGTATAAAATGTATAACAGACAAAATTTTTTTTTGAATAAGTTTTCGAATTAAATTTTTCAAATATTACAATTATAAAGATTTTGAATAATTGAAAACCTGTAAAATTCAATTCAAACTGAATCATCTATTCATTTTATTACAACTTTACAAAAATTAACTTTTCAAGAATTTTAACTGAAAATTTTGGAAATAATATTAAATTCTCGCAAAAATTGTGTAATTGTGTAAATTCAATAAAAATTAAAATTAACGGAAAAATAGGTTTTAAAAATATTAAAATAGTTTTAAAAAAAAATGCTCTGAATTATTACATTCTAATTTTTCTAAAATTCTATTGCTTTCAATATTTCCTAAAATTCAAATTCACCCACAAAATAAAAAATTAAAATTTATCACAATTATTTTTAACATTTTGGAGAAAATAATCATATATTCCAAATTTTCAATTAAGAAACTCTTCAAAAAAAATATTTTTCTTAAATAATACAAAAATTCTTCAATTATTTTCGAAAAATATACATTTTAATATTTATAAAAAACTAATTCTTAGACTTATTTTATCTCATTTTTTTAACTACCTTCGAATAAAGAAAATTAACCTTTTTAACAATTTTTTGTTTTAACATTTTTCAGAAATCATTTATTATTAAAATTCTTGGAAAAATTTGATTAATTTTTTTTATATTTTTAAAAAGTCAATTATTTTTAAAATAATTTGTCATATTTTGAATTATTGTTGACTAAATTTTACTAAATTAAAATTACATTGAAAAAGATTTTACCAAATTTCAATTTTTTTTTGCCATTTTTTAATTGTATTTAATTATAAAACTTTGTGTATTTAAAAAAATTATTTAGAAATATTTTTAAAAAGTTAATTTTACGAATTTCTTTAATTAAATTTCTAAAAATATTGTACCTTAATTTAGATCTTTGAAAAGAAAAGTTGACGGGTTAAAATATGATAAAAAATTAGATTTATTAAATTTAATTTAATTAATTAATTAAATTTTCGAAGAAGTTGCAAAAAAATGATTAAAAATTTATAAAGATAATATTGATTTAGACATGAAGTTTAGTTAAAAATTGTAGACAATAATTAAATGTTTGAAAGGGTTATATAGTTTTAATTTTTAGAAATTATTAAAGTTCAGAAGTAGAAAACACAAATTCAATTTTAAATTCGTTTTCGTGGAAAGTAGAAGAATTTATTAAATATTTAAAAATTTGGTAAGTTTTTAGGACCTTAAGAAGAAAAAAAAATTATTGCTTCAAAAAAAAAATTGAATTCAATAACATTGGCGCTATTCGGACAATAGTATTTTTTCCTCACTGTTTTTATTTTCTCATCAGTTAATTAACTTCGCTTCATAACTTTTATGCGCACCTTGAAACATTTCTTAATTTCTACAAAACAGGAAAAAAAATTGCCGCCCCTAAAAAAATGATGTATTTCTCGTCCGACTTCTTTTTATATATATATATATATCAGAATCATGGGGCTAAAGATTAAATAGCCCGAGGAAATATTAATTACATGAACGCAAATTGCGAACTACTTTCTTTGCTAGAAAAGAAAAATAAAAAAGTTATTTTTTTGCCTGACAACTTGGAAATGATGGCTAATAGGAAAATAATGTTTTAAGTTTTCAAACTAAAAGAAGTTTTCTATTTAAATGGCAATAATTGTTTGTTCGAAATTACTTTTCGAAAATATCATTCAACTGAAGAAAAAGAAATTAATAATAATTCCAAATATAGAAGTATTAAGAAAAACAAACAAGAAATTTAACAAATGGATTTAAAATTTTTAAGTTTAAAGAACTTTTTCAAAAAATTATTAAAAATAATGGAAGTATTAACAAAAACAAACAAGAAATTTAACAAAAAAATGGATTTAAAATTTTTAAGTTTAAAGAACTATTTCAAAAAATTATTTAAAATAATGGAAGTATTAACAAAAACAAACAAGAAATTTAGCATAAAAATGGATTTAAAATTTAAAATTTTATCAAGAAGAACTTTTTAAAAAAATTATTAAAAATAATGTATTTAAAGAAGAAATTTTTTTACTTTTGTTTCAAAATTGTGGAAAATAATAATTGAATTGAAATGATTGTTCTATATTATTAAAAATTACCAATAAAAACCAATTTCATCTTTATTTTCATCAATTAAATACTGTTATTGTTATGGAATGTACATAAATGGTATAAATTAAAGAAGAATCGTAAAAATTTCTCTCTCCAAACTCGCACAACAAAACAATTGCTACAATATTGTTTCAATTGATGACAATTGCATGAAAAATTCAGTTTCACATTATAAAAATATTTTCTTTTTCAATAACAACATATATATATATATTTATGAAGCATTTTAATTTCACGATGATGCATAAAAAGCATAAAAAAATTTTTAGGACCTAAATAAATGTGTGTCCTCGAAAAAAAAAGAATATAAAAAGGACAAGTGGAAATATACGAGGCATAAATCATGGCAAACAATACTTGTAAATATATATACAGGAAATATCAATGTGATCCTGAGGCTATTTTACAAGCTTTGCACAACAAATCGATAACTTAGAAACTGGGTTTACACATCTCTTCACTGTATTTACCTATACATATACATATTGAAAATTCTCTCCATCTCTTTAAATTTACTTTTACATATAAAGAAAAATAAGTAACTCATTTTTCGTAAATATTTTTCCATCTAACATACATATATAAGAGAGAAAAATAAGACAATATAAAATGTATTTTCAATAAAACATAGTTTTTTCAAAAAAAAAAAGTAGCAAAGAATTTTACGACTCAATATCATCTCCGATATATGCCAAAGAATGGAAAAACGAAAAATGAAATAACTATGTTTCTATTTCTTTGGCACTATTTCAAAATTGCCCTGTTGCTCTTGCTAAAGGAAAAGAATAATTTTCTTTTTCTTTTTGTAAAACATGTAATTTAATTATACATTCGGAAAAAAAATTATTGTTTAAAAATATTATTTTCTTTCTTTTTTTTTCCCACAAAGTTTCGGATTTATGAAATTATTATTAGCTGTATTGCAACAAGCGAGTAAATGTTCACGTTACTCTCTTGTTGAGAAGAGATTACGAGATAAAGTGGCTCACACCTCATATATATATATGTATAGTGAACACCAGTAATGCGAGGTTGTAATTAAAGTTTACACCTCTGAAGAGGAACTCTCCTGTTGTTAATATTTATATACATTGAAAATTACAAATGATTAACATTTTTTTTGCTTTAAACCTTAAACCATAAATTCAGTTAAATCCTTTTTATATATACGAAATCATATTTTCTAATTTGTTGAAGAATATTTTCTCTCAATTTTATTCCTTTTTTCACTATTTATCATTGTGTTTGAAAAGCGAACGTTTCACTAATTTGGAAAAATTATTCGTTCATTTATTTCAATCAACTTTTTTGTTCAGCCTATTTCACTTTTATAGATTTATTAATTTTTAATTTTTGCTTTTTCATTGTTTTCAATTTTTTCAATTTTTTATTCTATTGTCATTTCTTTTATTTTTCAAAACTAATATTTAATTATTTAATATTAAATATTAAATATTAAATATTAATAATATTTAATTTAAAATTATTTAATATAAAATATTATTACTAATATTAAATTATTATCTCAAATGTTAACCCAAATTCGTTATTAAATTAATTTTAATTAGAAAGTTCTACGAGAATTCAATTATTAAAATTGAAAAGCAAATAATTTCACTCTTAATTTGAAAAAATCAAATCGCAACGAACTGATAGCAGAAATGTGGATTAAATGTAAAATTGATACAAATTTTTGGTGTCAATTTTATCGAATTTGGAATAATTTGATTCTTTCCGGAAAAATGTGTTATTGAAAAATTTTAAATTGAATTCTCTTAAATAATATTATTTTATTCATGAAAATAAATATATTATTGCTACGGTTTATAAAAAATTTTTGTAAATAAATTGAATTTTTGTGAAATTTTAATTATTTTTTCATAGGAATTAAGATTTTTAATAATTTTAAACTCTAATTTTTTCGAAATTCAACAACTTAATAATTACTTTCGTTATTTCAATTTTTTCAATTATTTTCAAGACTTCTTGACTAAAATTCTTCTTTAAATCAATTTTTTTTTAATACCGATTGTTTGGAAAAAGTTTATTGAGAATTTTTAATATCCATTTTTTTACAATTGAATTTTACGAAAATTCAATTATTCTGAAATTCTTCAATTAATATTATAGAATAGAAAAAAATTCAATTTATCTGTTATTGAAAAAATTAATTGTACAAAATTCTTGGTTAAAAATAAAAAAAAATCCAAATTTTCAAAGTTTTAATTTGAAACCTTTTCAAAATTTAATTATTTAAAAAAATTCATGACACAATACTTTTAATATTCAATTATTATCTAAAATTTCAATTAAAATTCATTTTTATGTAATTTTTGTTAGAAAATTCTAGGAGAATTCATCATTATTGAAATACAAAAATAAATAATTTACTGAATAATTTAAAATACAATTCTTATAAATAATTTTATTGAAAAAATTTCTAAACAATTGAGTTAGATTATAACTGCATTCAAAATAATTGAAATCCTGTGATGAGTTTTATTTTTTATGAAAATAATAAAAGTATCCCGAAGATTTGTAAAAAAAAATTTGTAAATAATTGATTTTTTGTGAATTTTTTAATATTTATAAAAAAAATTTAATCTTTGCGTAGAATTTTACTAAAACTTTTGTAAATAATTGAATTCTTTTGGGAAAATTTATTAAAATGGTAAATATTGGAAAAAACATTGAAATATCAAAAATTGGTTGAAAATAAGAAAAATTTGTTGAAAATAATTGAAATTTAGCCAAGAATTTTAATAAAATGTTTGAAAATAATTAAATTTCAGAAAAGAATTTCATTTACAGAAAAAAAGGAAAAATTTCATTACTTTTGAAAATAATTAGATTTTATTTACTTTATTTTTTTTTGCACTGTAAAAATATTTGGAGCCAATAATTTCTGTATTCGAAACAAATACCATTTGTTCGATTTGACTAATAATTATTTAATTTAAGTAAATCGAGAATTCTCTCTAGTGATAAAATTACCAAAAAATATAAAAATAACCAAAAAAAGATTTTTAGAAAAAAGAAATACTTTATAAATTTCTTTTACAAAAAAAACACATTTTTTCGTTGTAATATAAAATAACGTAAAATCAATATTCTCGCAGCGAACGAAAACACTTGATAAATAAAATTTAATTTTGATAGCATATTGAAATCCTTAAAGAGGAAAATATTTTCCGAACGTGAAAAACAAACGCCTGTAAAAAAATATTACCTTCGGATGCTGTATAAATATAAAAAGTGTAAATATTCCACAGTAAAGTTTGTATGATCCTTTTCTTTTTTTTTAATACATAAAATTCAACGTGTAAACAAACTTTGTAATATAATTTAACTTTTAAAATATTTAACATTGATGAGCGATTGAAAAGATGGTAATTTTAAATTTTGCTAAAAAAAAAATTTACATATATTTCAAGAAGAAAAAACAAAATTTCATTTATGAATTAAATTAAAATTTCTCCGCAAATCTCTCAAGTCAAATATTTACCGCGATAGTTCTCTGTATAAATATTTTTCTACTTTTTTTAAAAAACATTTTTCTATTTTCTATTTATAAATATTATTCTATTTTTTAATTTAAAAATATTTTCCTAGTTTCTGTTTTATAAATATTTTTCTATTTTTTACATTAAAAATATTTTTCTAGTTTCTGTTTTATAAATTTTTTTCTATTTTTTAAATTAAAAATATTTTTCTAGTTTCTGTTTATAAATATTTTCCTATTTTTATTAGTTTAAAAATATTGTTCTAGTTTCTGTTTATAAATATTTTCCTATTTTTTTTTTGTTTAAAAATATTGTTCTAGTTTCTGTTTATAAATATTTTCCTATTTTTTTAGTTTCTGCTTTCCAATATTTTTCCATTTCTTTAATATATAAATATTTTTCTCGTCTTTTTATTTACAAGCCTCGGACTTGAATTTTTAAATAAAAAAAAATTGCATAAAAATGTTCGTACTCTTTAAATTCGAATTAGTTGTGAAAATAACTAATTTGATGGTAAAAAGTGTTACAAATTATTATTATCTTGTTATTATTAATGGTGGTTTAATTTCTTCACTTGAGAACGCCAAGGTCACCGACAGGTGGCAAGGGAAATTCCAAGAAAAAACTGCCATCTGGCGGTGACCTTGGCGTTCGCAGGTGGAGAGTGGCGTCTCCATATTGAATCTCAAAATCTTCGACAATATTCGTAATTCTATCGTTATTTGTAGACAAATAAATGTAGAGAGTTGAACAAATATTTACATATTTACAAACACGAGATGAATATTAATATTAAAAAAATTAGAATATTAAAATTAGAAAAGAAAATATTAAATAGAAAGGGGCATTAAAAAAAATTTACCCCCGTATGAAATATTGTTTCGATTCAGGACAAATGAATGAAGTGAATGGAAATTTGATCTGAAATCATTGCTTATATATATAACCACATATTTTTTCTCAATTCAACATTGATTTATGTTGTGAAAATTTTTTATTTTGATATATAACTTCTGCTTCTGACAGCTCTTGCCGTTTAAACGATTTTCCTACTGACAAATCCATGAAAAATAATGATTTCATTTATATATATATATATATATATTTGCGTGCGCACACGGGAAAACTATGCGCACAGCTATATATGCATTCAGCGGATTATGATTTTTTTTCTTTCTCTTTCTCTCTTACTCGTTATCCTCTTTTAATGTGCCAAGGAGCAACTTCAGATGGATGCAATTTACGTTCTTAACAATATCTCGTTTCACTGACCGCATTTTACGCGTAACCTTTAGTTAAGTCCAACGGCGGAACTCCAGAAGAAAATAGATAGTGTCCGCGAAGTCTACTGTATATTCGATTATGACTCTTGGAATTGCTTGCAGCATTTCAACTTCAGCACAATTGTTTAACACTATAAAACTAAAATCTTTGTCAAAGATTTGCCGCGGGGCGCTTTTCAAAAAACGTCTTTTTCTTCATTATATTCCAAAATAAACGAATATACTTGACAATTGAATTTAAATTAAAAAAAAAGTCAATTAAATTTTAATAAAATTGTAAATAAATAAAATAAACAATAAAATATAATAAATTGTGAATTGTAAAATAATTATTATTTAATTATATTATTAATTAATAATAATAGTGGTTTGATATTATTAAGGGCATTTGAACCACTATGACGTCACAATGTGTAAAAAGCATGAGTTTTAAAATTGTGACGTCATAATGGTTCAAATGCCCTTAATTACTTTTCAAATTCAAATAAATACTCGACAATTGAATTAAAATTAAAAAATAAACAATTTAATTTTAATAAAATTGTATCAAATAATTATTATTTAATTATAGTATTATTAATTAATAATAATTATAGCTTGATGTTATTAATTATTTTTTTAAAAATAATTATTATGGCTTGATATTATTAATTATTTAAAAAAATATATATATTATTTAAATTCAGATATTTGCCACAAATATTATTGGTTCAAAATTATAAATTATTATTTGACGATAGACAACTAATCGGACATTTCAATCATATTCCTTTTTTCAGTTCAAATACATTTTCATACTTTATTTTTACACTTGATTAATATTTATATTTAATCCCAATAATATTATCCTAAAGGTAAATAAACTCTACATTCGAATCAATAATTTCTGCATTTGAAGAAAATATTTTACATATTTGTTTCGAAAATAAAAAATTGTTTGTGATAATAAATATTTATTTAATGATAAATGTAGTTTAAAATTTAAAAACAAATAAATGTAAAATTTACACTGGAAATAAAGATTTTTAATAACAAAGTTTACTATTTTCAGTGTTAATTTTTTGTTACATAATATTCAAATCTTCCTTGAATATCAAGCAAAAATATTGTTAAATTAATATTAACTTTATTATTATTATAAGTTCGAAAACTATCATCTAAAATTTACTCAAAAATAATTTCTAATAGTAATTTATTAGAAATTATTTTTGAGTAAATTTTAGATGATAGTTTCCGAAGTTCTATAAAAAAGCATTGTCTTTAGAAACAATAAAATTAATTTTGAAAGTAAGCATTTTTAATATTACATTTTAATATTTTTGAAGGAAATTTTTCCAAGACACAAGTTAATTTTACTAATTTTTTCTCAAATTTATTTCGTAGGATATATTAAAATTTATGCTACATAAAATTTTGCCTCAAGTTATTAAATTATGCCATATTATATGTGCTCAGGAATATAATACTGCTTTGAAAACAAAATTTATTTGTCATTGAAAATTTACTTTTGAATAATTTTTCTAATTCAATTTTTGTAATATACAATTAAAAGATTTTGAATAATTAAAATTGTTTGACATTTTAATTGAAAATAAATCATCTTTTTAATTACTTTATTACAATTTTTAATAATCCTAATAAATGTAGTAATTTCTATTAATTTACTGCAAACCTCGAATATTATGAATTTTTTGACTACTTTCAAATAATGCGATTTTTATCGACTTATATTAAAAAATTGCGAATATTTCGACTTTTTTCCAAATTTTGTGACACAATAACATATTTTTTAATATAAAAGGCAACTTATTTGGATTTTTAATTTTTTATAGTGTAAAAAGCATAACTATAGACAAATCTTTGAAAATTCATTTTTGAATAAATTTTCTAATTAAATTTCTGAAATAAAGAATTAAAAATATTTCGAATAATTGACATTTTTCGTAATTTAATTGAAAATAACTCATTTTTTTCAATTATTTTATTACAGTTTTTAAACAATTTTAATTGATATTTTTGGAAATAATTGAATCTCCAAAAATTTTTACAATATTACAATATTTATAAAAAACTAATTCTTAGAATTTTTGTTGTCATAATTTTTTAAGATTCAATTACATTACAACAAAGTAAACTAAGAATTTAAAAAATTTACTTTTTTTGAAATTTTCAAGAAATCATTTACAATAGAAATTCTTCGAAAAGTTTGATTATATATATTTTTTAATTTAATTGTGATTAAAATTTGTTATCAAGATTCAATTTTGTTTCAAAGATTTTACTATAAATTTAAATTAGTTTAAAAAGATTTTACTTTAAATTTAAATTAATTTTTAAAACATTTTACCAAATTTCCAATTTTTTGGGAAATTTTTAATTGTATGTAATTTTAAAAATATTGTCTTTCAAAAATTATTTACAAATATTTTTAAAAACTTAATTTTCCTATTTCGTTATTAAAATTTTTGAAAAATAATAATAAGATATTAATATTTAAAAAGAAAAATAGAATGTTGCAATTATAAAAGAAATTAAATTTTTTGTATTTAAATAATTGAATTTTCAAAGAGCTTTCGAAAAATCATTGAAAATTAATATAGATATTTGATTTAGAGATGAAGTTTAGTTAAAAATTGTAGAAAATAATAATTCAATTTTTGGAAAGGTTGTAATTTCAATTTTTAAAAATTACTAAATTTTAGAAGTTAGAATTTTTTAATTTTTATTTCCTGTGAGAAAACAAATAAGAAGTTTTCATATATTTATTTATCGAAATTATACAATTTTTGATTAATTGAATTTAAATTTTTCAACTTTTTATTTATTTTTAGTTGATCAAAGCGACTTTTTTTTATCCGAGGAGATACACTGTTAACTAAATAGTATCAAATTGCGACGAATTGACACCAAAAATATGAATCAAATAAAACATCAAAATTGCGAGCAATGAATTTTTATTTTTTATTTAAAATAAGTTATTTCTTTATTCATTAATTAAATAATATTAATTTCGACTCAAATTTATTCACTCTCTAAAATTTCTGATAATTAAAGTATGCACATTCTTTCGAAGAAATAAAAAAATTTTCCTCCAGTCTAAAAACAAAATTGCGAGCAATGAATTTTTATTTTTGATTTAAAAAATTATTTATTGTTTATTTAATAAAATTAATTTTGACTCAAATTTATCCACTCTCTGTATCTGATAATTAAAGTATGCTTATTCTTTCAAAAAAAATAAAGATTTTTTCTTCGAATCTAAATAAGTTTTTATTTCTTATTCAAAATATTATTTCTTTATAATAATTAAAAAATAATTTTAAATGAATTTAAAGAATTTTTTTTAAAGAATTTATTTCTTTATTTTTAATGAAATAAAATTAATTTCGACTCAAATTTATTCACTTTTTAAAAATTTCCGATAATTAAAATATGCACATTCTTTCGAAGAAATAAAAAATTTTTTGCTCCAGTCTAAAAACAAAATTGCGAGCAATGAATTTTCATTTTTTATTCTTGATCAAAAAGTACATCAAAATACAAGTGCATGAGGAAATAAGTTAGTGACTAGAGAGAGAGAAAGTCTAACACTGGTGTTGAAGAAACTTGTTAGTGTACAGTTTTATTAGTCCCTTAGGGCATATCCGAGGCATGAAAAATGATCGCATAATCCCAAGCGCGTTCCAGAGGTCGAAGAACGAGGCAGATCGATCTTATATGTGAACTCTTTTAATATACCTTACATTAATTAGATTAATCATTCCATTTTTTCTCTCTCTCCTTTTTCAAACTCTCATGCGAAATTTTTTTCAACTACCAACACCAAAAAAAAAAAAAAACCTTCAAATACTCCAGGAATTTTTCATATTTACCCATTCTTACCTTTATAGAAAGAAAAGTATTTGAAAAAGCGACTATTTAATATGTGATGAAAATAGGGGGAAAAAAATTGTCTCTAATATAGTTGGAAATTTTTTTTTTTTAAAGTGAGTCACATGACCATGATGTAAAAGGTATAAAGGATTCCTTTGTGGTAATTATTAATATAAAAGCGTTATTTATGCAGCAAACATAGCTTCATTCTTTTGTATCGAGAGAGGTATATAATCTTTTATAATATTTTTTATCATTAAAGCTTCACTGAAATCAGCTTCTGCTCAAACAATATATTTTCATTCATTCTCTATAAATAGCAAGTGAAAAATAAAGTTTGAACATTTAAAAAAATTTTTTTAAATCAAAACAAAAAATAGTTAATTTGTTTAAATATTTTTTTTTCTTCTTCAACCTATTTTCACGAATCAGTAGGTATTTTATTAAATTTAGAGGGGATATTTGAAATGAAAGGGAGTGAAAAAAAACTGTTATCTCTCGACAAAGCTTTTGTGGTAAAAATTTAAATACGGTTTGTATTTCAAATAATGGTGAAAAATTTTTGTCGTGAAAAAGGAGACAGCAATGAACATGAGAGTATTACTTTGAAAGTTATTTTGACGACGAGACTATTAAATCATCGCTACGAAAGTTTTGTCGATTCGAGAAAGCTGAATGCAAGGTAGTCCGCTCAAAATAAAAAAAAAAGAAAAAAAATATGCAATCAATAACCAGTGCTCCATTTTTATTTTTATTTTTTTTTTTATTGGAAATATATACGTGCGAAGAGAGACAGAAGGTGCTAGAATATGTATTAAATATTTGAAAATATGAATGATATTCAATTGAAAAAAAATGTATGGGGAAAAAAGTATCATGAATAAGAAAAATTAATTAACATATACGCATTATCAATTAAGTAAATAATATTTATTTCATTAGATAATTATTCATTTGTAAGATTAAATAATGTTTATCTTATACCATTCAAAATATGTTTCTAATTTACATTTCTTTTTAGTATTTTGTTCAATTCTGTACATTATAATGAACATAAAAAATATTTGTATTATATTTTTAATGTATTCTAATTTTTGTATATTATTTTTTACGTGTATTTTAAAAATATAAATTATAATTGCATTACGACACATTTTTAATAGCTAGTTTGTGTATAAATTTAAGATTTCGTCTCCAAGATTAAGAATGGGGGGAAAAATTGAATTGAATATTAAAATTGATTTTCTTTTTAGATGTGAAAAGTCGATTTGAGAAAAAGTTGCATCATTCGAGTCTGAGTTTGATAATCCCGTGGGATTTACATGTGAAAGGTTATTTTAAATTTATCAGATCGAATTCATAAAAGTCAAAGGTTTCATTTTTTTTTTTAATTTAGAGAAAAAAGATTTCCTTTAGAGTCATAAAAATACATAAAAATACATAAACAATTATTTTTGCCATTTGCTGAAATATATTGCATAACGATATAAATATTTCTTCTACCGTTTCAAATTTTATTTTGCACTTTTATATTTTTTTTGGATTTTATTTTTTTTATTTTAGTTTTTATTTTTATTTTAGTTTTTTATTTTTTTTAGTTACGAAATTTTATTGTATTTTCGTTATTGAAGCTTGTTATTTTCGGCATAATTGTTCATGGCCTATTTTCAAAAGTTGTTAAGGTAAAGTATTGAAAATATGCTACCGAAAATATTGTAAATAATTGATTTTTAACTCGCAGTAAATTTCGTAGAGAGAAAATAAATTTTGAATTTTGTAAAAGGTATTTGACGCACTTTGGGGAGAAAATGCGAAATTTTTATTTGAAAAAAGAATAATAAATTTCACGTAATTTATTCGATTGAAAATAGAAAAAAATGGAAAAACTCGTTTAATTAATTTAGTGTTGCCATAAAAATTATATTTTGTATTTCCCTGATTCTTCACTGATTTCTAAATATAATTAATCACAACTTGTATAATTTTGATAGATAAATATTTGAAAGCTTCTTATTTCTTTTCTCACAGGAAAAAAAAATTTCAACTTCTAAAATTTAATAATTTCTAAAAATTAAAACTACAACTTCGAAAAATCCAATTATTTTCTACAATTTAAAACTAAACTTCATCTCTAAATCAATTATCTATTTTAATTTTGAATCATTTTTCGAAAGTCCTTCGAGAATTCAATTATTAAAATACAAAAATTCAATTTTTTATAATGTCAATTTTTCTTTTTAAAGATATTAAAGTAGAATATATTTTTTTTTAATTTTTAATAAAGAAATTCGTAAAATTAAAATTTTTTAAATATTTGTAAATAATTTTTGAAAGACAAATAGTTTTAGAATGACATACAATTAAAAATTTCCCAAAAAATTGAAATTTAGTAAAATCTTTTAAAAAATAATTTAAATTTAAAGTAAAATTATTTTAAACTAATTTAAATTTATAGTAAAATCTTTAAAAATTAATTGAAATTGAGAAAAATCTCTTAATCATAATTAAGTTAAAAAAAATATAATAAATAATCAAATTTTTCGAAGAATTTCAATTAATAATGATTTTATCAAAAGTTCTGAAAAAGTAAATTTTAAAAAATTTTAGTTCACTTTGTTCGAAGGTAATTGAATTTTAAAAAATTGTGATAAAACAATTCTAAAAATTAGTTTTTTTATAAATATTCTATAATGTAATTTTTCGAAAATAATTAAGGAATTTCTGTACAATTTTAAAAAATATATTTTTTTAAAGAATTTTAATAAAAAATTTTGAATATGAGTATTTTTTTCAAAATGTTCGAAATAATTCTAAATAATTTTAATGTTATTATTTTTTGTATGTATTTGAATTTTCGGAAACATTGAAAATATTGAATATCGAAAATATGGAAAACAATTAAATTTTTGAAAAAAATTAAAACGAAATAATTCAAAGTATTACATTTTTCGAAAGTATATTTTAATATTAGTTTTAGAACCCCTTTCATTGATGTTTATTTTTATTAAATTTACACTTGAAGATTATTCATTAAAATTTTTGAGAATTTAATTATTTCCAAAAATTTCAGTTAAAATCCTTTAAAAGTTAATTATTCAAAAATTGTAGTAAAATAATTGAAAAAATGATTTATTTTCAATTAAATTGCTAGAGAATGTCAATTATTCGAAATCTTTTTAATTGTTTAGTTCAAAAATTTAATTGGAAAAATTATTTTCGAATAAATTTTCAAAGATTTGTCTATAGTTATGCTTTTTACACTATAAAAATTAAAAATTAAAATAAGTTGCCTTTTATACTAAGAAATATGTTATTGCGTCGTAAAATTTGCAAAAAAAGGCGAAATATTCGTAATTTTTTAATATAATTCGATAAAAATCGCATTATTTGAAAATAGTCGAAAAAAGTCGAAAAATTCATAATATCCAGCAATGAGAAAATAATATATTTGAATCAAGCATAATTATTTTTGTTATACAGTCAAACAAAAATTATCTTTGAACTAAACATAATAATTTTGATTCAATACATTATAAATTTGATTCAATAAAAATGAGATTTCATAAAAATTATGTTTAATTCAATTATAAAATATGATTACTACAAACATTTTTTTTTCATTGACTACTTATTTTTGAATTAAAAAAAAACTTTTTCACAATAGAGACCTGTTAAGAAATAAATAGAAATTACTATATGTTTATTAGGAAAATTCACTAATCCAAAAGCAAAAAGTCAGTTACTGATTTAGAATTCACAAAAAGTATTACTAATTCAAATTTAGAGAGAAGAACATTTTCAAAATGCTTCGCTTTTGATATTTTTCTGCCATAAAAAATTAATCGAAAAATGCATTATTTCAAATCTTTACCACTGCGTAAATTTAAGCTTCAAAATGCTTTTTAATCCTCCATAGTTTACCGTGACAAATAATTCTTTTACACCTTAGTAAAAAATTGTGTAAATTCATAATTTACAACTATGTAAATATTTGATAAAATACAAAATACAAAATACATAAAATTTCGAACGAAATTTTGCTTTTCGTTTATATACTTTTTACTTCCTCTATACAAATCGAATTTAAATGAAATTAAATTTACAATTATTTGACATGGCAGATGGCGAACAAAACTTGTTTTCCCCAAAATGCGACACAAAAATGTTTATATGAACTTGAATTATCGAAAATTGAATGTGAAAGAAAGAATACACATATATATATACTTTCTCGTGTTCTGAAAAACACGTAAAATATCATAGGACTAAAGTAGGTCATCTTATACGTTTTCTGCAAGAACAAACAGCTTCAATCCAAGTGTGAGAGGCAAATAGACATGAGGTGCAATGAAGCGAAAATTTTCAGTTATGAGATTTATATTGCCCGCTCGTCTTCGCGAGGCCAGGACATTTTAAATTAAACGACAAAAATATATATAATGTATTATAAAAAAAAACAGTTCGCACGTTTTTTTGAAAACATTTTTTATAGACCTTATTATTTATATACATAAAAAATGTTTACGAAAATGTGAAACATAATTAATCAAAATTGTATTCATTAATAATAGGCGAAATCAATTGCTAAAAGGGGACATTTCAATTAATTCTGTGAGCAGAGAGGGGACGAATGAAGAAAATTAGGGGAATCATTAGGAAAAAGGGAAAAAGTAAATATCAAATCAGTAAGTTCCTTTATATATTTGCCATGTGGAAAGAAGGAAGGGAAAAAAGAAAAAAAGAAAAAAAGAAAAAAAAAGAAAAAACGAAAAACCATAAGGGAAAATTCTCGTAAAGAATAAACTCGGGTAAGCAGCTCGAGACGCTTAATTCGTTTTCCCGGCAACACAATGGATAAGGTGTGGCAAAGTATAGCAGCAGCAGGTTCATTTCTACTTTCCTGGCAATGGAAACACGTGGACTTTGGTAAATACACGTGTGTGTGTTTTTAAATATATAAACATTTGTATATATGAATATAGAGAGATGCTAAAAAGAAGAAAAAACGTTACATAAATTAGTTAAATACTATTACGTTATGTAAACGGTACTATTACTGCGCGAGCATTTCACCTATCCTTGATTCAGAAGAATTTCCTCTCATTTACAGTTACGCACTTGCATTTTTCATCAACTCAAATGCAATCATGTGCGGCTAAATTTTTCATTTTTAAATGAAGAAAACTAGGAGTAGATAATAAATAAATAAACTGACAAATTCAGTCTAAAGTTTCTTTCTCTTTGAAAAATGGAAATTAAGGGAAAAGTTATTTCTACTCTCGAAATTTGAATTAGTAAAAATGTTTACTAATTTGAATTAGTGACTGACTTTTTGCTTTCGAATTAGTAAATTTTACTATTTATTACTAGAAATTACTATTTATTACTAGAAATTACTACTTATTAGTAGAAATTACTATTCATCAGTAAAATTACTATTTATTAGTAGAAATTATATATTATTGGTAGAAATTACTAATTCAAAAGCAAAAAGTCAGTCCCTAATTCCAATTAGGAAACATTTTAACCAATTCAAATTTAGAGAGTAATTTCCAGAGTTGCCACGCAAACTCGAATTCTGGAAAATTTGAAAATAGCAAGAAATTTTATAAACCTTAGACAAAAAAAAATCGAAGAAAACTCAAGGAAGTTTCATTGGAATTCCGGAAAAATTGTTATTTTCTAAATTTAATGTGTTTATTCTTGAAATCTATTTATCGAAAGCGAAAAGCTCGAAAAATGAAAACTATTAAATTATCACGAGTTCTAATACAAAAACACTCAATTTTTATGTATCTAAAGTTTAGAAAAAAAACTTATTACTTATTACTTATTTTGTTCAAATAAACAAAATTTATGCGCATTTCTAATTCAAATTAAATTCTTATTACAATAATTTTGCGTCAATATAATCAGTAATTTTTGAAAATATTATTAAGTATAAATATTTCGTTCATTTGAACGTTCAAAATTTTTTGATCATCAATTTTTTCTATTTCTGAGAATAATTTCTTTTTCAATGACTTAATTATTAAAGAACTATATCGTAAAATTATTTCTTAGAAATTATTTAATGAATAATTTTATCTAATAGTTTCAAAATTAATTCAATTTTTAAAAGAGTCGAGTTTGCAACATTCATAAATAGATCAACATCAAAATTAATTAACTGCGATTAATTTCGAACCTGTTGGAAAATGTCTGGGAAATTTCGATTTTTAATACATTTAATTAGAAATTTTTCAGAACATAGATTTTTGAAAATAAGTTTTAATAATTCCAATTCCTCTAAAATTAGTTTAATTTTTCAATACGCATAGATTAATTAATTATATAATTATTAAAAATAATGAATTTATAGAAGAATTTTAGTTAAAAACAGTTAAAAAAATTGAATTTTGGAAAAGTTATATATACTTGAAGTAATTCAATTATTTTTAATGTGTTAATAAAGTTCTTCGCAAAAATTCAATTATTTAAACAAAATTTTCTGAATTCAATGATTTTCAATATCAACTATTTTTTTTTAAATTTCCAAAAAATTCAATTACTTAGAAAAATTCTTCACAAAAAAATTATTTTTATAAATAAAATCCTTCACAACAATTCAGATATTTTTAAAACTTTTGATAAAATTGTATGCTAATATTCAATAGTAATTCAATTATTTTCAAAATTAATAAAACATCTACTAAATAAAATTTCACTATTAAAATTAATTATTACAATTATTAACAAAAATTGATTATATCCAACAAGAAGATAAATTTTTTAAGTGATCTATAGTTAAATAAAATTCCTTGTATGTGAATTAAATTAATTAAAAAAATTATTATAAAATTTTGAGAGAAATTTAATTATATTTTCAGAAAATTTTAATAAAATTCAATAATTAAATCTTTTTAATAATTCAATTATTTTTTTAACTAATTTTAATAATGTTTCTTAATAATTGGAATTAATTACAATTTTTTAAAATTGATAAAAATTTAATTAAAATTGATTATAATTTAAAAACGTGAAAGAAATTTTTCACAAAATTTAATTTCACTGAAATTTTTTAATTAAAAAAAAAATTGAAAGAAATTATTTCAAGGAAGTCAGTTGTTGTCAAATTTTTTGATAAATAATCCTTTGCGAGAATTCTATGACTTTCATAATCGGGAAAAACAAAAAAACATAAAAATTTAACCTTTTTTTATTAAATTTCATCGACGTAAATACACGTTGGTGATTTTTGTTTCATTTTTGGTTCCAATTCTTTCAGAATCTTTGTTGGATTCTTCCTTAAGTCAAATTTGATTTAAAAAAATTTATTTTTAAGTAAAAATTTGTTTTAAATCATAATTAAAATCTTTTAATTAAATTCGGATTAAATTCTGAGTCAATTTTCAATTAGGTGATTAAAAGTAATTCACACTGTTATAAAAAAAATTGTTTCACGAATATTTAAATCAAAATGCAAAATAAAATACTGGAAAAAAGTTTCTTCATAAAGAAAAGTTCCAACTTTTCCTGAATAATTTATTTGCATTTTTGATTCAAATAAGAAAAAACAAAAAATCACTAACTTGATGACAAACGAAGAAGCACATAGTAGAAAAAAAGTGTGCAAATACATTGCTCGAAGTTTCATTAAATTTCTTCTTTCAATCGAATACGTAAAATTACGGAATTTGCGAGAATTGATATTTCATATATAGACAAGAATATTTTTTTTTATTTATTTATAGATGGGAAAAGAAACGGAATGAAAACTGACAACACCATACGTCCAACATTTGCTGGACCCGGTGATTAAAGAGAAAACAGAAAGTTTCACCTATCAATGCAGTCGCATTGCTTACTCTCGAAAATGAAACTTTTAAAATAAATGCTTCCAACTAAATAGAACAAGAATAGAAATCTAAAAAATATCAAGATATAATATTGAACTAGAAACACACATATAAAAACATGCACTGCAAATCAGCAACACATGTTTCAAGCAATTTGTAAATTGGAAACAACGTTTTCGTTTATATATATTTCAAAGAAAAAAAAAAAGTTGTTTTACCAAATTACTTTTTTCTTCACGCAAGAAAAGAGAATATAAACGGCGCTATTCTTAAGAATATAAATAACAATAAGTTACCTTTTATTCCAGAAGGAAAAAATGGATTTTTCATTATATATAGCAATGGCATTTACACAAAAAACTGTGGGAAAAAAATTCTTTTTCAGAATTTTTTTTTCTCTTATATTCGAGCACTAAACTCTCCATATATCTAATTGAGGGGATTTTTCTCTTTTATATTTTAAGAGGAATTATTTCGAATAAAGAGATATTCGCATTGTTTCAATATTTCCTCAAAAGTCAGATAGGTCAAGTATTTTTAACTGAACTTGCTCTCTGAACCAATTATTATTTTGAATAATTTTTAAAAAGTTTTTCGAAAAAACAATTTAAAAAAACTTCGATTACTTATTTTTAACGAAGAATCCGACAAACAATACTAGAAAAAGTTAGTCCAATGTCATAATTTCGTTTTGTTTTTCTAAAAAGTAAAATTAAATTTTAAATTTCCTTTCTAAGAAGCCTAATTTTTTTTAAAAGAAATTTCACTATATATATGAAAATAATTGAATTATTGCGAAAAAATTTATTTAAAAAATTTGTAAAATAATGAATTCCTCTAAAATTGAAATTTCCTTTTACAATTTTTGAAAATGCAAAAATTCAAAGTAAAGAAAAAAATTTTTTTTAATTAAATAATTTGCATCATTTTGATTTAGATTGCATTTTTAATTTCAACTCCGATTCAAACAAATGATTACTTTTGTCTGTTATCATAAAAATATTTTTCAAAAAATCAATTCTGCAGAATCGTTAGTTAAAATTAAAAGTATAAAAAATTCAGATTTTCAAAGGATTTTAAATTGTAACCTTTTTAAAATTCGATTATTTCTAACAAATCACACTATAATGGTTTTAAATTTTAATATTCAATTATTTTCTCAAACTTTAACTGAAATTTATTTTTAAACAAATTTTTATTTGAAAATTATATTTAAATTCGTTATAAATAATAATTTATTTATTGCTTGAATATTTCTTCTTCTTAACTTTCAATTCTCATAAAGATAATATATTAATATAATTAAATTCGATTAAAATTTTTATTATTTATGAGAATAATTGAATTAAATAATAATTAATATATAAATTTATAAAAAATTGAATTCATGTGAAATTTTTTTATATATGAAAATAATTTTATGTTAGTGTAGAATTTTACTAACATTTTTTTTTAAATAATTGAATCTCCTGCAAGGAATTTTATTTTTTATATAAAAATAATTGATTTACATAAAAGAATTTAATTATTCATGAAAAAATTCAATTCTTATAATGAATTTTATCACAATTTTTGCAAATAACTGAATTCCTGTAAAGGATTTTGTTATTTTTGAAAATAATTGTTTTTTGCAAAGAATTCTATTAGAATTTTTTTAGTAAATTGAATTCTTTTAATGAATTTTAATAAAGGTTTTAAGAATCATTACATTTTTCGAGAAATTTGCATTAAAATTGTATTACAAGAAAATTAAATCATGCAATAAGTTTCTTTATTTACGAAAATAATTAAACCCATAAAAAAATTTTTGTAACATCTTCAAAATTAACTTTTCTTTCATGTTTTAAAATAAAATTCTTCTGTTGCTATATTTTTATAACAATTTTTAAAATAGTTCTTTAAAAATTGAATTGTCACAGAATTGTCAGTTATATCTTAAAATTGAATTCTCGTAAAGAATTTTATCAATAAATATTTAAATAGTTGAATTCTTTTAACGAATGTTAATAAAGTTTTTTTAAATAATTACATTTTTCAGGGAATTCGATTAAAATTGTGTAAAATTGTATTAAAATATATATATTTAATTAATAAAATAATTCTTTTAGAAAATTTTTATTAAAATAGTAGATATTAAAAATTATTGAATTGAGGGGAATTTTTGAAAAATACTTCAAATTTTGCATAGAGTTTTATTTAGAATTTTTGAAAATCATTGAAATTTTGACAAGAATTTTATTAAAACTATTTAAAAGAATAATTGATTTACACAAAAGAATTTAATTATTCATGCAAAAATACAATTCTTATAATGAATTTTATGAAAATTTTTGCAAATAACTGAATTCCTGTGGAGGATTTTATTATTTTTGAAAAGAATTGTTTTTTGCGAAGAATTTTATTAAAATTTTTTTGAGTAATTGAATTTTTTTGACAAATTATAATAAAATTTTTAAAAATAATTAGTTTCTTAAAAAATGAGTTATTAAAATTGTATTAAAAATAATTGAATTCCTGTAAAAAATCTTATTTATGAGAATAATTATGAAAATAATTGAATCCCTGAGAAATTAGTCAAATGTCAAAATTTCGTTTTGTTTTTTTAAAAAGTAAAATTAAATGTTAAATTTCCTTTGGAAGAAGCGCAAGGAATTTAATTTTCCGCATTTTTAACATTATAAATTTATATTTGAATGCAAATTATTATTTGTTGTCAGTAGTAAACAATTTAAGTAACATAAACGAAAATTAAACAAACGTTTCGTATTTGACAGAAAATTGTATCTTTTATTGAAATGCAACTTTTAATCCTTTTAAACATTCAAACTGAGATTTTTCACTTTTCGACCAAGACGAATTTAAAATTCAATTCGTATTTTTCTGTTAAATTATAAACATTGGACTAACTTTTGATTTGACTGTACGTCAGATTCCTCCTCAAAAATAAAAAAAAGAATTATTTTTATCACAAATAATTTTCGATATAAAAATATTTCCTTCATTTTGAACGTTCGAAACGTTTGGATCAATATTGTATTGAAAAAGAAATGTAAAAAGTAATTGTTGAGAGAAATATTTTCTTCTCCTCACTCTGAGATTTTATTTTTTTTCGGGGAATATATGTATAGTCATATAAACAAGGCGGCACTCTCACTGCGCTGCGAATAAGGAATGGATTACTGTGTAATTAATTTCAAGCTCAAAGTAAGTCCCTGTATCAGAGCGAGGGTGAAAAATTAATTTTTCTCTTGACGCTTTACTGCTTCGAAAAATGAACAAACCTATATATACACACACACATAAGGGATTCTTTCAACATTTAATCTCGACGATGAAAAATTTTCAAGGATCATGTATACTTAGATAAATTACTTTTCTCAACAAATACGACATTTAAAAAAATTAAAATTATATATACGTATAGGAGTTTCCTATATTGTCAAGAGTTTACAATTTTTAAAAATGAAAATTTTCAAACTAGAGAAAATTTTTTTTGATTGAAATAAATTTAATATTGATTGCATTTTTAATTTCAATTTCGATTACTTTCGTTTGTTATCATATAAATATTTGTCAAAAAATAAATTTTGTTAGAATCGTTAGTCAAACTGAAAGGAAGGTATGGAAAATTCAGATTTTCAAAGGATTTTAATTTGTAATCATTTCAAAATTTTATTATTTATAACAATTCACTCGATGATGCTTTTAATATTCAATTATTATGTAAAATTTTGACTGAAAATCAATTTTTAAATAAATTTTTGTTAGAAAATTGTACTTCAAATATTTAAGTACAAAAATAAATAGTTAATTGAAAACTTGAATGTTTCTCAAAATTCAATTCTACTAAAGAATATATTAATGTAATTGAATTCGTTTCAAATTTTTATTATTTGTGAGAATAATTGAATTATTGCGAAGAAATTGTTATTCTTTATGAAAATAATTAAATTTACTATACGAAAAACTTTATAAATAATTTGTAAATGATCAAATTCCTGGAAACATTTTTATTCTGTATGAAAATAGTTTAATGCTGACTCAGAATTTTATCAAAATTTTTGGAAATAACTGAATTTCTGAATTTACAAAACTAAATGTTTTTTGAGAAGAATGTAATTAGAATTTTTTTAAGCAATTTGATTTTTTTGACGCATTATAATTAAATTTAAAAAAAAAAATTAGTAAATAATTAAATTCATGTGAAATTTTGGTTATATATGAAAATAATTGAATGTTGGCGTAGAATTTTATCAACATTTTTTTTAAATAATTGAATCTTCTGCAAGAAATTTTATTTTTTATAAAAATAATTGATTTATACAAAAACATTTAATTATTCATAAAAAAATTCAATTTTTATAATGAATTTTATGAAAATTTTTGCAAATAACTGAATTTCTGTGAAGGATTTTGTTATTTTTAAAAATAATAATTTTTTGCGAAGAATTTTATTTGGTTTTTTTTAGTAATTGAATAATTTCGATGGATTTTAATAAAAATTTTAAGAATTCTTATATTTTTCAAGAAATTTGTATTAATATTGTATTAAAAACAATTAAAATCATGTAATAAGTTTTATTATTTACGACAATAATTAAAGCAATAAGAAAAATTTTTCTACGTTCGAATAATATTTAATTTTTGCAAAGAATACTATTACTTTTGAAAATAATTAAATTTCTGCAATAATTTGTAACTTCTTCAAAATTAACTTTTCTTTCATGTTATTAAATAAAATTTTTCTGTATATGCTTTATTATCATAAACATTTTTGAAAAACTTCTTTAGCAATTTTTAAATTTATTTGTTTACAATTTAATTCTCAAAAAAATTAATTCCACAGAATTTTTAGTTATATCTAAAAAATTAAATTCTCGTAAAGAATTTTATGAATAAATATTTAAATAGTTGAATTCCTTTGACGAATATTAATAAAGTTTTTTTAAAAATAATTACATTTTTCTAGAAATTCGATTAAAATTGTGTAAAATTGAATTAAAATTTTCTTTTTAGATAATAATTTAATTCTTTTGGAAAATTTCATTAAAATAGTTGGTATTAAAAATTATTCAATTGATAAAAATTTTTGAAAAGTAGTTCAAATTTTGCCAAGAGTTTTATTTAAATTTTTTGAAAATATTTGAAATTTTGTCAAGAATTTTATTAAAACTATATTGAAAATAATTGATTTTCAGAGAAGAATTTTTAATTCTTTTTATAGATAATTAAAATTTTTACCTTAATTAAAAATTTTTTTTGAACATCATTGAATTTCTGCGAAGAATTTTATTACTTTTGAAAAGAAATAATGGCAAGAAATAAAAAACTTTAAGGCCTTGTATTAGAATTCGTGGTAATTTTTATAGTTTATGAGGCGAACAGATAAAAGGCGCCAAAGTTCAAAATTTTCCTACGAATTCTAAAAAAAAATCGGTTATATGAATCAATAAAATTATTTTTCCAGTGTATATAAAGTTTCTTAAATATTGCCTGACCTAACCCTGTAAAATATCGATCTGTTTGCAAAAAATAAATAACTCGACATAAATCAAAGAAATTTTTCCGATAAAAATAAATAAAAATTAATCATAATTTGTTAAATTATTTTTTCACGGCACTGAATGTGTATATATTAAAAGTATGTAAACAAATTTTCCGAATTTTATCTTTCCATTCTAGGAGGGGATGGTAATTTTTTTTAAATAGATTTCTCTTATAATTTCTTCTAGCAAAAGAAAGAAAAAAAATGATAAGTTTCCGGAATATAATAAAAGAGCGCAAGAAGACGAAACGAGGAAGTTGAAAATTCGATCTCTTTTCCTTCCTCGGTTTTCTCATTCCAATTTCATCCGGTGTGATTTTTACCATGTGGTTTAACTCAGAGAGCGCGCGAATATGAGAGATATACTCACGCGACAAAGAGAAAGTTTCAAGAAGGATGAGGATTTACATCAATTTCAACGCAACGATTATGCACAAGGTTACTCTCATATACGATAAAAGCAGGTTATTGATGCTATTTTCAAAAGGAATCTATATATATATAACAAAAAGTTGGAAACTTTTTTCTAAAATGACTTTAAGTTTTCCATTCATCATCAAAAAAAAGGAAAAATTCATTAGTAAATTAAATTAAATTAAATTCATTATTAAAACAAAATTTTACCAATTTTTTTCCATTCATCAGCAAAAAAACAAAAAACAAAAAAATTCATTGACGAAAAACAAAGAATTAAAAAAACGAAAGGCGGTAAAAAAATAACTACTGTCCGTAGGAAAAAACTCCCAATTAATTTCGAAACAAACCAAATTTTACCATTTTTGTCATTTATAAAAAAAAACAAAAAAAATTCATTGACGAAAAACAAAAGAATTAAAAAAACAGAAAATAAAACGAAAGACGATAAAAAAATATCCACGCAGAAAGAAACAAACAATACCCAAATAATTTTCGAAACAAACCAAATTTGACAAATTCGATTGTCCCAAATTGAATTTTGACAAAAAGGAAACTTTCGACAAAAGCCCCCTGCGAAAATAGATTATTAAATATTCTTCTCGATCCTTTGATATGGAAAATAAACTAAACTTGTTATCAAGATATTTTGAAATCCCGTTACGTGTACATAAAACCAGAAGATATCTTTAAACTCACCCTGTTTTTCCTATAAGACAACAGAACCAGATCAATGACACAAATCAAGTTTTCCATAAAAGGATCCCACTCTTTCATCATTTATGTTTTCTTCTCCCAATACGTATACACGTCTAATGCAATAACAAATAGTCCACAAACCCACGCCATGCAAAAAAAAAAAAAAAAGTTTTCAGTATTTTTTTGTAAGCGACTTTTATTTTTCCCTCGGTTTGTATTTTCAAAAAATTTCTACTTTTACACACATATAGAGAATGGAAAAAAAATGGATCACATATAAACGTTAAATGGGATTTTCTTTTATCTGCCCACTAAAACTTTTCGTGTCTTTTTTTTCCCTCTCGTCATAAATATTAAAATAATCTCTCGTATTCTAAAGAAGCTCCAAACAAAAAAAAAAAAAAAAAGAAAGAAAGAATAAAAGAAAGCAAACACGGATCGTTACATTGTATGCAAATTGCTCTGTCACAATAAATAAAGTACAATCATTGAAAACAATGTTATACACTTTAATCTGTATCAAATTCAGATTCTAATAATTGAGAATGAGATTATGAATCCAAAAAAGGAACGGCTTTATCATCCTTCATGTTTATGTTAACTTTCCCTTACTAATATTGTTAATAAAGAAAAAGTTAATGCAGTTTATTATTATTTCCGGGATAAATATGAGTCTAAAGTTCGTGAAGGTTTAAATTAACAAAATTTATTATTAGTTGTTCTTTTCAATCAGAATAATTTTGACCAAGTAGTCTCTAAATTTAAATTAGTAACAATTTTTTACTTATTCAAATTAGTGATTGAGTTTTTACTTTTCAATTAGTAAATTTTACTAATAAACAGTAATTTTTTCGGTTTGTTGCACTTTTTCACTAAATTACAAAATACCTTTACAAAATTTAATATACATTTTTTTCAGTGTATAATTATTTATAAAATTATAGTAATTTTAAAACAAAATGTCAGTCACTAAAATATTAGTCTAAATATTGTTTTAATAATTCAAACTTAGAGAGTAGGAATTGATTAAAAAAAAAAAAAAAATTCTAAAATATCAAATTTTTTAACAACTAATTCTTTATTAATATACAATTAATTGTTATAAAATGGAACAATGACGTTTTAAGCGAACTTGGAACACTGAAAAAAGTTAATTTGATTTAAATAATTAACTATACTTAAATCTATTATCGAATCAATATTTATTTGAGACAAATACCATTTAATTAACTTAGATAAAAATTATTTGCTTCCAAAAATATTTCATTAACAATAATAATAGAATAATAATAAAAAAAAATAATAATAATATTGTTAATAATAACAATAGTAGAATAATAATAATAATAATAATAATAATAAAATATTTTTTCAAACAACTTTTTTTAACTCCTTTTTCAAAACTAAACCTTATTTTTCAATATTTTTTTTAAACTAAATTTATCTCTTTGTTAATTAATTTATGATCATTTTTACTGGATAGTTGAAATTTTTTCCCAATAAAATATTTGTAGAAAAAAATAAATTGGAACAACAATGAAATTACGAAAAAAAAAAATTTTAACTGTCTAAAAAGTTGATTTTTTTTATTTTCTCAAAAACATTTTTTTTACACTTTAATTTAACAATATTGTATGGAAAAAAATATCAGCTTTCCAATAGTTTAGAATAAAGTTCCGTGATTTTTTCATTTTTTTAAAATTTTTACTGGATAATTGAGATTTTTTTCCAATAAAATATTTATAGAAAAAATGAAGTCAAACAATAATGAATTTTGAATAAAAATTCAAAAATTTTTTTTAAATGAATTCCAAAAAGTGCGTCTAAAATGTAGATTTTCTATTTTCTCAAAAACATTTTTTTCCCTCTTTAATTTAACAACATTCTATAGAAAACATTGTAAACTATTTGTTAATAAAAATAATTATTTTCATATATAGCATAAATTTTTACATAATTCGTCGTTTTGATTAAAAATTAGTAAAAATATGCTTCGTATTTAGTAAAATTTATTCTATTCAAACAGAATTCTGATTCAAAATTTAAATAAGTTACTATGATAAAAAAATACGCAATTTCTGTAAAAATTGAAATGATTCATTTTTGAAAAAAAGTAGTTAAAATTTTTTCCGTTCAAAAACATTTTACTCTATTTTTAGGTTGAAAACGAGGATTAAATCCATTTTTCGAAAATTAATGTCAATTTCTTCAGAACATGTAGAAAAAGAATTTCTTTTCAAACTCATTCCATGAATTAAAGATAAAATTTGTTTGAGCTAAAAAAAATTTTCTTTACGTTTAAGAAAAACAATTTTCAAGGTTTTTTGAATCAAAGAAATTATTTCTTTGAATGATATTTTTGATCCAAAGAAAAATTTCTTTAAGACAAATAAAAAGCTGAGAACATTCAAAAAAAATTATTTCTCTGAATCATTTATTTCTTTGCCTTAAAAATAGATTTATCAAATCCAAAGAAATATATTTCTTTGAGCCAACAAAAAACAGTTAAAGAAATATTTTCTTTTGCTTAAAAAAAGATTTATTAAATCCAAAGAAACATTTCTTTGAGCCAACAAAAGACAGTTAAAGAAATATTTTCTTTAAATCAAAGAAACTTTTTTTTTACTCTATAACAATGCACAAATTTCTTTGATTTGAAAAAACATTCGGTAAAATAAAGAAGAATTTTTCTGCGGGTGTAGATTAAAATTCAGTCAGAAATTCAAAATACTTGGAAATATTCTCAATAGGAAAAATATTTCCAACTTTCAAATAGTTTCATATACAATGTGAACTATCGAAAAATTCCAATTTGCAATAATAAAAAAAAAGGAACAACATTTTAAAACCTTCCCAAAAAAAAGGCAAATCCATCTGGCCTTTGAGAATTTGAGCTTTTTTAAAAGCTCACGATATCAATTTGTTGGAGGTAGTAAAACGCAATCAGCTGGAATGTCATCGTTCACTGCTTGATTCGTTAAAAGGTAAACAATTTCTGCATAAAGCATTGGGACAGTTTCCGTAAACTGGTGTAAATGGATTCGAATTCAATATACGGTTGCGCAAGCGCGAGTCTCATTCTAAAGGGGAAAATAATGTGTGTGAGGAATGCAAAAGTAGTTTATACATTTTGTGTTGAGCTATTCCCAACGTGTGTTTTTTTTATTCTTTCTTCCCTATTTTTTTTTTTTTTTAAATACAATACTGTCAACGTGTGAACACAAATACTTATATATACATATGCATTGTATTGACTCATTTGCGATCGAAAAAGCGAGCAGCATATAAAAACTAATAAAAGCTCTCCTATCTACCATTGAAAAATTCTCTATAAAATTCGAATGAAGAGTTATAATAACAAAAAAAATAACTTTTACCTTAAAAATGTTTTTTTTAAACACTGCACGTGTGTGGCACGTTCTGTATAGAAACAGTTGTTCAGAAACATAAATCTAATTTTGTATAAACCATTTCAAAAAATTATTTTCTAAGATATTTATTTATTACCGCACCAGATAATTTTAGTTTACGAAACAAAAAAATTTGAAACGGAGAAATTCAATGACTTTTTCAAGATATTTATTTATTTCCAATATAATTTCAATTTACGACAAAAAAAATCGAAATGAAGTGCAATGACTTTTCCGAGATATTTATTTATTCCAAATATAATTTCAATTTCAGGGTTGCCACAAGTCAGGGAAAGTAAAATTAGTCGAGGAAAAGTCAGGGATTTTTAGTAAAAGTACTGAAAAAAATCAAATTGCAAAAATTCATGAAAAAACTCTAAATTTTGATGTTTTTTTGTTTGCCTTGTAAACTATAAAAATAACCACGAATTTTAAAACAAAACCTTGAATTTTTTTCTATTTCAGACACTAATTTCTTTTTAAATAACCTTATTTTCAAAGAACTATATCATAAAATTATGACGTTATAAATTATGTAATAAATAATTTTTACAATTTTCATTAATACTAGATTGATGTAAAAATTTTAATCAAAAATACTAAAAAAAATTTAATTTTGGAAAAGTTACAAATAATTACAGAAATTCAATTATTTTCAAAAGTATAATAACATTTTTCGCAGAAATTCAATTATATTCAAAAATTTAAAAAAATTCTGGTCATTTCAATTATATCTTTAAAAATAAAAAAATTCTTCTCCAAAATACAATTATGTTCAAAATGTTGTTTAAAAATTCTCGTCAAAATTTCAATTATCTTTATAAATAATAAAATTCATCAATATTCAATTATTTAAAAAAAATCTTTAAATTCTCGTCAAAATGTCAATTATTGTTATAAATAATACAATTCTTCTACAAAATAAAAATATATTTAAAAACATGAGTAAAATTCTTTTTAAAATTTCACAAAAATTCAATAATTTATGAAATTTTAAATAAATTTCTCTGAAATAATTCAATTATTTTCATAAATAATAGAATTTTCACGTGAGTTCAACTATTTAATAAAGGTAAAAAATTTTATAAATTTTTTTAAAAAATATCAATTATTTAAAAAGATTTTTATAAAATTCGTCGCATAAAAATCAATTATTTTAAAAAATTTTAACAAAGTTCTTTACACGAATTGAATTATTTTTATAAATAATAAAATTCTTCACCGAAATTCAATTATTTTAGAAACATTTTAATAATATTTTTGGAAATTTTTAAAAATTATTTTCATGAATAATAAAACTCATCGTAGGATTTTAATTAATTTTGGATACAATATTTTATTAAATTCCTCGAAAAATGTAATTATTCTTACAAATTTTATTAAAATTTGTCAAAATAATTCAATTATTTGGAAATTTGTTGCGAGAAAATTCTTTATGCGAATTCCATTTTTAACAAACATTGAATTATTCAATAAATTATTTATTTTTCAATTTAAATAATTGAATTTTTCTAGAATTTTCTAAAAAAAATTGATTAAAAAATGAAATTACCGAATAATTGATTTATTGTTTATGAAAATAATTAATTTTTTCTTGATAAATTTCATGGTTATTTAAATTATAACAAACCATGAAGAAGGTGAATTATGTTTTGTAATAATATTCTTACAAATTGTTGAGTTTCAAAAAGGTTTGAATTTGAATGTTCTGAAGAATTTTAATTCCCGTAGAAAGGTAATAATTAAATACTTATTTAAAAAATTAGTTATTGATGTTTTTGAATAATTTCAAATTTAATGAATATTGTGAATAAATTTAATAGAACCTTTTTTTTAGTATCTAATAATTTTTAGAGTGAATCAGAATATTTTTTATGGTCAGGGAAAAAGTGAGAATTTTGTCTGGAAATCAGGGAAAAATAAAAATAAAATATTTCTGACAACCCTGAATTTACAAAAAAGTAGAAATTAAGTTCAATGACTTTTTCAAGAAATTTATTTATTCCCAATAAAATTTCAATTTACAAAAAAAATTGAAATAAAGTACCATGATTTTTCTAAGATATTTATTTATTCTGAATATAATTTTAGTTTTACAGAAAAAAAAATCGAAATAAAGTTCAATGACTTTTTGAAAACAGTATTTTTGCAGGAAAAAAAGAAAATTAAACAAGAACTATAATTATAACTAAAAGAGTATACATACCAGCAATTTTTTTTTGTCTAACTACATTAAAAAAAATTAAATTCGAAAAGTAAAGTAACAAGTGCACATTAAGAAATTATTCTAATGGATCATTTCCGATAAATATGAAAACTGAATACAAATAGATAGAGATAATTCAAAATGAAAAGAGAAAGAGAAAGAGAGAGAAAAAAGGACTTCTTTCAAAGAAATGCAAACTGTGTGAGAAAATTGAAAATAACTGATCGCAAAATTCAATACGACAGCAGCATGTGAAAGTCACATAATCCTGGAAGTTCCCACATAAAAAAAATTCTAAACTCGAAAGGCATGTCGAGGTAAATGCATGTGTCTTTGTTCTCGTATTATTTTCCTTCCGTTTCAAGAGCTACTATTTTCTATTTCATAGAAACAAGGAAGACAAAACTCAAAACTATAATAATAAAGCAAAAAAAAAAAAATTAATAATAAACAATTAGACATTGTAACCATTCATTTTAAAAGAATTTTTATACTGTACGCGTATTTATGCATATGAATAAAATGTAGTCTATTAAGAAAAAAAACTTCATTAGTACGCAAGAAAAGCAGTATTATAGTAGTCGAAAATTAAAAAAAAAATTATTTAAAATTTTAGAATTTGTACGAAAATTCTGAATTTGTTTTTTTTTCCTGTTTGAATTATAAATTATTCCGCTTCATCTTCTAAAATTAGGTAAATTTTTTTAATATATTTAACTAAGTGTTAAAAATAATGGATTTACAAAATAATTCTAGTTAAGAGATTAAAAAGAAATTGAATTTTTAAAAAGGTACAAAAATTGCAGAAATTCAACTATTATTTTCAAAAGTAATAAAATTCTTTGCAAAATCTCAATTATTTTCAAAAAGTTTTCAAAAAAAACCTCAAAAAATTGGCAAATTTTCTTTAAAAACAATAAAAATTCTTCTCCGAAATTGAATTATTTAAAAAAAAGATTTAATAAAATTTTAGGCAAAAATTAAGTTTTTAAAAAATCTTGATATATTGTCAATTTTCATTAAAAATAATAAAAATTCTTCTGCAAAATTGAATTATATTTTTTTGAATTTTAATAAAATTCTAGGAAAAATTTCAATTATTTTAATAAAGAATTTTCCTTTATTTAAAAATTTTCGACATCTATTCGATTTGCAAAATTTTTTGTAAATTTTTTCGCAATAATTCAATTATTGGCAAAATAATAACATTCTTTATAAAAATTCAATTATTTCCATAAATAATAAAATTCCTCTTAGAAATTTAATATTTTTCCAAAATTTTAATAAAATTCTTCCCTGAAATAAAAATTATTTCCAAGAACTGCAATTCAAATTGTTGTCAAGAATTCAATTATTTTCAAAAATTTCCAAACAATTTCTGGTCGAAAATTCAATTATCTTTTTAAATAATGTAATTCTTAATTAAAATTAAATTATTTCCAAATTTTTAGTCAATTTCTTAATTAGAATTCAATTCTGAGAAATTCAATTATTTTCAAAAATCTTAAACAATTAATTTTATAAATAGTAAAATTCGGCCTAGAAGATTTATTGTATTTCTAAAAATTAAAAATTCTGAAAAAGAATTTTATGAAAATTGTATAAAAACTGTAAATAATTTAATTAAATAAATCAGTTCTTTTAAAATTCTATTAAAATTAATTGACATTCTATGTTTATTATTTTTAAAAATTTCAATCAATTTCTTTTGACAGGAATTCAATTATCTGTGTAAATAGAAAAATTTTTCTTCGAAATGCAATTATTTTCTAAAATTTTAATAATATTCTTGTCGAAAATTCAATTATTGTAAAAAAATTTTAGTCATTTACTTGTCAGGAAATATTTTCAAAAATTGTACTTAATTTTCTTCAGCAAGAATGCAATTGTCTATCAAACTATAAAAAATAAAATTCTTTTTAGGAACTCAATTATTTTAAAAAATTTTTATTAACATTCTGCGTGAATAATTTTTGATAAAATTCTTAATGAGAATTCAACTTTAAGAAACATTAAAAAAATTATTTATTTTTGTATACAAATTTGTAATTGGTTACTAGTAAAATTTTCTAATAAAAAAAGGTTTAAAATTAAAGCTTTAAAAAATTTAAATGATTTAATCTTTTTAACTAACAATTCTGTAGAATTTTTTTTTTATTTAAATTTTAATTAATTAGAAATTATTTGAAAATTTTTTTTTTATATTTATATGAAAAATTTTCGAATAATCCAAATTTTCTTAGAATATAAAATAAAATAAAGATTTTGTCACTAAAAGCCATCTTTAATTATTATAAAACAAGAGAAAATATAACTTCACGTTTTATAATAATATTTTTACAAATTGTGGAATTTGAAAGAGGTTATTTAAATTTGAAATTTTTGAAAATCTTAATTCGTATGGAAAAATAATAATGATTAAATATTTATTTACAAGAACGAAGTTATTTATGTTTTTGAATAATTTTACAATTAAAATAATTCGTAAATTAATTTTAAATAGAAATTTTTTTACTATCTAATAATATTTAAAGTGAATCAGAATATTCTTTACTTTCAGTTCAGTGAAGAATTCGAAATTTTGTCGGGAAATCAGAGAAAAACAAAATTAATTTTTTCCTGTTTTTCCTGAAGTGATGAAAAATAAAATTAATGAAATGATAAAGAATAAAATTATGGGAAATACAAAAATGAAAGGATAAAAAATAAAATGATGGAAAATAAAAAAAAGTAAAATGATATAAAATAAAATGACGAAAAATAAAAAATAAAATGATGGAAAACAGAAAAAAAGGGTAAAAAATAAAAATCAAAGAACACGGAAAATAAATCAATCAAGACAATTTCCGCCTACTCGAGAATAACTCATAGATCAGACGAGGAATGAATGTGTGAGACTGCAAAAGTCATTTCACTGCCATCACAATGATAATTGAGTTAGGGACTTATCATCTGCAGATGATATCTAAAGGTCAACAGGACTGCGCACTTGTCACGTGTGCTAATCGAATTGTTTTTTTTTCTTCACCTTCTTTTTTTTTTTATCACGACGTTGCATTTCAAATTAAACTCGCAGAGCTAAATTTCAAAGGCTTCAAATTAGAGGCGTTCCTATTTTTATTCCTTCAAATTAAAACTCATTAAACCTTCTTTTCTTCTCATCTTTCAAAAGACTAAATACGCTTAACACATATATTTGTTTTTTTTTATTTCATAAAAACTCTTTAATATTGAATAAAAAACTTTTCAAAATGGAAACAAAAAAAAATCCAAATAGAGCGCCTTTTAATTGTTGAAAATTAATTAACAAAAATTCTATATAAGTCAACGATAATAATAAATTTTTTTTTCAATTCTGCTTGAAGAAACAAAAAACAATAACAACTACTATAAAGTCTATTTTTAAGAAGTCAATTATTTTCCTATCGATTATTCATTAAGATTAATAAAACTTTTGTCTTCTTTTGTTTCTAATATTAGAACAAAGCTAATAATAATTCTATTAAATTGTCGTTTAAGTTTAATTACAATTCAGTAAATCTAAATTGAATTACATTACAAAATACAAGAAAAAAAACAATTTGATTTAAAATAATCGATTTTCTAAATCAGTATTATCTTTATGAATTTGTAAACTTTTAAACTTTTTCGACATTTTTTGCAATTTCTTCAAAAATTTAATTATTTAAATAGAAAAAATCTAATTTTTTTATAATAATTTAAATAGTTAATTTTTCTTTTCAAAGATATTAATTAAGATAGAATATTTTTTAACATTTTAATAAAGAAATTCGTAAGATTAACTTTTTAAAAATATTTCTTAATTATTTTTTTCCAATACGCAAAGTTTTATAATTAAATACAATTAAAAAATGTCCAAAAAATTGAAATTCGGTAAAATCATTTTTTCTAAAAATGAAATTTGGTAAAATAATTTAAATATATTAATTAAGGTAGAACATTTACAAAAACTTTTAATAAACAAAATAACAAATTGGTATAATTAACTTTTTAAAAATATTTGACAAAATCTTTTAAAAAGTAATCGAGTTTTTTAAAAATATAAAAAAAAATTAATCAAATTTTTCGAAGATTAATAATAAATAATTTCTGAAAAAAATTTTTTTTTAAATTTTAATTTACTTTATTCGAAGGTAGTTAAATTTTGAAAAATTATGATAAAACAATTCTAAGAATTAGTTTTTTATAAATATTATAATGTAATTTTTCAAAAATAACTGAAGAAAGTTGGTATAATTTAAAAAAAAATGTTTTCGAAGAATTTTAATTGAAAAATTTGAATGTATGTATGTATTTTCTCCAAAATGTTGAAAATAATTCTGAAAAATTTTAACTTTTTATTTTGTGTGTGAATTGGAATTTTAGAAAATATGAAAAATAATGAAAATAATAGAATTTAAAAAAAATTAGAACGCAATAATTCAGAGAATTATTTTTTTTTTGCAAAAACTATTTTAATATTATTTTTAAAACCTATTTTTCTGTTAGTTTTTCATTTTTATTGAATTTACACTTGAAAAGAGTATTCATTAAAATTTTTGAGAATTTAATATATTATTTCCAAAATTTGCCCTTAAAATTCTTTAGAAGTTAATTTTTGAAAAATTGTTATAAAATACTTGAATAAATGATTTGGTTTGAATCAAATTTTACAGATTTTCAATTATTTAAAATCTTTTTAATTGTTATATTTGAAAAATTTAATTGGAAAACTTATTCAAAAATAAATTTCCAAAGACTTGTCTATTATACTTTTTATACTGATAAAAATCGAAATAAGTTGCATTTTATACTAAAAAAAAAAATGGTATATTGTCGCAAAATTTGGAAGAAAAGTCGAAAAAGTCACAATTTTGTAATAAAAGTCGATAAAAGTCGTATTATTAAAAGATATAAAAAAATTTATTGTTAAATTAAATTTTTTTAATATTATTTTTTAAATTTAATTTATTAAATTTATTTTTAAACTATTAAAAGATGAAAAAGTCAAAAAAACTCATAAAATCCGAGGCCTTTTTTTCAAAATTTGAAGAAAAAAGTGGTCGAAAAAATTACCATTATGAACCTGACAATCAAATGCCTGTTAAATCATAATTAAATTGCATTTTTTTAAAACAATATTGTTGCGTTGTTTTTTTTTATTTTTTTGTAATAATACTCTTGCTGAAAAATTGTTTTCGTTGCCATCAATAATGTGAATTTCAACTTGATAATTAAAAAAGGATTTTCTGATTATATTAAATTAATGTTTATTTGTGATTTTGCTATGACCTGTTACTTGCCCATTGTAAAAGAGGGAATTTGACACTGTTGGCTTTTTGCCATGAGGATACGTGTGGAAGTTATGCGAATAATTCATCGCTTTAATCGGTGGCATGTCCATATGTGCATTTAGTAAACAAGAGAGCCTTCAGTCTTGTTCACGGATGCGTAATTTACAAATGATGGTATTACATAGATCACCCTGCGTTACAGAGAATTTAAGGAGGGGTTTGGATAATGTATGTAAAACCGATTATGAAAGAGAACATTATTCTCGTTATGGTGTAAGATTTCCTTTAAAGAAATCGATATTCATTAACGTGTTTTGTTGTCTTGTTTATATTCCCATTAAATTATAAGGTCATTTTCTTCCGGTAATATGTTCTTTCTTCTTTCATTTCCTATTTTCTTCCTCAGCTATTTGTTTTTACTATTTTTACTATTTTGATTAAACATTAAACATTTGATTAAACTACACTAAAAAAAATTATTTTATTCAAAATAACCGATTATTTGTCAATTATCAAATAAATATTTACTTGAATTAAATAAATCCTTACTTCAATCAAATAAATATTTACTTGAATCAAATAATTTTTATTTGTATCAAATAATTTTTATTTGTATCAAATAATATTCACTTCAAATACTGAAATATTTGATTCGAATATACAATTTATTTGGTTCAAATAAAAATTATTTGATTCAAGTAAATATTTATTTGATAACAGTCAAATCAAATCAAATAATATTCACTTCAAATACTGAAATATTTGATTCGAATACAATTTATTTGATTCAAATAAAAATTATTTGACTCAAGCAAATATTTATTTGATAATAGTCAAATAATTTCGTTTTTTTAATTAAATAAATTTTTTTCAGTCTATTATTAAAGTTTGTTATTACCAACTTCGCACTTGATAATTAATTTCTAAAAAAAAGTGGTAAAAATTAGCTCTATATAAAAGACCAGCTTCAAGTCCACAAGTTTGATCAACGAAAAAAAATTGTTCGCTGAGTAAATTCATTAAAAATAATGCATCAATATTGACACAAAAAAATTTGAACAAAAAGATTAATTTTTTCATAATAAATAATTTCATAAAATAATTTTAAAAAAAATTAATTAAAAATTATTAAAAATTTCATACTTAACTACTTAACTATTTAAATATTTAATTATTTTTTCACAGGAATAAAAATATTTTTAGAGAAATTTAACTCTTTTTAAAAATTACAACTGCAATCCTTTCTGAATTCAATCATTTCTTTCTTGACATTTTTCAATATATAAAAATTCTTCAGAACTAATCATTTTCTTAAAAAATAATAATTTTTCAATATAAAAATTAAAATATTATTAATTTTACAACAATTAAGATTTTCAAATATTTGAATTTAAAAACCTTTTAAAAATTACTGTACTTCTTAAAAGTAGTATAATTCTTAGCAAAAATTGTAAATAATTGAATTATTAAAACCAATTTTTTTTTTAAATTGTATTAAAAATAATTGAAATTCTAGGTTCATTATTTTCAAAAATTTTCATCGATTTCTAGAAAAAAATTCAATTATCTTTATAAATAATAAAAATCATTGTTAAAATTCCATTATTTAAAAAAATGTTCATCAATTTCTAGAAAAAAATTAAATTATCTTTAGAAATAATACAATTCTTCTTGGGAATTCAATTATTAAAAAAAAATTTCATC
This sequence comes from Leptopilina myrica (nomen nudum), assembly GCA_032872475.1. NCBI lineage: Eukaryota > Metazoa > Arthropoda > Insecta > Hymenoptera > Figitidae > Leptopilina > Leptopilina myrica (nomen nudum). The sequence goes on from CM065459.1 coordinate 9,761,136, forward strand.
AAATTCTAGAAAAAAATCCAATTATCCTTAAAAAATAATAAAATTTATTGCTAAAATTCAATTATTTTCAAAAAATTTCATCAATTTCAAGAAAAAGTTCAAATATCTTTATAAATGATAAAATTCTTTGCTGAAATTCAATTATTTAAACAAAAATTTACTCAATTACTGGGCAAAAATTCAATTATCTTTAAAAATCATAAAATTCTTCTTAGAAATTCAATTATTTTTAAAAATCTGAAACAATTTTTTTTTACAAAAATTCCATTGTTTTTATAAATAATAAAATTCTTGTTAGGAATTCAATTATTTAACAAAAATTTAGTCAATTACTTGGTAAAAATTCAAGTTTCTCTAAAAATCATAAAATTCTTCTCAGAAATTCAATTATTTTTAAAAATCTGAAACAAGTTTTTTACAAGAATTTAATTATTTTATTATTAAAACAATTAAATAACTATTTTTTAAAATTTTAATAAAACTTTGTGAAATAATTCAATTTTTTTCCAAAATTTTCGATGAAATTCATTATGAGAATTCAATTTTAAGAAACATTTAATTAATTAATCATTTTTTCATTTAAATAATTTAATTTTTGTAGAATTTAAAATTTGTAGATACTAATAATTTTTTGAGAAAATAATAATTTTGTAAAATAAAAATTTCTGTATTAATTCATTGTTACAACAATTAAAATTTTTAAATATTTTAATTTAATAACTTCTTAAAATGTAATGTATTTTTAAAAATTCATAATTCTGAGAAAAAAATATATAAAAATTGTATGAAAATTGTATTAAAGAAGAAGAATTTTATTAAAATTTATTTTAAGTAATTGAATTTTCGTAAGAATTTTATTATTTGCGTGAAAATAATTGAATTTTTGTAAATTGTATGAAAATTGTAAATAATTGAATTTTTTTAAAGAATTTTATTATAATATTCTGGAAAATATTGAATTATTTTTCTGTTTATCTAAAGACTAAAATTCTATTGAGAAATTTTATCAAAATGGCATAATATTTAAAATAATCGAATTTCGGAAAATTGTCAATTCAATTGTCTAAGAAAACGTTATTAAAATTTTGTAAACTAATTTCTACTTTAACTATTAACAAATTTAAAGTAATGCAAATTTTAAAAATAAATAAAGAAAATAACATTAGTGTCAAAAATCTAAAAAAAAATGTAGTAAATAATATTTTTCTTTTAAATCACGAAATTATATTTATGACATTGGACTCTTGATTTGACTGCAAGATTCAACAAAGTTCGAAAAAATTACAATTCGAAACCTAACAATCACATGTTGAAAACATTATCAAATATTTGCATAATGGAAATACTTAATAAAAGAATAAAAGAATAAAAGATGAAAATAAATAATTGGAAAAAGTTAAACAGTATAACATAAAACGAAAGAATTTTAAATAATCCGATTTTAAATTCATGAGGTTTAATTAATAAACTTTCGTTTCTCTCGATTTTACGTTTTTTTTTTAAAATTATTATTATTATACAGTTGTGGTTGTTGATTGGTTTATTTATTGATGCCTGGCTGAGTAAATTTTAATACTTGATTACTTTATTAAGGAAATAATTCGAATTGTTCGGAAACAAAATTAAAATAATTTCTTCTATATATCAAGTTGTGTATAGAAAAAACTTTCCTTTTATATATAAATGAAAGTTTCGGTATTTTTTTAATTATCACCATTTTCATAGTTTACAGCTTTCAAATTAATACGATCGTTTAAAAAAATATTGAGAAATCGATAAAGTACAATTAATGAATTGTGTATTATTATTATTATTATTATTATTATTATTATTAGGAAGTTAAATAAACCTTCCAGCATCGTTAAAATTTGAAACTCTTTCGATTTTTATGGAACGGATTTTAATTGATTAATTAAAGAATAAATTTGTTACTGCTTTTTTGGTTATAAAATCAATTTACTTCTCTAGTGAATTGTTTTATTCGTTTGTAACAATAGAAATGTGCAACAATAGTATAAATTAATTAATGACCATAATAATAATGCGTATTTGACTGTCGTTTCAAGAGACAAACAATACAAATTTTTGAAATGTTTTCACGTCTGCAAAAAAATTTTTTTTTCCTTCCCCTTTTGACTTGACGAGAATAATAAATTGTTATTCTCTTATGTTAACTGTTTAGTGTTCACAGATTTACCTTCCTTCTTCTATCAAATTAACACGATCTTCGATTCACATGCGATTTCCATACTAAGAGTATATATACTCACACACCCCATGTATAGAATCTCCTTTAATGAGTTTTAGCTATTGTTTCGCAACTCAATGTTATCTAACAATTCTCTCTTTCTCTCACTCGTGTGTGTGTGTATGATTATTTTCTTGGGGAGTTTGATGTTCTTTTTACGAGTTGCATCACCTCATGAATTATTATCATCGACAACAAATTTCTCATCATCCATTTTTCCATTCTTCTTCATCTTCCATCAAAACCAATTGTTATGTGTGATATTTGTATGGTTTTTTTTTTTTTTGGAAATTTGCCATAAATAGATTTTACCTTTTGCGTTCGTTTCATTAAAGGCATTCATATTGTTCTCTAGTTAATAAAGTTTACAATTTGATAACATCTGTTGTATTATCACGTATACGTTGTATAACGAAATTTTGAGGATTTTAATTAATTGGATATTTTTAATGATTGTTTATTTCGCGTTACGTAATAACGCTCTAATATTTTTTTCCCTTTTAAGAAATGTTGTGTAATCTATTGTTTAGTGGGACTTTTGTTCCGAAAATTTTAATTACCTTTTTTTGGGGGAAAAAATACGTTCTTTAGTGATCAACAATGTGGATTTCAACTTGATGCATAATTAAAAAATATTTTTAATAATTAAAACTATTTTGTTTGAATATTTTAATAATAATATTTTACTGTTAATTTTTATTTTACAGGAGCTCCATTGGGTAATTTTATTTCTATTTTCTCTTTTGGGTTTTCATAATAATAATAAAAAAACTAATTTTCAACCAAGAAGAAAAATAGACCTAAGAAACGAAATGTATTTAAAACATTAAAATAATTGAAAGTTGCTTTTGAATAAAAATTACAATTTCCAGTCAATAAAAAACATTTCTTAAATTTTAGCTTATGTTACTTAAATCATTTATTATTGTCAAAAAATTATAATTTTTATACTAATACAACTTGAAAATGTTCAAAAAATGGAATTTTTTCAGGTTTTTTAAAACTACATTTATTATTAATTAGAAACTTATTCGAAAACATCAATAACTTCATTTTTCAAGAAATATTTAATCATTATTTTTCCATATAGAAATTAGGCTTTTCCAAAATTCAATTACTTTTTCTTTATTTATTCTTTAAAGAATTAAATTCTTTTCATTTTTTTTTCAAAATAATTTGTGAAAATTCAATTCTTGTCAATGTCTACTATTTGAAAAATTGGTCGAAAGAATTCTATTATTTAGAAAATTTGTTAAATTAAATTTTTCAAAAAATTATTTTTGTTTGCAAATAATAATTATAATTTGATTAATGTTATTTTAATATTTAATATTGTAATAAACTAATTGTCTAAATTTATTTAATAAATAAATTATTGTTTCTGAAGAGCTTTGCTGTTGAAAACGTTAAAGGAATTGTTTTAATTTTTTTCTATCTACTTGACTCGGAGTGATCGATAACTTCAACACATAATTAATTTGAAAACCGAGTGATAGAATCATTATTATATTATTATTTTTGTTTCTATTTAAATAATTACATTCTCGTAGAATTTTCTGATAATATTTGATTTTATAAAAATGAATTTTAGTAAAAATTTTAGATAAAATTTGAAGTTTTTCTTAAATTTTAATTTTTAATTTAATTTTTAACAAAATTTGATTTTCTACAAAGAATTTTATTAAAATTATTGCATTTTATTCAAATTTATTAAAAATAATTAAAATTCTTTCCAAAATATAATATAAAATTTTTCTAAATAATTTAATTTCGGAGAAAAATTGTATTATTTAGAAAGATAATGAAAATTTTGTTTAAAATAATTCTATTTTCGATGAAAAATTTTATTAAAATTATTTTGAAAAGAATTGAATTGATACAAAAGAATTTCATTAAAATTTTTGAAATTAATTTAATTCTTTAAAGAATAAGTAAAAAAAATAAAATAATGGAAATTCAGAGAAGAATAAAAATAAATTATATTCTGCAGTAACATCTAATTTACGTCAGAAATTCAATTTGTTTGAGTGTTTTTAACTCAAATTTTACTATAAATCCATTATTTTTAAAAATCATTTTAATGTATATTAAAAAATTTAACTAATTTTAGAAAAATTGTAGTTGTTAAAAGTTTATTTAAAAATCTACGACAGTCAATTAAATTTTACGAAGTCAATTTTTTAATTTTTTTTTACTTATTCTTCAAAGAATTAATTGATTTACAAAAATTTTAATGAAAGTCTTTTCTTTAAAATTTCTAATCAAATTCATTTAAAATGGCAATTTTTCAAAATGTCAAATGACAATGTTTTCAAGTTCATTTAATTATGAAAATCGTGAATGCAACTCTTTTAAAATTTAATGAAGTGTGAAATATTTAAGTAAAATTAAACTTCAAGAATAAAAACAATTTTCCAGGATTTAATTTATCAATTAATTTCGATCAAAATCCCTGGAGTTTTCCAGGTTTTTTCAATTTTTATAAAATTCCCTGACATTTATTTTTGAATTATTAACACTTTTGCACATTTTCCCTTCTTTATTACATTTTAGACTTTCTTAAAAAATTTCAGCTCAAATTATTAAATATATTTAAGAAAAAAATTTGTAGAAAAAATTAAAACTGAATTTCTGAGTCACGTACAGTTATAAATAACTTTCCTAAAAACAAAAGAAAACAAAATAAAAAGAAACATCAATTAATAAAATCTGTTTTTTTTTTCTTCAAATTAGAAAATCGAATCACGATATTAAAATGAAAGCCATTTGAGAACAATGGATCCTACTTAAGAAGACATATATCACAGGTATAATGGACAATAGATACTCATCGAGTTGAGAAATAATCCTGAGCTTATATGCATTATCATATACACAGAGCTAGCTACAAACGAAAGGAAAATCTGGCAAAGAGGATTACAGTACATGACAACTTTGACAATCCTCCAATATCAACTAATATATTTTACGCTCTAAATTGATCGCGATAGTATATACCAAGGACAAAGTAACAAAAGGTAATGAAATAAAGATAAGAGGAGGAGGAGGAGGAAAGCTGCTTTTGAAAAAGATTCGAGATCTTCGACTCACAGAGAAAAGCTAGACACCGATAATATAGATAAACCGACTAGAGCAGCAGCTTTTCTTTCCTTTTAGATTCCACAAGATGGAAAGGAAAGAAATTCGTGAACCATCTCTAGAATTCCTTTCTCAGTTGGAATGTCAAACATTTTTATAATTAATGTTTCACAACGTGCAAAAATAAATACTCGACGTAAATAATTAGTTTTTTTTTTAATTTCATTTCATGTTTTCAAATACGTATAAGTTTTCTTTCGCCTACAGTATTAATTAAATTTCAAACTTTTAATCATAACTAAAACTCTAATCAACGTCAAAATTACAAACTTTAACAATTTTTGGTGTTTTTTGAGAATAAATTTTTAGAAATCAATAACAATAACAATAATAATAATAATAATAATAATAATTAAAAACAATCATAATAATAATAATAATAATAATAATAACAACAAAAATAATAATAATAATAATAATAATAATAATAACAACAAAAATAATAATAATAATTATAATCATCATCATCATAATAATAAAAATTGTAAAATAAATTAATAGTAGTATTAATAAGTATATATTAATATTATATTAAAAATACACAAACATTAAACATATAAAAATGTATATTAAATTTTGTAAAAGTATTTTACAATCTAGAGAAAAGTGCAAAAAACCGAATTTTTGATACAAAAAATATTAAACATTAAACAAAGTAATGTGGAATTTAGTAATGTTATATTAAAATTGAATTAAAATTCTTGATATTTGATACAATCATAAAATAAAATTGTTAAATTGCAAAATACTTTTACAAAATTCAATATACATTTTCTTTAAGCGCATTAATACTTCTATTAATTTAAAAAAAAATTGGTTAAAAATTGTTAAAAATTGTTAAGAATTGTTAAGAATTGTTAAAAAATGTTAAAAATTCAAAAATGAAATAAAATTTTAATAAAACAAGCGCTTAGTGTACTGGAAATTAATTTGAAATTTAATGTTTGACAGAATGCACACCAACGCTTTAGATAAACTTATACTATTTAAACTTTAGACAAACTCATTTTGGTTAAATTTCTGTAAACTTGTAAGTTTATAATTTCGAAAACGTTTTCCATCAGATAAGGAACTTATATATATATATTATTTCAAATTCGCTTTGTGCTGCAAGTAAATGTTCTTTTTGAAACAAAAAATTTTATCTTTGACGAAAAATTATTCACAACTGCGCTGGAATAAAACTTTATTTAAAAATTGAACTGCAAAAACAAAACTTTTCGGTCTTTAAATCAAATTGTTCTCAGTTTGAAAATTCGTTTAATTATTAAATTTAATGTTCACTTTAATATCAAAGGGAAAAAAAATCAGGATTATAGGAAAATTTTTATTTTCTTTTTCCTTTAATTTCCAGACAAAATTTGGACTTTTTTTATCTGAAACTATAAAGAAGATTCTGATTCACTCGAGAAATTATTATAAATACTCAAAAAAAATCTTCTATTACATTTATTTACGAATTTCTTTAATTATTAATTAAAAACATGAAAAATTCGGATTTTAAAAGAATTTTAATTTCAAAAACCTTTTCAAAATTTAATTATTTTGAAAAATTCAGACTACAATGTTTTTAATATTCAAATAATTATCTAAAATTTTAACTGAAATGAATTTTTGAATCAATTTTTGATAAGATCTAAAAAATTAATTGAATTTTATTGTTTTTTTAAGATAATTGAAACTAATAAAATAAAATAATAAAAGAAAATAATTGAATTAGAATTTAAAAAAATGTTTTAACATAATTGAATTTCTGCGAAAAATTTTATTAATATTTTTAAAAATAATTTAATTCCTGTGAAATTTTTTTTTCTGAAATATAAAAATTTGGAAAATCACTGAAGCGAAGAAAAAGTTTGAAAATAATTAAAAATTGGCCAAGAATTTTATGAAAGTTATTGAAAATAATTGCATTTCGGAAAAAAATCAAATATTTTTTTTAAAGCTAATTATAACTTTTACGAGAATTCTATTAAAATATTGAAAATATTTGATTTTCAGAAAAGTGTTTTAATGCTTTTTTTAAGATAATTTAAAGTTTGAGGGGAATTTAAAAAAGTTTTTGAACATAATTAAATTTTTAAGAAGAACTTTATTACTTTTGAAAATTAATAGAATTTCTGCAATAATTTATAAATTCTCCAAAATTCAATTTTTTTACTGATTTTAACTAAAATTCTTCTTTAATTTCATTAATTTTAATAAATAATTAATTTATTTGACTAATTGCAAAAGACTTGGAATTATTAAAATATTTCAAAAAAATCTATGTTTTTTAATATTTCCAGTTAAATTTATCCAAAATTACCATTTTTGAAATTTTTAAGTAAAAATATACATTAAATAGTTTTTTAAATAATAATTTTATGACTGTTTTTCCAGAATTATTAAAAAGAAAAGTTATTTAAAAAGAAATTAATGTCAAAAATAGAATAAAAAATTGAATGTTTTGTGATTTCATAATTTACAAAACAAGCAAAAAAGGGACAAAAAATCAGAATTTTCTTCATATTAGAATTCTTAGTGATTTCATAATTTATAAAACAAGCAAAAAGGCACGAAAAATAAGAATTTTCTTTATATTAGAATTCTTGGTGATTTCATAATTTATAAAGCAAGAAAAAAAAACACCAAAAAACAGAATTTTTTTCTAAATTCATAAAATTAATTTTTTTCCATCACTTTTTATGAAAATCAAACTTTTCCCTCAGTTCCCTAACCAATTCTACTTTCCCTCATTAATCTCTGAATTCCCTGACCTGTGTTCTTCAAAACTTTTTTCCTTTCATCGTGAGCATTCCAACTATATTTTAATTATTTATCACAATAACTCGTTGCAAACGAACTTTATATATATGTATGTAAATTTAACTCGAAATAATTTTGAATTTTCATTAATTTCCGGAAATTTCGTTCCACAAGTATAACTTCAGTTCAAACCACGAAACAGGACGTTGAGAGTGGAAGTTGGACCCTATATTAGGGTGAGCATAAAAGCCAAACGGAAGTGAGAAATCTGGCTTGAAGTAAACTGGCTCATTAAACATTTTCGGTATCAAAAAAAAAAAAAAAAACAAAAAAGAATGTGTATACCTAAAGAAACACCAATATTCTACAAAGACTATCATCATCTATAGATCAGCATTTTTTTTAAATTCTAAATCAACTACGTAATTTTTGTGAAGCGACCCTCAAAAAAAAACAGACAAGAAACTTCCGGAAGGAAATTATCCGATGACCAGTGGCATAATAGAAACGATACAAAGATAATAATGAAAGTAGACTAAAAGGAAATGTATATAAAGAATAAAAAAAGGGGAAAAAAGAAGTTTTTAAAACTAAGAGGAAGGCGATAGTAAGAACGGAAGAAGAGGTCTGCGGTTGAAACAAGAATGGTAGGGCTTCGATGACACTTGCGAGATCCTTGACCAACAAAAAAAAAGAAAAAAGAAAGAGAAAAAAAAACTTGCCAAGAAAGACGGCGAGAGTGAACAAGAATAGTCTTTTGTATACATACACACAAACAATTCTTCTTCACCTCTGCACGAGAAACGAGAGTGTTTGCTTCAATGAAAATACCACTTCTCGAATTGCGTTCTTTCAACTTCCGGCAACAAATATACCTGATCCACTCAATTTATTACTATTCTCAATTTTCAAAAAAAAAAATCTCCCGAATAAAATTCAATACAATCCTCTAATGAATCCTCTTTCGCGTTCTTAATCCACTTACATTTCAAATTAGCCCCGCAAGACATCAAGAGGAAGAGATTTATTTCTAGAAACAAAAATTTAATAAGATATACTATAAAGCGAGTCTTGCACACCACTCGACTTACACCCAGGGAAATTAAATACAAAAGAGCTTGAATCAAATTAAACAGAGAGCCGTTATTCTTTCAAGGTAACAACGAAACTTCCACTTCCACTATAATCACACACAAAACCGATTTTTCCTTATTCATCAATTTTTAATTCTAATATACAAAAAACATAATTCTAATATTTAATTCTAATACCCCAAAAAAATACTAATTAAAAAATACTAAAAAATACTATTTTTTAAATTAAAATTCCCTCCCTCTTAATTAAAAATTCACCATCTTTTCAGTTTAGTACATTAAAATTTTTAAACCAAAACAAAACATCCGTTTTTATTTGATTTCAATTTAATGAAATACTAATTAAAAATACTATTTTTAAAATTAAAATTCCCAGCTAATTAAAAATTCACCAACTTTTCAGTTTGGTACCATTAACATTTTTCAACCAAAACAAAAAATCCCTTTTTTACTTTAAATTAAAAAGCATTTTTTTCTAATTAGACGTCTAATTAGAAAGAAATCTTAATTATAATATTTCTTACATGCATCATCATTTACGTTATTTCAAGATGAATAATAAGAGGATAAAAATAGACTGATAAAGATGAGACAGGAAATTTATTATTGATTCGTGTCCCAGTTATATATCCTAAGGAGTCTTTTAAAAGTCCTTGAGAGAGATTTTTTTTTCTTCTTCTTTTTTTTGTGAATTTTTAAATGTCATGTGAAAAACAATAGGGTATAAAAGAAGCCTAAAAAAAATAATTCAAAAGATGATTAAAATAGTTTGACTAGATATAAAAATCGAGTATCTAAATCTAAAATATGTATATAAAGAATCCATGGCAAAAATTTGCCAATGGCGATTTGAAAAAAAAGAAAGAAAAGCAGAGTGTCGAAACGTGTAATGAAAGAAAAAAAAGGACATTTTAATGAATTTATCTCTTTTTCAGTGTGAAATGGATGTACTTAACCAAAAAAAAGAACTAATTGTCTTTAATTTAACAACTAAATTGTTCAATTGCAAATTCAATTAATAGGAGAGGCAGGAAAAACGAATTTCTTTAATTTCGTGTCTATAGTCGGATATTTTATAGCTATATACTCTGCTGTACGATTATTTCAGTTGACCCGATTTCTAAATTCTAATATTAAATTCACTTCCGATTTTATTCACTTATTGCTTTTTCTGATCCATAATGTTTGCATTTCCACAATGTTTGAGTCTTTTTATTATAGAGAGAATTATATATTTTCTTTTCGTTTAGATTTCAAATATAGCTTTCGCTGATTTTTAAATGTTTCAATTCTCCTTCTGTTAAAATTAGAAATTTTATCAATTGGACAATAAAATGTTTGTTTCTTTAATTGTAAAATTATTTAAAAATAGCAATGACTTCATTTCTAAATTACAAATATTTAATCATTATTATTTTTTCACGAGAATTAAGTTTTTGGAAAATTTCCAATCTTTTGAAATTAACAACTTAGAAAAATTTTATTGGAAACCACAAAGACAACTGAATGATAAAATTATTATTTTATATTCTAAGATTATTATGATACTGTAACTTCTTAAAAATTATTTTTATCATTTTAATTCAATTATTACTTTCTGAGATTTTTGACTAAAATTCTTCTTTAAGGGAATTTGAACCATTATGACGTCACACATTTAAAACACATGCTTTGCAAAAATTGTGACGTCATAATGTTTCAAATGCCCTTAAATACATTGCTTTTTAATAATGTTTTTAAAAGTTCCTTTGAGAATTTTCAAATCCGTTTGTTTGCAATTTAATTTTACGAAATCTTGATTATTCAGAAATTCTTTAATTAAATATTAAAAAGTAAAAAATTCAAATAACTTCAACAAAAATTCAAATAAACTTTTTCAAAACAATTAGCTGTACAAAATTCTCAGTAAAACATAAAAAAAATTCGGATTTTAAAAGAATTTTAATTTGAAAGCTTTTCAAAGTTCAATTACTTTAAAAAATTAAGACTATAATGCGCCTTGGATATTTAATTATTATCTAAAATTTTAATTGAAATCAATTTTAATAAGAAAATTCTACGGAAATTCAATTCCTTAAATGCAAAAATAAATAATTTAGTGAATAATTTTTTTAATGTTTTTTAAAACTGAATTCTCCTAAAGAATTTTATCAAAAAATTTTTAAATAAATGAATTCTTTCGACAAATTTAATAAAAATTTTAAAACAATTATACACTTTTCGATTAATTTGATTAAAATTGTATTACAAATAATTAAAATCATACAAAAATAGTTTTATTATTTAAAAAAATAACTGAATTCCTAAAAAGAATTTTACTATATTTATGAAAATAATTGAATTCTTTTCGATGAATTTTATTATTTATAAAAATAATTAAATTCTTGCGAAGAATCGTATGAAATTTTTTTCTAAATTTTATTATTATTTTTATTATTATTATTATTTTATTATTTATAGAAATAATTGAAACATTGCGATAAAATTAAAAAAAAAATTGCCGATAATTGAATTCTTTCGAAGAATTTCTTTGAATTTAAAAAAAAATAATATTATTAATCATTCTTACAAAGAATTTAACTAAAATATTTGCAAATAATTGAATTTATGCAAAATTTTATATTAATTTTTTTAGAATTCTGATTATATTCTTATGAAAAATTTCTCTGATTTTTTTTACAGGAATTCAATTATATATAATTTTTTTACAAATTTCTTCACAATAATTCAATTATTTTCATAAATAATAACATTTCTACAGGTATACTTTTTTACTATTTTTTTTTTACTTTTATAAATAATAAAACTCATTGCAGAATTTCAATTATTTTTAATGCAATTTTAATCAAATTCCTCGAAAAATGTAATTATTCTTAAAAATCTTATTAAAATTCGTCCAAAGAATTTAATAATTTCAAAAATTTGTTGATAACATTTTTTATGAGAATTTAATTTCAAGAAACATGAAATTAATAAATTATTTATTTTTCTATTTTAATAATTATACTCTCGTAGAATTTACTAATAAAAATAGTTTTAAAAATGAATTTCAATTAAAATTTTACATTATACATAAGTATCAGAATCATTATAACGTGGTTTTTTAGAAATAATTAAATTTTGAAAAAGTTTCAAACTAAAATAATTGAAATTCTTAATTTTTCATATTTTTCACAAAAAATTCTGTAGAATTAATTCTTTTTAAAAGTTTAATAGGATTTTTATTGCAATTATTTCAAGTTTTTATTTTTCAATATATTTTTAATTGCAGAATTTCCGAATAATTGAAATTTTTTGTAAAATAGAATTGTAAACGAATAAATTTGAAAATTCTCATAAAACTCATCGCAGCGTATCAATTATTTTTCATACAATTATAATTGAAATCCTTGAAAAAAGTAATTATGTTCATGCAAGTTTTAATTAAATTTCGACAAAAGAATTGAATTATTAAAAAATTTGTTACTAAAATTCTTTATGAGAAAAAAAAATAAAAATTTTTCAGAGAATTTTCAGAAACATTCAATTATTTAATAAATTATTTACTTTTTACATTTAAATAATTAAATTCGTGTAGAATTTTCTAATAAAAATTGATTTTGATTTCAGAAAATGACTTTCAGTTAAAATTTTAGATTATAAATTTATAATATTGAATATTAAAAGAAATATAGAGTGAACTTTTTGTAATTAATTGAATTTCAAAATTAATACTTTTGAAAAAGTTTAATTGAATTTTTAAAATATTATTTGAAGTTTTTATTTAATTCTAATATCCATTTAATTAAAGAATTTAGGAATAATTGAAATTTCGTGAAACTGATTAACTGCTCTAATATGCATTTAGTTAAAGAATTTAGAAATAATTGAACTTTCGTGAAATTGATTAATTAATTATTATTGAAAATAATAGATTAGATATAAAGGAAAAATTGTAGTTAAACATTTTTGAAAATAATAATTGAATTGAAATCATGAAAATAATTTTGAAGAAGTATTCTTATAATATAAAATAATGATTTTGTTACTTGGTCATCTTTAATTATTGTTTTTCATCTTGTAAAAATGAATTTCAGTTAAAAAGTTGAATCCTGAATTGAGTCTTCGATTTCTTCATATTTTATAGTTTAAAAAAATTTAATAAACTAAAATTTCATTCATTGCAAACAATAAGAGCAAAATTGATTATTTTATTCTTTTTTGCTTTTCATTTAATCTGTAACACTTTTTAATACCTCACGATTTACTCTGTTTCTAAAAAATTTTGTGGCAATATTGCTATGTGTTATCTTTTACTAATTTACTAAGTGAATAATTTTTTTTTCATTGATAAACGTTGTGGACTTTAAGATAGTCTCTAAATAAACAGTTTTCTCTGTATTAGCATCAGCAGATGGTTAATATGGAAGAGAATAGAAAACGCACTTCCCAGGTGTCAAATAAATGACAGATTATTTCACCAAAAAAAATTTGTAGTTTTCTCTAAAACAATCTGGTGTTTATAAATGACAATGTTTATGCTATGTATCGAAATAAAAAAAGGAATATAAGAATAACGAATTATTCCATTTCTAAACTTAGACAAAATTGTCTGAAACAGTAGCTCCACTGTTGTTGTTGTTGTTGTTTTTTTGCCCAGAGGAGAAATAATTACGGTATTCAATTTACAGAATGAGCTTCGTTACTGTCAGAAAGCGAAAAAGAAAGAAAGAAAGAGAGCTAAATAAGATTTCTAGAACGGTTGAAGAGATCGGAGCAGGTCTTTGGGTGCGGGGTCCTTGACCAAGAGAGGCAAAGTCTCCTCGTCGTCATCATCATCGTTCGCAGACGAATATAACGTGTGTATACGTTCCCCGTACGGCAAAGTGTTGTAAAATAAAGCGGCGAGAGAAATAAGAGACTTTCGTGACTCACCTGTCGCCCTTTGATAGTAGTTGCACTCGGCGCACACTGACTCAAGTCGATGTTCAGACTCCTTTCCCATCTCGTTTTCCACGCACAAGTCCTTGTAACCCTCGGGTGGGCTCAATGTCTCCCGTTGTTGGTGTTGACTCCGTTGGGGAGCGACGACATTTCTCTTTTCATCTAATGTCACTTCTCTGATCGCCTCACGTTGTTCATCCTCCTCTTCATTCTCCTCCTCGTCCTCAACATCCTCCTCCTCGTCATCATCATCCTCCTCCTCTTCCTCCTCTTCGCCAAGTGACTCCTCACTACCAAACACTTGTTCCCTTTGAACTTGTACATCATCCTCGCAACCATCTCCAAATCTTCCGTCACCAACAACACCACCACCGCCACCACCAAAATGAAGATTAAGCTCAGCCCTGCACTCTTTACAATTTCCAAGTCTAATCATTTCATGCTCTTGACAACAGCAATCGCACTCCTCCTCATAGTCCGTGCAGCATTCCTCCTTAATCAGAATAATATAATCCGCAGCGAAAAACTCGTTCAGTTTCTCGTTGATTACCACACGGTTTTTATGGCCCTTGGCCTTCGACTGACCAGGTTTCTTCAATAGTGACTTGAGTGCCCGGACGGGCATCTCTGTCGCGTTCTCACTCCCGTGGTCTTTCATGATTATGATGATGATGATGATGATAATGATGACCTTGGTTCTCTTTAAATTCACTTCATCGTTACGCGAGATGCAAAAGTGTGATCGGATCTACGTTGATTGCCCTCGAGGTTTTTGGGGTCGCTGACGGGCGTTGCTAAGTCACCATAGCGTTGAGCATCCTGCTATACGCAACAACCTGGGGGCAATAAGACAGGGAATTATTATTATTATAGAACGATCAGACTGTTATCGATTTTCTTACTTGTTATTCTATATGTATATATCTCTCTAGCTATATTACAGAAACAAAAACCGAACTCAAAAAAGAGTCGAAAAAGTGACTCTATTTACGATTTGCAACAAAAATGATCCCGATCAACTCATTTTTGAGTTTTAGGCCAAATGTTTCAAAATCAGTTGGATCCGACTCATTTTGAGTTTAAGATAAAATTACAATTACAGTCAAATAACAATCACGATCAAATCATTTTGAGTTTTAGGCAAAATGTTTCAAAATCAGTTGGATCCGACTCTTTTTGAGTTTAAGATAAAATTACAATTACAGTCAAATAACAATCGCGATCAAATCATTTTGAGTTTTAGGCAAAATGTTTCAAAATCAGTTGGATCCGACTCATTTTGAGTTTAAGATAAAATTACAAATACAGTCAAATAACAATCGCGATCAAATCATTTTGAGTTTTAGGCAAAATGTTTCAAAATCAGTTGGATCCGACTCATTTTGAGTTTAAGATAAAATTACAATCAAATAACAATCACTTTATCATGCAAATATTAATTAAAAATAATTATTGTTTTCAATAAACAAACAGATTGCACTGCAAAAAATCTTGTTTCTTAAGTCCGATACATTGTCAGGGTTAACACAAATATTTATACTTTAATTTTTCCTTGCCTTTTTCCCTGATTTCCAGACAAAATTCTCACTTCTTCCCTGACCATAAAAAATATTCTGATTCACTCTAAAAATTATTAGATACTCAAAACACAATGTTCTATTAAATCTATTTACAAATTTCATTAATTGTATACCTAAAATTATTGAAAAACTAAATTTTTAAGTAAGTATTCAAACCTTTTTGAAACACAAAAATTTAGAAGAATATTGAAAAACAAATCTAAAGCTATATGAAAAGAAAGAATATTATTACAAAACATAAAGAATTGTTATAATTTAAATAACCATGAAATTTAACAAGAAAAATTTAATTATTTTCATAAACAATAAATCGATTAAATGTGTAATTAAACATTTTCAAAGTTTAATTTTGAAAAATGTCAATGTTGTATATTTCAAAAAAATATTACTATTAATAAAATTTTACAAAAGTTCTATTATTTAAAATTTGTTTACTCACATTACAGTTATGACAAAAAAGTTATAGTTTTTTTTAAAAACAATTCATTGTTTATTCAAAAATTTTAATAGTAATTAAAAAAAAATTGAATTTTTATCCAAATTTTAATTTTAGTCTTTTTTATAGTTATTTTAATTTTCGAATTTACGTAATTTAAAATGTTGAAAATATTTGAATTTTAAAATAATTTAATGTTTCCTTAAGTGAGGAAAAATTTAAAAAAACGAAAATAAAAAAATCTGGAAATTACTGTCTTTAAAAATATTTTTAAATAAATTGTTTTAAAGCTGATTTTCATTATTTTTTGATTTTAAAATTCCATTTGAAGACTTTACTTTAAAATTTTCAAGAATTCAACAATTTATTTAAAAATTACCATTAAACATTTCCAAACTTTGATTTTGAATTATTTATTGGTTTTTACTTATAGAAATGACTATTATTTTCAATAAAATTGTTACAAAATTTTAATTATTTAAAACCTTTTTAATTACACAATATTGCAAAAACTTAAAAATTATATTCAAGAATAAATTTTTGGCAGATTTTACAATAAAAATTTTAAAAAATGAAATTAGTCGCATTCTGTACTAAAAAAATTTAATTTGATGCAACATTTGTAAAGAAAGTCGAAAAAGTCACATTCTTTAAAAATAACAATAGAAATGGTAGTAATATTAGCCATAATAATAATAATAAATTTTCTAAAATAACTGAATTTCGGTGAAGAACTTTATTATTTATAAAAATAATTCAATTCTTGTAAAGAACTTTGTTAAATTTTTTTTTAAATAATTGATGCATGCGACGAATTTTATAAAAATCTTTTTAAATAATTGATATTTTTTAAAAAATTTTATAAAACTTTGTACCTATATTTAATAATTGAACTCACGTGAAAATTTCATTATTTATGAAAATAATTGAATTATTTCAAAGAAATTTATTAAAAATTTCATAAATTATTGAATTTCTGTGAAATTTTAACAAGAATTTTATTCATGTTTTAAAATATATTTTTATTTTGAAGAAGAATTGTATTATTTATAACAATAATTGAAATTTTGACGAGAATTAAAAATCTTTTTTTTAAATAATTGAATATTGATGAATTTTATTATTTATAAAGATTATTGAAATTTTGACAAGAATTTTTAAAAACATTTTGAACATAATTGAATTTTGGAGAAGAATTTTTTTATTTTTAAAGATATAATTGAAATGACCAGAATTTTTTTTAATTTTTGAATATAATTGAATTTCTGCGAAAAATGCGTTATTACTTTTGAAAATAATTGAATTTCTGTAATTATTTGTAACTTTTTCAAAATTAAATTTTTTTTAGTATTTTTAATTAAAATTCTTTTATCAATCTAGTATTTATGAAAATTGTAAAAATTATTTATTACATAATTTATAAGTCATAATTTTATGATAGTTCTTTAAAAATTATGTTATTTAAAAAGAAATTTGTGTCTGAAATAGAAAAAATTCAAGGTTTTGTTTTAAAATTCGTGGTTATTTTTATAGTTTACAAGGAAAACAAAAAAACATCAGAATTTAGAGTTTTTTCATGAATTTTTGCATTTTGATTTTTTTCAGTACTTTTACTAAAAATCCCTGACTTCTCTGACCAATTTTTACATTTAAAAGATTCTTACAATTATAATTTTATATTAATATCTCATGTATATAAAAAATAGTTTTAATGAAATATGTTTATGTTTTAATTGAATATTCTTGTCATAAATATCATAAAAATATCATAGTCTTTCTAATTTTAATAATCATCAAATAATTAACAAATTATTATCAACATATTATTCTTAAAATTTTTATTTTCTATAAAAAATAATCTTATCTGATATTTGATACGAGTAAGACTCATTTTGAGTAACTTGAAGTTAGTTGTTTACTCATTATAATACCGAACTAATAATGAGTTGCAACAAAAATGTGTTCAGTTTTTTTTTCTGTGATATCTTTCTATTTTCTGAATATCAAAAATTGTCATTCAATATTTTTTTCCTCAATGCCTATAATGTGCGGGTATTTTTATGCATATATGCACCGACCCTTCTTTTTTGATTAGTCTTCCTTTAAAGGAACAAAAAAAAATGCTAATGAACGAACCCCTCTGTCACACATCGTTGCCCAGTGTTTTGCAACAGAGTAGTTCTCAAACATTTCGTTCCCATGAGGGAAGTTTCATCAAATGGAAGGGAGGGTGAGATTCAAAAAAAAAAAAGTTAAACGAATTTTCGGAAATTAGGTTTGACTTTTTTAGGCTTTGCGAAAAACAGAAAAAAAAGATTCGCAAACATTATTAAAAAAAAAAGGTTCATTTATACTATGTCGCAGTTATGACTATTCCTTTTTGTGCTATAATTATAAATTCACACTTTCAAAATTTACACTATATACGTGGTCTAAATAATGCATCAGAAATGCATTTAATTTGCAAAAACCGCAGGAAAATATAGCAAAATGTTATGCAGTCCGCAATGTTTTTTAAAAAAGTGCAAACGATTTATTTTATTTTCGCTCCAGATTCGCATGTTATTCTGGAGAAAATTACTAAAACAAAAAGTAATACAAACTTTTGGTAATTTTCACTATAATTCAAAATTTTAATGTTTCAGCAAATATAAATGAAAGACAAATATTTTCAGAAATAAATGATTGTGTACTTTATAAAAAGTAATTGTAAATAATTCAATGCCTTCGAAGAATTTGATTATTTATGAAAATATTTAACTTCTTGCAAAGAATTATATTAAAACTTTTTTAATAACTGAATTCTTTTAGGGAATTTTATTAAAATGTTTTAAAATATATTTATTTTTGTGAAGAACTTCATTATTATTATTATTTCCAAAATTTTCAATTTAAATTCTTTAAAAGTTAAGTTTGAAAAATTGCAATAAAATACTTGAATAGATGATTTAGTTTGAATTAAATTTTACAGATTTTCAATTATTAAAAATCTTTTTAATTTTAATATTCAAAAAATTTTATTAGAAAACTTATTCAAAAATAAATTTTCAAAGATTTGTCTATTATACTTTTTATACTGATAAAAATCAAAATAAGTTGAATTTTATACTAAAAATATGTTATACTGTCGCAAAATTTGGAAGAAAAGTCGAAAAAGTCGCATCTTTTAAATAAAAATCGATACAAGTCGCATTATTTGAAAATAGTCGAAAATATCAAATCCACGACTATAGAGAAGAAGAATAAAAATTATAAGATGTTTTCTTTCGCTTTTTAAAAAAGAAGAGTGAATTTAAGCAGATCGATAAATATCTGACCTAGAAAAAAATCGAAAACATATCCCGGCAACATCAGCGAATTCCCCTATTTCTTCCCTTGACCTAAAAACAACCCTAATTGCAGAAGCAGAAGATGCATTGGGAGAATTATAGGCAGTACTTTATCTCCTGTAAAATAGCAAATATCATTCCCCCTAAACACCATAGAAAAATTTTATTACATTATCTTTCAATTGAAAGAATCGATCCGAACTAAAAAAAAAAGTAAGACGAATTTTTCATAATATTTATAAGTTGTTATGGAAAGAAATATTACTTATTATATATGAACATTACTTATTCTATTATCATTTAATAATATATTAATATTACTCATGAATAAAGTAGAATTATAATAAAATAGAATGACCTATTATATGTATATAATTTAGATACTTATTTATCTATATACTATTGAATTATTCACTATGTAATTATTATTATAGACGGAAAGAAAGTTATTATGAAATTAAAAAAAAAAATTACAACTATATATGACAAAATGCAACAAAGGCAAATTTTAATATCAGAAGTACTAAACTTTGAAAAGAATTTTATCTTTATGATATTTAGTATTATTATTATTGCCATTATTATTATATATTATTACTCAAAAGTTATATCAATTAAAAAAAACTTTTAACAAATTTTAATATAACTTAACCCAAATTTAAAATAACTTTTTTTAAGCTTTAGTACTTATTTTATTTTTAAACACATTTTACTCTCTAAATTTGAATCAGTAAAAATTTTTACTAACTTGAATTAGTGACTGAATTTTTGCTTTTGAATTAGTAAAGTTTACTAATAAACAGTCATTTTTACTAACTTATTAGTAAAATTTACTAATTTAAAAGCAAAAAGTCAATCACTAATTCAAATTAGTAACAATTTTTACTAATTCAAATTTAGAGAACAATTTTACTATTTCTATAGCTATTCAAATTTTTCATTTATGTAATTAAAAATGTTGAACAAAATTTAATTTTAAAAAATTATTAATTATTTATTATTGCCATTATTATTATTTATTATTACTCAAAAGTTACATCAATTAAAAAAAAGTTTTAACAAATTTTAATATAACTTAACCCAAATTTAAAATAACTTTTTTTTAAGCACTAGTACTTATTTTATTTTTAAACACATTTTAATTTTACTATTCCTATAGCTATTCAAATTCTTTCATTTATGTAATTAAAAATGTTGCAAATAATTTAATTTAAAAAAATTAAGTAGAGAAAAATTAAAAAAAATAAAAAATTCTAGAAATTACTTTTTCAAAAATATTTTAATAAACTTTTTAAAGCTAATTTTCCATTAATTTTCATATTCAAATTATCATTTTAAGTTAAATTAAAATTTTGAAGAATTCAATAATCTATTTAAACATTTTCAGTTGAACATTTTAAAAATTTGCTTTTCCAAAATTTAAATGAAGGACTTAAAGAAAACAATTGTTTTCAATAACATTTTACGAGATTTCAATTATTTAAAAACTGATTACTTTCATAGTATTTCAAAAATTTAGTTATTTTAAAACGACTAATTATTTATTCGAAAATTTTAATAGTAATTCAAAAAATATTTTTACGTTAAATTTTTTTAGAGCTGACTTCCATTATGTTTTATTTTTAAATTTTCGTTTAAAGATTTTACATTAAAATTTTTGAGAATTCAATAATTTATCTAAAATTTGTATGTAAACATTTTCAAAGTTTAATTTTGAAAAATTTCCATGTTATATACTTCAAAAAAATATTACTTTTAATAAAATTTTACAAAAAGTTCAATCATTTAAAATTTGTTTACTCACATTACAGTTATTTACAAAAAGTTCTAGTTTTTTTAAAAACAATTCATTGTTTATTCATAAATTTTAATAGTTATTCAAAAAAATTGAATTTTGTATACAAGTTTTAATTTTAGTCTTTTTATAGTTATTTCAATTTTCGAATTTACGTAATTTAAAATGTTGAAAATATTTGAATTTTAAAATAATTTAATGTTTCCTTAAGTGAGGAAAAATTTAAAAAAACGAAAATAAAAAAATTCTGGAAATTATTGTCTTCAAAAATATTTTAAAATAAATTGTTTTAAAGATAATTTTCATTATTTTCTGTTTTTAAAATTCCATTTAAAGACTTTACTTTAAAATTTTCAAGAATTCAACAATTTATTTAAAAATTACCATTAAACATTTCCAAACTTTGATTTTGAAAAATTTTATTGATTTTTACTTAGAAAAGACTATTATTTTCAATAAAATTGTTACAAAATTTTAATTATTTAAAATCTTTTTAATTACATAATATTGAAAACACTTAGTAGTTGATCTTAAAAAAAATTTTCAAGAATAAATTTTTGGCAGATTTTACAATAGTTTAAAAAAAAATTCAAATTAGTCGCATTCTGTGCTAGAAAAAATTTAATTTGATGCAACATTTGTAAAGAAAGTGGAAAAAGTCACATACTATAAAAATAACAATAGAAATAGTAGTAATATTAGCCATAATTGTAATAATAATAATAATAATAATAATAATAATAATAATAATAATAATAATAATAATAGTAATAATAATAATAATAAAAAATACTGTCAATTTTTTTCCATTGTTACAAAATATGTACTTTATAGTATAAAGTTTCAAAATAGTCTTCTTATATTTTCACCAAAAAAACAGTCAACTCATTGTTTGGGAAATAATTCCATTTCTATTGTACTCGAAACTTATTTGCTTTTTAAATTGAAAAATATTAGACAGACACGATAAATACCTTTCTATTATGAATTACACACAGAAAAAAAAGATAATTGTCTAAAATCTACATTTTAAATGAAAAACCCACACAATAAAACTTATATATATTATAAATATATGTAGGTTGCGATTTGAATTACTATATTAGAAATTAGAATATAATTTAAAAGTCATTATTAACAGATAATGTTATTCTTGATGTGAACCTATATGTATATATCTATATGAATTCAAGGTTTTCAATATCTGGTTTAAATACAAGTTTTTTTTTACAGTAAAAGATAGCTCTCATCCTTTCAGGATTCTTTCACGAGTTCTGGATTGGAAATTATATTGTTTTTCTTTTTTTTTCCCCTCAAATTGTCTCTGCCAAGCGACTTGTTTGACGTTTATGAACGTAAAAGAGAGCAAATTAAGTGGATCTACCAATTACAGTATTCCTTCAGGGTAAAAGAATCTATTTAATTTCACAATAAGAACTATTTATCCAACAAGTTCGTGCGAACGAGTGGAAAAAAGGGAATTTGTAAATAATCTTGAAATGCGTTTCATCGGATGACAATTATCGCGCAATGTACCGCGCGCTTTTCTCACGAAATACTTTTTCAATTATTAAAAAAATAATAGTTTTATTCAAAACTTAAAAATTAAAAAAAAATAATAATAATTTCAAATTTTATTTCTAAATTGTTATTATTCGTAAAATTAATATGAATAAGTAAAATAATGGAACTGATAAAATAATGAATAAAGTTATTAATAAAATAAGGAATAAAATAATTAATAAAATAACGAATAAAATAATGAATAAAACAATGACATAAAGTTAATATACAAATAATTATTATTACATGTTAAATTAAACATTACTTGTAATAATGTTTATTTATGAATACAAATTTTTGAATAAATATGAATATAAATAAATGAGTGAATATGAATATAAAAAAAAGAATGAATGTGAATATAGATAAAATGATAAAAATATACATTATATGTGATAAGCTCCGAAGAAAGGAAACATTTTTAGGTTATGTTTTCAATTTTAGAATGAAAATACCCAAAAAGGATTAACTCTGAATATAAATCGCTGATGCTTAAGTCCTCTTTGCAACTAAAATAATTAATAAAAACTGATTTTACCTTTGAAGAATTGAATAAAAACTTGTAATTAAGGTAAAAATAAGGGAAACATAACCTAAGAATGATTCGAAAACGAACCTTCCTTGAGAGTGCGTCACATTTATTAAATAAATAAATAATCTTCAAAGTGCGTCACATTTGTTATCTAAATAAATAAATAAATAATCTTCAGAGTGCGTCACATTTATTATCTAAATAAATAAATAAATAAATAATCTAAATAAAATCCACAAAGATTGCGAACAAAATTTTCTCTCCTATTTTTTGTTCCCCATCAAAATTCCACCACCTCAAACGAAATATTTGCGTTATTTCTCAAGCTCGATGACTGCAGACAAAAATTATATCCACTAGAATATAAAACGATGGACAATTTTTCACGCAGACGAGATGAAAAAGTGATTTATGTTCAGAAGAAATCTTTTTAGAAACTTGCTCTCTCGCGCGCACTCTTTTCTCTAACATGAGTTGAACCTGGCTCTTAATATATGACTGAAAATCCCAATTTTCGGCTGAAAAGCCCGCTATTTTCTACTTAAGTTATATACATAAAAGTGTAAATATATATATACGATCGAAAGATGCCGTAAATTAGAAATTCTATATAGAGTCGATAACACCTATATACACAAAATGAAATTCGAGGTATTAATTTTTCCCTCCCCTATTTTCAAACTGTAGATAAACTTTCAAGTACGTGACAAACTTTGTTCATGATACTAACGAGTTTTGCAAGATTACAGGAAGTCTTTTCACATAGAGTCGAGAATATTATCATATATAATTAAAGTGTTTAATAACTGAAACCTGACAGTAATAAACGATTAATGTGTCACTGATCGTTATTTTTCAATATAATTATTAAAAAAAAATTTTAATTGCTCAAGTATGCATACAATTACTTTTTTCTTCTTTTTCCCTATTGCAATAAAATAATTTTTCCACTATTTTGAGACAAAAAGAAATCAAAACAATTTTTGATTCGCCTAAACTGTTTTTAATTTGCCTAGAAAAACGGTGTTTCATTTTTCGTTTTTACAAACATCATCAGTAAATAATAGAATATTTATTTACTTCTATTTATTTATAACAATAAGAAAATATTGTCATAAAAGAAAATTCGAGAGAAGAGAAAATAAATTTCCTATACTCAAACAATGGGTTTTGTTGCAGATTTAAAGTATTTACGAGACTTCTACAATTTATTTGAATCAGTAGAGTGTAAACAAGAACAATAAACCTGGACTCGCGTTTAATCAGAAGTCACAATTAGTTAGTTAAGTTAACTTTAAAACTCGAGAACGATATCATTAAACTAAATTACTAAAGCAACGCCTGCTATGTATAATGCAGGTTGACAAAAAAATTTACAAGTTTCAAATGAGAATATCTCACTTTCGAAATAAATAAAAAGACAATAAAAACTATAGATATATTTTTCGCCTTGAAGTTGAAAGCTAATTAATAAGTTTATTTCCCAAAAAAAGGAAGCTAATAAACATTTTCCCAGAAGCATTTTTGTTATGCAATAAGAAACTTGGTTTTTAGTCTTGTTTTCTCTGATGTTCGTCATAAAAAAGTGAAAAAGAATTAACATATTATTGGACTAGTTTTTTTTTCCTTTAAATTCTGTATATTAGAAAGTTAAAGTGACGACTAATAAGTTTATTGATTGTAATAATTAATTCTCTATTTCTCTAATATGTTATAAAATATGTAAATTCATAGACAATTTGTCATCTAGTTATCGATCTGAATTATATTGTTGAATATTCATTATATATTTGTATTTAGTGTTTGTCAAACTGTTATCGATCTAAATAAGATAAATATTCATAAATTTAATTTATCGATATAAATTTATGGATAACTTTACGAATATCTAATCACTTTGCGCTTATAAATGTGTTCTGAAGTTTATATATAATGATAATTGACTTAGCCGCACAATTTTGGCAAATGATCAATATACCTTTGGAAGTCTGTAAATTACAGATTCGCGACCTGGTGAAACATTTCCAAATGCCTCAAAACTTAAAAAAAAGAACTTAACAAGTTAACTAATAATAATGAATAGTATTTTCTCTTTCGATACTTTTCCAAATTATCGTATTTTAATGATGAGGGAGAAATAATTCTAACATTTATTAAGTAGATAATAAATACTGTCGATGTAAAAATAAATCTTACTTTCGACATACATGTAACTAAAATCATCAACATTAGATTAATTTTTGATTAAATTTTAGTTGAAAATAATGAATCTACTGTTTAAAATCATCAACATTAGATCAATTTTTGATTAAATTAATACATTAATGACAAAATTTGTAAACGTAAAATTTTTGTTTTTAAATTTTTTTATCATTAAAATTTATTAAAATAACTGCATTAAAAAATATTTCGTTCATTTGAATGTTCAAAACTTGGGGATCATTAATGTGGCTAAAGTTTCGAACGTTCGAATAAACGAAATTTTTTCCACTCTAAATGCTTTAGAAACTTGCCACCCAAAAAAAAAAGAAAAAGAATTAAAAATTAAACTGTATTTAGTTTAGAATTAATTTGTTTTAATAGAAAAATAATTTTTTTTTGTAAAGAAATACAAAAATTAGAAGAAGTAAGAAAATATTGTTGTTCACTTGAATGTTCGAAACTTTAGGAACATGGAATTGACCTAAAATTTTAGAAAATACGAGGAAAAAAGAAACATAGCATTGCGTAAAGTTAGCACATATCTCAAAAATTTGACATCTTTAATCAAAACCTTGTTTCTACCATAAATTAAAAATTTGTTTACTCAAAATTTAGGAATTTACCCAAAATTTAGAAAGTAAGAAAAAGAATCATTTTGGTTACTTCTGAAACAATTTGAAGCATCTAATTTTTCCATCTTCGGTCTTAGGGATCATTGCATTTTAAGACATGTTTGATAACTTTTTCGCAAAAACTTAGAAGTGACTATCATGTTTTTTAAGATCTGCGTGTAAAATTCCTCAAAAATCGATTATAGCTTTCTTAAAAATACGAAGCTACAGTCCGCAACATTTCTAAAAACCCAAAAACATAAAAGAATCCTTTATCAAGTTGAATGTAC
This sequence comes from Leptopilina myrica (nomen nudum), assembly GCA_032872475.1. Classification (NCBI taxonomy): domain Eukaryota; kingdom Metazoa; phylum Arthropoda; class Insecta; order Hymenoptera; family Figitidae; genus Leptopilina; species Leptopilina myrica (nomen nudum). The sequence continues at coordinate 9,787,625 of CM065459.1, forward strand.
CACTAATTTTCAGGTTCGTAAGTTTTTACGAAATCATAGCCCAGTATCTATATATTACTTTACTTAAAAGACAAGTGCTCAAAAATAACAAAGAAGCTGAAACAAAAAGTCGCATTAATTCTTTCTTTTCGTTTTTATAAACCTTCCGGACTTCAGCATCATTTAAAAATGTTGCATCTTCCACTAAAACTTTCTTTCTAGAATCAAGACTTTTCTACTGTATTTTTAATTTGGGAAACGAATTATAAAAGGTGAATTGCTAATTAGTGCAAAAAGATAAGTATTTTAAAAGTGACAAGGTTACATAAAACATTCTGTATTAAGACGATTCGGGCCTAAACATCCTAAAAAAACATGTTTCACGTAACTTTTTGGTCACTTTTAAAAGATACTTAATTTTTAACAGTAAAGATACAGATAAAAAGCAGGTGTTAGATCTATGAGATAGTGTAAAATCGTAAGCAACTGAAAAATAGTGAGGTACCGAAAAATAGCGAGCTTCCCAAAAATACTGTGTCTACACTAAAATAATGTGCTACTCTATAAATCATCAAAAGCAGATAAGGCTGAAGTTCAGGACGTTTTTAAAAACGAAAACCAAAAAAATAATGGTACTGTATTTTTATTTCTGATTCTAAATCATGTTTTCTTTTAACAATAGTATTCTCAGTGACAGTTAACTTCTTAAAAATAAAGGCACATAAAAATTAGCGATGAATTCAATTTTATAAAAATTCTTCTTTGCCTTTTCGTTTCTAAAAAACATTCCTGACTTCAGCTTCCTAAAAGCAAGTAAATTAAAAAAGACAGTAATTCTCTTACAATGTCAACAATCAGCAAATGTTTTTTTTTTCTCTCGACGATTCTCAAAACAAAACCAACCGCACCATATACACAGAGACCAAAAAAAAACAAAACCCGAACTTGATCACTTTCACTTTATTATAACCCCCGACTAAATCCGAAAAAACTGTCTCCTACATACAGGTAACCAAAAACAAAAAAACCAAACTCGAATACTTTTTCACACCGCAGGACACTGAACCATAATAAGACCCCTAGATTTTCCACACTCTCACATTCCCATCGCGTTTGTTTCGTCCACACATCATTTCCTTTCGCTTATCCCCCTTTTTTCCACTTGAGCGATCACGCTTTTGCTCATCCACTCCACAAGTTAAAATCCAATAATGATACTAGAGACTGATAATCGCGATTGATAAATCCATTTAAAAAATTGCCATCGCCGTTGTGAAAATGATGAGCAGCACATGCTCCACTCTCTCAACGTCTTTCTTCTTTTGGTTTTCTGTTCAATCCACTTGTTTTCTGTTCAATCCACTTGTTTTCTGTTCAATACACTTGTTTTCTGTTCAATCTACTGGTTTTCTGTTCAATCCACTTGTTTTCTGTTCAATCCACTTGTTTTCTGTTCAATACACTTCTTTTCTCTTTAATACACTTCTTTTCAATCCACTTCTTTTCCTTTCAATCCACTTCTTTTCTTTTCAATACACTTCTTTTCTCTTCAATTCACACTTTTTCTCCTCAATCCACTTCTTTTCTCTTCAATACACTTTTTCTCTGTTTTGGCAAAGTAGGGAAAAGATGTTTTAGGGGAAAAATGTTTGAGGGAACAGTTGTTTTAGGGAAACTATGTTTGAGGGAAAAGTTGCTTTAGGGAAAAGATGTTTGAGGGAAAAGTTGTATAAGGGGAAAGTTGTATTAAGGGAAAGGTTGTATAAGGAAAAAGTTGTATTAAGGCAAAGGTTGTATTAAGGGAAAGGTTGTCTAAGGGAAATGTTGTATTAAGGCAAAAGTTGTATAGGGGAAAGGTTGTATTAAGGGAATGGTTGCATAAGGGAAAGGTTGTATAAGGGAAAAGTTGTTTCAAGGGAAAGGTTGTATAAGGAAAAGGTTGTATCAAGGGAAAGGTTGTATAAGGAAAAGGTTGTATTAAGGGAAAAGTTGTTTAAGGGAAAAGTTGCAGAGGCGCTTTTTAGAAAAGTAAGCACCACAACGAAGATCGTGAAACGGACACCTGTCAGATGAGACTGACAGTCTGAAGCGACGTTCACTCTTCGCTCACTTTAGAGTCACTTGTGTGTTTGTATATGTGGTTGAGAGAGAGAACGGAAGGACGTGAAAGAGAGTTGCGGCTCGTCTAGAAACTCGCGTGGAAGCGGACTGGCTCGCAGGTGAAAACTGGCACGCGACAACCAATGATTCGGGGTCGTTGGTATGGAATGGTAGGAGAGCTCTGTTAGTACTTGGCTGGGAACCTGGCTAGATGGTGGTGGTGGGTGATAGCAGAACGGTATCACCGGGTGGATAGATCAACATGGCAGGGGATGTCAAACTACTACTGCCAACTCTCCGCTCAACCATGACTAAAAAAGAAAAAAAAACGAAAGAGAGAGAGAGAGAGAGAAATAACGCACCACCGACGCAGAGACCTTCCTTTTCTCCCCCTAACCCTATTCTCTTCCGGTCTGCTCGCACTTTGCTTGGAAACGTCGTTTATCGATTTCCCGCCAGCGTAGGCGTTCTCTCGGCAACGACGCCTTTTCACCACCTCGTTTTGTTATTTATTTTTTTTTTTCTATCGTTGCGCGTTCACGTTCGTTCTTCGTTGTCACAGTGTCATAGAATTGACATGTCATTGGGGGATTTTTTTTTTCTTTCTCTCTTATTTTTTGTCTGGCCAAGTGGAAAAAGGTCCTTGGCCACAGGAGACCTCTCACCAGGACCCCTCGTCCAAGCCCGCCGAACACTCGTTGCAGACTGGAGAGCTGTTTCAAAAGATATAGAAGACAAGCAGCCTGACGCGCAATCACCGGCTATCCAGCACGAAGGGAAAGGCAATGTAGTGGAGAGCCAACGACGATCGTGTCGACTCCAAGCGGTTAATCCAGGAACGACACAGTACAACCACAATTCCAATACCAAAATAACCATTAATTTTTTTTTTTTTAAATCTTTCCCTCTAAACCCCGAAAAAAGGTAAAAAAATCCCAAAAGTTAAAAATAGCTAATATGTGCCTCCAACTGGAAACTAGGAAAACTATTTGAATCCTTTTCTAAAATACCCTTTTTTAAAACAAGAAGCAAACACGGAATAAAACGGGAAGAAACTGACCACGTGTGCCAGGAAAAGAAGATTTTCGAAAAAAACAAGTTTGTTTTTAGTTCAGTCATTTGAATGTTTGAAAAACTAACACCGAATCAGTAATTGGTGTAACCTAAGAAAAAATCCGAGTTACCAATTTCAAGAGAATTTATAAAAACGAAAAATCAGATTTTTGTGGTTCACAGGGTTGCAACAAAAATTTAATTTTCTTCTGCCCTGACTTCCAGAACAATTTTTGACTTTTTCCCTCGCCCTAAAGACAAATTCTGATTCAAAATCAGAAATAAAAATCAAAACAAAAAATTATATAAGTTACAGTTAGAGTTACACTGAACAAAAAATTTATTTGATTCAAATAACCGATTATTTGACTATTAGTATCAAATAAATATTTACTTAAGTCAAATAATTTTTATTTGAATCAATTAAATAATATTTGCTTCAAATACTGAAATATTTGATTCAAATACAGTTTATTTGATTAAAATTAAAATTATTTGATTCAAATAAAAATTATTTGGTTCAAGTAAATATTTATTTGATAATAGTCAAATAATCGGTTATTTGAATCAAATAAATTTTTTTTTCAGTGTACCCTTGAAAATTAGACATAATTTCTATAAATTTGAATCCACACAATTAATTTAGCTGATTTCAAACCAAGAACGTGACTACTATTTGTAAAAAAAGAAAAAATTTATATAAAATTATAATTATTATAAGAAATAAGTTAAATATTTGTCAGAAAATAGCAAAATCTAATTTTTCGAAATTTCCCCAAATTCATTTAAAACTTATTATACTCAAAGGTTTTTGCGTTCGCTGATCATGAATTTAAAGACAGATTTTCAAAATTCAAAAACGTGCGACATTTTTATGCAAATTGGAGCAATTTTCAAAAAAACGTCCGCCATATTGGATCTACCATTTTAAATTTTGGAAAATTTTGAAAATCTGACTTCATACTTGTAATCAGCAACTCTAAAAATCCCTGTGTAAGAAAGTTTCAAAAAAGTCTAATTACTGCGTTTTCTGGGGACACAAAAGGGTTAAAATTTAAAATAAATAATATTCATAAAGATTTATTTTAACCCTTTCGAATTTATTTGAAAAATAATAGAATATAATAATAAATAACAATATTTGAAGAATAATAATGACTATAGAATCATTATATTATTTTTCCGCATAATAAAAATTAGGATTATCAAATGTTCAAATTTAAATAACAAATTGGAAATAAAAAATAAATAAAATTTTACTTGAAATTCAATTTTAAAACAATTTTTTTTAGAAAATTTAAATGCAGTATTTCGTATTTATTGTGAAAATAATAAAAATAATAATGAAAATGAATTGGAAAAATAATAATAAACTTTTCGAGAATATTAAAAATTTTCTGAATAATTGAATTTTGGCGAAGAATTTTATTATTTATTAAGATAATTAAAATTTTAACGAGAATTTAAACAAATTTTTTTATATAATTAGATGTTTGAGAAAAATTTTATTATTTATGAAAATAATTGAATCAGTGTAAAAAAATAATATTATAAATGAAAATATTTTGAATTATTGCGCAGAAATTTATAAAAAAAATGGTAAATAATTGAATTACGAAGAAAAATTTTGTTACTTATAAAGTAATATTTATTTTATTTATATTTATATTATATTTATTTTTATTTCAGAAATTTTGATAAGAATTTTAGAAAAATTGTTAAGCATAATTGAATTTTTGAGAAAAATTTTATAATTTATGAAAATAATTGAATCAGTGTAAAAAATAATATTATTAATAAAAACATTTTGAATTATTGCGTAGAAGTTTTTAAACAAAAATTGTAAATAATTGGATTCCTGAAAAGAATTTTACGAATTGAATATATTTAAAAAAAATTGAACTAATTTGAGTAGAATTGTAATTAAAAAAATTTTTCAAAAATCGAAGTTATTTTTGAATTACTATTAATTTAATGCATTCAAAAGTATACAATTTTCTACAATTTCAAATTGCAACTTATGCAATAATTGAGCTAATTATGAAGTTTGTAAACGCGAGTCTTTTAAAATTAAATTAATTTAAAAATATTTAGAAAAAATTATTCATTAAATAATTTTTAAGTAGGAAATCATTTCATAATACAGTTCTTCAGGAATTAAGTTGGGTAAAGAGAAATTTTTGTCGCAGAATTAAAAAAAATTGAATTGTAAATTAAATTAAATTAACTTAATGACAATGAATTGAATTTGTAAATTCGGAATTTTCTCATAAGTTCTAAAAATTTATTTTTTTTCAAGGCCGCCCTTTTTTTATTTTAACATAAAAATCTCTAATCTACATTTTCCTGAATAAATTTTAAATCACCTAACAGTTTCGCTATAAATATCAAAATAAGATAAAAAAAACGTATGTCAAAATAGTTCCGAATCAACGTTTTGATACGTTTTTTTTGTCTCAATTTAATATCCTTATAATAAAAAAAAATCCTCGCGAGCTATAAATAATAGTAAAAATTTAAAGATTACAAATAATAGATGACATATTTTGAAACTTATAGTTAAAAAAATACAAGCTATCTCTCAACTGCTAAAGCACCTGTTATAGACTACCTCAAAGTGATTAACAATCGACACGTTTAGATCGGAGGAATTAAAGGGGCTGTGATTGAAGAACAAAAGGAAAGACGAGAGGGTCTTGAAGTGGAAGAACTAGAGAAACGATAATGAGAGAATTAGAAGAACAGTTCAAACATCTGTTTGAGAATTGCAGAGACAATAGGACATCAAAATTAGAAGAGTCAACAACATTTGTTTATAAGATGTCGAAGACAAAAACGAATAAAAAAAATAATAATCAGGGACCGTCACGGAATCAAAACAAAATTAAAAAATACTTTTGTTTTCATTTGGATATGGGCATCAGAATCAAAATTCCACTCTATTTAGTTCTGATTCCAATATCAAAATCAAAATTCCTCTCTATTTCGTTTTGGTTCCAAAATCAAAATTCAACTGTGTTTCGTTTTGGTTCCAATATGAAAATCAAAATTCCACTCTATTTCGTTTTAGTTCTAATATCAAAATCAAAATTCTTTCTTGTTTTAATTTTGATAAAATAATACTGCGCATGTAGAAGTGTGATTGAACCTAAATTTTGTTGCAAATTTTAAATATATCAGAAGATAATATCGTTTTAACTTACGAAATCTGAAATAGAATTCGAATCGATTTCTGTTTCTATAAGAAAACCGAATTGCAGTATTACAGTATCAGAATCAAAATAGAATGTAAATTTTATTTCGTTACAGTATCAGGATAAAAATAGGAAGTAAATTTTATTTCGTTACAGTATCAGAATAAAAATAGAAAGTAAATTTTGTTTCGTTACAGTATCAGAATCAAAATAGGAAGTAAATTTTGTTTCGTTACAGAATCAAAATCAAAATACATTAATAATTTCGTTTTGTTTTGGAATATCGTAACGAAATCAAAATTTCATTTCCGTGACGGTCCCTGGAGAGAAAGTTCATTGTACTTCAATAATCTCCCATTACTCTATAATTTGTCTTTAGTTACAACCATTACTTTAGTTTGCTTCCGAAATATGATCACGTTGTCAGGAAATTTATTTCCTAAGAAGTTGAACGACTTTTGTTTCAAGGTATATATATATATATATATATGAAACCAAACTAAAGTCTATATATTTTGCATTTTTTTAACTTCAGGTATGAGAGGCCAAATCAAACTTTGTTTCGTCTGACGAAAAGTGAAACGAAACATAACTTCTTTAAATAACTAATTTATATACTTATTAGCATTGTATTATTCTTGTAATTTCAATCGGTTTTTGCTTATTCGAAATAAAGGATCACGCAGAGGATTTTTATTTTGTTTTGGCTCGCAGTCGATTTTTTTTGCGGTATTTTGAGATTTTTAAGTTCTTGTTTAAGGATGTCGAGAACTATATATATACAAAAAAACTATACGAAAAAATTGACTGCGAGCCAAAACCAATGTAAATCTAATATTTTATTTTATCTGATATATTCTTTACCGCAAATTAATGTTTTTCACAACTATAAATATTAGTATTTTTTTTCTAATATCATTTACTATTTTTTTACTGTCAATCAGTAATTTTCTGCTAATGGTACAAATTAGAATTTATTAGCCATTCATTAGTTTTTTTACGCACTAATTAGTAACTTTTGGAGCCTAATTAGTATTTTTAATCGTCAATTAAAATCTTTACTGTCAATCAGTATTTTTAATCGCCAATTGAAATCTTTATTGTCAATCAGTATTTTAAATCGCCAATTGAAATCTTTACTGTCAATCAGTATTTTTAATCTCCAATTAAAATCATTACTGCCAATCAGTATTTTTCATATTTAACCAATTAACCAATAATTAATTAATAATAATTAATTTAACCAATATTTTTCTACTAACAGTTTAGCAATTATTTTCTACTGTCAATTAATCATTTTTATAATGATACTTAGTATTTTTTAATTATGAATTATATTTTACCACCAAATCAGTATTTTCCATACTACTAATTAGTCTTTTTTGTCGTCAAATAATATTTTTTTTTAATAAATTAGTATTTTTCTAGCGACAATTAGTAATTTTCTACTACTCATAATTTTTACCGGTATAATCAATATTTTTACAAAATGTCAATTAGTGTTTCTTAACAGAGTAATTATAGTATTTTTCAGTTACTTTAAATACTAATTAGTGTTCTTTAACTATCAATTATTATTCTTTAACTATCAATTAGTGTTCTTTAAATACTAATCAGTATTTCTTAAAGACCAATTAATATTCTTTAACTAAAATTTAGTATTCTTTAAATACAAATTAGTAACTTTTTTACTATAAATTAATACCTATTTTTTACTATCAAATAGTATTTTTCTTTCATCAAATAATTAGTTTTAACACATAATAAGTCAAAATAACTATACTATATTCCAAAGAAGTTTAACCGCGCCTAAAAAAATAATACGAAAACCACTCGAAATGAGAACGAAACGACGAAACGAAATGAGATAATAGCTAAAGGGTATAGTAATTAAACGGCAGCGATGAAAGAAAAGAAAGCCGTCAGACGATTCCTAATAAAGCGTTAATTCATAAGAAAAAATTGCAAACTCACAAAAAAAAGAAAACGTTAAATTTAGTGCAAAGAAAAAAAAATCCCTTTATAGCAACGATTTCCTCATAATATATATATATATAATAACTAAAGATTATGTCTTCTTCATTCTATAATATAATTAATACATTGATAATACCAATTAGTTCATCAATGAAAAGGCTCTTCTAATTAAAATCTTATCAAGAACGCCAGATGTAAAAACTAATTATAATTAATTAACAAAAAAAAGAGAAAAAAAAGAAAAGAAAAATGCAAAAAAAAACTCACCTTTTCCTGCAGTGTGCAACATCAGTTTTTTTCCCCAGCTTGTATCAATATTCTCCGCATTGAAACTTTTCACTGGGTCCATATTAGAAATCATATTCCAAAGAGTTTTCCTTCACATTTCACCATCTATAAACAAAAGGAGAGAGATAAAAGTTGTTAGTAAATAATTAAAAAACTTTAATTAATTTTTGAAAATATTGAGAGAGAGAGAGAGAGAACAGAAGTGAAATATACTGTGATGATGATGGTTATTAAATAATTTCAAGACACTGATATAACAAAGAGATGGAGTAATTAAAAAAAATCTTCTTAATTACTGCTTTGTTATTATATTCGCCGTTTTTCTAAGGATATCAAATTGAGGCAAAAAAAGTTTTTTTTTATACTTTTTTGTTACCTCAAATTGAGGCAAAAAATTTTTTTATACTTTTGTTGCTTTTTTTGTTTCAATTTGATATCCTTGCTCTCTAAACTAAAATTAGTAGAAATTTATTCTAATGAAATGAAGAATGATCGTCCACCAAATTATTTTTAGTCAAAATTTTGCTAACAATTAGTCAAATTTTACTAATTTGTTTGTGGAAGTTAAATAATTGCTTGGTTGAATTCTATTAATAATAATTATTAGTAGAATTGTTTTATTAATAATCGATAAAACACTCTCTAAATTTGAATTAGTAAAAATTTGTACTAATTTGAAATAGTTACCGACTTTTTGATATTTAATTACTTATTTTTACTAATCATAATTTTTACTAATGGTCATTTCTACTAATTTATTAGCAAAATTTACTAATTCATGAGCAAAAAAAATCAGTCAACTTGGTCGAATTAGTAAAGATTTTTACTAATTTAAATTTAGAGAGTGGTATCACTAATTCATTTAGTGAAATAAATGATTAGCAATTAGTGAAATTGTACTAAACAGTTAGTAAAACTTTACTAACAATTAGTAATATTTTACTAATCGAAAAGGGAAAAAGTCCATAAAAACTACTAATAATTAGTAAAATTTTACTATTTCTTTGCAGAATTCTATAAATTCAGAATTAGAGTAGAATAAATGTGACTAAAATAATGACAATAAGCGTAATATTAATTATTAGTAATAAAATTGGTAATTAATATCGTTACTTAAAATTTTTAGTAGAGTAGTGTGGGGTAAAAGCCATTTCGGTTTTATATTAAAACAATTCAACTGTTTTACAAATAATTAAAAATATAAATTTAATTGTAGGTAATAATTTAATTTAAAATTTAAATAATTAAAATTTTAACGGTTTGAAACCGTTACGTATTTGAAAAATAATGGAAAATAAGAATGAAAAATAATTAGGAAAAAAACGTTTCAAATTCGAACAACTATTTAAATAATAAACTTTAAGTAATAAATCATTCTTTTATGTTATAAGAATATTGTTACTATAACTTCTTCAATATTATTTTTATCAATTTCAGTTCAATTATTATTTTCTAGAGTTTTCAACTTTTTTCTTTATATCAATTAAATTATTAAAATAATTATTTCAACAAAAATTCTAATTAAACTTAAAAAAATTAATTTCACAGAATTAATAGTTAAAACTAAAAGTATGGAAAATTCAACATTTCAAAGATTTTAATTTGAAACTTTTTCCAAATTCAATTATTTCTAAAAATTCACACTACAATGTTTATAATATTCAATTATTATCTACAAATTTACTTGAAATTAATTTTTAAATCAATTTTTTTTTAATTTAAAAACAAAAGTAAATAATTTAATCTTTCTTAAAACTAACAATGCTTATAATTTCAATTATAATCTAAAATTTTACTTGAAATTCACTTTTAAATCAATTATTTTTTTGAATTTGAAAACAAAAGTAAATAATTTAATTTTTCTTAAAATAAAATTCTCCTAAAGAAATTAATCAACAACTTTTTAAATAAATAAATTCTTTTGATGAATTTTAATAAAATATTTAAGAATAATTAAATTATTTTAGGAATTCGATTAATATTGTATTTAAATTAATTGAAATTTTTAATATTTATGAAAATAATAAAATGATTGCGTTGAATTTTATGAAAATAGTATAGGTATTGAAAAATCAGTGAATTGAGAATTTTTTTAAATAATTGAATTTTAGAGAAAAATTGTATTATTTATAAAGCTAATTGAAATTTTGAAGAAAATTTTTTAACCTTTTTCTAACACGATTGAATTTTTCATAAAAATTTTATTATTCATGAATATAGTTGAATCGCTGTCAAAAATTCCTATTATTCATAAAAATTAGATTATTATCGAAAATATTTTGAATTATTACGAAGAAATTTATAAAAAAAAACTGTAAATAATTAAATTTCGGAGAAAAATTTTATTATTTATAAATATTAAAAATAAATATTTAAAAAATTCTCTCTAAATTTAAATTAGTAAAATTTAACCAATTTATGAGTCGAATTCCTCAAATTGCTTTAGCCAGAAATGAGGTACTGCGATAATTAGTAGAATTTTACTAATTTATCATTTAAATTTAAAACTATTTTTAGTTTTTCTTTGGCTACCAGCATATATTTACTAATTGAATCAGCAATTTTGTAAAAAAAAATTACCTAGTTAAAAACTAAATGACTCACCAAAATTAAAACTAAATGATCTAAATGAATTATTAAAAAAAAATTCTACTACTTTAAATTTTAGAGACTTCGTTACTCTCGTAAAATATCTTCACATGTCCTAATTATGGTTTACCAATCAATTAATTAATATAATAATTTTAATAAGCGAATACGATCATAAAAGCGAAAATATATTATGTTTAAAATTAATACCTTTAATAGTTCGATTAATTAGCGAATCATAATTATAAAAGCAGAAAAAAATAATACAATTCAAAATTAATAACAATAATTTGATTAATTTTGCGAATAATAATGTAGAAAGCAGAAAAAAAATATACAAAAGCAGAAATTTACATATTTTACAGAAATATATATGTACGTATGTGAAATATCAAAATGACTTGATGCAAATTTTACCCACCTAGGGAATAATCTGTAGGGCAGTTAGGTCATCATTTTGAATTCCAATAAATTACAATATTTTGAATAAACTTCCTGTCATATATACAAAATAATCCCCATCACATGTAATTTTTTGTTTTGTTTTTATTCTGTAATTCCGCAAGTGTTCGTGATATATAATTATATTGTTTTTAAAAAATTCTTATCTGATATCCTGTAAAAAACTTAACGAGTACATAAAGAAAAGTAAGTCTCTATTTCTATTGTCGTACATGCGAGATTATTAACAGAAGAATGCTTTATAAGAAAAAAAAAAAGAAGTTCTCTTTGCAGACTTACAGCGGAGACTTTAATCCATTTAGAAGGTCTCAGCTGTCTTGGTTTACAACAGAGAGTATAGAGTAGGAATAAATCGAGGTTCACGTAAAAAAAAAAATGTTTCGCCACTTCACAGTTATATATGTATTTTTTTTTTTGCAAAAAAAATTTGTTTCTTGTTCAATAAACAATTTATTAATTAATTTCCCTTTTTATAACTGTTTATTATGTATTTTTTTTATTATTTTATCTTCCCATCAATTTTTCATTTTATACTTTTTTTATCGTTTATTGGAAAAATTAACCATTTTTATTACTATTGTCTCTTTTGTCATTTATCATTTTCGGATTTTTATTGACTTTTATATTGAGTTATTTAAATAATGAAAAATTATTTTTAATATACATTATATAGAAAGAATATTATCTGATTAATTATATTATTATATATTATCTGATTACTTGAATATTATTAATTAAATATTTACTTGAATCAAATAATTTGTATATGAGTCAATAATTCAATTCATATTTGAAGCAAATATTGAAATTATTCGTTCAAATATACATTTTATTCAAATTTATTTAATTTAAATAAAAAATAATTTGAGTCGAGTAAAAATTTTGTTGATAATAGACAAGTGATGGTTATTTGAATCAAGTAAATTTTTTTCATCCTATTTATTTATGCAAAAAATAATTTTTTTATTTCACAGTATTTACAAGCCTCCGATCAAGTTTAAGGCCCAAAAAAATTAGAAAAATTTTATTCAGGATTGTCATAAAAATTGAATTTTGTATTTCCCTGTCTTTGTCCTGGTTTCACATTTTTAAATATTTTTTTATTACAATTCTTGTGAAAAAAGAAATTATAAATTGTTAAAAAATATTAAACAATTTATAATTTATAATAAGAAATTTCACAATAATATTAGGACAACTTTTTTTTTAATTTTTTATAATAAGAAATTTACAAAAATAAATTATAATAAGTTTTTAAATATTTTTGAACAACTTATTATAATTCATTTTTTTCCAAAAGAATATTTCTTATAAATTTCAATTTTCAAACTTTTGAAAATTCATTCCTTCTGAAAATATCTACTGCAATTTTTCTAAAAATTAATTAATTTCTAGAATTTTTCATTTTAATTTTTAATAAATTTAATAAATATTCAAAAGCTCAATTAATTTAGATAAAACTTTTTAAAAACGGAAATTCTTTAAAGTGTTTAATGGAAATTATATTCAATATTTATTTCCTTTCAAAAATTTCAATTAAAAACCTTTTGGAATTTAAATATAAAAAATCTACTGCAACGTCTGAAAAAATTCTGAAAAGATTTTTCTATAAATCAATCACTTTTAATTAATTTGACAAAGTTCTTCGGGAACTCAATTATTTAAAAAAAAATTTGACTTAAAATTTACAAAAATTCAAAAATGTTTTAATCAAATGTATATTAAAAAATTCAAGTAACTAAAATCGGAATTTAATGCATTTCTTTTTCAAAAACGAATTTTTTAAAAGTTTTTGATGAAAATTATATTCAATATTCATTTTTTTCATAAATTTCAATTTAAAAAATCGTTTGAAATTTAATTATTAAAATAAATTCTACTATAACTTTTCAAAACACTATAGAATTTTTAATTTTAATTTTTCTCTAAATTAATTAATTTTAATAATTTAATAATAAATATTTAAAAGTTTAACTGAAAAGTAAATTTTGTAAAATACATTAAACTATAAATTTTAAAAAAATTAATAAAACGTATTTTTCTAAAATGAAAATTTTCAAAGTTTTTAATGAAAATTATATTCAATATTAATTTTTTTCAGAAATTTCAATTTAAAAAAGCTTTTGGAATATAACTATAAAAAATGAATGAAGATAAAATTCTGAGCTGAAATACTTGAAAAAAAAAATTTTTTTAACTTTAGAGAAAATTCTTGGCAATATTTTTTTCACACAAAAAAAATTAGAAATTAGTTGAATTTTAAACCAAAAAAGTAGTATTTTTTTTAATATTTCGAAGAAACTTTGGAAAAGTCATTTCTTGAGAATAAATCGAAAAAATCGTTTTTTTTAAATAGTTAAAAAAAGTCATATTATCCTAGAACTGCATTTAAGTTGTTAAAATTATTTATTATTCATTCAATCTTGTTAATAAAATATTGTTTAATAAAAAAATATTATTTATTGACAATTTATATTTAATATTTTCAAATTGTTTAAAGAGAAACGAAAAATACCATTGTTCTTATCATTTGCAAGTTGCTAACTTTAGAGCATTATCCTATCACAGGTTACAGAATTAATTAGGTAAATATAATTCAATTTCGGTGACATATCCCATGAAGAGAGGGTCAATAAATAATTTCATACGTCAAATACTAAGTGACAAGTGGAGGGCTCTATTTCGAGTTTCTATCGACCATTTTCCGAGACTTGAACATTGATTTTATTTCTCTCTTCTACAAAATTCTCCAATATATTAAAAATTAATCCCTCTATTACAATAAAACTCGTTTCAAAACTCGATAATATATTTGCAACAATTAGAGAATCAAATCTTTTAATTAAGATTGAACATAATTATATTTAAAAAATCAGGGCTGAAAAAAATAAAGAAAAAAAAGTGTAAGGACTAATCAATTCTCAAAACACTAATTAAAAAAAAAATTTTTTATTCAGAAAAATAATTTCCATTCTTACTCGAAAATTTTTTAAATATTCTTTTCACAATAGAGAATTTAATCTATTGAAAATTTGAAACGAATTCTTTTCAAAAAAGGGATTATGAATAAAATGTGCGAAACAAAAGATTTCATTAAAAAAAAAATAATGATTAAGAACTTTTCATAGATTTCAATAAATTATTCACATTCATTTAATAAAATATATTTTTTTATTAACAATAATTACATTAAAAGTAATGTACGTCTATTTATCACTGATTTTAAAACAATGTTTCACCACATTATGGAATGTTAACATTCAGATAACATTTAATTTCTAAATTATTCCTAAATTAAAAACAATCTCGTATTCACTGTAAAATTTACAGTATTAATTTTCTTTCGATAAAAACGAAATCAATAACTTTTTATTAAAGTACTTTATATTTAATTTTATAAAACATACAAAACGTATATATTAAAAATTTACACGAAATATTAATTGTAAAATTCAAGTTAAAAATAAAGGTATTTCCAAATGAATAAATTTAAATTTTGAATTTAAATTTTCAATTTAATTTAATTAAATATAAATGAGTTTTATAACCCAATTGTTTGTTTCAAAAAGCGAAAAGTTAGATTAAAATTGAAAACTAAATAAAATACTTTAATAAAATGTTCGCAAACAATATTTCAAATCTCATTAAAATCTCGTAGACTTTGACGTTAAATTAATAATATTGGAAAAATATAATCTCAAAAAAATAGAAATCTTTATATAAATATTATAAATCAATTTGTCAATTTCTATATATGCGTATAAATAAACTTATAAAGGATATAAAACTTTGTAAGGATTTAATATCCCCTTAGGATCCATCATTTGTTTAATCTGCTTCATAAGTGTGATAGCGGAATTATCTTTGCTATAATGTAAAAACTTTGTTTTTTTAAATCCAATTCCATGCTCAGCACTGACACTTCCATTTACTTTTGAGATAAATTCGAATATAAAAGGCTCCAATTGAGAAGAAATATCGTCACTGTACTCTTTTGCGGAAACTTGCACGTGCATATTTCCATCACCTATTAAGAAACATTTAATGACATTGCTATGAGGAAGAGAAACCATCTCGTTATTTTATATATGTAAAATTATTTATTATTATTGCTATTTAAATTTCATTTTTTTTTATTTTCAAATAACAACTTTAATTTTTGAATAATTTAAAATGAAACTGTTTAATAAATTCACTAATTTCAATTTTCAATATACGTAATAATGAGATATTATTCTTTTTATTATCTTCAAAAAGTTGAATAAATATTCTTTGCCAAAATTCAATTATTTTCGATGAAAAATCAAATTTCTTGAAAGAATTCAATTATTTTCGAAGAAAAATCAAATTTCTTGAAAGAATTCAATTATTTTCGTAGAAAAATCAAATTTCTTGAAAAAATTTAATTGTTTTCGAAGAAATATCAAAGTTCTTGAAAGAATTCAATTATTTTCGAAAAAATAAAAATTTCTGGAAAGAATTCAATTATTTTCGAAGAAAAATCAAATTTTTGGAAAGAATTCAATTATTTTCATAGAAAAATCAAATTTCTTGAAAGAATTCAATTATTTTCATAGAAAAATCAAATTTCTTGAAAAAATTCAATTATTTTCGAAAAAAATCAAGTTTATGAAAGAATCCAATTATTTTTGAAAAAAATCAAGTTTCTTGAAAGAATTCAATTATTTTCGAAAAAAATCAAGTTTCTTGAAAGAATTCAATTATTTACAAAAGTTTTTATAAAATTGTTCACAAAAACTAAATTGTTTTAAATAAAAAAAATTTTGATTATATTCCTATAAAATCGGAATTAAAATGTAAATGTTAAAATTGCAGGATTTTAATAATTTCCAAAAATAATTAAATTCTTCACAAAAATACAATTATTTTCATAAATGAAAATATTGTTTCACAAAAATTCAATTAATTCCCTAAATAAACAAATTTCTTTAAAAATTTCAATTCTTCTAGATAATTTTTAAAACAATTTTGAATAAAGTTTTAATTAAATTCCTTTTGAAGTAATTTATTCTTTTCAAATTTTTTAATAAGTTTCATTAAAATAATTCAATTATATTTAAAAGTTTTGCTATAAAATCTTCTATAAAAACTTAATTATTGTCAGAAAAAATAAAATTCTTTGCAAGAATTCAATTATTTTCCATAAAGCAATAAAATTTCTTGAAAGAATTAAATTAGTTTCAAAATTTTATTTGAAATTCTACGAAAAAATTCAATTTTTTCTAAAAACTATGATAAGATTCTTCACAGAAATTTAATAATTTTCATTTACCTGAATTTTAATTAACTTTATCGAAGCCATATTCAATTATTTTTTAATATTTTAATAAAATTCTTTAAAAGAATTCAATTATTTTCAAAAAAGTTAATAATTTTTTTAACTTCTTTAAAAAAATAAATTATTTAAAAAAATTTTATTAAAAATCTAAAATGAATTTAATTATTTCAAATTTTTTGTTTACAATTATTTAAAAAAGAACTATTCCAAAAAATATTTTTCATAAAATTCAAAGAAATTTATTTTTAAAGAATTTAATTTTCATAACATTTACTAATAAAATTATTAACAAACACCATAATTTGAAAATTATTGAATAAAATTCTGTATAGAATTCAATTACATTCGAAATTTTCAATTAAAATTTTTAACAAAACTCAAGTATTTAAAAAAAATTTCTAAGAAATTCTTCGAAAGAATTTTATTATTTTTTGTTGAATATCAAATTTTTTCGCGAGATTTAATCTATTTTTAATACAATTTCATTAAAAATTATTCTCAAATAAATTCAAATTAATTCAATTTTTTTTAAATTTGATAAAATTCTTTGAAATTTTAATAATTTTTAAATTTCAAATTTGTCTGACAAGATTCTTCTTAAGTATAGTCAATATTTTCAATGAAGTAATTTATGAAAATTCAATTTTAAAGCGAAACAATATTTAAAAAAATTAGGAAACAAAAAATAAAATTAAAATTATTGATTTCTTATAGTGTTAAATGAAATAAAAAAAGCAAGTAATTTAAATTGATTAAAAAAATCAATTAATTAATTTTTTCAACGGAAATTAAATTGGAGTTACATAAAAAAATGTTATTCCTTGAAGCTATTTAGATTATTTATTTGTTTAAAAAAAATGTTATTCGACACATATAAAACTTTTATCTGAGTAGAAAATAAAATTTGATTAGAACGAGATACAGTTTATTTTTAATAAAAAGTCAAGTTAATTCTGAGTTAAATATATCTTTTCACTAGACGGAAAAATATTTTTATAAGTAATAATCAATTAATCTTTGTAAAAAAATTTATATTTGCCAAAAAAATATAAAAACTATTATTTACAATACCTGATAATTAATAATTTTTAAACAAATATTCAGTAATAATTTTTAATAATCTTCTAAATTATTACTTGAATCTTGAAAGATATATGCAACAACAAAAAATGCTTTTAGTAGATTTTTAAAATGAAAATTCGCATAAAAAATTTTATATGAACCCTTTTTAGGGGTGGAATTATTACATCCCTGAAAAGAGGGTTTTCTTTTTTATGTGTGAGTAGCATTATACTCTTGAACAAATTCTACTTCGGTAACTACTGTATCAAGCGGGTGCTGCTATCTAGCGAAATCCAACGACATGAACACTTTTATATACAAAGGGATAAAAATCTTTATTATATTTATAAACAAAGTAATGAAGAAGAAAAAAATATTTACTGTCACAAAAAAAGGAAATCGTTTCAAAAAATAATTTACATATTAAACAAAAATTAACTATAAATTCAAAACAAAAAATCACAACAAAAAATCATATTCCTTCTATTTCATGCGCGATTAAAAATCAATAATAATTTTATTAGCGCGATTAATGTTGAAAAAATAGAAAAATAAACATTTCCCTTTAAATATTAATTAATATCAGAAAAAAAAGATTTATCATTTTAATTTAAAAATTTCTCTTTATTTTCGATTTGAAGTAGTTGTCAAATTGTGATTTCATATCATAGTCAATTATCCAAATTATAAATCGTAACTATTGTCCAAGCGATTATTTAAAGAATTAAAAGGGTTATTCTAAGAATGCCAATGACACGTGAAACATTTAAATATCTAAAATTGAAGGCAATTTCAACCTCTGACAACTTGATATTTATTCGATATTATTCATATTATTTCAAACAAGAGAGGAGGAATAAGAAATTTTTTTCCAAATCAATTTTCCCTTTCCTTTTCAAAAAAAATTATCAACCCAAAGACAATAAATAAATAATTTCGCAATAAACATCGAGTTCTCATTTAACGAAATTCAAAGTTATTTCCAAATAAATACACGGAAATCATAATATAATTACCAACAGAATTAAATAGATCGCCTGAACGGTGGCAACCAGACGTACGTCCACGTTATTTTTATCTCTAAATAATTTATTGCTAAATATAAATTTATCAAATAGTTCCCTATTTATATTAATTTCTCTTAAAATTAAAAAAATTTAGAAGAAAAATTAATTATTAAATAAGTAAAACTGATTTTACTACCTGTGCACTGATCGTTCGTTTTTGAAAAACTTGATGGTGAAAAACAAAGATTTTCTCGATATTAAATGTATGAAATATTCTCGGGATTATAAACTATGAAGATTTTCTTTGATGAAATTTATATATTATTTTATATAATAAACAATCGATTGAAGAATATAGAGAGAGTAATATTGGAATGACCTGATAAATTTCTCACAAGTATATGTATGTAATAAAATCGAATTTGTAACGTTTGGATTTATTTTCAGAATATTATCCGTAACCTAATTTTAATATGTTAAATTATAATGGCGATAATTTTCATTAAATATTTATAAATAATAAATTTTAATAAGTTTATGTTAAATCCAGTTAAAATTAAACCGCAATGCATTGCAATAAAATAGTAAATATTTATGTGAAAGATAAAAAAAAATATCTACGTCGGAAACAAAATATTCTTCGTTTAATTCCTCTCTTGATGTAACTTTCTTTATTCAAATTATGATTATTGTTCTCATGATTAATATATATATATATATATTTTTTTAATTTCTTAACATTCTATTTTTTTTAAATTTTTACATTCATGAAATTCACAATGTTTATAATCAAGAAGATATTTTTTTTCTTTTTAAATTTTTTTAATAAACGAAAATTTAAAATTTTCCAAATTTATTTACAATTTGTTTGATTTAAATAACTGATTATTCGTCTATTATCAAATAAATAATGTTTGATAAATATCAAATAAATAATTGAATCAAATCATTTTTAAGTCAATTAAATGATATTTACTTCAAATACTCATATTTTTGGTTCGAATACAATTTTATTTGATTTAAATAAACATTTTTTGATTTAAGTAAATATTTAATTGGTAATAGACAAGTAATTGACTATTTGAAAAAAATACATTTTTTTCCGTGTTATAAAGTCAACCAAAAATTATTTTTTAATTAAACATGGTAATTTTGATTCAATACATAATTTGTTTATTTAATAATTAAATTTATCTTAAATAATTAAATTCTAGAAAAATTTTCAAAGTTATTAATTGTAATGAACTTTAGAAACAAAAATTTTAGTAATAAAAGCTAGTGAAATTAATAAAAAAAATTAAATTTTATAACGTTGTTAAATAATTTTATCTAAAATTCTGCAAAAGAATTAGATTTTTGAGAAATTTAAATTTAATGTTTTCAAAAAATAGATATTTAAATTCAAAGAAAAATTTTAATAAAGTATTATTAGATTATGTATTGAAATTTCGTCAAATTGATTGAAAAAGGATTCATTTTATTTTTTTTGAGATTTTAGAAAAAATGAATTTTCAAAGAATTTTAATCTTAATTTTTAATACAAAAATTTCGTGAAATTGATTTAAAAAACATTCCTTTTATTTTTTTCTAAAGATTTTAGAACAAATGAATTTTCAATGAATTTTAATCTAATAATTGATTAATAATTAAGTTTTAAAAAAAATGATTTAAAATGAAAAGTTGTTTTCAAAAATGTTGTAGTTTTAAAGAAGTTTATTTAAAATTCTAAAAAAATTAGTTATTTTGAAATATTTCAATTCTATACTTTTTTAAAGGTAATTAAATTTTTATTAACAAATGACAGAAAATTGTTTAACATATAATTCGAAATTTTGATGATTTCTATTAGAAATAATTGAATACTTGAATAATTTTAACTCCCGTTAAATTCTTTTTAGAAATCAATCAGAAATTTTTTCTGTTTAAATAAGGAAAATTTTAGAAAAAAAAACAAAATCAAATGTTTTGATTCAACTTTAAAAATGATTTGATTCAAGTATAAAATTTGTTAATTCAGGTATAAAATTTGTTGATTCAAGTATTAAATTTTTTGATACAAGCATAAAAATTATTTGATTCAAATAACAAATAATTTACTTTAAGTAAAGAAATTGATTCAATTATAAAAATTGTTCGATTCAAGTATTATTATTAATGTTGTTAATATTAATTATCATAGTTAATTTTAACACGATTTGACATAGATTTAATGAAATTTATTTTTTATAATTTAAATTTTTGTAAAAATAATTTATTCTAAGTAAAAATTGTTGGGTTTAAATAAATATTTATTTGATGATCGACGAGCAATCGGATATTTGAATCAAAGAATTTTTTTGAGTAATATTAATAATAATAATTTTAAATTTTTGATTTTTTAAAAAAAAACTTAAAATGAGAAAATCTATCCCAGATTATAAACGTTGTGAATTTCACCTAATGTTAAATAATCCTCTCCTAATGATAACAGATTATGTTCGTTGTTTTTCTATTCGAAGAAGAAATCACGCGCACGTACAACTAATGAATCTGATGATAGTTCAAAAACGAGCAAGTTCGTGCAGTAATTTCCTCAACATAAAGAGAAAATTTTTCATTTTTCTCCCCTATTGGAAAAAATTAAACTTATATTCTTGTTTTTATAGAGGATAAATTTAGATAGAAGGTAAAATGGCCAACAGAGGTAAAAAATTAAGCAAACAGAATAAAATGTCTAAGAAAAAAACATTAAACTATACTGATAACAATGGTGAAGAAGAAAAAACATTCACATTCGGATAGGAAAGATAAAATATTAAAAGAATATTGTACTTTACCCAAATGTCCGTAACCGCTGATTCTTCGTATATCAGGACTCTTGAGATGTTGCCGAAGAACTTCGATAACTTTGTAAAAATTTTTCAGCGGCAATGAAACATCGTATTTATAAGTGTAACCCTCATGCATTATTCCTTCTGCAATTCTTTCTCGTAGAGCCCAAATATTCTGAAACAAGAAAGAAATTTTTTCTACTCTTTATTCTTTAACGTGAAGAAAAAATAAAGTATCAACTCTCAGCTATTTAAAATTAAATCCTTATTCCAAAATATTCCAGAATATTCTTTCCTATAATTCAATAATTTTCGATATTCTATTTTAATAAAATATTTCCCAAAAGAATTCAATTATTAATGAGGCTGAAGTCCACAACGTTTTAAAAAAAACGAGAACAAAAAAATAATGGGACGGTATTTTTATGTTTGGTTCTAAATCGTTTTAATTTTTAACAATCGTATTTTTAGTAATTTCGTAAAAATCAAGTCACATGAAAATTAAAGACGAATTTAATTAATTTAATTAATCCTTTTCTGATTTTTTGTTTTTAAAAACGTTGCTGACTTCAACTTCCTAATTGCTAAACAGAAAAGCATAATCTAGAATATTCAATAAAAATTCTACAAAATTAAAGAAGATGCACTAATGAAGGTACAAGGATCATAAACAAAATCTAATTAGGTTATTTTTAGGATCCTTTTTTTAGGAATACCCTCTCATCGAATTTAACCGAATCTAAAATATTTATAGACAGTTGTTACTCAACAGATTTTTATTAAACAAACTTTTATTTAACAGATTTTTATTAAACAGATTTTTATTGAACAGATTTTTATAAAACAGATTTTTATTTAACAGATTTTTAAAATATTGCCTCCAATAAAAAGCCCACATTCCAATTGTACTTTAGTTAAAAGGAAAGAAAGTTTTGATAGCGGTTTCCGTCAGACCACTAGAGCATCAGTTTAAAAGTTTGCAAAAAAAAAAAAAAAGAATAGAATAGAAAGATGAAACACAAAAGAACTAAACTGACCTTCATTTTAGATGGTTCTGAGGACATGGTGCCATCGACAATGATACCCTCGTTCATTGCCTTTTCGACGAAATTCGTCAATTTTTCTTGATCGTGTGCAAGTTGACTTCCAGCTGTTTCAATTAGCATGTAAAAATTATGACCATCGCCACCCGATGCTAAAGGATTTTGTAAACTAAGGTACTTGGTGCATACCTCCAACGAAAGCCTGTCAATCATTTCACAGGAAGATAGAATTTCGCCCAATTCGACTTTCGCCAAACAATATGCTTTTAACACACTGTCGAAATTTTCTAGTCCTATATACATATATTCAAAACATATACCTTTTAAATTTTTAAAAGCCATTTCTCTTTTCCAGTCTATATTTGCTCTCTAAATCTGAATGAAAGCACATGTGTTTTGTTTGAAGTCTCTTCGACCAAAAAAAAAACGTGTACTTTTCTTTCGTTTATATACATTCAAATTTAGAGAGTGACCTTAGAGTTTATTGCGGATTGAATAAAAATTAAAAAATAGAAATAGACAAGAATTGTTTTTCAACTTATGAATACGAAAACGTGTGCTTTCTACGAACCTAAAAATGCGACATTTGTTGCCTTCGGTAATGGTGGACATTGAATGGCAACTTTTGTAACAATTCCCAAAGTGCCTTCTGATCCGATAAACAAATGCTTCATGTGGTAACCCGTATTGTCCTTCTTTAGAGTATTTAGACAATTAACAACTTCTCCATTAGCTTTCACCTGAAACAGTAGAATAATATTCGAAAATATATATTTCCTGTCCTCGAAAGAAAATTTGTCATGTAAAATCACATTTTCTAACACTGTTTTTTTTTTTTTTTAGAAATAAAAAATAGTCTTACAGCCTCGAGTCCTAGAATATTTCCATGCAGATTTCCGTATCTAAGTAATCTCAAACCACCGGCGTTGGTAGAAACGCAACCGCCAATCAAACAACTACCCTTTGCTCCTAAATCCAAAGGCATAATTAAGCCCACTTTGTTCATATGCTCTTCCAAAGTTTCGAGAATACATCCCGCTTCGCAAACCACCACACCTAAAGGCATTTTGTAAATAAAATGAAATTCCTGTCTATATTTACACAAAAGGGACACTGTACAGATTATATTAAATTTCCATATATTGTATGTGAAATTGTCCTTTAAAACATTAGTGTTAATTTGCACATTGTATGGTTGATAGAAAGCATCTTATTTTAATTTTTAACAAAGATTTTCGTGTTTTTAAAAAGGTATCAATGGCATCTTCAAATGCATTGATTTCTAAAATGGATGACGAAAAAATAAGTTATGTTTTAAATGATTTAAAAGTGACTACATTAAATTTTAATCAATTAATTATGATATAATTAATTATGTTAACAAAACTAATTGATATTAAAACATTGTATTGTTGACAGAAGGCATCTTATTTTAATTTTTAACAAAGATTTTCGTGTTTTTAAAAAGGTATCAATGGCATCTTCAAATGCATTGATTTTTAAGATATGGATTATCGAAAAATAAGATTTGCTTTAAATGTTTTAAAAGTGACTACATTAAATTTTAATCAATTAATTATGTTAACAAAAATAATTGACATTAAAAACAGGGTTGCAACAGGTCAGGGAAATTAAGGAAAATACAATTGCTTAGAGAAATAAGGGAAAAGTCAGGGAAAGTACAATTTGTCAGAGAAATCAGTAAAAATTCACGGATTTTTATTACAAATACTGGAAAAAATTAATTGTTTTGAATTTATAAGAAAATATTCTGAACTTTTGTCTCTTTTTGTTTACTTCATAAACCATGAAATTACTACGAATTCTAAAAAGGTATTCAATGTTTTCCAATTTCCAAAAAAAATTTATTTTGAATAACTTAATTCTATTCAAGAACAGCAATAAAGTTATTACTTATAAATCATTCAATAAAGTTTTTTTTTTAATTTAAATTACTTTTTAAAAGAATTTGTCAATTTTAGAATTTTTTTTCAAAGGTTCTACTATAAATTTCAATTATTTTTAAAATAATTTTACCAAATTTCAATTTCTTGGACATTTTTTCATTGTATTTAATTGTAAAACTTTGAGTATTTGAAAAAAATTATTTTAGAAATATTTTCAAAAAGTTAATTTTACGAATTTTTTTATTAAAATGTTTAAAAATATTCAACCTTAATTAATATCTTTGAAAAGAAAAATTAACGGGTTAAATTATTATAAAAAATTTGATTTTTTGTATTTAAATGTATTTTTTTTTGTATTTAAAAATTTCAAATGTATTTATTTATTATTTGTTAATTTATAGTAAAAATTTCAAAGAAATTGCAAAAAATGATTAAAAAAATATATAGAGATGAATTAGAGATGAAGTTTAGTTCAAAATTGTAGAAAATAATTGAATTTTTTAGAAGGGTTATATAGTTTTAATTTTTAGAAATTATTAAATAACAGAAGTTGAAAGTTTTTAATTCATTTGCGAAAGTAGTTTCAATTTTACAATGTTTAACGCAATTATTTTTGAAAGAATTCAACTATCTTAATAAATATAAAAATTCTTTCCAGAAATTCAATTATTTTCAAAATTGTTACAACAAATTCACACGAATATTCAATAATGTTCAAAATAAATAAATAAAAATTTCACAGGACTTCTAATATTTAAAATTGAATTTCCATAAATTGTTTTAGAAAAAAACCCAATTGTTTTGAAATTTGGCATTAAACTCTTCGCACAGTATAATTCAATATTATATATTTTCATAAGTTTTCCAAACTTTTTTCAGGGATTTAATTATTTTCATAAATAATAAAATTATTCGGAGGAAGCCAATTATTTTAATAACTAACAATATTCATCACAAGAATGCAATTAGTTTTAAAAATTTTCATAAAATTCATTGTAAAATCTCAATTATTACCTAAAAGTATAGTAAAAATTTCACAGGAATTAAATTCTTAAAAAATTGAATTTGCATAAATTTTTATCAATAAAGTTAATTATTTGAAACTGTTATAAAAAATTCATCGCAGTATTTCAATTATTTTCAATACGATTTTAATCGAATTTCTCGAAAAATTATTCTTGAAAATTCTACTATAAAATTCGTCGAAACAATTCAATAATTTAGAAATTAAAAAAAATATATATATATGTAAGAATTCAATTTTAAAAACCATTCAATTAATATTCAATAAATTAACTATGATGGTATATTAAATAAATTGAATTCTCGTAGAATTTTCGAATAAAAATTAATTTTTAAAAAAATATGTTATTGATGTTTTCGAATAGTTTTCCAATTAAAGTAAGTCGTAAATAAATGTAATTAGAACATTTTTTGAGTATATCTAATAATTTCTAAAGTGTATCAGAATATTCTTTCAGGACAGGAAAAAAGTCAAAAATTCGTCTGGAAATCAGGGAAAAACGAAATTAAATATTTTTAGCAACCTTGAAAATAATATTAAAATAGACAAGTTCAAAAAGACTAGAATTAATAATTTTTTAAATAAATTTTGAAGTAAAATGTCGATATATATTTTTTTTTTGAAAATTTCACACACAATATATATAACTTAGGAGCTTAATTAAATTTCAAGTATGATTTTCGTGCTAACCAGACATTTCATCAGTGCTGATGATTTTGTTCATGAGGCGCATAGAGACAACAATCTCATCGAAAACTGGAACACTTCCGCCAACGAGTCCAGTATTTCCACTTTGTGGACACACAGCAAGGCGATTATCGTTACAGTATTTCAAAATTTCAGACACTTCTTCTCTAGTTTTTGGTTTCAAGACAAGTCTACTGTTTCCTAAAATATTTCAAAACATTATAATAGTAAAAAATAATAATAGGTAATAATGAAAATAATAAATAGAAAAAAAGAACAATAAATAACATTCTCTATAAATCTTAAACTTAATTAGTAGAAAGTCACTAATAAAATGACGAAAGGTCGTTCAGTAATAATTTTACTATTAAACCGAAAAAGAATTTTTTTTTATTCAAATAACCGATTCATTGACTATATATCAAGTAACTATTTAATTGATAATAGCCAATTAATCGGTTATTTGAATAAAAAAAAATTCTCTTTCATTGTAGCAATTAGTCAAATTTTACTAGACCAATTAGAAGAACTGTTTTATTAAAAATCGATAAACCGCAGTTTCACTATAACTCATTTAGTGAATTAGACATGGCTATCAATTAAAATGTTATTAAATTAATTAGTTAATTATTCTTAAATTATAGTTTTTTTTAAATTAATAACTATAAATTATTAATTATTTTTAATATTCACAATTTTTTCATTATTATTCCTATGGATTAAATATTATTAATAACTAATATCTTTGTACACCATTTTCCCTTAAATATTTCAATTCCTAAAAACTAGGTCACTTGGTAAATTTTTTGTACTCCTTAATCCTCTTAAACAATTTAATCTCCTTGGACGTTTAAATATTTCAGCCGCACTTTAAATTTTCTTTTTATAATTTTTGTAACAGTTGTAACACTTTTTTCAAATTATTAAACTTCTTCACATCTACTTTAACTTTTCATACCCATTTCTCAACTCTACTTTCTTTAATAGAACTTTTTAAATACTTTTAATCTCGACAAATATTCGCATAATTTAAATATTATACTTTTTATTTGTCAAAATAATTTGATTATTCTGAATAAAATTGCAATGATTTTTTTAAAAGTATTATACCTTCATTTTAACTATAAGCTAGTTTTCGAAAATTTTAATCCCTGCGCTAATAAATTGAGAACAATGAAATATTTATTAAATAATAAAAAATTATATGAGTTTGAAATAATTTTTGCCTCTAATCATTTTTTACTTTTTAATTTTTTTACCAAAAAAGTTAATCGTTTAAAACTTTTATATAAAATTCATCGCAGTATTTCAATTATTTTTAATATAATATTTTAATCGAATTCCTCGAAAAATTATTCTTGAAAATTTCTTGAGATTTTTTTTCAATAGGAAACAGGGAAAAAGTCAAAGAAATTCAATCTGAAAATTAGGGGGAAGTCAGGGAAACAAAATAAAAATTTTGTGATTCATCAACCCTGGTAAAATAGTTTCTAGAATCAATTATCTAAATTTGAATAAATGAAAAAAAAGTGATTGACTTTTTGCTTTTCAATAATTAATAAATTTTACTATACCAAATAGTAGTTTTATTCTAATTTACTAGTAAAATTTACTAATTTAAAAGCAAAAAGTCCGTCATTAATTCAGATTAGTTAAAAATTTTACTATTTCAAATTTATAAATATTTACTTGAATAGAATAATAGGATAATTTTTTTTTATAAGAAATAATAAAATATTAATTCATTCGCAACATTATTTCATACTTTTTAATAATAATTATTATATAAAATATAAACTGGAAAAATAAATAACGAAAATAATAAAATTATACAAAACTAAACAATAATAAAAATACTAAACTAACTGATTTTAATTAATAAAATTTATTATTCATTAAAAAGTATGAAATAATATTGCAAGAAGTAATAAAACTAATTAAATACAAAAATATAAATTAACAAAGTATAATAAATTAGGTATGTATAATATTTAAAAAATATTTTTAAAATATATTAAAAATTATATTACACTATACATGTTTATACAAATTATTAATGAAGAAATTATTTTTTTTCCTGAGTTTTAATAAGTTTATCAAACTTATTTATTAATTAAAAAAGTAAAAACTTCATTTCAAAAACAGAAAATTTTAATAGCAATTATTACTTTAAAAAATGAATTAAAATATTCCATGAGAGAAATTAAATAAAGTTTTCAA
Source organism: Leptopilina myrica (nomen nudum) (assembly GCA_032872475.1). Classification (NCBI taxonomy): domain Eukaryota; kingdom Metazoa; phylum Arthropoda; class Insecta; order Hymenoptera; family Figitidae; genus Leptopilina; species Leptopilina myrica (nomen nudum). The sequence continues at coordinate 9,816,326 of CM065459.1, forward strand.
TATTAAAATGTCCAAAGGAAATTTTTTTTATCCTAATTAAAAACGATCAATATTTTCTATTTATTTAAATTAACGGAAAAAAATTGTGATAAATTTTTTGTTATAAAATATAAAAAATAAAGCAAATTTAAAATAAAAATCAACAATATAAAATATATAATTCAAACGTAACGAAATAAAAATTAATTCATTGATGTATTGATATATATTTTTTACTTCATTTTAGTTTATTTAGTATTTTTATTATTACTTAAGTATAGTTTCCTATAATTCTATTATTTTCTTTATTTTTCTAATTTCTATTTCATATAATTAATATTAATTGTTAAAAATTAATTTATTTACATCGTTCTTTATTTATTTTATAATTCTCTTCATTTATTTTTCTACATTATATTTTATTAACCATTATTTAATCATTTTTAAACATAAAATTATGTTACAAACGAATTTATATTTTATTTTTTTCCATGAATTTGAAATTACTCTGAATTAAGATTTTATTACACGGAAACTTTTACGCAATTATATTAAATTGACAATATTGAATAGAGATCATACTGAACTAAGCTCCAAAAATGATTTTATTATTTTGACAATTGAAACAATGTTCATATCAACCTGCAGGTTGATATGAATACTGATAATATATCTAAACCAATAATATCAGTATTTGAAGCAAATATATAAAGGATTTAATTGACCAGAATAAAAATTATTTGACACAAGTAAATATTTATCTAATAGACAAATAATCTTTTTTTATTACTTAAATTTTTCTTCACTGTATTAAAAAAGTATAACTATTGAAAAAAGTGTCTTGTAAAAATAGTCAAACATGACTATTAGGACTCCACTGAAAAAAAATTTATTTGATTCAAATAACCGATTAATTGACTATTCTGAATTAAATATTTAATTGATAATAGTCCATTAATCGGTTATTTTAATCAAATTAATTTTTTTTTTTAGTGAATATCTATTCAAATTTAGTGAAATGTTTCCAACACTAAAAAGGTGATTTAAATTGAAAACTTTTATTCTAGACTCACCCCTGACCATTTTGACCCAGTCAATGTTGTAGCCTTCACATTCTTCCGAATCCGTGATGACTCTATTCTCTTCGAGAAGATTCTTGAAAAAGTTGACATGACTTTCAGTCAATGTGGCGTAAGGTCCTCGCTCCACTTTATACCTGACTGATGTCAGTTCAGGCTTTGCACTCGATGAATTACGAGTCACCACGTAACATGATTTCTTGCCGAGTCGATTGCAAGTGCGAAACACGAAGCCTATCATTGTTTTCGATCTGTAACAAAAGCAAAAAAAAAACCATTATTGCCAATTGAAATTGCATTTTTTCAAATAACAACATTTCTTTCACCAGCAACTACTTAATTTTAAGTATTTAATATTTTTATTATATTTTAATTTAAACTCTCGCTTAATTAATAATTTATTTCAATTCACAATCGTTGAGACAAAAAAACGAATTAAAATTGTTGCGAAACATTTTGATTCGTTTTTCCTGACTCAATTTGATTGCGAAACATTTTGATTCGTTTTTCCTGACTCAATTTCATTGCGAAACATTTTGACTCGTTTTTTCTGACTCAATTTGATTGCGAAACATTTTGATTCGTTTTTTCTGACACAATTTGATTGCAAAACATTTTGGTTCGTTTTTTTTGTGACTCAATTTGATATCAATAGAAAAACATATTGTTACTATTATTTTTGTTTATTCCAATTTTGATTTATTCTCTCAAAATTTGATTTTCTGAGAAGAATTAAATTTTTTAAAAGAATATTATTAATTTTCAAAACAATTCTATTCTCGTGATTAATATAAAGTTATTTACGCGAAAATAAAATTTTATTAGAAAATTTTACGAAAATTCAAATATTAGAATTTAAAAATAAACAATTTATTAAATAATAATTAAATGTTTGTTAGAATGGAATTCTCATAAAAAATTTTATCAACAATTTTTTAAATAATTAAATTCTTTGGACGAATTTGAATGAAATTTTTAAGAATAATTCAATTTTTCGAGGAATTTGATTAAAATTTTATAAAAAAATAACTAAATCCCTGCCATGAGTTTTATTATATTTATGAAAATAATTTAATTTCCATAAGAAGAATTTTATTATATTTAAAGGCATTTGAATCATTATGACGTTAAAATTTATACAAAGCATTAGTTTTAATTATTTATGAAAAATAATGAAGTATTTGCGTATAGAATTTTATTATTTCTTAAAATAATTAAATTTCAGTAAAGAATTTTTCTGCTTATAAAGATAATTAAAATCATGACGAGATTCTTTTAAAACTTTTGAAATAAATTTGGATTTTCGTAGAAGAATTGAATTTTTTAAAAGAATTTTATTAATTTTGAAAACAATTTTATTCTCGTGATTAATATATAGTTATTTACGAAAATAATTGAATTTTGCAAAGGATTTTATTAAAATTCTTGAAAACAATTAAATTTCTGAAAAAAAAGTTATTATAATTATTAGAATAATTTATCTCTTTTTAAAAATTGCGTGAAAATTTGGGAAATAGTATTAAATATAGTAATATACATTAAAAAATTCGACTAATAATTTTAACAGATTTGAAATTAACATTGTATATTAAAAATAATTAAAATTCTACGATTAGTTATATTATTTATGAGAATAGTTGAATTCATGTAAAAAAAATTATTTGCATATGAAAATAATTGAATTATTGAGAAGAAATTTATAAAAAATTGTAAATATAATTGAATCACTGTAGAATTTCAATTATTTATCAAAAAAATTAAATGTTTGTGTAGAATTTTATTAGAATTTTTGTAAGTTATTAAATTGGATTCGATTAAGTAAATTTTATTAAAATAGTATAAATATTTCAAATTGTTGAATTGAGGGAAATTTCTAAAAATAATTCAAATCTTCCGTCAAAAAGAATTTTCTATTATTTTTAAAAATTCTGAAAGTTTTTACAAGAACATTTAAAATATTTTTGAACATAATTGAGTTTCCAGAAAAAATTTTATTATCTGTTGCGAATATAATTTAATTTCTGAAGTAATTTACAACTTTTCCAAAATTCAATTTTTTCCTCGTATTTTTAACTAAAATTATTCTATTAATATGTTATTTTAATAATTAATTTTAAATAATGAATAATGAAGATATATTAAAAAATATAACTAATTTCAAAGGAATTTGAAGTTTGAAAAGTTCTGAAAAATTCAAGTTCATTAAAATTTCTAAATTAAATTTATTCAAAATCGAAATTTTGTAAAATTAAAAATTAAAACCTAATAAAGTTGATCCAATCATGAAAGTGGTAATCGCAATTCATGTTAAATTCAATTAATTTAGATATAATATTTCAGTGAAATTAGTCATTAAATATTTCATTAGTAACAGATTTTCTTCAAATTTTGAGAAAATATTCCAAATAAATTTAATTTTCCAATCAATAACGAATTACAACAGACAAAATTTTCTTTGTAAGGAAAAGTAACAAAAATTAACAATGTGCCTTTAATAACCTTCAATACTTAATCTTGGTCAACATAGTCAACAGTCCTAATCGAAGTCAACAGACTTTCAAAAAAAAAATAATAAAATAAAAATAAAAATAAAAAAGTAGAATGCTAAAAATAAAAATTACGATATACTTGTAAAAATTCGTGCTTTCAATACATTTGAATACGGGAGGAATTTTGAAAAGAAAGATTAGTTGTTTCTCAAGTTGGAAAAAGGCATTCAACTTGTATAGTTTCCACCTACCTAAGTCATTTACGACTATGGCTTTAAAAATGGATCCTACTAACGGAAGGTCTGGTGAGATTTTACGATGGAACCGCCTACAAAATTCTCTCTCTATATCGGTTTTAAAGTTAAAAAGGAAAAGAGACTCGACTGAGAAATATCCCTTCTCTAAAACTTTTCCATTTGTGAAACCTCTACTATATAATGTTCTGACCTGAGAAACTGTAAAAATGGAGAAGAAGAAGAAGACGACGACGAAGAAGAAGAGGGTCCAGGATGACACTTTTTCACGGATCATGCGTCTCCTTTTCATTTCAACTTTTTTTTTTGTATACATACACTATATATATATATATATATATATATAAGGGTGTGTATAATCTTTAATCTCTTTCCAGTTCAATGTTCCAACCTTTATATCTGCTCTTTATTAGCATATCATTTGAATTATCACTGCATTATTTATCTACAAATGTACGAATTAAGCACTGGATGAAAAAAATACATAAAAATAAAAAAAATATACAAAAATATATAAAAAAAAATATTTCTGGTAAAAGAACTTGTATTATAAAATCTGATCGTAATCATAATACACTGCGAAAATTTAAACTAACGTCAAAGTAACTTTTAAGTCACTCTTAAGATACTAAATTTTTTTTTGGTGTAAGAACTTCTTTCTAGACACTTTCCAGTCACTGATTTCAAAAATTATTATTTAAGAATGAAGAATCTGACGTACAGTCAAAATAAAAAGTCATCATTTCGTAATTTAAAAAAAGGTAAATTAAATTTTAAATTCGTTTTGGTAAAGAGGCGAAAGAATTTAATTACGAATTTCATTTATGACGATTGAAAGTTGCATTTGAATAAAAATTACAATTTTAAGTCAATAAGACTAAAAATTATTTATATTTAATATATTATTGACTCGGGGTGATCGATAATTTCAACTCTATTATTTAATCATTATTATTTTTCCACAGGAATGAAGATTTTAGAAAATTTCAAATTGAAACCTTTTGAAATTAACAGGATATTAAAATTTTATTGTAAAACATGAAGATATTGATCACTGCAAGTTAAAGACTCGGAGAGATCGATATCTTCTTGTTTTAATTTCATTTAAATGACCATAAAATTTTCCAATAAAATCTAATTATTTACAAAAATCCTAATAAAATCCATAGCAAGAATTCAATTATTTCTACAAGTTTGTAAAAATTCCCAAAAGAATTCAATTGTTTGCCAAAAAATGTAATAAAATTCGTCGCAAGAATTCAATTATTTTCATAAATCCTAATAAAATCCATAGCAAGAATTTAATTATTTTTAGAAGTATGTAAAAATTCTCAAAAGAATTCAATTGTTTGCCAAAAAATGTAATAAAATTCGTCGCAAGAGTTCAATTATTTTCATAAATAATAAATTGATTATTTCAAAATTCAGGTTTATATAAATTTGTTTGAGAAAATTTTACGAAAATTCAAATATAAAAATTTAAAAATAAACAATTTATTAAATAATAATTATATGTTTGTTAGAATGTAATTCTCATAAAAAATATTATGAACAATTTTTTAAATAATTAAAGTCTTTGGACGAATTTGAATAAAATTTTTAAGAATAATTCAATTTTTTTTGAGGAATTTGATTAAAATTTTATGAAAAATAACTAAAATCCTGTTATGAGTTTTATTATTTATGAAAATAATTTAATTTCTATAAAAAGAATTTTATTACTTAAAGAAAATATTTTAGGTAATTATTGCGAAGAAATTTTTTTGAAATATTATTGTAAATAATTGAAAAACTGGGAAATTTGTATTATTTATTTCTTTATTTTTATAATAATTAAATAATTGCGTATAGAATTTTATTAAAATTTCTTAAAATAATTAAATTTTAACGAACAATTTTTTTGCTTATAAAGACAATTGAAATCATGACAAGGTTTTTTTTTAATTTTTTGAAATAAATTAAATTTTTTAAAAGAATTTTATTAACTTTGAAAACAATTTTATTCTCGTGATTAATATATAGTTATTTATGAAAATAATTGAATTTTGCAAAGGATTTTTTTAAAATTCTTGAAAACAATAAATTTTCTGAAAAAAAGTTATTAATTATTGGAATAATTTATCTATTTTTAAAAATTGCGTGAAAATTTTGGAAATAGTATTAAATATAGACATTAGAAAATTCTACTAATAATTTTAACAGAATTGAAATTAACATTGTATATTAAAAATAATTAAAATTCTACGATTAGTTATATTATTTATGAAAATAGTTGAAACCATGCAAAAAAATGATTTATATGAAAATAATTGTATTATTGAGAAGAAATTTATTAAAATTATTGTAAGTTATTTAATTGAATTTGTTTAGTAAATTTCATTAAAATAGTAGATATTAAAAATCGTTGAAATGAGAAAAATTTCTGGAAATAATTGAAATTTTCCAGCAAGAAGAATTTTCTATTATTTTTAAAGATTCTGAAAGTTTTTACCAGAAGATTTAAAACATTTTTTAAAATATAATTTTAAATATAATTGAATTTCTGGAAACATTTACAAATTTTTTGAAAAATTCAAGTTCATAAAAATTTCTAAATTAAATTTTTTTCAAAATCGAAATTTTGTAAAATTTAAAATTAAAACCTTATAAAGTTGATGTATTTATGAAAATTGTAATAGCAATTCTTGAAAAATTCAATTAATTTAGATATAATATTTCTGTAAAATTATTCATTAAATATTTCATTAGTAATAGATTTTCTTCAAATTTTGAGAAAATGGTTCTTCGAGTGCCTTTTAAATGTGGTAAAAATTTCAAAATCTTTCGTCACGTCAAAAAACGAGATATTATGGTTGACATTTTTTTCAAACATATATTTTCTGTTGCGGTTCAAACAAAAATTATGTTTAAAAATTTTATTTTTGATATAAACTTAAAAGTTGATAATAAATCATTTAAAATCAACTATAAATTATGTTTGAATTAAATATATATTATTTCTATAAATGAACCAAAAAATATGTTTCAATTAAACTTAAATTTGTTTTTACTGTATAGCAAAGATATTTTAAGTTTGATTTAAACAAAATTTGTTTGAATCAAATAATTTTTTTTTCTCAGTGAAATTAGTAAATTTTCTACTAATAATTAGTGAAAAAAACTACTAAAAATTAGTAAAAACAGTTACTAATTCAATTGGTAAACGAATCAGCACTATTTCATTAGTAGAAAACTACTAATTCAGATTTAGAGAGTAAGGAATTTTTTTTCCACGCAACTTTTTCAACTGGAATTTAATACTCTCTAAATCTGAATTAGTAGAAAGTTACTAATGAAATGGTGAAAAGTCGTCCACTAAATGATTTAGTAATAATTCTACTAACAATTAGTTAAATTTTACTAATTGTTAGTAGAGCGTTACTAATTGATTAGTAGAATTCTACTAACAATTAGTAGAATTCTACTAACAATTAGTAGAACTGTTTTATTAATAGTCGATAAAACAGTTTCACTAATTCATTTAGTGAAGAAGTGACTTTTAATTAGTAGAATTCTACTAAAACATTAGTAGAATTTTACTAAAAATTAGTAATATTCTACTAATTAAAAAGGTGAAAAGTCGTTCATCAAAACTACTAAAAATTAGTAAAATTTTACTAATTCTTAGTAGAATTCTACTAATTCAGATTTAGAGAGTAAAAATTGCCAATAATGAAGAAGAAAGTGTGAATAAATATACCTAAAGATCATAATTCTTTCAAGAACTCTCGAGTTCCGAAAAATAAAAGGAACATTGGACATCTAGGTACGCGTGCAGACTTGAAAGCAGCTACCAATGACCTTGACTCCCTTCATCTCTCCTCTCACCCGTAATGTGTTTCAGACTCGGGGGAAACGAGTCGGTGTTTTTGGCCTTTAGGATTTGATAGGTTCTACCGTTCCGGTGGCAAGCCGCGAATCGTTCTTCTTTAGTCGAAAGGGAAGTCGAAGCTCTAAATTTGAATCGGTAAAACGTCGTTGATTTGTAGCTGTGAATATATATATATATAGCTACCAAAAAAATAAAAGAAAAAAAAATCAACGACTACTCGCGGATTCAGAGTGAGAGAAAGGGAGAAATTACGATACCTACAATTTACAGCGTAAAAGGCGCGCACATTCTGCCTTTACCTTTTTTTTCCCAATTCATTCTTCACATTTTTCTTCTTTCCCTCCTTTTTTCTCTTCTTCTCACAGTTTCTTTTTCTTTTTTTTTTTTTTGCTTCTCTTCTTTTTCGTTTCTTTTTTCTTCTCACTTGTTCATTTTTTTAAGACCTTTCTCTCCTTTTTTTTTCTTCAAGGTTGAACATTTTTTGGCTAGGCCATTTTTTCAGACACACACACACTTTTACTTCCGGCATTCTTTTTCACTTTTCAGGTATATAATTATGCGGAAAAAAACAATTTTTCTAAAATAAATGTTTTCTAAAATGAAAATTTTACTAAAGTTACTCTTGAACTTGAAGAAAAAATTAAAAATTAATTAATTAAAAAATAAAATTAAAATTATACTTTTAGTCAATTTTCACGTTCTGCTTTAATAGATTTTAGAAAATTTTAGAAATGATCTGATTCTTATTTTTGTATTAGAAAAATTACTAAACAAAATAGTAACATTTTATACTAACAATTAGTTGATATTTTCTAGTCACTAAAAATTTCGTTATTCATTGAGACTTCGCACTCGATTATTCATTTTAAAAAAGTATCAAAAAGTAACTTTCAAACTAAAATAAGGTAGTAAAAAGTATGTACCGATAAATTAATCTTGACGATGAAAATCATTTAATTCTTGCGAAGAAGTAAACAATTTTTTTAAAATAATAATTCATTTCTTTCCACTAATTTTATGCAAACTCTTATTTAAACAATTAAATTCCTAGGAAATTGTAATTATTCATGAAAAAAAAATTGAAGTCATAAGAAGATTTTTACAAGATTTTTAAATAATTGAATTCTGTTCGCAAATTTTTTAAAAATATTCAAAATCAATTAATTTAGAAAAGTTTTTAAAAGCAATTAAATTTTACAAAGATTTCTATTAAAATATTTCACAATAATTGAATAGCTCTGTAGTATTTTATTAAAATTTAATAATAAAAAATGCAATTCCTAAAAAGCTTTTTATTATTTACAAAAATAATTGAATTCTTGCGAAAGGATTTATTGGAATTTTTCAAATCAACAAAATTTTTAATAATTAAATTCTGTTCGACAATTTTTTTAAAATATTGAAAATCATTGAATTTAGAAAAGTTTTTAAAAGTAATTAAATTTTACAAAGAGTTCTATTAAAATATTTCACAAAAATTGAATAGCTCTGTAGTATTTTACTAAAATTTAATAAAAAAAAAATTCAATTCCTAAAAAGCTTTTTATTATTTACAAAAATAATTGAATTCTTGCGAAAGGATTTATTGGAATTTTTCAAATCAACAAAATTTTTAAATAATTGAATTCTGTTTGCAAATTTTTTTAAAATATTGAAAATCATTGAATTTAGAAAAGTTTTTAAAAGTAATTAAATTTTACAAAGAGTTCTATTAAAATATTTCACAATAATTGAATAGCTCTGTAGTATTTTATTAAAATTTAAAATATTTCACAAAAATTGAATAGCTCTGTAGTATTTTACTAAAATTTAATAAAAAAAAAATTCAATTCCTAAAAAGCTTTTTATTATTTACAAAAATAATTGAATTCTTGTGAAAGATTTTATTGGAATTTTTCAAAATAATTGAATTAACAAGAAGAAATTTTATACTTTTAAAAATAATTAAATTCTTGTGATGAATATTGTTGTTTATGAAAAAAATTAAATTTATATTATTTTTAAAAGAAAAAAATTTCTTCCTGCTAATTGAAAAAAAACAAAATTTTTAAATAATTAAATTCTGTTCGACAATTTTTTTAAAATATTGAAAATCATTGAATTTAGAAAAGTTTTTAAAAGTAATTAAATTTTACAAAGAGTTCTATTAAAATATTTCACAATAATTGAATAGCTCTGTAGTATTTTATTAAAATTTAATAAAAAAAAATCAATTCCTAAAAAGCTTTTTATTATTTACAAAAATGATTGAATTCTTGTGAAAGGATTTATTGGAATTTTCATTGAATTTAGAAAAGTTTTTAAAAGTAATTAAATTTTACAAAGAGTTCAATTAAAATATTTCACAATAATTAAATAGCTCTGTAGTGTTTTAATAAAATATAATAAAAAAAATTTTATAATTTTAAAAATAATTGAATTCTTAAGATAAATATTGTTAGTTATGAAAATAATTGAATTTTGCGAAAACTTTTATTAAAATGACACAAAATAATTGAATTTTCGGTAATAATTTTGTTATTTTTTGGCTAATAATTGAATTGTTTTACAGAATTATTTATACAAATAATTGAATTCCTGATGCGGGAAGAATTTTATTAAAATCTAAAAGAATAATTGAATTTTTCAAAACAATTTTATAAACATTGTTCGAAACAATTAATTTTTTCGAAATATAATAATTATTATGAAAAGTTTGATTTTAAATAAATGATTTTTTTTTTGAAATTTTTTTTGAAAACAATATTCTAAGTCAATTAAATCCATTGAAATATTTTTTATTGTTTATCAAAATAATTGAATTTTGGGATGAATTTCATCAATCTTTTTTTAAATAATTGAATTTTAATGCCATTTTTTTTTAAATTAATGGCGAAATTGGATGAAAATATAGTAAATATTGAAAATAATTGAATTTTGAATATTTTTTTGAAAATAATTGAATTGTTTCAAAGAATTTAATTATAATTTTTGAGAATATTTTTTTATTTATCGAAATTTTCACAATTTCCAAAACTATATAATATACTTATCAGTAATTCAGGAAAGTCAAAATAATGTTGAGAAATTAATAAACATTTCTTATTTTACCATCGTGATGGTAACTTGCGGCTAAACATAATAGAAATAACGGAAATATATAGAAAGAGCATCGTTTTCGCAACAAGAAACAGAAATTCAACTTTCCTTTATGGCGAAATTCTTGACCCCGCAACAGTCAACTGGGCACCATATGCAAAACTCATGTGCGCAACATATGTTACGGTTTATGCATAATAATTTCAAAGAAACCTCAAAAACTTATATTCTTAGAAAAAGAAGAAGATGAAAACGAAAAAAAAATTACACAATGATCAGGGAAAATCTATTATGATACAAATGTAAAATAATACCAACAGAGTTCTCTATTTGAAAGATATATCAATTTATGTATTTCAATATTTAATATGCTAAATTAGATCAATAATTAAAAAAATTAACTAAAAAATTTAGATTTCTAATGTGACATATACTTTTTGTTACTCTCTAAATACGAATTAGTGCGGATTCGTTTACCAATTTGAATTAGTAACATTTTTTACTAATTTATACTACTTTTTTACTAATTGCTAGTAGAAAATTACTAATTCAATTAGTAAACCGTATTTTTTACTGTTTCAAATTAGTAAATTTTCTAATAATTTTTTTTAATTAGTCAAAAACTACTAAAAATTAGTAAAAACAGTTACTAATTCAATTGGTAAACGAATTGGCACTATTTTATTAGTCGAAAACTACTAATTCAGATTTAGAGAGTATTAATTATCGTATTGCAGTTTCTATTTTTAGTACTACTCTGTCAAACAAGACGAATTAAGTAAAATAAATGTTAAAAATCGCCTTTTTTTTAGTTTTGCTTCGAATGTTTAGTTTTTGAAGAAAGGTGTTTGCTTTTGGATATATATAAGCGAGATTCGTGTTGCAATGAGACAAACCTTTCGCAGATTCTCTCTCTGCCCCTGTCTTTTGCAACCCTCATGTTCACGCACAAGGGTAACTGTCTGATCCAGCCGACTGCAGTGATAGGATAGAATAGAGGGGTGAACGTAAAGGGAGCTCGAATTATTATAGATTTATGGAGTTAATATAGTACGTACACCCTATATTCCCTTCAGGGCGTTAATTATACACATACTGTTTTTTTTTAAATATCCTTTTTTCAAAAAAAAAAAAAATCCCTCCCACAATGCAATATAAATTTAACTTTTATTCTTTATACAAATTAAATTTCTCCTACTGCTCCTTATATATTTATGGAGAAAAATCGAATCTAAACGAACAGTGTACTTTTATATATTGATTGCTGGAAAAGAATACTAAATCTAAAGTCAGTAAACATTGTATAGTTAAAAGCTGACAACATTTTATTTTTTCAGTCGAATCTCAGACAGTTCAGTAATCATTGCTAAAACCTAATAACTTTTAGTTTTTTTTAGTTACGTAACTATTTGGGTACTTTTTCTAGATTTCAACCACTAAAAGCTACGATTTCTGTTTCTTTCAGTATTTTCACTACTTAAAATTCGCTAATACTAGAAAACAAACAATTATTCTCTAAAATTATAATCAAATTCTTTGAAACGACTTAATTTTTTCAAAAAATATTCGAAATTCAATTATTTTCAGTAAAAATTCAATTATTTTCAATAAATATTCGACATTTAATTATTTTTAATAAAAATTCGAAATTCAATTATTTTCAATAAATATTCGAAACTCAATTATTTTCAATAAATATTCGAAATTCAATTATTTTCTATATCTACTATTTTCATCAAATTTCGCCATTAAAATTCAACTTTTTAACAAAAAAATTGATAAAATTCATCCGAAATTCAACTATTTTTATAAATAATAAAAATTTCACATAACGATTAATTAATTTAAAATAGTGTTTTCAAAATATTTTGGAAAAAATCAATTATTTAAAATCAAACTTTTCATAATAATTATTATATTTCGAAAAAGTTAATTGTTTAAAACAATGTTTATAAAATTCTTATGAAATATTCAATTATTTTCAAAAAATTAGAATAGCAAAAATTTTATCACAGAAATTCAATTCTTTTTAAAATATTTTAGTAAAATTTTTCACAATAATTTAATTATTTTCATATAAATAATCAAATTCTTATCTTAGGAATTCAATTATTTTTAAAAATATCAATAAAATTCACAGCAAAATTTCAATTGTATTAAAAAATTATTTTTCATTCAATAATTTTCAATATTCTATTAATTAAATAAGAATTTCCAAAAGAATTCAATTATTAAAGAAAATTTTTGGTAATATTCTACACGATGAACATTTAATTATTTTTTGCCGGAAAAAAATAAAAATTTCACAGGAATTTAATTTTGTTAAAAAAAAAGAATTTTCATTCGTTTTTGTTGAAATAATCAAAATTGTTTCAAATTTGACATTAAATCCACAGCAGTAAATCGATTATTTTTATCAATTTTATAATTCATTTCAAGGGTTTAATCATTTTTGTAAATAAAATAATTGTCAGAATTCTTCGTAGAAATTCAATTATTTTCAAAAAAATCTAAGAAGAATTTTAAACATTTCAAATATCATTTATGAAATGCAAAAATTCTTCGACAAAAATTCGACAAAATCAGAATTCCATTCAATTTCAAATATTTTAATAAAATTGTTCGAAAGAAATTATTTTAAATACAATTTTAATTAAATTTTTATGAAATAATTCAATTAATCTTTCAGATTTTAATAAAATTCTTTACAGGAATTCAATTATTTACGAATAAATAGTTCTTCGAAACAATTCAATTATTTGCCAAAAATAACAATATTATTCCCGAAAATTCAATTATTTTGTGTCAATTTTTGTATAAGTTTTCTCAAAATTCAATTGTTTTCATAACTAACAATATTTTCAAAAGTATAAAATTTCTTCTTGTTAATTCAATTATTTTTAAAAAGTATAAAATTTCTTCTTGTTAATTCAATTATTTTTAAAGAGTATTAAATTTCTTCTTGTCAATTCAATTATTTTAAAAAATTCTAACAAAACCTTTCGCAAGAATTCAATTTATTATTTTTCTAAACAATAAAAAGCTTTTTAGGAATTGATTTTTTAAATCAAATTTTAATAAAATACCACACAAATATTCAATTATTATGAAATATTTTAATCTAATTCTTTGTAAAATTTAGTTACTTTTTAAAAAAATTTCTAAATTCAATGATTTTCGATATTTAAAAATTTTTTTTTTTTAATCTTCGTAAGAATTCAATTTTTTTTATGAATAATAACAATTTATCAAGAATTTAATTATTTAAATAAGAATTTGGATAAAATAAGTCGAAATAAATTAATTATTTAAAAAAATTTTTTTAATTCCCGGCAAGAATTAAATGATTTTTATAAATATTTAAATTTTTCCATGAATAATAAAATTCGTTTCAGGAATTCAATTTATTATCATGAGAATAAAAAGAAAGTAAAAATTTTGTATAAAAATTTGAAAAAAGTCAGGAAAATAAAATATAGAATACAATTTTTGTCGCTGTTTACCAAAGTTTCTAAAACGAGTTTTTTTGGTCGTCTAGTTTAATTTTTCTATAGCTATACTTTTCACTACTTTTTTTTGGTTTGAAAGCTACTTTTTTCTCCTTTTTTTAAAATTAATTACCTTCTTTAATTTTCTACATTGTGAAAAGCAAAGATGAAAAACAGATACTTTTCTTAGTATATATAGAAAAATATTTTGAAAAAGAAAATAGCGTTTGTGCATCCAAATTAGTTAAATTACTCTACAACTAGTTTAAAACTTTGACTATATATATAAAGAAGTGTGGTTAAGATTATAATAGCAAGGGTGCAAAATCCCATCTCTTAAAAGGTACTAATTATTCCTAAGCCTCTAAACTCTAAAAGGATGCAAATTTATGAGCAAAATCTCAAGACATTTCAAAACTTTTGATGAGCCTTGGCAATTTGCATTCTGTGCATCGTGCAGTTAAAATTTTTCCCTTGTATACTTTAATTTATAATTTTATTTCCTTCCGTTTATTTTATTATTCTCCGTTAATTTTATATTTCTCGCAATAAATTTGTCCATTTTTACACAATTCTGGATTTTCAATTTTTAAACATAAATTTACGATCAGAAAATGATATTATTTTATTTTACATTTAAAATATTTAAAATACTTTTCAATATTTTTTATTTTTCAATTTTATTTAAACCAAATAATAAACTTAAAATAACTATAAAGTTGTTTCAATTTTATTTAATTCAAATAGATGTTTAATTTATCATGTTTTAAATAAAATTTTCCACTTGGTATAAACGTTAAGTATATCACTTTTAATTAAATGTTAATTAACTAAAAGAATTCCTTTATTAATTAGAAAATTTAAAACAATTTTATTGTAAACATAAAGAATATTTACTTTAAACAGCAATAAAAATTTTCCAGTAGCCATGACCTAGAAAAATTTCTTTCTCAAAACTGGAATTCTAATTTTTCCTGAAATCCTGACATGATGACGTTTTATATAAAGTTCTTGAAGAACAAGGGAGAGCATAAAAAGACACATCATAATGTTTGCCAAGAAATTTCAAAGGAGAGAGAGAGAGAAGATTTTTGCAATGAACCGCCTTTTGAAGTATATACATAAGACACATTTAGTTTGGGCTAAATTTACCAGACAAGTTTTCTAGTTTAGTGCCAAAAATGCTTTTTTCTCTGCACTAATATAAATTGAATGCCATTTCTTATTGTCAGATAAAACTTTATCAATATGCCATGTTCTTTAATTGAAAAATTAGGTGTCTTGTTTTTTATAATTATTTTTTAACTCGCACACTGTAAAAATTTAATAATTGCAAGTAGTCACTAAAATTTATGTTGACAGTAAAAATTATTACCGCAACATTTTATTGGAATCATCATCAATTAATTATTATTCAATTAAAATGTAAATCGCTCGTTTTCAAATCACAATAGCCTTTGGGGCCATTCAAGTATTACATATACACTATGTGTGTATATAACACTACATACTAACTTAAAAGTATCGAATTGCAACGAATTGATATTGAAAAAATGCAGATCGATTCAAAAATTAAATCAAATTTTTAGCAATAATTTGATTCAGCGACGCAGGATTTTTTATAAACCAAGTGGAATTTTATTCACAATCAGTGGTTTTTTACTCTAAAAATTTTTATGAAGTTTTTTTATGGACCAAGTGAAGTTTTACTCACAATCAGTGGTTTTTACTCTAATTTTGAAGAAATCAAAATGTGAACTATAATTTGTGTTAGTGAGTGACTCACTTTTTGCCTTTTAATTTAGTAAATTTTCCTAATAAATTAGATAAAATTGCTATTTGTTAGTAAAATTGACTAATTGAAAAGCAGAAAGGCAGCCACTGATTCAAATTAGTAATCAGTGATTTACTTTTTCTTCTGATTCAGAAGAAAAAACTGTTTTTTTAGCAAAAAATAACTAAAAAAATTAAACTTGACTAATTAAGTCAGTCAAAAAAAAAAAAAAAAATTACTGAAGCATCCGTTATTTTTAACTAACAATAATTTATTTTTAACTATAATATAGTAAAAATATTATTGGTATAGGCAGGAAAATAATATATTAAAATAAGAACTAAATTTCTTTTTCATCATAATTTCCATGTATATAACGCTTTTAACAATTTCTTTAATTTTAAAAAGTTATGATTTATTAGATTCTACATTTTTTAATGAATTAAATTATAGTTTTCGATTATATAAATAATTATTATAATTATCCAAAATGGTAAATATTTTATTTCAATTTTATACATCGCGTTTATTTCATTAAAATAATTTAGTTTTATTATTATTACATATTATTAATTATTAAATTTATTCACTATTGTTTCATAGATAAATAATTATTGTAAATATTGTGCAGATTACCTTTGCATTATTTGAAGAGTAATTAAATTTTTTTTTACTATTTTGACATGTTTACAAATATCAAATAATCTTGAAATTATCCTTTTGACATAAAAAGATTTCATATTTAAAAATCAAAAGAAATCAGTTAATATTTAAAGGATTTTTTTTTCTAATAAACTT
This sequence comes from Leptopilina myrica (nomen nudum), assembly GCA_032872475.1. Taxonomy (NCBI): domain Eukaryota; kingdom Metazoa; phylum Arthropoda; class Insecta; order Hymenoptera; family Figitidae; genus Leptopilina; species Leptopilina myrica (nomen nudum). The sequence continues at coordinate 9,833,136 of CM065459.1, forward strand.
CTAACTTTTTTGTATTTAAAAAAATTCCTTTTACGATAAAACTATTTCTGCTAACAGCTAAAGGACATGATTTAAAAGGAAATTATAGTTTTATGGTTAATAGATCATTTTTGCATGCAACTCATTTTTGACTTAAATTTAAAATAAAATAATTTAAAGTCTTATGATCAGTTTTCAAGTCAGAAATTTACTTAAAAAAATTTGTTTATAAATAATCCTTTTTAATCATTTTAATTGAAAATTTGAAAAATAATTGAATTTAACAAAGGATTTTTACAATTTTTAAAGATAATCTTGTACGTTTATAAATAATTGAAAAATTAATTATTCAATTTTATTAAAATTATATTGATAATAATTGAATTTCTGTATAGAATTTTACAGTTTATTGAAGTAATTGAACCCTTCCGAAGAGTTTGAGTTTTAATTGAATTTCTGCAAAGAATTTTACAATTTATTGAAGTAATTGAACCCTTCCGAAGAGTTTGAGTTTTAATTGAATTTCTGCAAAGAATTTTACAATTTATTGAAGTTATTGAACCCTTCCAAAGAGTGTTATTATTTATAAAAATAATTCAAATCTTGCAAAGAGTTTTATTAAAACTTTTGAAAATTATAAGCAGTAATTATTATAAGTTTTTACTTAATAAGTATAATAAACATTTAATTTGCTCAAGAAATAAATAAATATTCATTTATTTAGAAATTCAAAAATTAAAGATTATAAAAATTTAAGAGTAGTTTAATAATTATAAATATTGAATTATAATATAATTATTAGAAGCAAAAATTTGAATTGAAACTTTAAGAAGGACGCTTATTTTGATTTTCAAAAAAAAATTATATTTACAGTCACTATAATTTCACTGGATTATTTTCGAAAAATTTAAATCTAATTTGATAAAAAAATACCCTGTTTATAATAAAATTTCTGGCTACACTGAAAAAATTAAATTCTAATTTTAAGAAAAACTTCTTATATATGCGCTAAGAATATTCCCCACTCAAATTAAGTGGGAAATATTCTTACAATAATAATGTTCTTCTTATTGTAAGAATATTTCCCACTTAATTTAAGTGGAGAATATTCTTAGCGCATATATAAGAAGTTTTTCTTAAAATTAGAATTTAATTTTTTCAGTGTAATTCCCGATTTTTGCCAGTCAAATTAAATTCCTAGCTATATATTTCTCGATTTTCCCGGTTAGTGAATACCATAATTACTGTCCAAAGTAGTTAATATTTTTAGAAAAAAAAATTTTTCTTAGTGTCTTTTTTTCATTATGTCAATATTCTTCAGTAATAGCAAATTAGTACAATTTTACTGACAATTTAAAATTTTACGAATTCAAGTTTAGAGAGTGATGTATTCACTCATTTCTATTATCATATACACTGAAAAAAAATTTAATCGATTCAAATAACCGATTAATGAAATATTATTGCAATTAAATATTTAGTTGAATCAAATAATATTTATTCATTTATTCGAGTCAATTAAATGATATTTGAATCAATAACTTCAGTATTTGAAGCAAATATGAACTGAACCATTTAATTGACTCTAATAAATTTTATTTGATTCAAGTAAATATTTAATTGATAATAGTCAATTAATTAGTTATTTGAATCAATTAATTTTTGTTTCAGTGTACACGGAGAAAAACATAAAGTAACTTTACATGGGTTGGGGGGAAGGTCTTTTACTATATACTTTCCGAGTGAATTTTCCTACATTCGAAGTAAATTTTACTAATTTTTACAAATATGTTCTTTGAATGTAGTAACATTTGCTTGGAAAGTAGTAAAAGTTACCAAAAATGCTTAAATATTTTACTATAAAAGTAGTAAAATTTACCAGAAATGCTTAAATATTTTTTACTATATAAAAGTAGTAAAAGTTGCGCTATATTTTTTCCCTAGTATACTAAATTTACTCGTGTCGAAATTTTCCTACTTTTATTTAGTTATTTAATATAAAGTTGAAGTCCACAACGTTTATCAACTAAAATTTTAATCAAATATTACTTTTAATCTAATAAAGGCACAACAGAATAACGGCATTTGTCATGATTTTGAGATAAATTAATTTTAATGTTCTCTCACTTCTGTCAATTCAGAAAATCAACAAGTTTTTTCGATCTTTTGCATTTAGTATTATTATTTAACATATTTTCAAAATCCGTTTATAAAATTTAATAAAACACACACGATTTGATATAAATTTTCATCATTTTTCATCGGAATCATGTGGGTTTTATTGAACTTATGCGGTTATGCAAGTTTAGTTTGTATATATGAGTTATATATTATTAAATTTATATTATTATAAATTATTAAAGTTATATATTCAGACACTTTTATAATTTCACAATTTAATTTGGTTTGATTTGTCATAATAATAAGATTTGTTCACACAAACACAAATTAAACTATTAATTTGTTAGAAAAAATTATAAGACTTTATTTAGTTATGAAATTTATTTTTCTATAAAATGTTCTTAATTTATTGCAACGAGAAAAAAATTTTACTTTACTGTTCAACTTGATTTTTTAATATATTTTTTAAAATACCAAAATTTTTTAGAATAAAAATACCCTTAAAAATAAGTATACATAATTAAATGCACAATCTATATGTTATAAAAAATTTTCTTCAGTTTTATTAAAATAAATATATTTAATTTAAAGTACAAGAAATGTATTTTAATAAAAACATTTTATTACAAACTTCTTGTTTTTTTTCTTAAAGGTTATTTTCATTTTTAACTATGTCAATTGTTTTTTAAACTTAATGCGCCAAGTATGTTATTCTGCCAGTCTCCTTTTGTCAAAAACGCAATTGTGCGATTATGTTTTCCACTATTTTCTACATTAATAACCATTTTACTGATTTTTCAGCTATTGAACTTTGAAGAGCAATATTGAATATATATACAAAAATATGCGATGTTATCTCAAATTTGTTAAAAATGTCGCACTTATGCTGTTATGCATTTCTTCTACAGAATTATACAACAATTATTACCAAAACAAAAAAACATGAATCTTTTTGTTTAAATATTTGTTTGACAATACAGACATATTATTTTTTAATTAAATTACTTAGTAAACAATTTTTTTTTCGTTGATCAACGTTGTGGACTTGAACTATATGGATTTAATTACATATTACATATGTGACGCGCTCCCAAGAAAAGTACGTAAGAAGCAAAAAATTTGAGGTTATGTTTTTAATTTTTCAAGTTTAAATACAGAAAGAAAATCAAATATTAATGAAAAATTATTGATCTTTAAGTCTTTATTATATCCAAAAGATTCAATAAAAATTAGTTTCAAATTCAAATAATTAAAAATAAACTTATAATCAAAATAAATCTAACACGAACCTAACCTACAATTCGTTTGCTTCTTAGGTACCTTTCTTGGGAGCGCGTCACATATATATAGACGAAAAAATCCTACAGCAATCGATTATTTTTAATTTGATATATGTAGGACAAAAAAGAAATGAAATCCAAAAAGAAAAACGTTGCAAGAAACAAAAAGCTTAATTAAAAAAAAAGGGTTATATATTTGGCCAAAGTGCGTTTAATTAGCGAGGCATTGAAGCAGCCACTGTTTTTCGCGTGTTAATGGTAATAGTGTGCGAGGCGCCGGAACGTAAGAAAAGAGCCGACAATTACGTAAATTGCACCACGTGCACGTTAATCCCCACTACTCGTTGACTCCACCCCGGACGAGGAGCTATCCACTCAATTGCTTGCAGGTCACTCGTCCACACTTTGTATACAAACACTCACTCTCTCTCTCTCTCTCTCTCTCTCTCTCTCTTTATGTATACACATAAAATACTCTACATACATGTATATTCTCTCAAATATTACCCCACATATACATTTAAAGTACATACATATATATATATATCACTCCCTATATATATAAAAAAAAATCTATATAGATATACATTAAACAGGAGGCACATTCATGAAGAGCGTTTTACGATATCTCTACATTAGCACGTGCTCACAAAATCCCCCTTGCATTCACCACAATATGTCCACATCGCTAGGAATGGAAGGCGCGCAGCATCTTCACTACCACTTTCGAAAAATTCCTCTCACATACACACACACACACATATATTCACGTACACGTGAATATGTGTACGTGATCTTTCCCCTTCCTTATCAGGTGGCTATATACTTTGCTCCCACGGAGCAAGTCCAACTGCTACGAGGGAGAGAAGGAAAGGAGAGTGAGTGAGTTGCGCACGCAAGAAATTGTGCTAATCACATTTTATCCCTTCTATATATATATATATATATAAAGTCTAGACACTCACTCACAAACACATTTTTGCAGAGCAAGGTGTATACACACCAACACGAACAGTGCTTTAATGTGGATCGAAGTAAAAGCACGTGATCGTCGTAGCTTGCGAGAATTTTGCGCTCGCATGCGCCAAATGATCATCCCCCCACTGGGAAGGTTCATTTAGAATTTTATATATACATATATAGGAGAGAACATATGTTTATTCCCCGAGTCAGATTGAATTCTCCGTGCCCGAGATCTTATAAAAGCGCGATCAATCGTTGCTTATTCTGATTTGTATATATAAAATTATAATTTATGTATATGACACTATATATATTATGAGCCTCTGGAAAGTAAAACCACATCATAAAATTTCTGTGGAAGAAATGCATAACAGCATAACTGACATTTTTATCAAATTTGAGATAACATCAGATTTGTATATATTTAATATTGCTCTTCAAAATTCAATAGCTGAAAAATCAGTAAAATGGTTATTAATGTAGAAAATAGTGGAAAACATAATCGCATAATTGCGTTTTTGACAAAAGGAGACCAGCATAATAACATAACTGCATTCAGTTTAAAAAACAATTGACATAATTAAAAATAAAAATAACCTTTAAGGATAAAAACAATAAGAATTTTGTAATGAAATATTTTTAGTAAAATACATTTTTTGTACTTTAAATTAAATATATTTATTTTAATAAAACTGGAACAAATTTTTTATAACATAAATTGTGCATTTAATTATGTACTTATTTTTAAGGCCATTTCTATTCTAAAAATTTTTGGAAAGTTTTTCAAAAATAAATTGACAAATTCAGTAAAGTACATTTCTTTTCTCGTTTTAATAAATTAAAAACATTTTATAAAAAAATAAACTCTTATAACTAAATAAACTCTTATAATTTTTTCTAACAAATTAATAGTTTAATTTGTGTTTGTGTGAACAAATCTTATTATTATGACAAATCAAACCAAAACAAATTGTGACATTAAAAGTGTCTGAAGTTGGACTCATATACAAACTGAACTAGCATAACCGCATAAGTGCAATAAAACTCATGATTCCGATGAAAAATTATCAAAATTTATACCATATCGTGTGTTTTATTAAATGTTATAAACGAATTTTAAAAATATATTAAATAATAATACTAAATGCAAAAGACCGAACAAATCTGTTGATTTTCTGAATTGACAGAAGTGAGAGAACATTAAAATTAATTTATCTCGAAATCATGACAAATGCAGTTATGCTGTTATGCCTTTCTTCCACAGATTTATTCAATCATTTTCATTGACCTGTAATAAATAAAAAAAATTAATGCTTTAAAAATAAATTTTAATCAAGATTATCTTTTGAAAGCAAATGGAGTAAATAAAACTGAAATTTGTATTTAGCACGCATTAACTTTTAGGCATCAGGTATACTAATGAAAATGTCAGTACAAATTTTTTTATGTGGTTTTACTGTCCGGTGGCTCATATGGTCCAGTTGGGATTTTCTTTTTTATTCTGCCAACAATTTTCAATAATTGATAATCAAGTATATATATATATTAATATAAACGAACTTTTATTATTAGGCGCACATTCAAATGCAAAATAGAAGCGCTATTAAAATTACAGTCAATGAGGGGTCATCAAATCATTTAAAATGCGATTACAATTTTAAAGTCAAATATATATCACTGATTGTGAGAAAAAAATATACTGTTGGTTCAATAGCACCGATGCTATTGAATTTAATTTTTCTGTATTACACTGTAAAAAATTTAGGGAGTTAACGGACTCGGGAGTAGGGAGTTAAATTTTTAGAGTTAAAAATTAACTCCAAAAGAGAGTCAATTTTTAACTCCCTTCATTTAACACCCGCGGGAGTCATTTTTTCCATGGGGAGTTAGCATTTGGGAGTTAAATTTTAACTCCTTTTATTTAACTCCCCTGGCATTAACTCCCAAATTGGGTGCGACTTTTATAGACTCCCTGGGGAGTTAAAATTTAACTCCTTTTTTTTACAGTGTAAATTAAGAAAATATTTGTTAAAATATAAGAATTTATAATTTAGAACTAGAAGCATAATGTTGTCTAATAAAACATGCGAAATGGTTGAGATGAGGGGTTGGTAAAATTTCATTAAAAAAATATTAATTTGCTTGAAGTAAGTGTTGCAATTATTTCAAATAAAACTTTGTTAAATTAATAAATAGTATATTTACAATTTGTATAGATGTACATTTTAGACGGTGCAATATGCTTTTGATTAATAAGTTTAATCCCGCAAAAAATATATAAAATATCTACTATGTATTGATTCAAAAGTATTATTTCTTTGAATAATTATATATTTAGTTCAAACATATTTTCTGTTACGGTTTAAACAAAAATTATGTTTAAAAATTTTATGTTTGAATCAAACTTATAAAATAACTACAAACAATTTAAAATCAATCACAATTTATGTTTGCTTTCAAAATACACAATATGATCCCCGCAAGCTTTGAACGTTCAAATGAACGAAATATTTTTTATTCAAGATATTTTAATAAATTACAAATATCATAAAAAAATGTAAAAACTAAAATTTTACCTCCACAAACTCAGTAATTAATTTTTTGGTTTGTAAAGCAAAATAATTGCAATAAAAATTTAATTTCTAGAAGAAATAAATAAATTTCGTTCATTTGAACGTTCCGAACTTTAGGATCTTTATACACAATCTCTTAAACTGAACTAGAAAATATGTTTATTGAATTAAACTTATAAATATATGTTTGAATGTATAGCAAAGATATTTTAAGTTTGATTTAAACAAAATTTGTTAAAATAAAAATAAATAATAATAAATAAATAATTAAATAAATAATACTAATAATAATTAAATCATTTTTTTTCTCAGTGTAAGAAATAATTTGCAACTTGATAAATCACTTAGGATAAATTTAATCAAAAGTTATTAACAAAAATGGTTGGATGAATATATTCGGCTTTATGCGCAGGAATAAAGTGGAATAAAATAAATAATAATCTAAATAAGAAGAATAAAATTAAGCGGAAAGCATTCTTGTCCCTAAGAATATTTCCGCACTTAATTTAAGGGAAGCATTACCCCCAACTTTGACCCCTTTAAATTTGAATTATTAAAGAAGGTTATATTTTTTTCATGCACCATTTTTAACTCTAAAATCTATTGAATGGTAAACAATTTTTAATTTTAATTTTTGAAGAGGTTAGAAATTTTATCTTTTAACTAATTGCATATTTTTTGCAAATCCATGCGAGAGGTTGTTTAAAACTATAAAATAAGTTGAGAAAAAAATTTGCGTTAAAAAATATTGAAAATTGTAAGAGAAGATTAATTTTGAATGTTCAAATTTTACAACATTGCGGACATTTTTCCAAAGTCCCAGACCGATAATCATTTTTAAAATATTATAGTGTTTACAAAAATTTATTCGCTGAATGCAAAAATCATGTGGAATAACTATATTATTTACTAGGTTAAAATTAATTTTGACATAGATATTAAAATTTTAACCTATAGTAAATGAGTTATTTGTCACGAATTTTGTATTCAGCGAGTAAAGTTTTGAAAACACTATTTTCTCAAGTATAGATTATTGGTTAAGGACTTTGGAAAAATGTCAAAAGTTGTAAAATTTGCCCATTCTATATATTTTAGGGTTAAAAATGGTGCAAGAAAAAAATAACCTACTTTAATAATTTAAATTTAAAGGGTTCAAAGTTGGGGGTACATCCTCTTAAGGAAGAATTTGACAAACAATTGGAACAAAAGTTAGTCCAAAATGTCATAATTTCGTAAATTTTAAAAGAAAATTAAACTTTAAATTCCTTTTGGTAGAAAAGTATAAGGTATATTTAATTTTCTACGTTTTGAAAAATTTAAGGTTATATTTCAATAAAAATTATAATTTTTTGTCAATAATAAATAACATAACCTAAAATTTACCAAATGTTTCTCATTGGCAGAAAATTTGTCAGGGCGTATATTCTTGGGGCATATTTAAGATTTTTATTAAAGTTAGATTATGTAAATTTTTTGACCACTTTTTCATTAAATTTTTAATAAATTGAGCTAAAATTTTGTATTCTAGAAGGAAATTCCGTTAAATTATATTTTTTAATTATTAAACGATTCTTGTATACACGAAGAAAAAACAATAATCAATTATTTTTTCTTTTTACAAAATTCTTTGTTACCTCAACAGATAATTTGCCGCACAGTTTTCTTAAAAGATATCAAATTGATTCTAAAGGAATCAAATTATGATGCCAAAAATCTGGATCAATTTTTTATTTGATTCACATTTTTGTTATCGTAATTCGATGTTATATTTGATATACTTTTATGTTAAAAGTGCGCATAATTTCATTAGTAGTTTTATTTATTCGTATTATCAGTAATTAATTAATTAATTAATTAATTTTATTATACAATAATAATTTCTAAAAAAAAATTTGTACTAAAATTTATAAAATATTTAAAATTGAATCCTAAATAAAATAGTAGGTAACTAATTTTCGTAGCCTCATTAAATTAGTCATTCTTTTCAATAAACTGCCCAATGAAATTTCTATAATACTTGAGTTAACGGAAAATTCTATCCCTAGGGGGCCATACTTAAATTACGTAACACTTCAGGGGGTGTTTTTATGTTACAGCCTAAAAATGGCGCTAATATATATAAAAGCGTGTTGCATAGAAAAAGGGGGAAGGGGGTGTAAAATTTTAAAAAAACGTTACGTAATTTAAGTATGGCCCCTTATTGTCATTAATAAATTGTATTAACATGGTCAAAAGTTTCATAAATTCAGATTAAGTGCGCATACATTTATAGCAAAACGTGCTTATGTTTTGCGAAATTAGAGTGAAATTACGAAATCTATATAATATATCGCAATAGATTTTAAATTTTATCTAATGGTAATAATTATGTATGAATAATAATTTTGCAAGATAAGATAATAGTATAATACGTATTTAAATATAAAATACTATATAAATTATAACAGTGAATTGCGTTTCAAAATTATATATATCATCCTTTTTTATATCGAAAAGAATTTTGCGCTTCAAAATCAACTTGAAATTCGAAAAAAGGACAGAACAAAGGATACGAAATGAATAACAAATGCTATAGCGTCCGCACAGAAACGAGAATATATATGGAAAGAAAGGAAAAGAGAAACAAAAAGAGAATGACAAACGACGAAAGAAACCAACTGTCATTGCGTCCACTCTCTAACTCAATTCAATAATCTCGATTTCCATAAAAAGAAGACATTTGTAAAAAAAAACAACCAACGATTTTTGTAATAAAAAAATACTGTATATAATATATATGTAAAGACTATTTTATTTAATTTAATTTTTTTCATGTTTCGCGAAACAAGTAAAAACTTACTATAGACAAAAAATCGTCCGCTACTTAAATAATTTAGTACCAATTTTACTAACAAGTAAAATAAGCTAAAATTTTCCTAATTATTAGTCTTAAAATTTTACTACTCTCTAAAACTGAATGAGTAAAATTCAATTTGCAACGAATTGATACCAAAAATGTGGATCAAACAAAAAATTGATCCAAAATTGAAATTAATTAAAATCACACAAGCAGATCACAAGTTTCAGTTTATCAATTTCCCTGACAATTATTTACTGACACTGAAATTATTTTCCCTGACAAAATTACTTTTCCAGGAAAATATGAGATTTTACGGAAAATGAGTAAAATTTAAATCTTACTTAAATCAGTTAAAAATCATGGTTATAACTGACTTTTTACTTCTGAATCAGTTAAAAACAACTGATTTTCAGTAAAAAATAACTGAAAAATTAGTTAAACTTGGCTAATTGAATCATTCAAAAAAAATTTACTGAAACATCATATTAGTTACAATTTTCAACTAACCTTCATCTCTAAATAAATTATTTTAAATAATTTTCCTAAAGTTCTTTTAGAATCCAATTATTCAAATACAAAAAAAAATGTTTATATAATAAATTTTAACTTTTCATAGTTTTTTTTCTCAAGTTATTAAGGCGCATAATATTTTTTAAAAATTATAAAAAATAAATTCTTATACAAATAATTTTTTGAAATATAATAGTAGTTTCTCCAATCAGATATACAATTGAAAAATTTCCAAACAATTGAAATTTGGTGAAATCCTTTTAAAAGAATTGAATTTTTAAAAAATATTGTTTTCTGAAGAAAAGTAAACAAATTTTCGAAAAATTTTAATTACAAAAATAGGACCATGAATTCACCGCAATTTTAATAAATCTAAAACAGTAAATTTTTATTTTTATTAACTTTGTTCGAAGAGAATTGAAGTAAAAAAAATTTAAAAATTATAGTAGAACAATTTTAAGAATAAGTTTTTAAAAAAAGTTTTAATGTAATTTTTGAAAATAATTGAATTGCTTCAAAGAATTTTTGTATAATTTAAAAATATACTAATAAATTTTTCGATGAATTTTAATTAAAAATTTTCAACACATTTTTTTTAATCGTTAAAAAAATAATTCTAAAGAATTATTATTTTCTGTATTCGTATTTGAATTTTAAAAAGTATGAAATTTAAGACACTAAAAATATTACATTTTAAAGATAATGAATCTATTTTCATTAATTTTCATTTTTCAATGTTTAAAGATTTTTCCTTAAAATTTTTGATAATTACTTATTTGATATAGTCTTTAAGCTTTGCTAAAAAAAATAATTTTATCAAAAAATCATCAAACGAAAATTCTAAAAATTCACCTTTATTTCTTCTGTTTTAGTGTTTTACTCTAGAGAGTACTAAGATTACTTTTACAATGTTAATAAATATTTGTTTACCCCCTTTTTTTAAATTTTTGTTAGAAAAACAAAAAATAAAACAGTATTGCACTAACAATTATAGATATTGAAAAACAAATTTTAAATCTATGAAAAAATGGGGGACTAACTCTTCTGGGGCTCAAAATCCCAGACAATAAATAGTTTCGTAAAAAATTCTGGAAAAAATTCAAATAATTAAGGATATATTTTTTTATAATGATCCCCAAGTTTCGAACGTTCAAATAAACGAAATATTTTTTATTGAAGATATTGTAATAAATTACATATCATAAAAAAAATTTTTAAACTAAAATTTTACGTTTAGAAACTCATCAGTTATTAATTTTTTTTTATAGTAACGCAAAATAATAGCAATAAAAATTTAATTTTCAGAAGAAATAAATAAATTTTGGTTCATTTGAACGTTTAGAACTTTAGGATCCTTTTTTATAACAATACACTGAGAAAACGATTTTTTTGATTCAAATATATTTTGTTTAAATCAATCTTAAAATATCTTTGCTATATATATACAGTCAAAAATATTTAAGTTTAATTGAAACACATTTTTTAATGTGTAAAAATAATATATTTAATTTAAACATAAGTTGTAGTTGATTTTAAATTATTTACAATCAACTTTTAAATTTGAATTGAATATAAAAATTTTTAAACCTATTTTTTGTTAAAATCGAAACAGAAAAATAATTATACAAACAAATAATATTTTTGAATCAAAGTAGTAATTTTCTATATATTGGGATTAAACTTACAAAGTAATTTCAATTCATCAAAATCATCTTAAAATTATTTTTTTATTTAAATTAAGTTTTAAGTTTTCTCAGAGTATGTGTCAAAATTCAGATATAGTAAAAAAAGCAAAGAAAAGAAAAAGAATAAGAAACAACACACGAATAACTACAAAACAATTATTAAATGGAATATTTCGAAAGGCGCGTTTTTAAAAGATTTAAAACGATTAAGAAGATATAGGAGCTATAATGATGAATGATGGAGGCTGGTGGAGAGGGAGAAAAAGAAACATGGAATGGGGTCCCTCTTGTTGCTAGTCTCTATCCCCTTCGCTGAAGCTCAGACCTCTTATTAAAGGCCACCCACATTCGGGACGCAGTAGTCAGGGACGCGATTCTATAGTCTAATTGGTGTATCCAGCAAGTGGTTGTTTTATGTACATTAAACCCACCCTTTTGTTATTATAATGGACTTATTAACCCACCTTTTCGACACTCTCCCTATGGGAAAATTACATTAACACACACTATATACTATATATCTATATGTACATGCAGAACGGACTGGGGAAACTTTAATCTTTTTTGTAAAATCTCAAAACTTCTATTCTCTATTATCTTCGGCTAATAGCGCAGGTATCATTAAGCTAATTAGATTTTAATGATTTAAGATTCTTGTTACATTGAAAAGACATTCTTTTTCTATTCGTATAACTACAAATAATATTAATTACAGGTATTGATGAGTCATTTGCACTCTGGTCTATCTAAATCTCAATCGGTTAGACTTCTAATTCCTTTAGATCAATAACTGATTCTTTTTGCTTTTGAACATTATTGTTAAAATTTGTGTAGCGAATCATCAACTGATATTTATTATAATCAGTAAAATTAAATTTTTCAATTGATAAATTCTTCTAATGTCGATTAAACACCTATACAGAAAATGTAGTTTGAAACAACCGCAAATTTTGATTGAATGAGCCAAACAAATATGTTTAACAAACATTTGTATTTGGTTTAACTAACAATTTTCTTCAGATTGTCAGTTGAACCGCAAGTACAAATGTTTGTTAAACAACAAATATAGTATATAACAAACATTTGTTTGGCTCATTCAATTAAAATATTCTTTTCTCGAATGCAAATAGTCTACTCTGTAAATTTGAATCATGATTCAAATTTAGAGTCAGTTAAAGATATTTAGTGATTATTAAGGACTGACTTTTTGCTTCTGTAGTTGGTAAAAACTATAGCTGATTGGCAGTAAAAGAAAACTGCGATTATCAATCAAAAATAACAGAAAAGTTATAGTTAACTTTGACTAATATAAAGTTAGAGAAAATTACTATTAAATATCATAGTTATTTTTAACGGACAATAAATTATTTTTAGCTGACAATAAATTCTGCTTTACTGACAAAAAATTATGCTTTACTTACAATTAATTATAAGCTATGCTTTACTATATATATACCAATCAGTCATTTTTAACTGATTCGATTCACAATTTTCTTTAAAGCATCAAATTGATACTAAAAGTTATAATTAAATTAATGCCAAAAATTTGGATCTATTTTTGCACTGATCCACATTTTTGTTATCACTTAGTTGCAATTTGATACTTTTAACTTGACAGACATTGTAAGGCATGATTTCACCAAACTCAAGAATTTAATTAATGATTAAAACCAGTTTTGCGACTATTGTGATCGGTTGCGGTTAAGGATTCAATCATTTATTAATTTTTATAATCATCATTGATGAAACTTGGGCCCTAAGAGTATTAAATGAACCAAATATTTCTTTTGATGAAACAAACATTTATTTCCGTCAAACATTATGTTTTAAATATAAAAATAAAATTAGCTTCATATACAAAAAGGAGGGTATTTGATTCAAATCGTAAATATCCCTTGAGTGCGCAGAATAAGAACAAATCAAGTAGTTAGAATACTTTCTCTAAAGAGAAAATAATCAATTTTTTCAATGAATTATCAATCATATACTCCATTGGTTCTGAATTGTTAACATGTATTATAACCCGGAGGGTCAAATTTTTTTTTTAACACAACTGGGTTTTTAGTACATTTTTATTTAAAAACAAAGATTTAATACGCCTTTCAATCTTTAATAGATGCAGTATTAAAAATTTGAATCCAAAGACAAAACGTCAATTCATTTATATTAACTCTATAAATTAACAAGTACTACAATCTCCAATAGGAGTTTAACAGACTAAAATTGCATAATCCATATTGGAATGCCGCAATTTTAAGGATGATGAGTGAAATATTGAAGAAAAATGATTACGAAAAGAGAAATTCCATTCAAGGGAGAATTTTGCCGAAAAACTATGAGACAGAAGTCCACAACGTATTTAAAACCGAAAGCAAAAAATAATTAGGGACTGTATTTTTATTTTTGATTGTAAATGAAGTTCTTTTTTTAATAATTTATATCCCAGCAACAATTAATTTCTTCAAAATTAAGACACATGGATAAATTAGAGATGAATTTATCATTTCAAAAAAAATTCTTAGATTTTTCGTTTTTAAATTGTCACTGTAAAAAGAAAGGTACCAATTTAACACCAATTTTAGTACTAAATCGCGTAATTTGGTTCTCTTTTAATACCGAAATCAGTTTTAATTTAGAACCTTTTTTACAGTCTTACGTTCGTTAAAAACTTGATTGAAAATCTATACACAAACTGCGAAAAATTCACACCAAGAATACACTTTCTAGAAATTGCTTATTTTTCATTCTGAAAATAAAAATAATGACTAAAACAATGACTAAATTAGCATATTTCGTATAAGGGCGAATCTTACGAATATTTATGCATACATATTGCTTTCTATTAATTTTTTTAGCTCACTATTAATAATCCTACGATTATTGTGACAATTTTTGAAAAATCCTCCAAGGAAGGAGTGAAATGGTATTTTCTTCTTCTTCTTCCTAGATTCAATATATCTACAGGTGCTCTTCTATTTCGCGCAAGCATTGAACTTCCTACAGAAGGTAAGTTGCAGTGTATGCACTGTGCATCGCAGAAATAATATGTGTGCAAACCTCAAGTGCGCACGAAATCAATAAACTCCTGCACACGACAATAATTGTTAAACTTTAATCTTTAAACATAAAAATAGGTAAATTTCTTAACTACATATTAAAAAACGAACTATATACAAGATTATACACTACAATAAGATATCATAAGATACAGAAGATGATGATTTACAAATATTATAACAAGAATCTCAAATATTTATAACCTTAATCTAAATCTGAAGCAGAGAAAATTTTTCTAAATTATTCAATAAATGATATAGTTTTCTGAATTTCACTGCGAAGATCAATATAAAAACCGCAGTTGATTCTCTCAGTAAAATTTTACTATGCGATTTAGCAGAAAAAAAAACTCATCCAGCAGTGAATTGAAATCAGTACGAAATGTCCACTGATTTAGAATTAGATTAATTATTTAGTGATTCATTGATTTATAAATTTATTATTGATTGTCATGAAGCTTTTTCGCAACTGTATGAGAATTTTAAGAATTTTATACTAATTTTAATAAGCGAGTGAAGTTTTGGTAAATCAGATTTACTGTTAACTTCAAACTATATATCAAATGTTACAATAAATTAATACCAAAAATGGGGATGAAATTAAAAATAAATCACTTATAATAACTGATTCAGAAGCAAAAAGCCAATCACTGATCGTCAGTTACAACCGCATGATTTTTAACTGATTCAAATAAAGAGAGTAAATCTGAATAAGTGAAAATTATAGGTTATACATTTAAGAATAAGTGATTTTCACTGAAAAATATATTTTTGATGTTCTCTAAATCTATGATAAATATACAACTGATTCCGATTATATCCTATATATGTATGTAAATTATTAAAATCACAATTTTCTTGAAAGTATTATATTGATACTAAACTGGATCAAATTGATGGCACAAATCTGCGGATCAATTATTTATTTGATTTATATTTTTGGTATCAATTCGTTGTCAATTGCTACTATTATAAGTTAACAGTGAATGTCACTAAATAATGAGTGAAATTTCACTGATTAATTATACAGAATACGCTTTTTGGAATTTTCTATTTTATGTTTCATAAATTTGTGTTTAATTTACTTTGCTTATTGTAGATTACTAAATTTGTTTATAGTTATAGCTTAAACATTAAGAAGCACACAACTATTTCCATTTTTTAAACTATATATAGAAAACTTTTTTTTGAGAAAAGAATAAACGCGGAAACAGAAGATTTCTTATAATTTCTGCCATGTCGTTTTGCACCTGGTGAAAATTAAAATTGGCTTTCATCTGTTCGACGATAATTATAATTTTATGCATAATATGTAATACATACAATATATATGTAAATATATATTCATATATTTTTGATGAATTTCAAATAAATTTCCATTTATTTGCAGAGAGAGAGAGTAAAACTGAATTACACCTTTATAATAAATTTAGATCATTTAAAATATGTAACTTTATTCGAAGGTGTAAATAATTCAGTTACTGATTTAATAATGTTTCTACTAATCATTAATAGATAAGAATTACTGATTGTCAGGTATATAAATGATTACGTTTTTGTGGTAAATTACACTGTTAGAAATCTGACTCCAAACTTAAAAAAAAGATTTGAAACGATTTTAATAATTTAAAATAATAATAATTGTTGAAAAATTCAGAAACAATGCAAACAATATATAATGTATAAAGGAAAATAACAACCTGTCAAAATGAAACCGAAACTCTCGTTTTGTAAAATAATTGACATTACACTCGTGCACATATATTCGTATATTATTATCATGCAAAGTACAGATGATATTATGTAGCTATAATTAAATACCTCTATCATTCTATATGTATATTAATCTTTATTATTATGTGCAAGTATTAATAAATAATTAGGCAACTAATATTGGAATAAGCTTTATAGGAGTATCAATCCCGTTTGTCGAGTTTAATTCTGATCCAAATTTTATTACGCTCCTCCAGTATATATATATAATATAATGTTACACGGCGCATGCTTGATCTCGCCGCGACAATATGTCGGGGCGCTCGAAAATAAATAGCTCCTCGAAAATCATCCCATACAAATCTTTGAGGTGAAGCTGTATATAGAAAATGTCGAAAACAGACCCTGACATGTCGCAGTCAAATTTTGTATTTACTTTATAAACACGAGATTATCGCGTCTATATATATGATACTTATAGCTATATATAATTCTTAATACTTTTTGCACCTGTAATTCTGAATCATTTTTGGGGAATTGTTTTCGTTATCAAACACAATTTAAAAATGTATGTATAGTTATACTCAATTGAGGGTCCCAATCAAAGAATCGGTTATAATTTTTCCAGACCCACAAGTATATCAAATGACATCGAATTGATACCGAAATAAATTGTGGATCAAGTAAACAATTAATGCAGATGTTTGGCATCAATTTGATCCGCACTTTACTATCAATTTGATACTTTAAAGAAAACTGAAATAAAAAAGAGATTCAAAATTTTAATTTCTTGTATAAGCATTTCGTATTATTGCGTATAAAAATATTTACGTAAAAGTTCCTTCGAAAATGATGATTACAAATATTTTAATTTTGAATATTTTCGACATTGCTTTTTAGCTTGAAAAAATTATAACCACGGTTCTTTGATCGGGACCTTCAATTATTGTTCGAATAGTTTTTCTATAAGGAATCAAATTGAGACTTCGCAACATTTTCGATTCGATTTTTGTCTCAATTCGATATCATTGGAAAAACTAGCAGGCTTCTGATAAAGTTTCTCCAAAAATATAAGTATCTTAGAAGCGACTACAAATAAGTTTATCTTAAAACATTTTATGCATATGAAATCCTAAATGTTTTAACATAAGTATAACTTTGTAAGTCACTTTTAAGATTCTTAATTTTTACAGTGTTTAACATCTTAAATTAAGATTTTTCAAATATATAACTATAAGTGTCTGTCAAAACATTTTAGAAATGACTACCAAAACATCTTAAATTAAAACACTTCTATTTGCAGTAAAGTTGTACTCTTTGTGACTCACTTTTTATCCAAATCGCAGAAAAATTATGAAAGGCGTGATCATATCTTTCTTTTTAAATAAAAATGTATACTAAAAACCCAGTTGTCTTAAAAAAAAAATTGACCCTTCATTATAATAAAGTTATGTTAACAATTTAGAACCAATGGAGTATATGATTCATATAATACTCCATTGGTTATATAGAGAATTCATTAAAAAATTGATTATTTTCTCTTTAGAGAAAGTTTGTTCTTATTCTGCACTCAAGGAATATTTACGATTTGAATCAAATACTCTTTTCTTTGTATGAAGCTAATTTTTCGGGTTATATTTAAAACAATGTTTGCTTGACCGAAATGAATGTTTATTTTATTAAAGCAAACATTTAGTTTAATTAATACTATCGTAGGGCCAGTCTCAGCAATGACGATTGAAAATTAATCAATAATTGAATCCTTAAACCGTAAAACTGGTTTTAATCATTAATTAACTTTAACTATTGAATTTGGTGAAATCATTCATTTACAATGACTGTTAACTTAAAAGTATCAAACTGTAACGAAGTGATACCAAAAATGTGGATCAAATAAAAAACTGATCCAAACTTTTGGGATCAATTTGATATACTTTTATAAGAAAACTAAGATGATAAGTGATGAATTTAGTCAGCACTTATAATAAAGTAGCTCTATAGAGTAGAGCAACTTGCTGGTAATACAAAAAATTAAAGAAGGCAAACTGTCAATTAAGTTTAATTCGTTTTCAGTGGAATGTTAATGGATTTAAATGTAGAGGTTCCACTCTCAATGACGTCTTATTAGTATAAAATCGAGCAGACTGACATACATGTCATTCTTATTCGTTCGTAAAATTAAATTATTTTTTCATTACTATTTGAAAGAATCGTTTTGTTTTCGTTTGAAAAGAACCAATGAAAAATCGTTCGACATGCAACATATATATATACTAAAAGGGCCCTTATTACAAAATCATCCTCCATTTTAAAGTTTTCCTATACAAATCATTACCCCACTGTAAAATATACATTTTTCCCTCTCTCCAATTTACAGACTCACGAATCAAACAGCACCGACCATAAACCAGATGTCTATTACAACATACTTGAGGTTCCAACATAGTTTCAATGCTCTTCCCCCATAACTAGGGGAGAGTAAGGGGAGCACATTAAACACGATATAATTAAGTAGGAGGGCTGAGATCGATAAAAAAAAACTAAGACTACAAAAATGGCGTTAAGCAAACTCCAATATATACCCTATAGGAAACAACATAATATATATCCTATACATATTCCAATACCATTATTTCCCTAACACGTGAAATATATTTAAAAATGGACTACACAAAGACGCGGACATTGCGAAACAAACACAGACAAGTTTTCAAGAGGGGTGGGGATGGAGTGTGTTCCCCCTTCACGCGCGCAGTTACATCATCGACGATGAGAGAGAAGTCTTTTCCAAAAGGAAAGGATCACGCAACATGATCCGTATTCGAAAATAAACAAAAAAAATAAAATAATAAGAGGAGAGCGAGTAGAAAGTCAAAGCTTGAATCGCAAGAGATATCTCTCGTCTGGGGGATACGTAGGTGGATTCTTAAAATTAAGTAGGAGGGAGCATTTGTAGGTGGGATGCAACGCTTAGCAATAGAATGACAGAAGCACGTGATTGGGTGAATGGACCTTCCCATGAACTGAGATACCATGACAGGTTGACTTACCCAATCATCAGCTTTTTCCGTGTTACGCAATAACAACGTTTACCTGTTCATTCATCTTGTTCCATCGTAAGAAAAGACCCTGACGAGGACAATGGGGCATATATACAACACTCTTGTCGAAAAACTATCAGTGAACACACACAATTCCTTAGTGTGTGTGTGTGGGAGAGAGAGAGAGTCTGTTATAACAATGTCAAGGCGATATAATGCGCATTTAGAGAAAAAGAAAACAATTTTTCAGGGAAAGAAATAAAAATGTCAAATCTTTAGACATGTCTTTAGGCTCTTCTTTAGACACGTCTTTAGACACGTCTTTAGACACATCTTTAGACTCTTATTTAGATTTTTGTTTGAAAATAGACTTTTTCAAACATAGATGATTATAAATTGATGAAGCTATCTGATAAGAAAGTCACGACTTAACACAATGCATTTGTGGTACAATGTGCTGTGTGTGTTTATACACCACAGAAGATTCTGTCTATCATACAAATCACGTGAAGAAGAATTTTATATGCTTGGTATTCTGAGGTCCTTCGGATGTCTTTTTTTCTACTCAGCATTCCTAACTGGATTTTTTATATCCTGTCTTTCAAGAACTTCTCCATGGAGGAGAGAATAACACATGGTGCAAAATTTATTTAAAGAAGCTGGATTTTAGGACAACATACCTCTGTTCAAAAATACGTTTTAAATATTTTATAAAGTACTACAAAACACAGTTTTCTTCAAGTCTCAAACTATAATATCAAAAATTAAATTCTATTTTGATGCATTACATTGGCATCAATTTGTTATGCAAATTGTTATCTTTCGTATATAAGTGAAGAGCAAATTTGATTCGAATAATCTATACACAGTCAAGAAAGTTTTCTTAGGATCCTTAAAAAAAACTCCGATCGTATATATATATTTCTTACAGAGGTTACCTGCAAGCAATTTTATCTTAATACAGATAATGGCACAGGGGAACATGACTATGAATAATCATAATTCGTTTCTAAAGATACAAATATTTCTTAACTCAAGAATCTGAATTCCTTTTTTGGAAAATCTTCCAAAGTCCTAAACTTGAGGGCATTTGAACCATACGTTGCAAACACTGTTGATGTCAAATGTGGTTCAAATGCCCTTAAAAATCATAATTTTCAGAAAAGCTATTCAGATTTTTTATTTTAAAACCTGCCATATGTATATTAAATGTAGTATTTCGAATTAGAAAATTTACTGGATTAGAACCATCGCACTGTTTTCTTGAAAGCATCAAATGCGGATACAAAAGCGAATCAAAATGCCAAAAATTTGGATTAATTTTTTATTTAATCCACATCTTGGGTATCAATTCCTTTCAATTTGATACTTCGAAGTTAATAGTGACAAAAATATATATTTTTAATATTCAGGTTTTTAAAAACCAAAAATTGTATGCACCAGTTAACGGAAATATAGTTCGTCACCTGAAAGCAACACTCTCAAAGAGTCAATAGAAAATAACAAACACTATACAAAAAACATCTTATTTATAAGATACTATTGTCCTTTCGAAAAAGTTATCAAAAACAAATTAAAATACATTGATTTTGACGATAGAGGATCAAAAACTACCTCTTTTTGCGGAATAATATAAAGCATAATATCGTCGTTCAATTTCAACTTTCAAAATTTTAAGATCATTTGCAAAATAAAAAGTGAAACATCTTCCAAAAACAATCGAGTAATTCATCATCAAAAGTTTTTCTCAATCCATGAACAGAAATTTTCAAATCACAAACATTATATACACGAGGAAGATTTATAGAAATCCGGATCAACAGGTTTGTACATACATACATTGGACATTAACAATGACCCTGAAGTGTTTGATTTAAAAGATTACGGATAGAGTACACGCAATACATATATTACAAGAAATTATCGCAAATTGAAGATAAACGGCAAATTTAAAAAAAAATCCTATACATGTAAATTCCACAACGAGTTTTTCAAATTATATATATTTCCAGGAATTAAGATATCTGATAAGGAATAATTTTTAATGAATTTATAATTTACCGTGTATACATAATTATGCAAGTTGAGAGGGAGAGGGAGAAAGAGTGAGAGGACTTTTATCAGTGATCATCACATTCCTAATTGGAAAGATATAGAGATGAATTCAGCCATTTCTCTTTACTCCCCGCTACTTTTTTCTCACATTCCCCCCTTCACCGGAGAATTAGCATTTTAAAAAAGACTTTCGTGCATAAATTATAGCAATGAAGAGGTGGGGATTTGGCAAAGATATACCCTTGGCATCAACAGACACACCTTTTACCTCCCATCATTTCTAACAGGGCCGTATTAATGATCTTGTCAATTGAAAGTATATACATATGGTCTCTAAACTAATAAATATAGAGATTACATATAACTGTAAAAAGAAAGGTACTTATTAAGTACCAATTTTGGTCCTGAATCGTAATTTGGTTCTATTTTAATACCGAAATCAGCTCTTATTTTAGAACCTTTTTTTTACGCAGTGATATATGTGGAATTAATAAAATGGATTCTTTACCATTGCCCTTACTTGCCTTTTCGATTAAAATCATAAATTTCGAACTTCAGCTATGCAGTCAGAAAACTATATCTCAAACTGAGTGAGAATCTGACTCATTTTGAAGTTATTTAACAATGGACTCATTTTGAGTATAGCAACAAAAATGCGTCAAAATTTATCTTCCAAATGAGTCAAAGTTTTTTCTTTGTACAATTTCAAGCGACAAAGAAAGTAAGTTATATTATAACGTATACACTGTAAAAAAAAGGAGTTAAATTTTAACTCCCCAGGGAGTCTATAAAAGTCGCACCCAATTTGGGAGTTAATGCCAGGGGAGTTAAATAAAAGGAGTTAAAATTTAACTCCCAAATGCTAACTCCCCATGGAAAAAATAACTCCCGCGGGTGTTAAATGAAGGGAGTTAAAAATTGACTCTCTTTTGGAGTTAATTTTTAACTCTAAAAATTTAACTCCCTACTCCCGAGTCCGTTAACTCCCTAAATTTTTTACAGTGTATAGCAAAAGTGGATTTAAAACTTATGCAATAATTTTTCATTCATTAAGGACTACACTATACTGTCTTCTTGTGAATTAGCATTGCTGCTGAAACACGCAACAAAAAAGACACCTTTTCTCTGTTATTTTCCTAATAACCTTTCTCAAGTTTCCTATAAATATACAAATGTAACTCAATAAGAAAGTAAAATAAGATTAAACAACTAAATATTTAGTTCATAAAATCAAAACATTTCAATTTCAAAAAAAAGTTGATTTTTGATCGTCCACATGTTATACGTAACACTTAATTGGAGGGGGTCTATTTAACGATAAGCAAAAGAAATGGCGCTAATATATACATAAGTACGTTACATAAAGAAAGGGAGGGGGTTAATTTTTAAAAAAGTTAACATTACGTAATATTTGGACATTATCATTTTATCGAAACTGATTTCTATATACTTAATTTTAATCTTATTTTTAATCTTATATTTTAAAATTTTTCAGAGTTTGTGCTAGAAATTTAAAATCCTCGAGTGTAATTATTGTTTCTTTGTCCTGTTTAAATTAAGGCACTAAGAAAACCCATTATCAGGAACTACATAGGAAAACCACTTTCATTAAATATACTCTAATTACTATACTCATCTGTATGAATATTTCTTAAATTTTAAATACACTGCTAACTTAAAAGTGCCTATCAAACTACAACGAACTGTGATACCAAAAATGTGAAACAAATTAAAAATTGACCCAAAAATTTTGTAATATGCATTGATACCAAAACTGTGGATCAAGTCAAAAACTGACCCAAAATTTTTGATTCAATTGTTATATATCAAACCTACGTGGATCCAATTAAAAACTGACCCAAATTTTCAAACTCAAAATGTGGAGTTTAAATCAAAATCTGACCTAAAAATTTGTATTAAATTGATACCAAAACTGTGGATTGAATAAAAAAATGACCCAAATTTTCGAACCAAAAATGTTGATTAAATCAAAAACAAAACCAAAACTGCATGAATTACGTCAAAAACAACCAAAAATTTGTATTGAATTGATACCATAGATGTGGATCTAATCAAAAACTGACCCAAAGTTTTGAACCAAAAATGTGAATTAAATCAAAAACTGAACCAAAACTGTGAATTAAGTCAAAAATACCCAAAGTTTTTATACAGAATTGACACCAAAAATGTGGATCTAATCAAAACCTGACCCAAATTTTCGAACCAAACGCATGTGGATTAAATCAAAAACTCAAAATTTGAACCAAAAATGTGAATTAAGTCAAAATCTAACCCAAATTTCGGATAGAATTGATATCGAAAATGTAGATCAAATCAAAAAATGACCCAATTTTTCGCTACCAATTTGATACTTTCAAGAAAACGATATGCGTGTCAATGATAAATGACTCTCCCTGCATCCAATCATTATATAAATTTATACTAAAATCCTAATCTTATGATAATAAGAATATAATCATTTATGCCAAATTTACATATTTACTATTCAATAAAAATATATGTTACACAACAAGACAAGATCCTCTGATATACAAACACACTTTTTCTCAAAAGTATCAAATTGATGCCAAAAATCTAAATCGATTTTTTATTTAATCCAGATTTTTGATATCAATTCGTTGCCATTTGATACTTTTAAGTTAACGGTGAAACAACAATTATTTTCAAGATTTCGATTTGTCAAACATCAACAAAGCCAAAAAGAAGACATTACGAAAACCTCTATTGCCACATTTAAGTTCGAATTGCTAAATAAATGTTATCAACCTCAATACAATCGACTATATTTATCAAGGACATCAAGAATAAAGTGGCAGAATTTCAAAATAACCGCACACTGCAGAAAAAAAAACACTCGTCCATCAACTTTATACTCAAAATTGACCAATTTTATCGCAACTAAACAGTAAAATTACGTAAATATATATATATATAGAGAGAGAGATAATTCTGATAAGTGCAACATAACTGCTCTTAATTATACCAGATAATTATACCAACGACCACTAATTTAAAAGTGAGAATAGCACTAATTACATACTTATAATGCAGGTACCGTCACGGAAAATGCTATACAATAGAAAATCCTCCAAACGCAGAAAGAGACTATATACCTCCTTGAAAGAAATAAACTCCTAATACCGAAATCTGATAAAAGGAACCCCAAAAATTCTTCTTCTGGTCATTTATCAGCAATTGGAGAGGAATCCATAGGTCAGCTATATACACGAATTTACGGATCAAGTTTCGTGGAGGAGTGTTCAACGATATCCCATGGGGGGACTTTTTTTACACTCGCACTCTCTCTCTCTCTCTCTCTTTCTCTAAAACCCCTTTTTGCCCAAACAGGTCCTTGCTTCGTCGAAAATCAACCGGATGACAACGGTAAGAGAGAAAGAGAGAGAGAGAGAACGATGCCTTGAGCGTAGGAGGGGGCAATCATCGAATCAGTGAATTATAATGAAAATATTTTGCGGCTGTGCCGAGAGGGGGAGAGGGGAGGATTAGCAAACAACTTTTTGGGGAAGGGGAACATAGTCGAGTGGGGGAAAACCAATCGACGCGGTGGTTCTTTGGAGTTGCATCTGTGTGCATGCGTGAGCCAACTTAATGGCTATATGCGTCCATAGAATATAGAATCAACCATCCTACGGGCAAAGTTGCCGAAGCGTTGTGTTACATACAACACCAATACAGTTGAAATTCTATTTGGACGCGCACGCAAACGCACACACTTATCCAATTCCTGGGTAGCGCTATTAATAAATCCCATCTGTGAATTTTCAGACGCATGCGCCCGCTCTCACTCTCTCTCTCTTCTCTTTCTCACACACAAACAATCTCTCTTTCTCGTTTGCCAAGCCAATTCCTCAGTGGTGGCTCGAATCATTAACCGGTCTCCTTGGCAACCCTGACGGACCTAAACCATTGGCTGGTTACCAGTCCCCCTCTATCTTACAAATACAAAGAAAAACCAGTTCTCAACGACACACACACACACACACACACACAGATGTTTCTTCCTCGCTTCTGAATATCCCAACTTTCCTAACCTTGTATTCACTGGAACCTATACATGAAAAAGCCGGAATATATAGTATACATATACAGTATGCTATAGTTCCCATGCCGAGTAGACGCTATATAGTCGCTAAGGACATATAACTATCGCTTCAACACACTATATATACACATGCCGGTTTCTCCTTTCATCCATGTATTTATCCCCCTTCAGCAGAATTTCGAAAAAGGTCTACGCCCATTTATCATACACTAACAATACACAGATTTCATTTTTTTTCCATTGCCCTTTTTTTTGTAATCCCTGCCTATTGACATTTTCCTCACTCATAATTATTTCCCTCAAAATCCTTACTCATATACTTTTTTTATGACTTCAATGAAGACCCACAATTTTATATTTCATACAATATGAATTTATAATTTTTTCCTTCTATTCTATCTAAACCAAAAAAAGCATGGTAGACTACAAAAATTCGTATGTTGAAATTTAACGCATAGCGTTTTTTTTTTTGCGAGCGAGGCTGCACACAGTATATCTTGCGTGAATTTAGGCCAGGTTTATGTGTCAGAGTGTAGAACTGTAGATATTTTATATATATATGTGTATAAAGTGACGAAGCTTGCCTGGGATTGGATGAGAGTCATTCGAAAGTGTTAGTGAGACATCAATTCGTTGGTGTTGTTCGTTGTTGTTTGTGTGAGTGTGCGGACGTGGGGCGTAAACTGCGCTTAGAGACAGCTGTTCCAGGGATGTCTCTACAATTCCAAGAGCCACGATGCATTTTGTTGCCAAGCAACATTTTTCCCAGTTTTCTCACGTTCACTGTTGTCTGCCGTGTTTCCTCTTCACTGACTTTTGCACTCGCCAACTAATTGCATTATGATTTGGTCTCCGTTAGTTGTAAACATAAAACCGTTGTCGGATTCTCATTAAAACCTTAAATTAGAATTAAAACTCATTAGTGAATAATAACCCATACTTATATTTATGTTACATTACAAAAAGGAATAATTACAAAAAAAAAGAATAACAAAATTAGCTAGATCTTCCTAAAAATAAAAAGTTTATTTCTTCCTCCACTGAGTGTGAAGTTAGCTAAAGATTACACTGTAAAAAGAAGGCATCTTATTTTAAGATACTTTGGTAGTCATATCATTTTTCAGTTGTTTCCCAAAAATTTATCCAAAGCATCTTAAAATGCATTAGTTTCTAAGATATAGAAGATGGAAAAATAAGATGTTTTAAAAGTGATTATATTAAGATGCTTGTTTTTACAGTGTAACTAATAAAAATCGTTTATTAGATACATAAAAATACTCAAAGCACGTGTTTGTTCAAAGTACACACAAGATACGAAATCTTGGTGAAAGGATGAGAAAAATACACTTTGAGAACGAAATTTCAATTAAATAAACATTATATCGAGAGGCAGTCGAATTAATTAATTCGAATAAGAAACTCATTCACTCAATAAGGACTAAACTGAAAGGAACCTCGAATCTTGCGGCACAGGCCTATATATATAATAAATTCATGTCACGAAATTAAAACATCTCGTAGTCAGAAAACCGGTATCTGATTGTAGGCCTAAATTTTTACCACCAGCGATAGTCTAACAGAGATTGAATAGTAATTCACTGATACAAAAAACTTTATCGACCTATTGGAAATTTGATCAAGGCAATTTTTCTCAGCGGAAAATTTCACGATACTAAAAAAATAAATTATAAACATTAAAAAAATGAAATATTACAAAAAAAAAATTACGTAATCTTAAAGAAATTAAACCTAATATTAAAGAAATTGTACGCAATGTTAAGGAAACTATACAGAATATTATAAAAATACAGAATATAAAAAATACAGAATATAAAAAATACAGAATATTAGAAATACAGAATATTGAAAATACAGAATATTAAAAATACAGAATATTAAAAAATACATAGGTATCATTATAAGGAACATACCTAACATATTAAAGAAACTACACACAACATTAAAAGAAATAAACACAATATTAAAAATTCATTACCTAATGAAACCACATCAACTATAAATAATATCAGCTATAAATATACATCTGCAAAATTTATGTACCATAAACCTGCTGAAACTTTGACTTCTATATTAAAAATATATAGTAAATATAACCTTATACTTTCGCAACTGCTGTCAATTAAGAAACACAAAAAGTGTCCGCCAAGCATATATTAAATAATAAATTCAAAAAAAAAAGCTAACGTCTGTATTTCAGTTTCTTTCCCTATACCCACATCAATTTTTATCAATAACCCAACATATACATACACACAACACTCGTCTAATCTGAAAAAAGCTGACAAAAATGGATTTTCTTATCATTATATTTTTTCTTGATTTAAAAAGCAGCTATACAGATCAAATATACACCCAAAAAAAACACAATATTATACAAAGACCTGGAAAGTAATTTTCTTCCTAAAGAAGCAAGAACCCAAGAGTTACACCATGGAACAGAAAAAATTAAATTTCCTCATTGAATCATTGTGAAAAATATCAAATATTTAATCAAATCATAATGATGATGAGATTTGATATATTAATGAAAAAATAATTTACAGACGTATATTTGCATTTAGTAAAAGTGAAAGTTTAGTATAGAAAGAAGTCTAAAAGAACCAAAATGCTTCATTATTAGTACATAACAAGTAACTTAAGGGTCGTTCACAATCTACGCTACACTGTTTTGGGCTAATCCCTCCCCCTCTACTTTTCGGCTTCGTCACATTGTTTGCATACATAATTTTTTTTCCACATTTCGTAACATAAAGCATACCCCCCCCCCCCCTCCACCCAACTTTCTCCTATAGAAGTGTGACGTAGTTTGTGAACGAACCCTTAATATAAATTTATAAGTAAATGCGTCTTAATTTTTTCAATAAAAATTCGGACTAAATTTCTCAAAATTGGGTTAATTTTTTAATAACACTTGTATAACTATACTATCCCTTTACATAAGATTTTCTTGTAAAAATATCAGGAGGCTGAAATCCACAACGTTTTTAAAAATGAAAACAAAAAATACTGGGAGAGTATTTTTATTTTCATAAATAATGTTATTTATTAAAAATTGTATCCATAGTAACAAAACTAATTTCTTAAAAATTAAGGCACATGAAAATTAGAGATGAATTTATAATTTAAAAAAAATTCTTTTTTGATTTTTCGATTTTTAAAACGTTGCATAGACTTCAACTTCGTAAAATATCGAGACTTGGTTTCGAATCGAGGTACCGATTGAGGCCTAAATTCCTAATAGGACTGAAATAGTTATTGCTCTCTAAATTTGAATTAGTAGAACTCTACTGACGAATAGTAAAATTTCACTAATTGTTATAGTAAATTTCGATAGACTACTTTTCCCTTTTTTTATTAAAACTAGTTTTTTGATTAGTAAAACACTGCCGCAATTGTTGGTAAAATTTTAAAATTATTTTCAGTGGAATTTGACTGATTTGTATAGTCTAAAATTTTATGAACTGCTATTGTAATTTGTTCACTCAATAAATGTTATAGTGAAACTGTTTTCTCGAGTTTTAGTAAAACAGTTCTACTAATTGTTTCTAAAAAATTTGTTACTAAAAATAAATATAGAACACAGAAATACTTATAGCAAAATTCTACTGCTTGCGCTACTCTCTAAATTTGAATTGGTATAAAATTTTTCACTAATTTGAATTAATAACTGACCTTTCGCTTTTTAATTTGTACGTTTCAGTAATAAACATTAATTTCTATTAATTTATTAGTGAAGTTTATTATAATTCAAAAGTAAAATGTAAACTTTTTTACTAATTAAAATTTAAAGAGTAGTAAAATTACTACTAAACTACTTAGTGGACGACTTTTCATCATTTCGTTAGTAACTTTCTACTAATTCAAATTTAGAAAGTGTTATGAGGGCCCGACTAGGCCTGCAGTTTTTCTAAATATATATTGAGAAATATAAACACCATCAAAAACGTTGCACTGAAACAATTTGATACACTTCACGGTCCCAAGAGAGGATCATCAAAAAAACACTTCTATCAAAATTTCCTACACTGATTAGTTTCAGAGTAAAAATTCAACAAATTTTCTAAATTTGTCGAAACATAGGTTTTTAACTATGTTAAAAATTTTAAAATTTAAAAAAAAAGGTTGAAAAACAAACTATTGAAAGATTTTATTAAAACTTATTTTTATTACCATATGTGACGCTCCACAGTAAAGGACACCTACAATTTTAGGTTACGGTTGTTGGTTACAAAGTGATATTACATAAAAAGAATTAACTCTCGAAGCTGACTAATGATGTTTAAATTTATATTACATCCAAATGTTTAATAAAAATGATTCTATATTTTATAAAATTAAAACAAGCTCAACTAATGAAGGTGAAACAATTATAAACATAACCTGAAATTTATTTGTGAAAGATACCTTTCACCGTGAAGCGAACTATATTTTTCTTTATACTTTTTTTTTATTTTAATATCTAGTTTTTTACTATGAAAATTAACTTTAAATTTTTAAATTTTCTGATGATGATTTTTGAATTTCAATTCGATACTAAAATATGGATAAAAAAAAAATATCAATATAAATTTTTGTAACAATTTGACATCAAAATTGGCACCAAAATTTGGACCGAATAAAAAATTGATCAAACTTATGTATCTATCTAGTACGGAAATATGTACATTGACCTTAGTAAATTTTACTAGTAAACAATAATTTTTACTATTTTATTATCAAATTTTACTAATTTCATAGCAGAAAGTCAGTCACTGATTCAAATTCAAAGAGTATTGTTTAGGCTTCAGAAAGGAGTTTTATTTCAACCCGTTAGGGCCGTGTACCTATTTCAATTAAAAATCGTGACCACGTACAAAGTTTAAAGAATAAAAGATTTCAAAATTGTAATTTCTGTGTAGAAATTTACCAATCTTGGCCCAATCAAGTTAAAAAACACTCAAAACGATAAATCTCGTCTTAAGCCTATAATTTTGACTATATATTACTTCTTACATTATTCAAAATATTCACTAAATTTTAAATTAGAAAATTTATTTTACGACTTCAAATTCTTTAATATTCAATATAAGCCCAAAAATTAGTGGAATTTAAGAAAAAAATATTGTTTTCAGCTGCGTAAGTATACTTTGAGACCTTATTGCTTATTTGAAGTAAATGGTTTGATGTTGTAGTATTCTTCAAAGAATTCTTTCAATTAAACACTATAGTAACTTTAACTAAAAGTTTAATTTTTTCAACTTTATTTACTTTTTTTTTCTTTTACTAAAGTTTAATTTAAATTATATAATTTTATACCAAAAATGTAGATCAAATAAAAAATTGATCTTATTTTTTTTTTTGATCAAGTTGATACACTCTCTAGAATCAATTTGATACTTTTAAGTAATCTGTAGCCTTTTTCAATCGGATTTGGAGCTCTCTCACAGTTTTCTTGAAAGTATCAAAATTACACTAAAGTGGATTAAATTGATGCTGAAAATCTCGATCAATTTTTTATTGGATCCACATTTTTGATAACAATTCGTTGCCATTTGATACTTGTAAGTTAACTGTCATCTTTTTCAACCAGATTTGGAGCTCTCTCATTCACAGTTTTCTTAAGAGTATCAAATTAACACTGAAGTGGATCAAATTGATGACGAAAATCTTTATCAATTTTTCATTTGATCCACATTTTTGGTATCAATTCGTTTCTATTTGATACTTGTAAGTTAACAGTGTTGTACATAGGTCAGTTAGTTATTATTTAAATTTTTACAGTATACAGTTTCCTTGAAAGTATCAAATTGATACTAAAGTGCGGATCAAATTGATGCCAAAAATCAGGAGTTAATTTTCTATTTGATCCACATTTTTGGTATCAATTCATTGCCATTTGATACTTTCAAGTTAACAGTGAGATTAAACATTAAAATTTCTACATAGGTCAGTTAGTTATTATTCAAATTTTTTCGTAAATGTTGATGTCAATATGGATTTAAAATCTTAAAACTACTCCTGGAACTACTACTTGTGCTTAAATTTTCCTACTTTGACCCAATTGAAATCGGGGTTTTTCGAGGATCTGAATAGTTTTCCTTGTTACTCGTTAAGACCCATGCAATTGGGTCAAAAAGAGGCAATTTTTTCACTGCTTACTACCAGTGCACAATTTTCTTAAAAGTATCAAATTGATACAAAAGTGAATCAAACTGTTTTTTAAAAATATGGTTCAATTTTTGATTTGATCCACACTTTTGGCGTCAATTCGTTACAATTCGATACTTTTAAGTTAACATTGCAAAAAATTGCCTCTTTTGCAATAGTACAAAGTAAAGTTGATAAATAATTCAATTTTTTTTTTAATTAAAAAAAAAAACTTTTATAAACATTGAAATTGCACCTGAAACTATATCCACAACACACTCGCAACAAGGAATCATCATCATCATCAGATTTTTCTCAACATTCAAACTATCCAAGACAGAGAGAGAGAGAGCATGCCTGTATATTGGGGTTCGAAACCTGCTGATGAAAGGAATGCAGGGCACCCCACATGATCACTACATCATTGTATCTCGTAAAGGCTATATGCTGCGAATTCTCCAACTGGACTATAGCGTCACACGGACGTGCACAACCCAAAGGGGGGAAGTTTCCAAGTGTGTGTTTTCGTTAGGGCCGTAACGATTGAATATGCCTGTTTTTTTCTTTACCTGTGTTAGTACCGTTAGTCGGCAGCAGGCATGCGCCCGTAAAACCCCCATACCAGAAAGCTCCGCCTTTCGAGACGACGAC
This sequence comes from Leptopilina myrica (nomen nudum), assembly GCA_032872475.1. NCBI lineage: Eukaryota > Metazoa > Arthropoda > Insecta > Hymenoptera > Figitidae > Leptopilina > Leptopilina myrica (nomen nudum). Next base: position 9,865,833 of record CM065459.1, read on the forward strand.
GATACCTCTGGGATTTGTCCGCGTCGGACCAATCATATCATCCTTGCTTTGAACACTAGGGCCAGGAGTGAAAGGCCAGGGGGTGTTTGAAATACGTAGAGGGGCTTGAGTTTCGTGATAGAACGGGGCGGCAAGGGCAAAGGGGGGGGGATTTCAGTGTTATACCCGAGTGGGAACAGGCCAGCAGACAACGAATACGACCACCAATGCTGACAGAAGCTTTTGCGACCAAGTCGATTTCTCGTCACAAACACACACAGTGTACAATTTTTATCACAAGTGTTCAAAAAAATACTTCAAGGATTATAGAAGAATTAATCATTCAGGATTCATTGGATTTAAAGTGTTGTTGTTATTGTGTTTTTTTGTATAAAAAAGTGCAGTGTTCAAGTGTTGTTTTTCATGAAAAGTGTTATTCAAAACGTGCCTAGGTGTGACTGCGCAGACGCAATGTGAGTATCCACTGATTGTTAGCGACCATGAGCAAAAACCGTCTATAGCATAAGAGGCTTCAGGGATGTACTAACTAAAAAAAAAAAAAAGACTTACGTGAAGGAGAAAGTTGTATCTGAAAGAGGAAAGTTGTATTTTATCGAAGGCGTCCTGTATTCTTGAAAATCAGTTTTTTTTTCCATTCTGGATATTGTTATCAGTTGAAGGGACGCTCTCTGTCCCTTGGTAAATTCGCGCCCCTTGGGCTTAGCCTTCAGATATATATATATGCCATCATGTTTTTTGGGGAGTCGCGTGCTATTCTTATCATTATTATTATTATTTTTTGCCATTATGGCGATATCCATGAAAGCGAGTTGGCTGTTCAATTCCCCCCACAGTTTCTCTGTTCGTGCGGCTCCCTCTTTTTCCCTTCTTTCGTCTCTCTCTCCCCCAACGTTATTTTTTTATTCTCTCCCCCTCAATATCTCTTTCGTGATCCCTCGTTCCCTTGCCTTCCTTTGAAACCGGTCTTTCCCGAAGGCTCTCCCCTACCCTCTTCGCTCTACTAATTATGGTGGTCTCTCTACATGGGACGACATTTTGTTTTGTGACATTTCAAGATGGAACGCCACCAAGTTTTCTCACTGGGTTCGAAATCAGTCCACTGAACCCTGACGTCACTTTTATATGGTATAGAGTGCCGCAGGTTCCGCTCGACGTCGCCAGTCTACATTTTTTTTTTCTGTCTACTGACGCCTGCTGAATTCATTTCTTTCCTTATAAAGCATAATTTTATTTCTATTTTTCCTTTCCTTTTCCAGGATTTGTAAATTCCAGTAGCGTGACGAAAATGAAGAATCCATTTTCAGTATAGGATTTATTGTTAAACTTCCCAGACTAATTCGCTTCGCAAACTGCGCGGTCAGTTTCTGTTGTTTTAAAGGGGTTAGTTCAGAGTGATGAACACTTTCGAAATAGTAAAATATTGATTTGAATTTTCCCTTTCTAGAAGAAAGTAATAATAGACTGACGTCTATAGATAATTGCAAGTCATACAAATAATGTTTGTCAATAATTACAGTCGCCTTGCCTTTTTTCTATGAAAATGAATTGCAAAACAAAAATTCACTGAGTTGAGGTTGAAATGAGCACCACTGTACCCACATTAATGACTCGATTTCTCGACAGTGTTTCCCTTTATTTCCCCGAGATCGACCCTTATGCGTCGTCTTTCCTTAATTGACGATTTCGTTTTCCTCCCGAAACGAAACACCATAGAAAAGAATTTCCACTCCAAGTAAACAAGAACAAACAATGATTTTCAGCAACGCGTACACAAGTGCCAGAGGCTCTCAAAAGTATCGAAAAACAAAGAAATTAAGAAACACTTTTTTTTTATCACTTCGTTTTTCCTCTAAATTGCAACTCATGTAGACTTTGAAATTCGATTAAACAAACCATCAGTTATCTAAAAATCACAATCAAAATACAACAATCCTTTGTCTCATTTCCCACCCAACAAACACTTCTGCTACTAAAAAAACCCGAAAATCGAAATATTTTTACTCCCTACCTTCAAATAATGTATTTCAGAATCTTCTATTCCCTATAACTTTTCAGAGTTTGTAAAAAAAAACAAAGCTATGCCAAGAACTCGACTGCATTTGTATATTTGCACTTGAGATAACCTCTAATTTCTCGACTTCTTATCTTTCCGAATATCTATTTTCATCTCACGATATGTTCAATTTTTGCAAAGAACAATAATATTTAGTAAAATATTCCAATTTTTTCAAATCAACAAACTTGACTAAATCATTCGTGTACACAAAGGTGTGAATGTTAGGTTAGGTTAGCAATTTTTTAATAATTTCATTAACTCACCACAAGAAAAAGCGATTCTTTTTTTATCAAACTCTCTCACTGACTAAAGCAATCGAAATTATTGCACTCTATTGCTACAATATGTACTATTTACAGGGTATTTGATTAATTTACCGGAGCACTACATTCACACTGAACGCTATCACATGTACATATACATGGAACTGAATAAAACTCAACACATAAGTTACAATCACCAATGAAAAAAAGGATTTAATTTCTAAAACACTTTTATTTTATAAAAATTCAACTATCAATGCTTAATATATATTAGAAAAGTCCACCTTTTCGTGGAAATAATAGAAAAACAAGTGAAAAGTGACATTAACCTCAAAATCAAAGCATTTCTCGGAACAAGTCACAATAATGGTAGATTTAACTTTTTCGCGGGTAATTTAAATCGTTGAATAGAAACAAGTTTTATGTTAATAAATAAATCTTGTTTCGCCAAAATAAAAAATGTGCAAAATGACTTTTTTTCAAAAATAGTCTTTTTTGTGTGAAAATGAATTGAAAGTAAAAATATTAAAGCTTGACTTTGACATTTATAGCCGCGTAAAATCAACGAAAGTGAAAAGAAAGAGAGAAAAAATCAATTTTAAGGGAATTCTGTTTTTATAATTTAGTCTTATGCTCGGTTTACAATTACAAAAGAAAAATACAATTCTGTATTTTTATTCATTATTTTATAAAATTATTATTTAACGTCTTCGTGTATTCTCGTTATTATTTTGTGTATAATTCTTTACAAACTCCCTGAAGACGAAATCGTATTGATTTCGTAACATAGAAGTATTTTTTTGTATTAAAAACCACTTATTCGAATATACTCGTATATTTTATTCCCTACTATTCTAAGATAATTAATTTTGTCAATACCAAATAAAATACAAATCATTTCTATTACAGGTAAATTAAGATAGAATCCACAGTCCAAAAACGGGAGATTCAAACAAAAGAATGTATTCAAGATAAAATAAAAAAAAAGGGAAAAAGGAAAATAAAAACCAACCGAAATCATGACGGACGTGAAGCAAATTGAGATTTCGCAATCTCAACCTCAGCAACAACAACAGCAACAAGCTCAACAGCAGCAGCAACAAATGATGATTGTGACGCACGAAATGCAACAGCAAAATGTTCAACAGCAACACGTACAACAACAATCGCAGGCTGTTCAACAGCAGCAGCAGCAAGTACAACAGCAACAACAAAATCAACAAGTACAGCAAGTACAACAGGTACAGCAAGTTCAGCAAGTGCAACAAGTCCAGCAAGTTCAACAGCAACAAGTCCAACAACAACAGCAAGTTCAGCAGCAACAACAAATGCAAGTGCAACAAGTTCAGCAAGTACAACAGCAGCAAGTGCAACAACAACAAATGCAAGTACAACAGCAAGTTCAGCAGCAAGTTCAACAGCAGGTTCAACAACAAGTTCAGCAGCAAGTTCAACAGCAAGTCCAACAACAGCAAAATCAACAACAACAGCAGCAGACGAATGGTCAACATAATGTCGTACCTACGCAAGTTCAAGTACAACCTCAAGTTGCTGCCATAATGCCTCAACAACAGGTATGAATATTTTTTATTTCTTGATTCTATTTTTTACTGTATTTAGATTTTTTATTTTTACTGTTTTTTACTGCATTTAGAATTTATTTTTACTGTTTTTTACTGAATCAAAAAAAAAATAGCAAAGTTTTAATGATTTTCATTGAAAAGCAGGGCGGAACGACAATTACGACAATGGCTGCTCATCCACAAGCTGTGCAAGTTATTCAACAACCGATTCAAAGTCAAGCCTATCACTTACAACAACTGTACAATACTCAAGGGGCACCTTTAATCATGCCAGGGAATTTGGCTCTTCATCCTGCTGGAATCAATCCATCATCTATTCAGGTAAACTAATGTCTCTTTAAACTGTCAAAAAAATGATTCATTACCTTCAATTAATAGAAAACAATTTCCATTTTAATATAATTTAGGAAGTCTGCTGTTCAATGTGAACACCAAGTAACCAAATTTTCCAAAAGGTTCGCAAGGTTTACTGCAAACTTAAGAAAAATGCGGTTACTAGGTTTTTACATCAAACAGCAGAACTAATACAGAAGACTTTGTTTGTTGATAATCGTCATTTAGTTTTAAAAAAATCCCTGAAGTTAACAAAAACTTATGTCATTGTAAAAGTCCCGGAAGTTAGTCGAAAGTATATTCACAATTTCTAGAGACGAAAATTGTCACCAATTTCACTTCATTATTCCGCGAATAGTGTAAAATTAGTTATTAGGGGTACCTTTTTTTTAAACCTAAAATCTTCCCAAACAAAATAGTTTCTTTTCGCTTCTGGAAGAAAAAACGACTATCGACGCCAACTTCAGACAACAGCACAATTGAACGGAAATTCTGAACCCGAAGAGAAACTTGAATTTCAATATTCACAGGTGATAACTGCGGGTAAACCATTCCCGTCGGCGACGCAATTAACGCCACACATGCTAACCACAGCCTCGAATCCTGGACAAGGTGGCGGTCATCCTGGATCCGGTGGAACCAAAGTCCAAGGATTCCTAACTGGCTATTTACCAGTGCCAACATCGACCGCTGGCGGTGGACAAACCGTCGTATTCGGTCATCATGGAGTTCTCGGCTCACCACAACCACCACAGTCCATGCCTCAGCAACAACAGCAGAACAACAATAAACAGGATCAAGTACAAAAAGTGCGAACTTATCTAATTCTTTAACCGTTGTTCAAAATCATCATTGAGATCGTAGTAGAGTTAGGATTAAGTAAATGTTAACTTTCATTAAGTGGAAGTTTAGCGAAAGTTTAGTAGAAGTTTACCAAGGGATTTACTTACCGAATTCCTGACGATTTAGTACACTGCCTGTGCACCTGGAACACCTTCCGGAGGACGAGGCGGAGGAATGCAGTTCGCTCCCTGGCAATTCGCCCCACAAGTCGCCTGGACCGGCTTGCAATCGCCAACGACTCTCTTGACTGCAGCACCAAACCAAATATTCATCCGAGGACCAACGCAGCAGGATATGTTCATCCAAAATCCCCAACCGATCCAAGCCCACAATGGTTTGTACTTCAAAGTTCTGGAACTAAACAAAAAATAAAATAGTACATAACTGATAATATTATTCCCTTCTTTTAGCTTTAGCCGCACAACAACAAATTCAAGGCATGCAACAAATCACAACCGCAAGCGGAAAACCGCGAGTGATGGAAATTCAACAACAGCCACAGCAACAAGGAAAACCCAGCTCGAGTGGACAGAGACCACTGAGTATTCTTCCATCCTCCCTACAAGGACTACAAGCCGCCAATATCCGTCCCGCCAGTTCCGTCTCCACCCAAACAGTTCACGGAGTACAAACAACGGTAACAACAATTTTAATTTAAAAAATACCTCCCGAAAACAGCAGAATTCTTTTTCATTTTCGCCCATTTATTAAATTCTCAAAAGCAATTGGTAAATTTATTACTATTATTATTTTATTCTTTGAAAACACGTGACACGTGAGGGAAGAGTTTTGTTTTGGTTTTTCTAAAGATAAAAATTGTAGAGAACCGTTTTCGCTATTTTTTGCATTCAGACTGGCAAAGGAGGTGGCGGTGCTGGTAAAGGCCGTGGTAAGCCAGTGGTTCGCACAAGTCCCGGTCCAAATGCTGCATTAGCAACAACAAAAACCGATGCGGCTAATCAAACTAAATCCAATGTACATCATGCAACTATGATAATGCAACAACAACCTGTCGTGAGCAATAGTGGCGTCAATAAAATACTTATTACTGCAAATACTTCCGTTGCAACTTCTGCGCAACCACCTGGCTCACCCATGTCCACTGCTGACAAACAAAATTTCGGTCCTCAAAACAAAACAGTTATGCAATCACCACAACAGACACAGCAGCAAGTACAACAAACAATGCAACAGCAACATCAACAGGTCTTCATTCAACAGATGCAACATATCCAGCAACAGCAGCTCCAACAGCAGTATCAACAACAGCAATCCTCTCAGCAACAGATACAACCGAAACCAATGATGGGTGAGTGGCAATTTTTCCAAAACAAATCTTGGTAGAAAACTAAAAATCAATTCGATTTGAAACAATTGGAATATAGTGATACAACATCTAATTGTTTAGTTTACTAAGATGATAAATTAATTTACCGAACTGTTTAATTTTTTTTTCCAGGCGGTATGGCCTTGCAGCAGCAACAGCATCATCAGCAGCAGACGAATGTTGTGCTCGGAGGAGAGCGACCAATAATGCCCGTTGTGTCGATGAGCGGAGTTGGAGTGGCGACGACTCTGCAGATGAATCAAGTCCCTCAGTCTCCGATGACAACCGTTCAACAACTGCAATTACCGGTATGAACAAGTCTAATAATTAATTACTGAGTCATTACTAGTTCTTTTATATTCTGAAGGTGTTTTTTCACGTGACAGCTATTTCTAAATCAAAGCGACGCTTAGCAACTAAATTGTCACCGAAATCGAAGAAAATTAAGTCCCTCAAGTTAGTGTCGACGCTCAACAACGAAAATTGATACTAAAATCGTAAATAATCGTGTCCCTGAAGTTAGCCTCAATGTTCATCATCCAAATTTCGTTAAATCGAAAATACTCGAAGACTTTTAGCTTAAAACCTTAGCAAAAGATTATTTGACTATTTTCGATTTCGCTCTAAATCCCAAAGTAAAATTAGAGACATCTAAAAATTCCATTTTCAATTCAGGGTTGCCACGCAACCTGAAAACCTGGAAATGTCAGGGAATTTTCTAAAAATTGAAAGAACCTGAAAAAGTCAGGGAATTTTTATCGAAATCCTGGAAAATTATTATTTTCTAATTCATGAAATCTAATTTTACTTTTAAATATTTCAAAATTAATTCAATTTTAAAAGCATTGCGCTTACGATTTTCATAATTAAATAAACTTCAAAATATTTCCATTTGAAACTTTGTAAAATTTCAACTTTAAATGAATTTGATTAAAAATTAACAAACTTCAAAAGATTTTCATTTGAAACTTTGTAAAATTTCAACTTTAAATGAATTTGTTTAACATTTAAAAAAATTTAATAATTAAAATTGTTTTGAAATTAGTTAAATTTTCCCTATTTAATTAATTGATTTTTATTGTAAATAATGGATTTATAGAAGAATTTTAGTCAAAAACACTAAAAACAAATTAAATTTCTGAGGAATTTAGATATTACTACAGAAATTCAATTATTTAATAATTTTTTTTTCTTCATTCTTCAAGATTCTAAAGTTCTGAACATTCAAATGAACGAAATTTATTTATTTTTTCTAAAAATTAAATTTTTATTGCAATTATTTTGCTTCACTATCCAAAAAAAAATAATTACTGAGTTTGTAAAAGTACAATTTTAGTGTAAAAATTTTTTTATGATTAGAAACTTATTAAAATATCTTCAATAAAAAATATTTCATTCATTTGAAAGTTCAAAACTTGGGAATTATCATTCTTCAAAGAATAATTAAATTATTTTCAAAAATTTTCTAATGAAATTCTTTTAAAACAATTCAATTTTTTCAAAATAATTTTAATACAATTTTTCGTTGAAATTTTATTAATATCAAAAATTTGTCAAAATTCAATTATTTTTATTTTTCACTATTTTAATAAAATTTAACAAAAGAATTCAATTATTTAAAACGAATTTTAATAAAATTTGTCTCTAAAATTCAATTATTTTCAAAAGTATAAGAAATTCTTTGCAAAAATCTAATTATGTTGAAAAACTTACAAAAATTTAAATCCATTTGTTTATTTTCAAATCTATTTGTTTACAATATTCAATTATAAGAAATTTTAATTATTCGTAAATTCTGCAATTAAATGTATGTAAGGAAATAAAAGCTTCAAATTTTTTCTAAAATTTTAACTGAAATTCTTTTTGAGAAATCAATTATTATCAGGAAATTCTACGAAAATTCAATTCTTTAAATACAAAGAAAGATAATTTATTGAATTTTTATCAACAAATTTTTTAAATAATAGAATTTTTTTGACGAATTTTAATAAAATTCTAAAGAATAATTAAATTTTTAAAATAATTAGATTAAAATTGTATTAAAAGTAATTGAACTTCTGCAATGATTTTTTGAAATTTTTAGTTTTTGACAAAATAATTGAATAATGTTCGTGTAGAATATTATAACAAATTTTGTTTAATAATTAAATTTTTTGACTATAAAAATAAATATTTTATTAAATAATTGAATATTTCTTAAAATTGAATTTCCATAAAGAATTTGATCAACAAGTTTTCATAAATAATTGAATTCTCTGGATAAATTTTAATAAAATTCTTAGGAATAATTTCAATTTTCGAGAAATTTGATAAAAATTTGACATACATTAAAATTAATTGAAATTCTGACAAGAATTTTCTGAAAATTTTTCAGAAACGTTTGAATGTCTGAGAATAGTTTTATTACCTTTAAAAATAATTGAAAATTGACGAGAATTTTTCTAAAATTTTCAGCACAATTGGATTTTTACAAAGAATTATATTACTTTTAAAAATAATTGGATTCTTGAGACGAATTTTATTAAAATTTCTTTTAAATAATTGAATTCTTTTGTTAAATTTTTTTTCAAATAGTAAACATTGAAATAAATTGAATTTTGACAAATTATTTTGAAAATGTTTGTAAAAAATTAAAATGTTTTGAAAATAATTTAATTTTTTGAAGAATAAATAAAAAAAAATTGAAGTTTCAAAATCCTAATTTCTATATGAGAAAATAATAGTGATTAAATATTTGTTTGAAAATCAAGTTGTTGATGTTTTCGAATAAGTTTTTAATTACTAACAAATGTTGTTTTAAAAACCTGGAAATATTCCATTTTTTAACCTGGATAACCTGGAAAAGTCAGGGAATTTGAAAAGAGAAAAAGCGAAGCAACCCTGATTTTAAAGTAACTCTAAAAAAAAGTCGAAAATAAGTTTGATAATTTATATTTTGCCCTGTCACGTGGAATTACTTCCTAATTGGAAAATTCCAATTCGAATTCGGAATTTACATTAAGCTAACATTTTCCTATGTGCATTTTAACGAAAAATATTAATCAACACTACAATAAAGCAGCAAACTATTAATCCGGCAATGATGACGAATCATTTGGTGAATGGAACAACGCAAGTGCACACAATGCCAATGGTAACACAATCTGCCGAACAACCTCAACAACAAACACCTCAACAGCAGGATATCACAACATCTCAAATTGTCGTCACCTCTCTGGATCGAAATCAACAAACGGATACAAATATTCAGACAATGAATCAACAGCCTGTTCCCAGTGAAGAGGCACTAAAATCAACTCCCAAGAAGAATGATATGCCAATCATTGAAGAAGCAGCACCAACCCCAATGGATACGACAGGTAACAATTTTGGAAAAATCTTTGTGCATCGCAAGAAAATTAAATTTCCACTTTATTCATGAAGCTCAACTGCGAAATGTTTTGTAGACACCCTGATTAACTTTATGTCTCTAAAGTGTTGAACGTTCAAATGAACGAAAATTTTTTCCTTTTAAATGACAATTTAACATAAATACGAAGAAAATAATTCATTTTTTAATTTGTAAATTAATAATTTCTACAAAAAATAATAAAAAGATTCGTTCACTTGAAAGTTCAGAACTTTAGGAGCATTTACACTTTTGGCAAACTTTAGAATTTGTGAAAATGTTGAATTAAATAAAATACGAAGAATTGAATTTTTCCTTTCTTTTTTTAGAAGCTGATCAAAGTAAACCTGTCTTGAAGGAGGATGTGGAAAGTGTGACAGGAAAATTAGACGATAGTATGAATAACAATCCATTGGCAGGTTTAGCGACAGCTGTCAATTCGATAACGAATGGAATAACCGGAAGCGAGGAATCTACGGTTCCAATATCGTTGCCAATGAATGTTAATAGTAAACAAACTCCGTTGAAAGCGATGGTGAAACCACAAGTACTCACACACGTGATCGAAGGATTTGTGATTCAAGAAGGTAAATTTTACTCTTTGCTTATTTGCCTATTTTGCCAAATTGCAGGCCTCGGATTTTATGAATTTTTTTATTTCAAAAAAATACTATTCTTTGGACTTATTTTCAAAACATAAAACGTTTTCGACTTTTCTTCCAAATATTGCCACAAAATAGGTTCCTACACTTTCTTTAGTATAAAGTGTAACTTATTTCGATTTTCATACTGCGAAATATAACACGAAAAAAATATTTAACTGGAACAGCGATAACTTCCGCTAAAATAGCGAAAATATTCGTTGAAATGGCGAAAGTATTCGCTGCAATAACTAAAACATTTGCTAATATAGGGAAATTTGTAGTTGTTCCAGGTGAAGATTTTTTGTCGTGAACTATAGACAAATTTTTACACATTTATTATGCATTGAATTTTTCTAATTAAATTTTCTGGAATATACGATAATGAAAAGGATTTTGAATAATTGAAATATTGGCAAATTTAATTAAAAAATAATAAATGTTTTTCAACCATTTTGTTACAATTAATAATAATGATTCTATCACTCAGTTTCCAAATTAATTAATTAATTAATTATTTTGTTACAAGTTTTGACAATCAACTTTTGAAAAAGTTTCATCACCAATTATAGAAACAATATTGAAGTAACAAAACATTTCATTAAACATGTCCAATCGAGTAAATTTAAAAAAGAAAATTAATGAAAATTAACTTCTAAAAGTAAAAGATAGTAAAATATTTTTGAAAACAGTAATTTTTTTCTTTCTAATTTAATTTTTTTTAGATTTAATGATTTGCAAGAACCCAAAATATTTTAAAATTTACTTTTTTATATTTGTCAAGACTTCGGAGAAATGATGCTCATATTTATCATTAAAATCTTGAAAAACTTGACTATTTTTTTCATATTTTTCAAATAATTTAATTATTTTTAAAAGATTTCATCGAATTTCAGTTATTTTGAAAATATTTTATTAAATTACAGTTATTTTTAAAAGATTTTACCAAATTTCAAATGTTTGGAAATTTTTCAACTGTAGATCATTTAAAAACTATTTAAAAATATGTTTAAATAGTTAAAATTTCTTTAGTAAAATTTTCTGGAAATATAATTGACTTTAGTAAACTTTAAAAAAAAGATAATGATATTTAAAATTCTTATAAAAAATTTAATGTTTGTTATTTAAATAGTTCAGATTTCGAAAAACTTTCAGAAATAATTAAAAACGTTTGATTTTGAGATGAATCTTAGTTATTTTTTTTTTTTTTTGAAAGATTTTGGAAAATAATTGAATTTTGAAGGAACAAAAGTTGCAATTTTTGGAAATTATTAAATTTCAGAAGGTTTTAAATTGAAATTTTTTGAACTTTTATTTCCCGAGAAAACACAAATAAGAAGTAATTAAATATTTATTAAACAAATTATTGAACTTATGAATAATTGAATTTTGAAATCAGTGAAAAGGAAAAATCAGGGAAATGTAAAGTACAATTTTTGTAACACTGACTTTTCGACTTTTTTTCTGTATTTTTAATCGACTGAAACAATTTTTTTTGCATTTTAAAGTCGATCCGAGGCCTGAAATTCGTGATTATCTATATATTTAAAAAAAATAATTTTTAACAAAAGTTATAAAATAAAATAAATGATTCGACAGCTTCTGAACCGTTCGCTATCAACCGATCAAATCTCAATGGTTCCCTAAGTCAAGATTCAATTTCCAATCGCAATAGTGAAAAGGATGGTTATGAGGAGCCACCAAGTAAGAAATTTTTCCTTTTATTTTTTTTAATAAAGATTTTTAAAAAACGAAAGTAGCTTTTCTATTAATTAAGGAATTAAATAAAACGAAATTTACTATAAATATTTACTATAAATTTCCTTGCTTTTGTCAATTCTAGGAAAGAAAGCAAACTACACAAATGACGAAAATATGGAGAATAATCATATTAACAAATGTGAAGCCTGTGGAAAACAAATGGATGAACAAACTGGAAAACTCAGGAAAGACAAGAGATTTTGCTCATCAATATGCGCAAAGAGGTATGTAAATTCTAAAAATATCGCCACTGCAATTAATCTCGAAATAAAGTTTAAAAATAAAGACCAAATTTAATTGAACTCAATCGAATTTTAAATTAAATTGTTTTTGGGGGGTTTTTTTTTAGCAAAAAACGAGAAAATAGGGATCGTGACGCAGGAGAAAAACAATGGACGGAAATGGAAATTGACGCTAAAAATAATGAAATGGAAGCTATTAAGAAGAATGGCGAGGATAAATCATTAACGACAAGTACAACGCCGAGCATAGACGATTCTTTACCAAAAATAAATCCTGTCAAGTGGACGGTAATAATTATTCATCAACATTTGTAACATTTTCGCAGTTCTATAAATTTTGATTATGTATTTAAATTGTACTTGAAATTATATTCTACAGTTATTTGAATAATAATAATAATGAATTAAATAATAAAAATTATTTCTTCTTGTAGGTGAACGAAGTCTGCGATTTTATTCGAAATCTACCTGGTTGTGCGGATTATGCGGAAGATTTTGCCATTCAAGAAATTGACGGACAAGCATTAATGTTGCTGAAAGAGGATCATCTCATGTCAGCGATGAGCATTAAATTAGGTCCAGCATTGAAGATAGTTGCAAAAATCGATTCAATGAGAATTGATTCAATGTCCAGTATAAGCCCCGTGTCGAGCAATAACATTTAAGTGTATAATTCAGGGATAGTGCAAAAAAAGGAAAAACAATCTTGAAAACGTTTTTACAAAAACAGGGTTCGAGAATGTTCAAATTGTTAATATTGTTAATATTTATAAAATTCAGTTGAATTTTCAAATTTAATTTAAAATTATTTTTTTACAAAAAAATTATATTTCGAGTAAACTTTTCTTTTCTTCTAAGAACATATTTTGGACCATGTTTTGTGATCATTTTTTTTTTTCATCAGAAGGAATCTCGAACAATGATAAACAAACATATCTAGTGATTTAAGTTCGAGATTTAAAAAGAAAAAAAAAACTTTTGTGACTACCGTGCGTGTATCGGAAAATATTTTTAAAGTCAACAACTTTAAAATGTGCGTCAAATTCGTTGAATGCGAAAAGAACTGAGTTCTGAGTTTAATTTTTAAGTTCACAACAATGTACATATTATAGATAAGATGTTTATTTAAAAAGAAAGAAAATGCAAATTTTATAGAAAACACGAATATAGTCAAAGATAGTATATATATATATATATCTGTTTTCGTGTTTAATTTACTTTTAATTGATAAAAATATTAATGAGGCAGCTGTTTAATTTTCATTTATTTGAACTGTAAGAACAAACTTGAATTTAAAAAAAAATGCATTTAGTTTATTCGAAATAATATCAAGATAGTTTGAGAAACAAAATACTATCTTCGATATGTCATGTGAATTCTTGTCAATAGCAATCTAATAATTATAAAATAATTTTAAGCTTTTTTCAAATAATGCCGAATATATATATGTATATTTACCTTTTATACAAAATTTGCGTAAAAATTCGGTAAAGATTTAGATAATGAAAACACATTTTTGTAAGTATGTCTTAAAAACCGTTAAACTGGTAAACACTGTACATAAACAAAAAAAAATTGCGATATGTAAATCCATCATCATTTACAAACATTACTCAGGGTCTACTGTTTTTTCTACACTCCTTTACACATCTACGTATGCATCAATAAATATTTCTAAGTTTTTTTTAAAAACAAAGGCTCTTTTAATTTAACTAAATAGTTGTAGAAAATCACAAACTAAAAATCTAAATTTGAAACTTGAAGTTTTTTATCTTCGCTACTTGAACTAGATCTATAAATTTGCATGAAGTCTGTGAAAGTCAGTATTAAAAAAAAAAAAAAAAGATTCGTAAAATCTGTAATTGGAATGAAAAAGGACAAAAAGTTCGTAAATTGTAGGATTTAATTTTGGAGAATTTCAGGGAAATTACAAATGATTGCAAAGACTTAATTATTTTCAAAAATTATAAAATTCGTCGAAGAAATTCAATTATGTGGGTAAATTTTTTTAAAATTCTCGCCAAAATGTCTACTATCTTTAGAAATCATAATATTCTTCTCCGAAATTTAATTATTTTCAAACATTTTATTAAAGCACTTGGCTAAAATTTAATTATTTTCAAAAACTTTCCTCAATTCAATAAATTTCAACATCTATTTTAATAAAATTTTTCAAAAGAATTCAAGTATTTAAAAACAGTTTTAATAAAATTCTACGCAAACGTTTAATTATTTTCAACATAAAATAATTAAAATTTAACAGGAGTTCAATTGTTTAACAAATTTTTAAAAATTTCTTCAATTGTTTTTAATACAATTTTAATCAAATTCCTCGAAAAATAAAATTATTTTAAACAATTTTTGTTTAATTCGTCAATAGAATTCAATTATTTACATATTTTGACGAAATTCTGTACAAGAATTTAATTATTAAAAATTTTTAATTATAAAAATGTTCCAAACGTTATAAAAAGAATTTAATAGGTTTCAAATTAAAGTTTTAGAAATTTGAATTTTAATAAATTTTAATAAAAAATTCTGAAAACGTTAGTTTTTTTGAAAAAATATTTATTAACATTTTTCTGGAATTAGTTCAACTTTTGAATACATATTTAATTGAAAATTGTTCAAATTGTTGAAATTTCACAAAATTCAATAACTAATTGAATTCCCAAGAAACTTTCGCAGAAATTAGTAAGAATAATTTATTTAGAGAAAGAAATTTAGTTAAAAAGTCTAAAAAAAATTGAATTTCTGAAAGTTACAAATCATTGTAATTTTAAGAAGTAATTGAATTTTCAGAAGGTTTCGAATTCAAATCTTTGAAAATCGGAATTTTTCATACTTTTATCTAACAATTCTGTAGAATTAATTTTTTTAGTTTACTTGAATTTTTAAAAAATTAATTTCGAAGTTTTTATCTTCTAATAAACAATTAATTACAGAATTTCTGAATAATCCAAATTTCACGTTTACATTTGTAAACAATAATTAATTTAGAGAAGAACTTCTTCAGAAATTACAAAAAAATAATAGATTTACAGGAGAATTTTAGTTAAGAAACAAAACAAAAATCTAATTTTGGAAAAGTTGCAAATTTGTCCTGAAATTCAATTATTTTCAAAAGAAATAAAACTTATCGCAGAGTTTTAATTATTTTTAACACAATTTCAAACTAATTTTCCGTAAAACGTTATTTTTAAAAATTTATTGATAAAATTCTTCATGAGAATTGAATTTTAAGAAACATTCAATTTTCCAATAAAATTATTTTTTTTGTATTTCAATTAAATTCTAGCAAAATTAAGAAAAAATTGATTTGAAAAGGAATTTCTGTTTAAATTTTCGACACGAATTGAATATTAAAAGCTATATCGTGAATTTTGAGCAAAAATTGAATTCTAAAATTAATTTTTTGAAATTTTTATATTCTAATATATAATTGGAAAATTTACGAATAATTGAAATTTCGTAAACTAAATTAAAAAGAAGAATTTTAGTCAAAAATTCTTGACAACAGTAATCAATTTGAAATGATGAAAATAGTTATTGTAACAAAGAAATTTTACCAAAATCTGACAGCCATTCATAGGAGAATTTGAAAAACTTATTTTTGTTTTAAGCATTAAAAATTTTTATTAAACATAATTTAATCTCGTTTCTAATCATTTTTTATTCTAGTATTTCCTAGTTTTGAAATAGAAATTCTGAAATAAACTTTCAACATTGATTATAGTAGAATAACTCTTGTTATTATTACAATAACCCTTGAAACTGAGGCAATACAATTAAACGAAGAAGAGAAAATCTCTTTCCAGAGAATATATGGTAGTTTGGATTTAGATAACATTTAATTTTATAAACTAATGACTGTGAAAGATTTACTTTCATAACTACGTTGCAGATAAATCTTCTTGTGTTGGTTTTCCTTCAGCAAGAAATTCGGCTTCAACTATTTCACGTTCAGCTCTTAAGGCAGGTGAAACATTGAATTTAAAATTATAAAATCTTATGCCGAATAACACTGTACATAAGCCAGAGAAAGCCCAGATTGACTGAACAGCTCTTCTATGAAGTTTATCGTAAAATAATGATTTCTTTGTCCTTGCCATCTTTGAGTTGTTACAGTAATTAAAAGTTTACTTTTTCTCGAAATGTCTCATTAAAAAGTTGTGTCTACCCTAAAAAATTGTTTCAATAAATAAACTTGAATTTAAGAACTGTATTTACAGTAAGGATTATAAACTATAGATTTTCTAATGTACAATTTCAAAAACACTTTTTGAATGATTTGAACGAATGGTTTACTTTTTAGTTTTTTACCAATTAGATAGTAAAATATTAATAAACTGTGGAAATAAACTTTTTAAATGAATTTTTTACGCTTTTTACAGTATAAAAACAATACAATAAAATAGATTTCTTTAAAATTTAAACGTTTGTTTGTAAAATATTGAATGAAGGGCTATAGAAGTTCTTTGTGCCTACTTACATAAATTGTGAAGAAACAAGAACAACGTTAGTTGATGTAAATAATAAATAATTCTTTCTCTCCTTTAAATGTCAAAATTAGTCAAATTTAAAGGGCCATTTGTAATATAACCTTAAAATACATGCTCTGCAACTCTGCAACAAATTTTCTTTTTGCGAAGGAAGTGCGCCGGTTTTTTGTTTAGAGCAACATTCACCAGAGGGACAAATATTTTTCAAAACTTTGATTTTAAATTCTTTTTCTAAAACCCAATCCTTTTCGTAAAAATGCGATCTTATGTATAATTATTTCATTATTAAAGAATAACTACTTCGAAAATTTTACAAACATTAAAAAAATCTAAATCAATGTTAAAAGTTTACTTACAGAAAGTTTTTTTTATGGGAAATTTGAGGTTATGTTTGATTTACTCACTTTTTAATTACGATATGAATCATAGAAATATAGTAAAAATCAGGTTAAACAATTGAAACTGATTTAAAAAACACCTTAAAATCAATTACAGTGCAATATTAAATAATTTTATATAATTATTTATATAATGAATGGGCAACAAAAATAATTTTCAAATTCAACAAAAATTGACCCGAATGATAAAAATATAAGATACAATTGCTTTGCAAATACTTACAGAGCCAATAAATGAAAAACGTTGCGTTTATCACTGAATTTGAAATATTTATATTACGTTTTCACGAAATAAAATGAAAACTAAACATTTTTCTCGACGTTCCTTTTGGAAATGCGCGGGAATAAGCAATTAGTACCTCCTACCGAAGCTAGGCGGCGCCAACAATCATGTTCTAATTTTCGGACAAAATTCCTGACTTTATGAAAAACGGGATTAAATTAAAAAATATTTAATTCATAAACAAAGTTTCTCCAAAATTTTCAATGTTCGATAATAAAAAGTCTTCAAATATTAAAAACAAACTTCCGGAATTGTTTATTATGAAAAATAATGTAAGGTTATGTTGTCGATATGCACGTTTCCAAATTTTAGTTATTCCTTTTAATTATAAAATCGCTAGTATAAACGATTAGTAAAAGTGATAAAACTAACTTTTATATATGGATTAATTAGTAATTGTGAATACTTTCTAGTATTTTTCGCATAATGGCAAAATAAAAACGATTTTTATGTTCTAAATGCATTCAACAAAAATTGGCACAACAGATACAAATGTAAGAGAAAATTACCTTATTCATAGTTGCAGTGCTTCCAAATGTAAATATTCTTCTTTTCTCACTGAATTTAAAAGCTATTATGTCACTTTTTCGTATTAAATATTAAAAAACTAAAGACAAAAAGTAAATAAACACTTCTCGTCGACCTTCTCCTTGGGACTGCGCGGGAATGAATGATGCTTACCTTCCATAACCTGCAGATGGCGCTTTACTGTGTTCTGATTGGTGGACAAGTTTTTTCCCCGATTTATGATTGGTAAGCGAATTATTTCCGCATATCTTATTGGTGGATGAATTTTCCCGCGAAGTTATACATTATTTAAAAATTCCAATCTGTGTAAAATAACAACTCCATTTATTTGTTATATTTACTTATTCTAATTATTTATTTTATTTGCTTACTCCAATTATTATTATAATGACGAATGGAAAGAAAATTCATTATTCTGAGAACAAAAATAATTTTCCAATTAATTATATTTTGAATCCAAACAAAAAAGGAAAATCAAATAAAATTTTGTTTTTTTTTTAAATTTTATTTATAATCAAATCTTATACACCTTTAAAATAATAAAGATCGCATTTTTTTAACGTTTTATAAAAATACAGATATGCATATTTAAATTCATTCACAATTCAGTCATACGTAACTTTCACGCACAGATTTAATTATTATAATACCTTTTACAAATAGAATTGTTTGTTATACAACATTCAACTTTAATTTGTAATATATATATGTACGTCTATTTACAAACTTTGAAATAAGATAAAGATTTTTCGAGAACATTTGGGTCGCTAGCGAAGCATTTATCGAGCAAACTAATTGAATATTTTTTTAAATTGAAAGAAAAAGATAAATTTTTTTTTTTTAAGAAGAAAAAAGAAAAAAAAGAGGAACTCGATAAAAAATACTTTTTTTTCTACACTACACAGAAATTTTTCTTAGATTAGAAAAATTTGAGGCCGTTATTTCGACAATATCACATATTTTCTTTTTGTTTTTTTCTTTCGCATGAAAACGACAAAAATTGTACATAATTTGCAATTATATTGCTTTTATACGATTATAGTGAAATATTATTTTTTATTATTATTACAGTAATATTTTTCTTTATTTTCCACTTTAATTTTCTAATCCAAGAATTTTGTAAAGTATTTTTTTTTTTATTTTGAAAAACGATTTTTTTTTGTTTTCAAAACATATTTTTTTTTTAAGAAAACAATTAAAAATTTTAAGTTATTTGAAAATAACAGATTTTTCTCTTCACTCTGATTTTAATTTACATTATTTATATAAATATTTATAGTTTTTTTTCTTGTTGTTGTGATTATTATAAAATTTGACGGGCATTATTTCTTTATTCAGTTCTGGTCTACGTCTATAAGTTATTATTTAACAAATCCGGAACTCGGAATATCTTCTAAACAAATATATAGTATATTTTCTAAAGACTTTAAAGAATATTCTATGTACATTTAATACCGTGACTACGAATGAAAATAAATAATTGAATGCAAAACGAAATGAATTAGAATGACATACATTTCGGAAGCTCACATTTCCATGACGATCAAAACAAAACAATTGGCTTCAATTTAACAATAAACTTTCTTGTTAGCTTCCAATTGAATGAAAAAGGAAAGAACATTTTTAAACTTGGCACAAAAATTTTAATGAAAACATTCTTAATTAAACGAAAAAAAAAATATATATAAATCGAGCATTTTCAATAAAATGTAAAACAAAATACATCGACCAAGACAATAAAATTATATTGCAATTTAAAAAATAATCGTGCCAAATTTATTGAATGTAAGTTTGAAAAAAAATCATTATTTCAATTATGACTAATTTAACGCAAATCAATTTTCATAAATTGTTAATTTACTAAAAAAAAAAAAGTAAATGTCAATTTATAAGAAAATCGAAATCAACGATATTGTTTTCGTATACAATAAAATTATCTATAATTTACATTTTAATCGACAGACACATCTCATGTTTCTAAGTAATTTCACAGTGCAATTAGAAAAAAAAATTCTGAACAAAGCAAAATAGAAACTCTCAACTAGTATTAACGCAGTGGAACAACATTTTTGATTATTCATATATCTAGATATTTATAAATTTTTAATCAAAAATATAAAACGTCATGGTTTTCAAAAAGAAAAAAAGGAAACGCAATACTTTAATTGCAAAATAAAAAAAAAATTAGATAAGAAACTGAGAAAAATTATAATGGAACAATTAGAGAAAAAAATCGAACGTAAAACTCAAAAACTCGTTGGTCACAGTTACCTGTTTGATAAATGTTTGAGTGGTCCGAGACTTAAAATTGAAGTGGCACCAAGAGCTCCTAAATTACAAACATTCGGATTCCTCGCACCGTCTATTGTCACTATTGGTAAACCAAAATAGCCTCCAGTTTGGGCACTCAGCTGAGACAAGGGAATGAAACTTTGAATTCCAAGATTCGAGAGACGATTAACGACGTGCGGTGATTTTAAATCAACAACTGGCAATGCCAATTCAATCCCACCATTCTGCAAACCTGAATCTACCTCCTTGTGATAGGTTTGCTTGTGCGTCATTAATGCTGAAGCCGTTGGATATTGTGCAGGACACAAATTACATCTGAAATAAATCGTACATGTAAATTTAGAAATTTTTCAAATTAGCCAAATTAATAAATTCTTATTTGGTTGAAAAAAATTATTCAGGGTGTCTACTATTTTCGTTCAACTAAATTCCCTGTTTTCTCCCAGCTATGTCCTAATTTCCCAGTTTTTTTTCTCATTAAATTTTTATTTTAATTTGATTTCGAGCATAATTCTTTAAATAGCTTTTTAATAGTTTTAATTGAAAATCTGGAAAAATAATTAGGTCCCTGAAGTTGCCATCGATAAAATTTTTTCTACAAAACCAAAAAATCATACAATTTTTTCCAAAGTTTGAAGTTAAAAAAATACTATTAAATACTTTTTTCAATTTAAACAATTAAATATTTTTTGTACAAAACCAAAAAATCACACAATTTTTTCCAAAGTTTTAAGTTAAAAAAATACTATTAAATACTTTTTTCAATTTAAACAATTAAATATTTTTTGTACAAAACCAAAAAATCACACAATTTTTTCCAAAGTTTTAAGTTAAAACAAAAATACTATTAAATAGTTTTTTACTTCTCAAGTGAATAAAAAGAGTAAAATTAGTTAAAATTTTTTTACTAAAAATAAGGAAAAATATTTGTCGATGCTGAGCATCGATGCCAACTTCAGGAACCTAAATAATTGAATTGAACGAAGAATTTTTCCAATTCTTTAAAAATAATCTTGTCTGTTTATAAATAATTGAAGAATCATTAATTCAATTTTATTAAAATTACATTAATAATAATTGAATTTCTGTAAAGAATTTTACTATTTATAAAAGAAATTGAATCCATTCAAAGAATGTTATTATTTATGAAAATAATTTAATTCTTGCGAAGAATT
Organism: Leptopilina myrica (nomen nudum); assembly: GCA_032872475.1. Taxonomy (NCBI): domain Eukaryota; kingdom Metazoa; phylum Arthropoda; class Insecta; order Hymenoptera; family Figitidae; genus Leptopilina; species Leptopilina myrica (nomen nudum). Next base: position 9,887,448 of record CM065459.1, read on the forward strand.
TTATTTAAATTTTTGAAAATAATAAGCAGTAATAATGATATAAACCATTTAATTTGCTCAAGATAATGCATAAAAATCATGCACTTAAACATTTAGAAATTTAAAATTATAAACATTCGTTAATAGTTCAATAATAATTTTCATTTTCGTTTTCATTCCCACCTTCGATATTATATTTGCAAAATATAAGATTTTAAATTTATTCAACGAACATTTTAGTCGAAATACGACCTTAATTCCATTTTTTCGGGAATTTTGGTAAATATTTTAAACTAACATTGATAATAATTACTTGAAATAAATACATTTTTTTCTCCTATATAAAAAACTAATTTTTAAACTAAAATTGTATGAATTTTACTTACTTGTGTAAGAGTTTACTAGTTGCTCGGTGATTTGCCATATGTTGCGTAAGCATTTCTTGATTTTGAAATCGTTTGTCACACACTTGACAAGTTAATAGTGCCCTGTGAAAAAAAATTTTATATTTGTTAAAATAAGATATCAAAATATCTAAAATTACTCAAAAAATTCTACTTTTTTGGTTAAAAAACTTCGAGAAACTTTAAAACTTTGAATTCTTCTGAATTTTTCCTTCCAATTTGAATCTTAATGAATTTTAAGTCTTCGAATTTTTTTTATTTCTTAAAATAATTAAATTAAACAATAAAATAAAATTAAACAATTTAAAATAATTTAAATAAGAAATTAATTTAAAATAACTAAATTTTAGAATAATTTTCCCCAAACTTATTAAGCCTATAATTAATTTAGAAAATATTATAACAGTTAAAAAACTGAAGCAAATTTTCAGAAATAGTTGAATTTCACAATATTTTAAATGCAAAGTTTGAAAATTTAAAAACCGATGAAGAAATAAATTGTTGGAAGTTAAAATCTTTAATTTACTTTTATTTCCATTTATTTTAAGTTTACTTTCATTTTATTTCAAAATTCTAAAGAAATAATTTTGTAAAAAAATTTAATTACCCCGATTGCCCAAAGTTACTTGATCTTTTAAAAAATTTTCATTAAAATATCATCAAATGATTGGAAATTTTGTGAAATTAAATTAAAAATAATTGAATTTGTTAAAACATTTAAATAGAGATTTTTCAAAGAAACGAATTTTTAATGTATTTTAATTTCATAACTGATAAATAATTAAATTTTACAAAGAGTTACAATCGAAAATTTTTGTTAGTGTAAAAAGCACCATTAAAACGTTTAAAAAAATGCATCGACAATAATTTAATTTCTAAAAAGTTGCAATTAAACATTTTGTTGTAAATAAGATGAATCATTGTTTAATTTTTTATTTTGAAAATGATTTAAACTTCAAATTTCTAAAAAAAGAATTCAAATTTCAAAAGATTTTGTTTTTTAGAATTCGAAAAAATTAGTCGTTGGCGAAATTCATAAGGTCTATGATCGACAAATGAAAAATGTTTTGTTTAAAAATTTTCGATCTAAAAATATGTACCCAAAACATTTTTTTATACAAAAATATATGAATAGAATAGAAATAGAATTTAAATAGAAAAGTAGCTTTTTTCTAAATCGTCGATTTAGTAATTATTTTATTATTATAAAAAAAACTATACTAAATCTAAACGTTGTGAATTTCTTAAAAGTGAAGGGAAAAGAACTTTTTAATATGATCCCCAAGTTTTGAACGTTTAAATAAACGAAATATTTTAATAAATTACTAATCATATAAAAAATTTTTAAACTCAAATTTTACCTTTACAAACTCAGTAATTAATTTTTTGGATAGTGAAGTAAAATAATTGCAACAAAAAAATTGCTTTTTAGAAGAAATAAATAAATTTCGTACACTTGAACGTTCAGAACTTTTTAGGATCTTATCAAAAATTAAGAAAAAAAGTTGTTATGATTTCAATTGTCTTTATAAATAGCAAAATTCTTTTCTAAAATTCATTTATTTAAAGAAATTTTAATAAAATTCTACGCAAACATTTAATTATTTTCATAAATAATTAAAAATTTCTCAGAGTTTCAATTACATTACAAATTTTTTAAATAAATTTCTTAGCAAAAATGAATCATTTTTATAAATAATAAAACTGTTCTCAGGAATTGAATTATTTTCTCAAATATTAAACCTCGTCACAGGATTTTAATTATTTCCGATAAAATAAAAAAATTAATTCTTTATAAGAATTTAATTTTACTAAACATTCAATTATTTTTGCAAATTGCAAAATTTATCAAAAGAATTCAATTCTTTAAAAAAAATGTATTCAAATTCGTTGCAAGAATTCAATTGTTTTCATAAATAATAAATTGATTATTCGGAAATTCATTTTTAAATCAATTTTTATTAGAAAATTGTACAAAAATTCATTTATTTAAATTCAAAAATAAATAATTTATTAAATAATTGAATGTTTGTTACAATTAATTCTTATAATGGATTTTTATACGAATTTTTTAAATAAAGGAATTCTTTTGGCGAATTTTAATAAGACTTTTAAGAAAAAAAATGTAATCACATTTTTTAAATAATTAAAATCTTGCGACGAGTTTTATTATTTATGAAAATAATCAAATTCCTGAGAACAGTTTTATTGTTTATAAAAATAATTGAATTATTTCGAAGATATTTATAGAAAATTTGTAAATAATTTAAATCGTGGAAAATTTTATTACTTATGTAAATAATAGAATCTATGTAAAGAATGTTCAATGTTTGAGTAGAATTTTATTGATACTTTTTAAATAAATGAATTCTTTTGAAAGATTCTTTCATTTATAAAGTTACTTTAAATTTTGAAGAGAATTTAAAAAAAAATGTTTGAACAGAATTGAATTTTGTTCATTTGAACGTTCAGAAATTTAGGATCTTCTTTTAATCAGAAAATCAGGGAAGGAAAAATAAATTTGTGAAACAAACCTCGGGGGTCGTCCACGTCTGACGAGAGGTGGTGCAGGTGGAGTGTCCTGAGTGAGATCCACCGTCGGTGGTCGTGGTGGCCTCTCAACTTCATTACTACTCGTTTTACTCTGTTTATTTTGAGGAACAGCAAATTGTCCCTGCTGTTCCTGTTGCTTTCTCTGTGAGCTCGCCGGAATAATTGATATTGCTGAATTTAAATTTAAAGCCGGTATATTTTGCGCCGCCGCTGGTCTCTGTGATTGTTGTCCCTGTTGTTGTTGCTGCTGCTGTTGTTGCTGTTGTTGTCCCGAAACTTGCTTCCCCTGTTCACCAGTTTTACCCTTTTGCATTGCTGGCGTAACTGTAATTCCTCGCGCCGCTAAAACATTAGCAACTGCTTTTGCATCCGGCTTTTTTCCACCAGTCGTCGTTGTATTCTGCACTTGAGCTGGAGCGGAACCTTTAGATTAGTGACAAAAAAAAAGAAACAAACAAACGTTTTTTTTCTCTCAATTCGGTGCACGCCCTTTTCTATATATACATGGAGTAAAAATATTCTTTTTCTTTCTCTCAAAATGGCAAAACGAAATCAAATGTGCACGAAAAGAAAAGACATGCAATTTTACTGTACGTTTTTTTTGAAAATCGAAAATAATGGAAAAATTAAGACTCTGGACTATTTACTCTTTGTGGTGAATAATTTTTGTCTGAGTCTTGACATTTTTTCATTCTAATTATAAACATCAATCAAGAATAAAACTAAAGAATATAATTTTGTAATTCTAGTATAAAGGATATATAAATAAAATGCAAAGAAGTAGACAAAGCGAATTTGGAAAAATTAATTGTCATGGATGATTACTAACCAGGTTGTCGAACACTGAGTGTAATTGAATCGGTGAGATGAATTGTGGAATCACTTTTGTTTGATTGTGTAGTAGCACCTTGAACATTTTGTATCACAGGAACACCGTCATTTCGTTTTTGTTGGGCGATAACGTGACAGTCGGGGTCTTCGTTTCTATCGGGTAAGAGAACGTCCATTCTTCTTTGTTTATTAACATTTGCATTATTCATTTGTTGCATTTGTACCGGTTGCTGCATTGGTCTCTTTAAACGTTGACGAGGTATTGCCTGGGGAGGCGGTATCCTAGGAGCTCTGAAAATAATGTCAAAACAAATAAACATTTTGCTTAAAATTTAAAAAAAAGTTATTACAAAAATTATAATTCTCTAGATTAACTAAAATCCTTCTCTAAATCTATTATAATTATTATAATTATTAATGCTAAATCTTGACACTTTTTACTTAAGTGCTTCTTGTTCAAAAAATAAAAATTTTTCTCCAACAGGATTGGCATAAAAAGTTAATTTTGTTTTTCCCTATTGTTACTGTAACTTCTTCAAAATTATTTTGATCATTGTAATTCAATTATTTTCTAGAATTTTCAACTAAAATCCTTCCCTAAATCTATTATTTTTAATAATTTTTAAAAAAGTTCTTTGAGAATTTTCAAATCCATTTGTTTGCAATTCAATTTTACGTAAAATTTCAGTTATTCGAAAATTCTCCAATTAAATATATTTATTAGAAAATATAAACTTCTAAATAATTAAAAAAATTCAACTTAACTTTAAAACAAAATTAATTCTTCAAAATTATCAGTCTAAAGTATGAAAAATTACGATTTTCACAGATTTGAATTCGAAACCTTTTTAAAACTCTATTATTTATAGAAGTTCGAATTAATTTGTAACTGCTCCAAAACTAAAAATTATTTTTTACAGTTTTTAACAAAATATCTTCTATATAAATTAATTTATTATTCTCGATAATTTTTGAGAAAGTTCCTTGAGAATTCAATTATTTATTCAATGAAAAACAATTCACGTGAATTATTTCTTAAAATCCACTTATTTACAAATTAAATTTCATGAAATTTAAACAATTTGAAAAATTTTTAATTAATTGTGTATTCAAAAGTTCAAATATCTTAAGAAAAATGTTAATAAAAATTAGAAAAAACTAACTTCTTCGGAATTTTTTATTAAAATTTATTAAAATTCGAATTTTCTAATACTAAAATTTGCAGCCTTTTAAAGTTTTTATATTGCTTTTTGCAATTTAAAAAATTTTTATTCTAAAATAATTTAATTCTTGTATTTAGAAATTTTTTGAAACATTTGAAAATAATTAAATATTGTCGAGGACTTGAATTATAATTTTATTGATAATAGTTGAATTCTTATAGAGAATGTAATAAACATTTTTGAAAATAATTGCAAATTTCTGTGAAAAACTTTATTATTTATAAAAATTAATTGAGTTTTTGCGAAGAATTTAATTAAAAATTGTATTGTATTTTAATTTAATTTGTCTGAAACTTTTATCATTTACAAAAATAATTAAATATTTTCGTAGAATAAAATACGATTCGTAGAATAAAATATGAAATAAAATTTGAAAATCATAAAATTGAGAAAAATGTTTGTAAATAATTCAAATTTCCCCCAAGAATTTCTTTAAAATATTTTGAAAGTAATTGAATTTCAGAGAAGAATTTTATTATTTATAAAGCTACTTGATGGTTTTACGAGAATTAAAAAAAAATTTGGAACATAATTAATTTCTGCGATGAATTTTATTACTTTTGAAAATAATTGGATTTCTGCATTTAATTTATAACTTCTACAAAATTTAATTATTTTTTTTAGTGCTTTTAATTAAAATTCTTCTATAAATGCATTTTTTTAAATAAATACTTTCATGATTAAAGAAACTATTTTTGTTAAAAATAGAAAAAATTGAGTGTTTCGTATTAGAATTCGTGCGGTAATTTCAAAGTTTATGAGCCAGATAAAAAAACAGTGAAATTCAGAATTTTCCTATGGATTCTAAAAAATTTAATTTCTTCCATTATACTTATAATAAAATTTCCTGACTTTCTTGACTTGTGGTTGCGCTTTTTGCACTAACAAACATACATTTGAATATGACTTTTTCTAAAATTCAATTATTTTTCAAATAAATTAAAATACTTTGAAAATATTTTTCTTTCAAAATCTATAATGAAATTCTTCAACAAATTTTATTATTTTCACATAATTTCCAATTTAATAATTCTGAAATAATTTTTTACTTTATAATTTAAGTATATTTTACAGAAATTCATTAAAATCTATGAGAAAATGAATTTTGCTAGAAATAATTAAATTAAAACTTCTCTGAAACTATGATTTTTCAAAATTTTTAATGAAATTCTCTAACAAATTCTGTTGGATTTTGAAACGACGGAGTAGACCAATTTTAAAAAATAAATTTTCCGACTGTTTTTCATTATTTTTCTTCGTCTATAATAAAAAATTTAATTTTTTTTCTAGTAGTACTTTTAACTTCATTTATTATCAATTAGAATATTATTGAAAAACTCAAGAATTCAATTATTTACAAAAGCAACATAATTCTTCAACAAAAATCAAATTATTTTCCAAACATACCAAAAATTCCCGTCAAAATTTAAATTATCTTTAGAAATGAAATGTATAATAAAATTTTTCTCCGAGATTCAATTATTTTCAAAAGTTTTAATAAAATTCTTGACAAAATTTCAATTGTATTTCAAATTCAATTATTATTTAAAAATTTGTTGATAAAGTTCTTCAAGAAAATTCAATTTTCAAAAAAGTTCATGTATTTAATAAAATGTTTATTTTTAGTGTTAAATTAATGAATTCTCATAGAATTTTCAAATAAATATTCTTGAAATATTCAATCAAAATACAAAATTTCTACTAAAATTTATTTTTAAATCAATATTTATTAGAAAATTCTACAAGAAATCAATTATTTTACTGTAAAAAGAAACAATTTTTTAAATAATTGAATGTTTCTTAAAATTGATTTTTCATAACAAATTTTATCAGAATTTAATTATTATTTTTATTTATTGTTAAGAGATAAATTTTTTATAAAAAATTTAAGAATAATTGCATTTTTCGAGAAATTTGATGAAAATTTTGTATATTAAAAATAATTGAAATTCTGACAAGAATTTTATTAAAATTTTTGAAAATAATTGAATTTCGGAGAAAAATTTTATTATACATTTCATTTATAAAGATAATTTAAATTTTGACAAGAATTTTTGTAAATTTTCAAACATAATTGAATTTTTGCGATTACGTTTCAAAGTAACTGAATTCTTCAGACTAATTTTATTAAAATTTCGCTTTAAGTAACTGAATTGTTTCATGAAATGAAAATTATAATATCAAACATTGAAAATAATTGAATTTAAAAAATTTTTTGATATCAATTAAATTTCTACAAAGAGTTTTTTGATTAAAATTATTTTGAAAAAAATGGATTGTTACAAAAGAATTTCATTGAAATTTTTGAATATAATTTAATTCTTTGAAGAATTAATAATGAAAGTTACAAAAAATAATTGAATATCTTAGAAGAATTTTAGTTTATTAATGTTTTTTTTAAATCTAGATTTTTAAATTTTTTAATGAAATTCATTTAAAATTGAAGTTTCAAAAAATTCAAAATGATAATCTTTTCAAGTTCATCTACATATGAAAATTGTAATTGCAACTCTTTTTAAAAATTGAATTAATTATGAAATGCTTAAGTAAAATTAGATTTCAAAAATAAATTTTCCAGGATTTTTATCAAAAATTCTCTGACTTTTCCAGATTTTTTCAATTTTTATAAAATTCCCTGACATTTCCAGGTTTTCAGGTTGCGTGGCAATCCTGAATATATAATTTAAGTACACTCGACTCTCGGATCTTTTGCACTTACGGGACCAAATCCTCTCATACCTTTTACCAAAACAAATGCCATGGTAACGCAAAATAAAACCAAATGTATAACCAAATATGTAAATTAATGACAATATTTATGTTTTAGTTTTAATATTTACATTGATAATAATTAAAATTCGAATATAATTTTAATCAAATAATGAAAGAACTGTTTTAATTTACTTTAGATAACCAAACTTATGGCGAAATAAATGTTTTGACAATTTGATAGTCATTTATTTATTCAATATAAAAGGTAAAAGGTGCGGGAGAAAAATTGCAAAAGATCCGAGAGTCGAGTGTATACAATATTCTTAAATAGGAGACAAGAAGATTTTCTCAAATTCAGTTTCCCGTTTTTTCTGTGAAGAATTGAAAAATTATCGTTAATGAAAAATTACCGTGGGGTTTGTACGATTGTCGAATATCGGCTCCGTGGCATTTGAGGATGCATCTGGGGCACTCCCATCTGCGGACCTGGATAACCAGGTGGTGGTGGTCCATATTGTGGATACATGTGTGGCATATGAGGTGGATACATGCCCTGAGGTCCGGCGACTCGATACATTGGCGGCCTTCCCGGCGGTTGAATGTACATATTACTGGGAATCATTGTATTTGCCCCGGGCGGAAGAGTTGGTTGCATTTGCGGCTGAGGAAGTGGCATTCGTTGTACTTGTTGTGCCAATTGTTGAACTGGTGCTGGCAATTGATCGAAATTAACGGGAGTGATCATTTGCTGTGAATTATTGGCAAGGGGATTATAGGAAGGTGAACCGGCCTGATGTGGCGATGTACCGGCAACTTGAGGATTGACACCACTCTGCGGATCCACTGTCATATGTGGTGACGTTGCATTCATGTGCGGTGAACTTTGATTCAAATGCGGTGAATTATGATTCATGTAGGGTGAATTTTGATTTAAATGTGGTGAACTACCGCTCATGTGAGGCGACATTTGATTAATATTCGGCGACATTGGCGCACCGTGTATTTGCATTTTGTGTATTGACACTTCCATCGGATTGTTGAAAATTAAATTTCCACAGTCTGGAATGTTGCATTGAAAATGTCCCATTTTTGCCTTATGGGCGTCCAATTGTGCGATGTCCTTGAATTTTTCGTTGCAAACGCGACAAGTGCTCACTGTCTCGGCTAGTCTTTCGAGGGAAACGTATTCAGTTTCAAAAGTCGGTATATTGTTTGATAATTCGTTTTGACTTTGTCGTTGATGTTCAATGAGGAAGTTTGAGAGTAAATTTCCGGTCGTGTCGTTCGCGGAAGAAGCGCCAGTTTCACTGGTGTCTTCCAAACTTCCGTCCTGTTTATCGTTCTCGTCGGTTGTTATTTGATTCCAGCTGAACGTTGAATTTCTCTGCTCACTGTCTTTATCACTTCGGCCATCTGATGACGATCGAACTGGTTCTGGTGCCATGATTGAAGCTTTCGGTACTAAACTTATTTCCGGTTTACTGTGCAATGTTTGTATTGCATTGGTGGAACTTTCTGCATTATCTTCATCATCGGTTGGACTTTTCTCTGGTGTCTGAGCCGTCGATCTGGAACTGTTATTAATTTTATTAGTTTTTGAAGAACCGTTTCCTTTGGGGGAACAAAAAGAAAATTGGTATAGACTGAAAAAAAGAACAAAAAATTGCTTACAAATTGTTGATGAAGCAGAATTGTTTCGGTTTTACAAACCTTGATTGTTCACCAAGGATCTTGAGATTTTCTATTGTTTCTCTGCATGTTTCTTCGAGATTGTCAGACTCTTCTGGATATTCACTTTCATTTGCTACCTTTTCCGATGATTCGTAATTATCTCCAGCTTGTAAATCGTCTATATTCTGATCCTCTCTCTCCGAAGGATTCGCCATATCGCTTCCAACTCCAGAATCTCCTTCGTTAATATCAACTGATGTTCTTTCTGTCTCTTCCAGAGGATTCCTCGTTTCCGTATCATATTTTGCATTGTCGTCGTCTTCCTAAAAAAAAAATAAAATTTCTGAGATAAATATCAAAAATGTTAACTCGTAATAAAAAGCTGATTTTTTAAATTAACTAAACTACCATCCTAATTTTGTTATTAATTACAATTTACTTATTAGTAAACGAATTCTCTGCAATTGTAAAATACACGAAATGATTCGTGTTCCCTAAAAGCTAACCTGCTGATTTAATATCACATTTTCAAACGGTTCGTTAATTTGATTTTCCACCTCATTGTCATCCTTATCGTCATTTTCTCTAAGGCCTGCCACCTCGTCTTCGTTATAATCTTCCGAGTGAATATCCAAATTGCTGTTTATAACAGTAAAGTCTTCAGACACTGAAGACTTTTTCAATGTGAGCTTTAAAGAATCGGAACTGCACTGCTTTTTCAATGTAAACTTCAAAGTTCCCTTTTGATCCGGATCCAACCAATATTTATCGTCCTGCTTTTTCTTCACCGATCGCAGATTTGGAATTCTCCTCAGTACAACACGAGGTTCACCCAAATGCACGTTAATATGCGATCGTAAGTCTTTCTTTTTTAAAAATTCTTGACCACAAATTTCGCAGTGCAACAAATCAGACGCCAATTCGTGAAGTGGAATATCCGTACTTGAGTTTTCATCTACAATCCAAAAAAAGACATATTTTATCGTAATCATGAAAGAATGCGAGAATAAAATTAACAGTAAGAATAAAATATAAATTAAATACAAAATATAAGCAAACAATATTCATCAATTACTAAATTAAGTATGCAAAATTGAATCAAATAAAAAGCATGAATGTAATGAATATAATGAATGCAATTAATGTTTAATTAAGTATCTAATTCTAAAAATACATACATCATTTTCAGTGTTAAATTTGTTTTGATTTTTTATAGAAACTAAAAAGAAATTACAATCAAATAAGCATATTTTTAAACAAAATATATATATATAAAGATAAATTAAATATAACCTAAAAAACAATTTTTACAAACTAACGCTCAACGCCACTAGATTATATGTGTTTTAGAATTATAAAACATACGCAATGGATCATAAATTCTCACGAATTGTTGATTCTCTTAGAAACTTTTTACAAATATACATAAATTAAGAAATTTTACTTTTCTGAACGTGCACGGTAAATAAATTATTCAATAACATTATTATGAATATCGGCGTCACTTAAAAAAATATTGCAAACGAATACTTTATTTCTTTTCTACTTCAAGCACATAATTTTTTTTTTTTATTTATTTTCAACAAAAAATTTATTGTTTTGATAAAGTTTAATCACACGCCCATAATACAAGCTTTTTCTCAGCAAACGAAACAAATGACATCAAAATTTATACGCCCTTACATTAATTTACATCACTTGGACTTTGTTACGTACTGTAAGAATTGTTTAAATCCTTTAAATTACGAAATTCCCCCCAATTGTAAAAGTAAAATAGCAATTATAGATGCAATTTTCATGCAAAACTGACGAAAGAATAATGAAAATTATTAATTTAAAATGAATTTGCATTATTGCAATAACAGTGACGTATCATTTGGCAAATCAATATAATATTGTTCTTTTAAAGATGCGACGCCATTGGTTGGTATGTCGTTTTGCCGCGACACGCGCCGCCATTACGTTCATTTTCATCACGCAAGACGCAACAAGCTGCAACGAGCGTAAATCCATCGCGGCATTGAGAATTTCTTTTATTTATTCATATTTTGTGAATGTAAAATTGTTTCCGTAAACAAAAAATTGTGCATTGAAAGTAATTAAATTAAATCTAAAGGTGGAAAAAGTAGCGCAATGTCAATTATTGACGATGTCGAGTTGATCGAGGAGGTAAAAAAACGTCCATTGCTTTTCAACAATAGATACCGAAATTGTGACGAAGCAAAGGAGGAAGCATGGACCGAAATCGGTAACAAACTTAACGCAAAACGTAAGTACCATGTTAACTTCATTTTTTTAATCGTAATTTTTTTAAATTTTCTCTGTATATATAAGGGAATCAGGGGACGAACATAACCTATAATTTCCATGTAATTCTCTTAAACTTTCGAGTCATGTACCTTTCTATCGTTTACCTTTTCCCCTAATGTTTAGTTTCATTACTCTCGTGTTCTTTGTTGCATTTATTACTTTCAGAGATCTATATAAATCTTTTTGCGACTTATTCAAATTGCAGTGATACTCAACCGTTTTTCTATTGTTATCGAAAAAGAATTTTTGCAAATAAAATCGTAAATTCTACTTTGCTTTGATAGAAGTTCGTATGGGATAAATGAATTTATAAAAAATATTCGTTTTAGTAACAAATTTTGTTTCCCGATAGGTAAAGTGATGTAAATTATTTTTTATTACGCACCTTAAGCTTAGGGAAAACATTAATGTTTGCAATGTCAAGGTTTCTAATTCGCTTCTTATTTACTGTTTTATCGCAACAAGATATAGAGAAAAAATATCTTCTCATTCATCGTAAATAAGAATTTCATGAAAAAATTGGATATTTTCTTCCATTAGTTTTTTAAGAATGAAAATTGCTTTTATAATCTACAATAGGGTGAAATAGAGAAAGATTTTGTAGCTAAATATTTAGCGAGGTGTTTTTAATTAGCAGTTGTTTAATTTTTTTTTTCAATTCCACCACAGCCAAGGATGTGCGAAGCCGATGGAGAAGTTTACGTGATAAATTTGTACGTGAAAAGAAGATAATTCTTAATAAAAGCAGAGGCAATAAAAGTCTCGAGGCTGTGGAAACGGAATGGCCATTAATGGAAAATATGTCATTTATTTGGCAGCACATTGTTCACAGGCGAAAAAGACGAAGTAAACTGGGAAAAGATGATATAAAACACGAATCTCTTGAAATAACGGACAATATGCCGGAAAATGCAGAATGGTACGTTGCCTTAGATGTCGACAGGAGTGATCAGAATCATGTGACTAAATCTGAAGTCGATATGCAACCAGCAGTGAAGAGAAAACATGTCATCGATTACGAGGTACAAATACATAATTATATTATATTTTCCATAATCGAAAAATTACCAATTAGTAAAATATTGATTTTGAAATTTGAAATTTTTCTTTTCTTTCAGGACTCGCCTATTGAGGATGTAGGAGAATTCGTTCCCGTTTCGGAAGGTGAAGAAAATTATTCCCAAAGAGTGGACCAAACGGAATCATTCATCGCCGATGATAATCACTATTTCTGTATGTCAATTGCCGAAACATTGAGAAGATTTTCAACTCGTCAGAGAGCAGAAGCTAAGTTAAAAATGCAACAGTTATTATTCGACGTTGAATTTAATTATAGTTCATCTAATTTAGAGTAAATTTTTCCAACCAAATGTCACGACAAAACAAAACAAACATTGAATTATTTAAAAATCTCTCTCTTTCATTGTTTTTAAATGAAAAAGCATCATTATTATCGAAAAGTTTAATTACTGGGAAATTCGGGAGCAAATCCATGAATTTCTCATTATTAGAAATTCAAAAATGAATGAAAATCGTGCACATAAAAATTCGAATTTCATTGTTCCAAATAATTGATTAAACTTGTTGGATTTGCTCTGCTCCCTTTTTGATGTTTTTAATCTTGAAAGTAAATTATTTTTACAACTTATAAAAATGTTTCTCCATGATTATTAATTATTAATTAATAATTAATTTAGATAATACAAGATTATAAATTATTGTTTAAGAATCTTGACTAGATAATATACGATTAGAATTATTCGTTTTTTCGTTTAAATTAGTTCTTACATAGTTGAATGATTGTTTATTATTAAAAACTAAAATATGTAATATTTTTAAACGAAAAAAGAAAAAAATAAAATCACTGAAATAGTGATTTGACGTTAAATAGTTTTTTTAATTATATTATTAACGACAAAACATACCTAATTCTTGTGGTTCTTGTACGTCATCTTCTTGGGATTTTGTTTGTAGGGAATATTCATAATCAACAAAATCATGCTCCAATGGAGTGTTCATGTCTGACCTGAAGAAAAAAAATTATTCTAAGTACATTTTTCTCTAAATAAACTATTTTAGTTTCATTCACAAACAAACTATCAATTACTGATTGTTTTCTAAAATTACTTTCATAAGTAAATTAACTTTTTTTCAAATGATACTTACAAGCATTGTTTTCAACAAAGAGGAAAGTCAAAAAAGTGTTTTTTCCTTTTGAGTTGTAATCATTCCACAGGTTTAAATACACACGTGACCTTGAAATAAAAATACAGAAGAAAAAAATAAGTAAATATTCTCATGTGAATACTTTAATATCAGATAAAATATTAATTTCTTTTGTTAAATGGCAAGAAATATTTTTTCATGAAATTATAAGGCATTATTTTAGAAATGCACTTTTCGAAATGACAGTATCGTTTTGTCCACCACGTGAAATTTGTTTTGATATACTTTAATTGGTTTAATCATTCGCAGAACTTTCAATCAATTGTCATTTGCCATTAGTTTTTTTTTTAAATTTTATTTCTTTTTTCAGTATATTCACCGAAATGTCCTTCCTTATTGTTCGAGAAGCATAAAAATTTTCTTTTCCCAAGAAATATGAGATTAAAAGGTACTTTATTTTATGTTTACTTCAGCAAAAAACATTTTTTTACTTTCATCGTTTTTTTTTTACTAAATATTTGTTTCACTTTCTTTTCAGTTCGAGATATTCATTAATCATTTTTCATTCATCCACTTTTTTTTATTTGAATATTCTGCTGAATGCGCCCCACACATTTGGCGCAGGGGAGAATTTAAAAAAATACTTTTCTTAATATATATGACAAATAACATCACAAGTTTGTTGAAAATCCAGTAGAGAGAATTCTTGAATTCATGCCAATCATTGAGAATTTAAAATCAAAGAGGAGAAAAGTTCAGGATTCACGACGAAGAGGTATTTAAAATAATTATTGTCACGTTTTTTTTTGCACAACATAAGATTTCATTCATTTTTTGATTATTATTATTATTATTTGAAAAGCAAAACTTGTAGCACAATTGTTGAGATGGTTTTGGAGATTGTCAATCGGGCCTGGATTTAGATGACAAATGACAGCTGATAATATAGGGAAAGTAAAATAATATGACATCACTGCGCACACGGCACATATTCAACAAAACGACAGATCTCGAAAAGTGATTTTGATATTTGGCACGTGCAAGGATACCACACACATTTAAGGTGGTGAACTAAATTCAACGAAATACTTGTGTATTGCAACCAAGATGGCGGCTCGTGTTTGTGATGAAATTTTTCACGTTGCAAAGTAAAATCAACGTCAGCGTACCGAACTGTTCAAATGCGTTCGGCCGGCGACGGGTTCACAATGTTCACAGACGCGTTGTTTTCTAAGGACGCGCGGGGCGGCGCACGCTGGGAACATTCTGAGGATGCCTCGGAGCTCGAGTACCTCCTTCCCCTTTCACCTCCATCACCACCACCTCCTCCTCCTCCTCCTTTTGAGGGTTCTAGCTAGTAGGATTGTGTGCTTGTGCTTCGCTATACACGAGACTCTATATTTATAAAATGCCGTGTATACACTATGCATTTGATCTTGCTCTGTGTGTGAGTATAGAGGTCTCTCTTTTGCACGGAACCCAACAGCGGGAGGTAGAGACGTGAAGGGACCCAAATTGAAATTAAAGTCAACACGATTCTCTTGTTCGTCGACGTTGGTGGGGCACCAATCATCTTTCAGCATTTCAACGCATTTGCGCAGTGAGCGCTGCGAAACAATTCACCCCGCTACCCTCTCTCCTGAGTCAGATTCGTTCCAAAGAATTCCCTTTGGAAAATGCCACCTCCAACTGTCCAATTGCCACTGTCATTATATAATAAACCAACACCGTCTTGGTTATAACCAACAAAAGCTATATCTGGTTATATCCTACAACATACATTGTCTGTGAGGCTATATTTTACCTCCAGCTATATTCCATAAACTACACAGCTTTAACTTTGCTTCTCTTCTGCCGCAATGCATTACGTAATTCCGATTAGATATCGTTTCAGGTCTCGTCTTTTTTTCTCTCTCTCTCTCTTGCAAAAGGGGGACTTTTTTCTTCTAAATTCTGTTCTTTCTGAATAGGGATTATAATTTTTCCTGTAATGATGAACCATTTGGAAAAATAATGGTCTACCAAGAAAAGAAAATGCCTTTTTAAGAGAGGTAATTTTTGCCTTTTATTATCCTAGCTTTTAAAATGTATTTCCGGGAAACTCTCTCTCTCTCACCTACCATTAATTTTCCTTTTGCTAGAAAAGCGTCGGTTCCGGAAGCTTTGGTAATGGTGCGCAATGGTTGAGCGTTGTTGGGCGAGAATATGGTGAGGGAACTTGACGGAACCCGTCGAAACCAGCCGAACAGGCAACTATTGATCGGTCGGTCCCCTCAAATGGGTTGTTCAGAATGTCTAGAAAATTTTCAACGCGAACTCGAGGGGGGAAAAGTACTACGGTTCGAAATTCAGAAATAACTTCCCCTGCAAGGCTACGTTCTTCTCAATAATCCCCCAGCGGTATAATACTTACACATGCTCTATTCGGATATTTCTCATGCTATTCCCCCTTCCCTACGCTTCATCTAGATATCCCCTATTCCTACATTTCCCTCTTTATCTATCACCAATTATCTCAACATTAATTGAATTAATTTTCTATCCAATTATTTACGCTCATTATTTTCTGTCATTACTGCGCTCATTATTTTGAATCTTTTGAATCTCTTTTCTGTTTAATAATAAAAGAGCCATACAAATATAAAGAGATGTTACAAACTCCCTTTATATTGTGTAGTTTGCCATCCAGTATCCGCATTGACACAATGGATTTGAAAACAATGGGCATCCAGAGTATACAATATCCAAAGTGTATACACAGCGGATAACCGACAGAAATACTAATCCGTTAACTATGCACAGGGAAGTTTAGTTTGAAGAGCTGGCAAAGAGAGAGAGAACGTCGATGCGTAATAAATTACGTCCATCCAATTGGTAATTAGATTCCAGTCGGTTGGAGTTTCTATTGCGACGTCGACTTGATTATCGATTTTGTTCCCACCACTTGGAACACAAATGCGGAGCAGCTCTGGCTGAAAATGTTGGAGATCCAATCATAGTTCTGAAAAGCGTGATTACCCACTTCGGGGAAAGGGGCAGCAGAGCAGCAGGAGGTATTAAAACCGAGGGACGGGAAACAGCTACAAAGAACGTTGACCTGCCATATCCACACAAAACCCTCCTTTCGTCCCGGATTCACTGCCAGCTGCGCACAACTTTCTAAACTCGACTCATTCCTGACAACTCTGGTTCAAGTTACGCTCACTAAATACTACTATAGAGAAAGAGACTTGAAAATATAGTACATGAACAACTACAAATGTCTGTTAGATCGTCCACTTTCCGGTGGGTTGGGAGGCCGATGGGCGTGACCAGACATGTTTTCTCTTTTTTATCATTTGACTGTAAACGTTCATTATTTACTTTTTGTTCTGCCACGTAGCGCAGAAAAAAAGAGGAGAACCACCCGTTCCCCCCTTATATATATATGCATATATAACACATTTATTCGGTGGTTTTAATGAATACCTTTTTTAATTTCCCCCCCTTTTTTTTCATTATACAATTTCTCCACACGGACTATTGATTTTTACTTTACTTTTTCCCGACTCGAGACATCTAGCGGCGGCGTCATCCAACTAGAGCACTTGGAATTTATGGATAGGGAAAACTCGTCAAGCGTTATGAGTCATTCGTCTTCCAAAGTGCGACGATAAGCAAATGCGATGTATTAAATTCTTGATCGTGGAGGAGAATTTAAAAGTGTGTATACTAGAATTTTGTACGCATGTTGTCTTGTTTGACAAAATTTAGTTTCGTTAAAAGCTGTATATCCTCTACTTAGTAACAATTTTGTAAAATCTGATAAATTTATTTTTTCCGTGTAAAATCGTCATGCACGCTTGCCGGATAACTATTTTGTTTATCGTAAAGCCAAAGCACAACTAAGTATACATTTTATACATTTTGAGGTTAGGAACCCGACTTTAGTTGTGCTTAGGCCTTTAATTAAGAGTTGTTTTGGTCATTTTACCTAATAATATCAGTAAAATATTACAGTAATTAAAGTTATTTTATGAAAAATTGCAAAGAAAGTCATAAAGCAAATAGGCAGTTATCCGACGCCACTATCTGGAACAAAGTCCAAAGGAAATCAATTGGAAGTTGTCTCGAAGCGCGCCATCTGGCGTTGGCGTCCTCAACCAACAGAGCCAGAAAACTTACTTTTTTTATAACGAGAAGTTTATAAATATCCCACTTAAAACTCAAGTATTTATAAATACAACTAAATGCTATTTTTAATTCACCAATTATTAACCGACCTAATGGGTTTTCAGCGTCAGAGGAGAGGAAACGTAAAAAAAATAGCTCATCGCCCCTTTTGCCAGAATCTACCCGCGAGTATTGATAAATTTTAATCATGAGGAAAAAAAAGGGGGACGAAATTTAATTAAAATTTTTTTCCAAAAATTGATCGCCCCTATAACTTATGTACAAGGGCAATTAGACTTATAATACAAGACCAAAAAACCATAAACTATTTAATGTTAGAGTTATAAAAGGAACGTAAACGTAAATGGACTCTTCCGTTCGGGATAATATATTTTGTGCCATAGAGAAAGAGAGAAAGAGAGAGAGAGAAAGACAGAGGGGTTTTAATGTGGGTATATTCATGAAAAGGTTAACGAGAAATGTCACGATATTCCAATGTATAGACGATTCCAATCTAGATGTTTGTTTCATATATAGTATTCATCGAATTCAGTGACGCATTCGTGGAACTGGAACGAGATAAGTTTCAGGCAGGCGCTTGAATTCTCAGTTACTGTATATGAATATATTAACATTCCTCTCACTCACACTCATTCTCCCCGCTCCAAATAAACGAAGCTCTCGACGTTTTCTAAAGCGTAGTTAATTATATATATATATATATATATATATAGGTTTGTTCCACTCGTCATGAATACTGACAGGCGCGCTTTATAATTCTCCGTTCCGTTATTTTGCCTGAAATATCCCGAGGTCTAGAAGCTAGGAGAGATAGAGAGAGAGAGAGTGAGAGGGGATTTTGGAACGAGTATTAGTAAAGCGCCGAGGGCGTGGCTTGGGTTGTCCTTAGCAGTATTTCAGCGATAAAGAAAGGTTTTTTTTTTGTATATATGTGCACTCTCGCTCACTCTAACAGATGTGGAATGATATTGGAAAAATGAGTGGAAAATTTCCAAGCGCCTGCGTTGCTGTTTAAAGGCCGCAATTCTTTTGTGTTATATACTTACTATAGTGAAAAAAATAAAAACTTTTAGCCGTTTTCAGGCTTTTTATCATTCTTTAATTTACAATTTGCCTTGAACGTGTTCTCTATTATTAGTAAAAGAGAATGTTTTTTTTCAATTTCAAGGTCTCGAGATCTGTAGAATGTTGTTTCTTTTTCTATTTTTAGAATCTTTGAGAGTTTGAGCTGAACAACATTTTTTTTCTTGACGTGACGGATGAAGGAGAGGAGGGGGGTTTTTTTTTGGTCTTGTATGGTTGAGGGTGAGCCGAAACTGTAATATTTCTGACCCCCCCCTCCACTTTTACGACCCGCTGTCATATATAGTCAGCTATAGTGCGTGTACTGGCGGATATTTGGAGATGAAAAGAAAGTGGAAATTGGTGCTTGCTGTGTGTGCTTTGCCAGGGTTTTGCCGACCTCACTGAGTCTGGTTGGTTGTTGCTAGGCAACGGATCGTAGGTTACGGTTGTGCCAGTTAGGTTTTACTGCTCTATCTTCTATATACCTATAGTTATATAGTTGCTCGTTTCTCGAAAGTTACTAACTATGGCATTACGCCAACGCTGTTGCCAAATTGCTTTATATATTAAAATATGACAAAGTTGAAATTTACTATTTACTATTTTAATTAAAGCGTTTTAAAACATTAGTTTTGTATTTCTTTTTCCTTGCAGAATATTTTCTGTCTAGTTGTATACATAAAAGTATATGTAAAATATTCATACTGTACTTTATTCGCATGTGTGAATATATAGAACTGGGAATTTAATAGAATATGTAAATTTATTGTTAGCGTTATTTAGCGTCGTCATGTCACAAGTGCACTTTTATCCTTGTACGTTAATGTACATGATAAACAACTGAAAGTAATTATTTCCTATCAGTTTGTATTAGCTCTTAATCTACGTTTCGAACTACTGTAAAAAAAAAAACTACAGTCGAGCATATTTTTTACTATCTATAAATTTTTTTTTTCTATATTTCGAATATTCTCCGATTTATATGGTTGTAATTTAAGGAATGAGGTCAAGTTTGTCGCTTATTGTATCTTATCGACTGTATTATTGTTCATAAAATGGTCCAGTTGACGATAAGCTGTTTTAATTAAAATCCGATTGTTATGCAATAATTTTGGTTATTTGCAATTTCTTCGTTTCGCAATTTTTTTTTTATTTTCCTTTTTTACGGACGGTAAGTAATAAAAGATGATGAACAACGAAATATTTTTTTTTATTCTATTCTATATAATGAACATATGGACTTAAATATATGCAATTAGGACATATAACACGATCTAAAAGGAATTGCTTTAAAAAATTCTAAAGCTCCGTTAACTTTATTAAAGTTAGAAAAGCTGCGTAATAATTTTCTTGTTCAAAGAAAAATGTTTTGAATACTATAATCAATGTTCGTGGAACTTTTCGAAAATCGAATCGTTAAACATTTTCGTCTTGTTGTTTTGAATTTTCTTCAAAATACAATAGGCCTTTTTCAATAGATCGGGAACACTCTCGTAATGACTTCCAGTCATTGTTTCATGCGAATAATCTCTTTCTACGTTATTAATTTCCATTGATAGATTTACGTCCGGTTCGCTTGCATCCGAGTCTTCGTGTCTTAGATGATTTCTATTGAGAAAATTCAGCCATATAATATTTCTCAAATATTCGTCAAAATTGTCAATGGAATTTATTTTATGCGTTTGTCGTAGAAAGTTTTTCAAATATTCCTCCACTTGGAGTGTGAAATAAGTTTCGGTGGGTAGATTATATTCATCATCCTCATCCTCCTCGATGATATTCTCTGCGGAAATTAATTGCAACTCTGCCGAGGGAAATGATAACTTATCTTGAGATCTTGTTACGTAATTTAATTCAGAAAATGATGTTCCTTCATGGTAGTATTGGGAAGAGATGATAGATTTCTGATCCGTTGGATTTAATGAGCCATTGATAAAATGCTCCTCGGAATGAATTAAATATTTTTCCATCGTACAGGGAGAGAAGAAGTCGAGGGCAATTTGTTCATCGCCACCACCCGCTTGCATCATTACTGGCACTTGATAAACTATTGGTACAAAATTTTTGCACAGGGTTTTTATGTCTGTTTTAATTACATTTATGTAGGACGATCTCGTTAGACTGGTCATTAATAATATTTGCCTCGACAGTCCTTTTGCTGAAAATAGAAATTGTATTTTGATTTTATTTTTAATTTTTAATTTCGAAACCAGGCGAGAATGTTTAATTTTTTGTTAATTTACCCTGTTCATTGTCGTTTTCATCGCCGGATGCTCCTTTTTGATCAGGTTGCTCTGGTTTTTTGTTTCGAGATAAGGTCGTCAGACTCTTTACAATCGCTTCGGAGTGAAAACCCTCTTTAAATAAATAAGAATCTTTTTTAGAAAAAATAGCTTTTGAGGGAAAAATTTTGAATTAGAACCAAAATCTTTTAGGGCTTGGCAAAAAATTATTATGAAGTGTAAAAATTATTATGAATCTAAAACCTGTTTCTTTTACAGTTGATGACTCTATTCTCGAACAACTGCCTGCATAATCTGAGCACACGGCGCCAAAAGGATTTTTGTCTAATGAAAGTGATGATTGATCGTCGCCCCCCTGCGAGCACTCTGGCTGAACAAAATCGATGTTTAGAAAATCCTCGGAGCCAGAATTTTCACTGCTTATGTACTGCTCTAAAGCTTGACGCTCGAGTTCCTAGGGTAACGAAAAAAATTTTCTTTTTAAACTTGCGAAAAGAAATTATATAATTAAAAGAGAGAATTTTTTGGAAAATAGTTGTCATACTTGATAGCGAAGTGCCAGACATTCTTCGGATGCTCTATATTGCTCCATAGCTTGACGTTCTAAATTATCGTACGTTTTCTCAGACGAATTTTCCTCAATACGATGATTATTATTATTATTAGATGATGAATTTGCCAATACATCACTGTATAATCGTTTTCTCTGACTAACTTCAATTGTATTTTCTTTGAGGGCAATTAATTTTTCACTATTCAATGAATTTATTGTTTGCTTTGAATTTTTCATTTTCAAACAAATGCATTTAGTTGATAATAAATCGACATCATCTTCAACTTCTATTTTATCTGTAATATTGTGATTAATATCGGAATTTATTTTTTCTTTTGCAGAATTAATTTTCTGTTTGGCGGCGCCCTTCGTTTGTGGTCTTCGTGTTTTGATGCCGCCCTTCGTCAGGAGAATGAGATTGTTGAAATCGGCGCCTTGATTTTTACGACGTTGCGGATAATCAGGATATGATTCGGGTGCTTTTTGATAGACGGGAATTGAGGCAACGCTTGACGATGGAGGCGAGGGCACTGTCTTTTCTGCTAATGCAATTGGCTGTTGTACAACAGTTGGATAAATTGGTTGAATCGACGCGTAAATTGGATGCTGTGGCACGTAAATTGGACCTTGTAATTGCAGAGGAATTGCGACACGTTGATACCATTGGGGGTATTGAATTGCCGTGTTAACATGATGATGATGATGATGAGGTAAAATTGACAAATTTGTATTCTGAAAAATACAATCTTTCAAAGTAATAAAAAAAAAGAAATTACCGAATTAGACATAGAAACAGTTATTTGATTCAAGTAATTCTTAAACTAAAAAAAATTAATTACTTTATCAATTTTTCTACTAAAAAAAATTGATTATTTTATCAATTTTTATATTTTTGCGCCAAAAATAAATTTATTTTATCAATTTTTATATTTTTGCGCCAAAAATAAATTAATAACTACATTATCAATTTTGTAAGTTAATTTATAATTTCCACATTAAATTTCCATATACACGTAAATCTATTTCTAATTATCCCTATAATTATTTTTAGAATATAATATGTATATTTACATTTTACGCATATAAATAATATTTAAGTAAATAATTAGTAGTGTAAGATAATGAATTACTTGAATCAACTCGATGCTTCTACTAATTTAGTTACAGTTTAACTACACGTGGCAATTTATTTTTTTTTATAGATAATTAACGACCATTTAACTGGCAATTAATGGCTTTTGGGTTAATTACTAAAGTGAAAAATCAGATAAGCTCTGGGACGTAATTAGTAATTTTTTTCCACTTTTCAGTTACTTTATGACTCATGTTTTCGAGAAATTCTTATTAATGGCTTCAATTAACTAGAAAGGGTTGCGAAAGGTCAGGAAAAAGTCAGGGAAATGTCAGGGAGTTGAATCGAAATTTATTAGAGAATTTCGTTAAAACAATTTTGAAAAAATCAAAGTTTCAGAGGAGTTTTAATTTAATTATTTCTAATAAAATTCGCATTCTAGTAATAATTGAATTAATTAATTCGATTTTTGAAAAAAAATTAGTTAAATTATAGAAAAAAAAATTATTTCTGAATTATTAAATTGATGGAAATTATGTGAATTTGCGGTAAATGAAGTGAAAATAATAAAATTTGTTGAAGAATTTCATTATAGATTTTGAAAAAATATTTTCAAAGTATTTTAATTTAATATAAAGAAGAATTTTTTATCTATAGGTAAAAGCACTAAAAAATATTGGATTTCGGAAAAGTTATAAATGATTGCAGAAATTAAATTATTTTCAAAAGAAATTAAATTATTCGCCGAAATTTAATTATTTTCAAAAGTAATTAAATTATTTCCCGAAGTTTAATTATGTATACAATTTTTTTAAATTCTCGTAAAAATTTCTATTATCCTTAGGATAAGTAATAAAATTCTTCTCTGAAATTCATATATTTTTTACAGCTTCAATAAAATTCTTGTTAAAATTTCCATTATTTAAAAAAATTTTCATCAATTCAATGATTTACAGTATCCACTATTTTAATAAAATTGTTCAAAAGAATTTAATTATTGAACCAGATTTGAATAAAATAATGCGCAGACTTTGAAAAATTTTCATTTCATGAATAATAAAAATCATTGGAGAATTTCAATTATTTTTAATATAATTTTAAACGATTTCTTCGAAAAATGTAATTACTCTAAAAAATGTTATTAAATTTTGTTAAATGAATGCAGTGTTATTTAAAAATGTGTTTTGATAATTTATTCTTTATAAGAATTAAATCTTCAGAAACATTCAATTTATTAATCAATAAATTATTTGTTTTTGTACTGAAATAATAGAATATTTAATAGAATTTTAATAAAACTTCTCGAAAGAATTCAATTATTTTTACTAAATTACTAAATTAAATAATAGATAATTCTTCAGAGAAATTTTCCATTATTTTATAAAATATTGTGTAAATAAGTGGATTTCATAAATTATTTACATGAACTTTTTACTTTCATTTAATAATTAATTAAATTCTCAAGGAACTTTCTCAGAGATTAATAAAAGTATAATTGATTTAGAGAAGGAATTTCGTTAAAAATTGTAAAAAAAATAATATTAATTTAATTTTGAAAAGGTTTCAAATTAAAATCTTTGAAAATCGGAAATTTTCATACTTTTAAGTAACAATTTTTATGTATTTATTATTATTTTTTTTTATTAAAAATACATAATATTTATTTTCGAAATTATTTGTAATTTTTAATTTTTAATATAATATATTTAATGAAATAATTTTCGAATAATGAAAGTTTTACGTAAAAATGAATTGCATTCAATTATATTTAAAAATTTGTTTATAAAATTCTTTATGAAATTTCAATTTCAAGAAACATTCAAAATATTCAATCAATTATTTATTTTGTTATTTTCTATTTAAATAATTGATTTTTCGTAAAATTTTATTATAAGAGTTTCTTGACATTTCCAGAAATGTTAACGCAGTTCTTGGAAAGAAATCAATTGTCTAGATAAATATCAAAATTGTTCCCAGAATTTCAATTGTTTTCAAGAATTTTGCGATAAAAATCCTTGCAAAATTCAATTATTTTCATAAATAACAGTATTAATCACGAGAAAAAACTTATTTTCAAGAGTAATAAAATTCTGTGCAGCAATTTAATTATTTTCAAAAAATGAAAAAAACATTCTCATCATTTAATTAAATTCTACGCAAACATTTTATTATTTCCATAAATATAATAAAAAATTCTTTAGGCTTTCAATTTTTTACAAATTTTTTTATTCATTTCTTCGCAATAATTCATTTTTTTTAATAAATGAAACTGTTCTCAGGAATTTAATATTTTTCATGAATAATAAATCTCGTCGCAGGACTTTAATTTTTTTGATATAATAATTTAAATCAAATTCCTGGAAAAATGTAATTATTCTCAAAATGTTTTATTAAAATTCGTAAAAATAATTCATTTATTTATAAATAAAAATTCGTAATGAGAATTTAATGTTAACAAATGCATTTAATTATCCAATAAATTATTTATTTTGAAATTTAAATAATTGAGTTTTCGTAGAATTTTCTAATAAAAAAAATTAATTTAAGGCGGTGTCAAAGTCGATGCGATTTTTCCATTGAAGCTCAATACAAAAATCCAATCGACTTTGACACCCCCTTAAGAATGAATTTTCGAATAATCGATTTATTATTCATGAAAACAATTGAATTCTTGCAACGAATTTGATTACATTTTTTTTGAAAACTGAATTCATTTGAGAAATTTTACAACTTGCAAAAATAATTAAATTCTTGTGAAGGATTTTATTCGGATTTTTGTAAATAATTACAATTTTTCGAAAACTTTTATGATAATTTAAATATTATGATTATAAGTTGTTAATTTCGAAAAGGTTTCAATTTGAAATTATTGAAAATCTTTATTTCTATATCATAAGGAAATCTTGATTAATATCCAAATTTTTCCCAGAAAATCTATTGTTTTAAAGAATTTTAATAATATTTTTTGCAAAATGCAATTATTTTCATAAAAAAAGAATATTAATTTTGAGAATAAATTTTTTAATTATTCGCGTAAATTTTAATTAAAATTATCTTAATAGAATTCAACGCAAAGATTTTATTATTTTTATAAATATATAATAAAAATTCCCCGAGTTTCAATTATTTACAAATTTTCAAAATAATTTCTTCGCAATAATTCTTTTTTTTTGTAATAAATGAAACTGTTATTAGGAATTAAATTATTTTCATGAATAATAAACCTCGTCGCAGGATTTTAATTATTTTTGATACAATTTTAATCGAATTCCTCGAGAAATGTAATTATTCTCTAAAGTTTTATTAAAATTCGTCAAACGAATTCATTTATTTAAAAAATTTCTATAAAAATTTAATTTTAAGAAATACATGCAATTATTTAATAAATTATTTATTTTAGAATTTAAATGAATGAATTTTTGTAGAATTTACCAATAGAAATTAAGACTGAATTTCCGAATAATCGATTTATTTTTTATGAAACCAATTGAATTTTTTCTTCTTTTGAGAAATTTTACAACTTATTGTAAAAACAATTGAATTCTTGCGAAGGATTTTATTCGGATATTTGTAAAAAATTACATTGTTTTTGAAACCTTTGGTGGTAATTTAAATATTATTATTATTATAAGTTGTTAATTTCAAAAGGTTTGAGTTTGAACTTTTTGAAAATCTTCTTTTCTATATAAAAATAATAATTTTTTTTTGTAAAAATAGTTATTGTTGTTTTTGAATAATATAAAATTAAAAAATTTCGTAATAGAAGTCTTTTTTGAGTATCTAATAATTTTTAGAGTGAATCAGAATATTTTTTACGATGTGGGAAAAAGTCAAAATTTTGTCTGGAAATCGGGGAAAAGTCAGAAAAGAACAAAATTAAATATTTGTCCTATGGAAATATAGTAATGATTAATTAAATATTTATTTAAAAGTAAATAAAAGTAAAGAACATTTTTTTTTGAGTATCCAAAAATTTTTAGAGTGAATCAGAATATTTTTTAGGGTCAGGGAAAAAGTGGATATTTTGTCTGTAAATCAGGGAAAAACAAAAATAAATTTTTGTGGCAATCCTGAATTAGAATTTTAAGATTAAATTTATTTCTACTTTAATTTGTAGACTAATAAATTACTTTTTTAGGTAATAAATTTGAAATAATGGATAATTTTTCGATAAGCTGTGAAAAGTTTAAAGAGAAGAAACTAGAGTATTTCTTTTTCATTTCTTCTTTAATTTCTAGACTAATAAACTACTTTTTTTAGATAATAAATTGAAAATAATGGATAATTTTTAAATAAAGCTGTGAAAAGTTTAATGGGTAGAAACTAAAGTATTTGTTTTGCAAACAGAAATGTGGTACTTGAAAATTTGGAGTTGGAGTCTGCCTGTTGGAGAAGGGATCCTCGGGATAATAGATTTCGGATGATGTCGAGGGAAATACTTGTAGAGGTGCGCCACGCTCATCACATTCAACAACTGGTGTCATATATCTATGAGGATAGTACTCAGGAACATCAGGATTGACAAATGGTACCGGTGCTGGTGGCGGCGGCGGTGGTGATCGAATTACTCCAATGGTTGGAATTGGTGGATAATAATGACCAACTTTAACGTATGGCGACTGATTCGACCAAATCTGCGGACTGTACTCCTGTCCATTTGGTAATTTTTGAGGTTTTGGAATTAAGTGTAAAATAACTGGTAGCATTTGATGAGACAGAAAATATGGTTGAATTTGTTGCGAGGGTAATAGAAAAATTTCTGGAAGTGGCACCTGATTCCATAAATTGTGAACCAATTCCGATGTGACGCGGGACTGTAATTCCAATTCATCTAAATTTTCGATTGTGTAACGAAGAGCTGCAAATTTCCTGTATTCGACATCGTGACAAGTTGCACTCTTACTGGATTCTACAAAAAAAATAAAAAAGAAAGAAAGAAAGAAAGAAAGAAAGAAAGAGAAAAGAAAATAAGGTAATGAAAAATAAATTCTTTTAAAAAAGAAAAAATCAATAATTCGCAGAATTTTTATTTAACTTTTCTTGTTTGATATTATATACTCTTTTAATTATGAAAATAAAAAATTTCTCATGTTGTCAAACTTTTAAAAGGATTTCGGAAATATTTATGTGAGTTTGCTTGAAATTTTAAAGTTCAGGGAACGTAAAACTAGAAGTTTGATATTAAATTTTCAACTTTAGTCTGAAATTAGTTTTGAAAAATGAAATATACTTTTTTTTGTTTATTCAAGCAGTTTTTATGAAAAAGTGATTATTAAGCAAAGAGAATAAAGTTTGTAAATACTTTTTCTCTTTTATTTTTAATTAAAAATTCCAATTTAAACAAACTTTTTATCGGGGACTAATGAAAGTGTATTATATATACTTTTATAAAGTAAATTAATTTTGAAACTCATCATTATAAAATTGTAATTGCAGTTTATTTTTTTTAATTTTAATTGAGAATTTGCGTAATTGCTTTTTTGGGGGGGAGATAAATTGTTTCGTTATGTTGGAAAAATCGATTTTAACTATCTGTATGTATATATATATATGTGTGTATATAGTAAAAGCTCACCTCCTGTCGCATTATTACGGCTTTCGGGAAAATTTCTTTCCTCATGATTTTTTACCGTTGATATAGTCGTATTTTTTCGTTTTACTAAATCATCTTCTTTTTCCTGTGCTCTAATATGAGATCCATTAAATATCAATTTTCTCTGTTATATGGGGTCGTTAAATTAATTCTCTTTTATATATATATATATATAGTATAGTGGATATATATATCGAATAAGGAAAAAGATGCTTGCAAAATTTAAATCGAGATGTGCATTTATTTAAAGTACTTTTTCACATTATTATTGCTTTAGTATTATTTTATGTTTTACATAATTTCTCAATTTGGAATTTTACAGTTTGCAAATTATAGAAAGGGAGAGACACATAATGTGGACGAAGTTCATGTTTATGATGCAACGATTGGAAGAGAAAAATATTTTTTACTCTAAAAAACAATAGTTCTGGTTTAGAAATTTATATTTTTCGAATTTTGCAATGTAGACACAAGTCAGGGAAATCGGGAAATTGAGATAAAATTATATTAGTCAGGCAAAACATAAAAGTCAAGATTCTTTTCAAAAGTTCGTGGAAAAATAGCAAACTTCTATAATTAACTTAAACACTTTCGAATCGCAGTGAATTTTAAAACAATGCCTAAAATTTTTCCTATAGTTTGGTAAATAATTTAATTTTTTTTTAAATTAAGTTAAATTTTATTCAATTTAAATTAAGTAAAATTTAATTCAATTTAATGTAGATAAATTTTAATTCAATTCAAATTAATGTAAATAAATTTTAATTTAATTCAATTCAGTGTAATTCCATTTAAGGAAAATAAATTTAAATTTAATTCAATTTAATTCAAATGAATTTAAATTTCATTCTAGAATAACTTTTTTAAAAGAAAATTTATTTTAAAAAGGTTTAAGTTAGAAAAACTTTAATTTTCAAAAATAATTAAATTTCAGAAGATTTTAAACCAATCTTTCTAAAAAAAACTTCAATTATTATTAAAAAAAATGAAGAATAATTAAAGTTTTAAACAATTTTTTATAGAATTCTGAAAAAAATTCTGTTTTTGAGAAATTTTAATTCATTTGTTTTAAGATATTTAAATTTGTAAACAAATTTTGTCAAAACATTCTTAAATTCGTAAATTAATTAAAAATAAAAATTAATCATTCTTCAATTAATAGGAATTTTACGAAATTAAAATGAAAATAATTAAATTTGTTAAAAAATTTTATTATGAGATTTTTAAAAGAATCGAATTTTCAAGGATTTTTAATTTTTATAATTGGAAAATAATTGAAATTTAAAATTGTAAAAAATAATAATTCAAAGAAGTTAAAATTCCATTTTTTTAAAAGTTTCGTGAATTAAAAAAATAATGCATTTCCTTCTTGTCGAATTAAAGGAGAAATTTTGTGAAATTAAATTGAAAATAATTAAATTTGTTAGAGAATTTAATAACAAAATTATAAAAATCGAATTTTCAAGAATTTGAATTTTTATAATTGGAAAATAATTTAATTTTAAAATTGTGAAAAATAATATTTCTAAGAAGTTAAAATTCGATTTTTTAAGGTTTTGTGAATTTAAAAAATAATTCTCTTTTCTTGTCAAATTAATGGAGAAATTTTGTTAAATTGAATTGAAAATAATTACATTTGTAAGAGAATTTTATTTAAAAAATTTAAAAATTAAATTTTGAAGAATTTTTAATTTAATAATTTGAAAATAATTGAAATTCGAAATTCTGCAAAAAAAACAGATATCTAAGAAGTTGAAACTCGATTTTTTCAAGTTTCGGAAATTTAAAAAGTAATTCATTTCCGAATTGTCAAATGAATGGAGAAATTTTATAAAATTTAATTAGAAGTTATGAAATTTTCGGTGGAATTTAATTCTTTAAAAATACTTAAATTCTCAAGCAAAATTTATTTCAAAATTATCAAATTAATGCAAATTTTGTTAAAATTTTTCGAAAATAATAAAATTTCTTGAAAATTTTTATTGGAATTTTTGAAAAAATCAAATTTTCCAACTATTACAATTTTTGTTCATTAGTTGTTTTTAAAGAGATTTAAGTTTCAAATTTTTGAAAATTTTTATTAAAAACTCTGTAAAATTAGCTTTTTATAATCTTTCAATTCTATTATTTAAAGATATATAATTTAATTTTCAATTCATAATTGAAGTTTTCTAAAATTGTAGTAAACAATTGAATTTCTTATAAATCTTCTTGAAATTTTTGAAAATAGAGGGAAGTTTGTCATAGTAACTTTTTATGTTTAACTCGTATTTTAATTTTATTAGAAGGGTCAGAGAAAAAGTTGAAATTCTGTCTCGAAATCAAATTTTTCTCTCAACTCTGTTGACAGATCCAGAAATATTGCATTACGGAAATATGATTCAAAATTTAGTAAAAAGAAACAAAAATGACAACAAAATTGAAAAAAAATTTCTATTAAATTGTTCATTATAAACATGAACTTCGCCAACGGGAAAAATAGGAGGATTTTTAAAATTGGAAAATTTAAAGAGAAGTGAATTTTGTTGGGAATTTAGTATAAAATATTTCGAAGAGAAATTTAAAATTCTTTTTTCTGCATAAAATATAAATGCAATCTCAAATAGAACGAGTTATTTCTTTCCCCGAAGGTTTTTTCAAAGTACAATTGAAAAATTGAAATTTGAAAATAAAGAAATAAAACATCTGCTGAATTTAAATTGTTTTGTGTTTTTTTTTAGGGACACTAACTGATTATTAAATACAATATGACAGATATGTTCGCTTAACCGGGTGAAGTGATCTTCAACTTCAGGGTACATCCAAGGTTGGGATATTTGATTATTCTCAAAATTATCGTATTCCTCAATTTCATTGATAGTCTCAATTTGTTTGTATTTTTTCTCTCGCTCCTCATTGTATTCATAATTTCCATACATTGCCAATCGCGATTCAGGAATAACGTCCTGAACCCTTCTAATCTTTCTATTCTCATCCTCCAAATATCTTTGATTAATTTTGCAAATCTGCAAATTACTCATTTATCAAATTTATTCTTCCTGTTTAAAATGAAAAACTGAAATTTGCAGATTTATTGGAAGTGGAATTTTTTTTTTTGCTAAAGTGTAAATGAAAAGGAGAGGGAAAAAAATCTTACCTTAACCCAGAGAGATTGATTTGATTTGCGATAGGGATTTCCCGGTTTATATGTCCAAGTTTCGTCTGCATTGAATTTGATGATTTCATAGGCGTTGAGGACTTCTTCGTCGGGTGACGAATCTGGAGATATCATTCTATAACCATCCTATAATTTATTTAATTCTATAAACGAAATTAAATAATTGGAAATTTACGAAATTCTATTTTTTGTGGTTTCTACTTTCTTTTTCCCTAATTGTAAATTAAATAAATATTTACAACACTTTTGAGAATGTATGGGAAAATTTATTATGACAGGAAAAAAGTTGTTGAAAAGTATCTTTTCGAGATGTGACGAGATCTTTTTTAACAAATGACAATCGAGTTTGCATTTATTTTTTTCGACTAATTTCAGACAATTAATCGGTGATTTTTTTCTCTGAATTATTTTTACTTTCAGGACTCAAAAAATAATTTTTTTCTTAATTTAATTTATACAATTATTTACATACAGGAACTATTTAATTTATAATTTATTTTATTTTATACTTTCTATTATCTATATTTTATTTCCTTACAGATTTCCGCACTATTTTTCTGGATGGAATTTTTAAAAATCTAATTAAATATTAGAATCGCTATAATTACTTTATAATTATAAAGATAATATTTTATTTACTGATTTTTAATCAAATTTCTTTTTTAAATTTCACATTTCTGTCCAATTTGCCGCGTGAGAAAAGTAGTGCAGAAGGTGCGGAATTATCAGGAACTACATCGAAAGGATCCAATGAAAATTGTCGTTTTTATTTGAATAGTACGAAGAGATTGGTTCTTTTCAAATTAAGAAACATTGCAGCGAATGAAATTTACCCCTTTGTTTCGTACACATTTTACAATGTGAAATGAACCTTAAGTGTTAAATTATTTACAATTTCTATGAATTGTTTTGAGAAATGTCAAATACAGGCAAAGAAACTAGATTTCTATTCTAAATGCACTATTTTGAAATGATTTTGCTCACATTGAGGAAAGTGTGAAAATAATTAAAAGAGACGAAACGTTGACAATTAAATTTTGTCATTTCTAGCCAAATGTTATAAACTTGTGTATTTTGGTTATGTTTTTGAAAAATTATTCTTCCACGAAAAATATCGTTAATTTTTTTTTAAATAAATCTATTTCATTATTTACTTTAAGTTTTTATTGTAAATAAACGAGAATTATGTTTGGAACTCTTAGGGAAAAGTTTCATTCTATGCAAGAAGGATTGTCAGCAAGGTACATTATTTTCAAAACAATCACCGTATTACATAACTTTATGTTTTTATTTTCGATAATATGTTTTCTTTGCAATTTCGTCATATTTTGTAATTTCTATAATATAACAATATAACTGTAATTTATACTTTAGTTTTTTGTATGACTGAATTAAATTCGTTTCTTTTCTTAACACGAGTTTTCTTTTTTCAGTATCAGGGGTTTAACAATATCGGAGCCGAAAAAAATAGAGAATGTCAGAAATGTGAATTATAATGCTGGAGCTGATATTCTACATCGCTATCAATTGCAGTGGAATGAATTGCATGAATTAGCTGAGGAAAATGCGAAAAATGCGCAAAATGTTGATTTCCTGGTTGCTGGGATTCATCAGAAATTGGAACGAGAGTGGAAAAGTATATTGTGCCTAAATAATACATTAGCGGTTATTCCTAAAGTTAATGACACCATTGAAAATCTTATGAGTCAAATAGGTTCGTCTTAACTCTTAAATTTTTATTAATGTTAATCAGGATTG
Organism: Leptopilina myrica (nomen nudum); assembly: GCA_032872475.1. NCBI lineage: Eukaryota > Metazoa > Arthropoda > Insecta > Hymenoptera > Figitidae > Leptopilina > Leptopilina myrica (nomen nudum). The sequence goes on from CM065459.1 coordinate 9,920,911, forward strand.
CCACAGGTCAGGGAAATCAGGAAGAAGTCAGAGATTTTTAGTAAAAGTACTGGAAACAATTAAATTTTTAGAATCCATAAGAATTTTTTTTTGTCTGTCTCGTAAACTATGAAAATACCACGAATTATAATTACAAAACCTTGAATTTTTTCTATTTCTGACAAAAAAATTTCCTTTTAAATAATTTAATTCTTGAAGAGCTGTCGCAAAATTTAATTTTTAATATTACAAATATTCAATTTTTAATGAATTTAATTTTAAATTTTACAAAATTTCAATTTTTAATGAATTTAATTAGAAATTTTACAAAAATTCAATTTTTAATGAATTTAATTTTTAATTTTACTAAAATTCAATTGTTAATGAATTTAATTTTAAATTTTACATAATTTCAATTTTTAATGAATTTAATTAGAAATTTTAATGAACTTCGACTTTTGAAAATTTTAATAATTCAAAAAATTCTTCTGAAATAACTTACATTTTTTAGAATATATTTAATTAATTATTAAAAATAATAGATTTATAGATGAATTTTAATTAAAAATACTAAAAAATATTGAAAATTGGAAAAGTTACAAATAACTGCAAAAATTTAATTCTGTTCAAAATTTTTTTTCTAAATTCTCTTCAAAATTTGAAGTATCTTTATAATTTATATTTTAATTGGATAAAAGAATCTTTCAAAAGAATTCAATTATTTAAAAATTATCAATAAAATTCTACTCAAACATTGAACATTCTTTACATAGATTCTATTATTTACATAAGTAATAAAAATTTTCCACGATTTAATAAATTTTTTTTTAAGAATTGAATTCTTTTGAAAAATTTTACAACTCACAAAAATAATTGAAAATAATTGAATTTCTGGGTAGAATTTTGATATACTTATCAAGATACTTGCTTTCTTTCTAAGAATTATGTTAAAAGTTTGGAAATAATATTAAATGTATATTAAAAATTCTACTGATTTCAACAGAATTGAAATTAAAATTGTATTAAAAATAATTGAAATTCTACGATTACTTATATTGTTTATCAAAATAATTAGATCTATGTAAAAAATTTTATTTTTGAAAATAATTGAATTATTGAGAAGAAATTTATAAAAAATTGTAAATATAATTGAAGTACTGTGAAATTTTAATTATTTATAAAAAAGTTATAATTTTTTCTGGAAATTAGGGAAAAGTTAGAAAAAAACAAAATTAAATACTTTGGCAACACTGTTAATATAATGTTATTTCCGTACAATATTTACTTTGATAACTATGAATTTTCAATTGTGTCTTCTTTTGTCTTATAATATAGAAATTTTACAAGAAATGTTCGAAGATGTCGAACACGCTCTTTTTCAATTTGAAAACCTAAACGAAGAATTGGAATTACAAAATCAACAGGTAGATCAAAGGTACCAATTAACATTGTACAGGGAAAACAAGGCTGCAACGTTAAATTCTCTACGAGGTAATTTTTGAACTACATCCAAATTTTCTAGAATATTTTCCAAAAATTATTACATGATTATTTCTTCTTTTACCTTCTAGCAAAATTGTCCAGCGATCATTCGGAAAAAATCGCTAAACATGAGCTTAAGCAACAGAAAACGATGCAGGAAAGGCAAAAAACCTTTGCGGAAGTTTTCGATGAAGAACTAAATCAATACAAAGCAACTGGTTCAATTCCAAGTAGTTATCTATACGATTATATTTTATTTAAATCATGCTCAAGTCGGCAACGTTTTTAAAAACGAAAACGCACAAATAATGCGACTTTAAAAAAAATTAAATAAAATGCGACTACGAACATGAAAATTAAAGATGATTTTAATTTGAAAAAATGTTTGTTTTTTCGTTTTTAGAAACCTTGCGAACTTTAGCATCTTTATCGAAAGCGTTGTTAATTAATCGGTTTTCTTTTTCAGAGAGTAGCCGAGTAACGGAAGGACCATCGTTAGATGAAATTGTCCTCGAAACTGATACAACGGATTTCGACGCATTTCTCAAAAGTTAATTGTTATAGAATAACGTTCATAAAAAAAAATTAGAACTTTGAGTTTATATACTCTTTTTGTGATATAGAAAGAATAAGTTTTTCATCAAAATATTTGTCGAGAATACGATATGATGGGGATAATTGAACGAATAAGGCGAGTAAACTTCCCAAGGAGAAAAAAATAATTTATTTTTAATTATCTATACAATATTATTAAGAAAAATAGATGATCTATACATATTTGTACATGAGATATATTTACTTAGCAATAAATATACAGATAGGATCGAACAAAGACAATAATGCAGTAATAAAAGAAAATAATTGTTACCAATTAATCTTTGCGAAGAAGCAGAACATTTTACTTATTTTTGGAGAGAGATGTTTTTTTTTTTTTTTTTGAAAAATACATATTATATAAATTAAAAGGATATCTTTTTATTAGAATTTAAAATCTGCCAAACTGTGACTTAGAGGAAAAAGTTGATTGTTGATTATTTCGTGCAAATTGTTGATTTGTTCTGCCTTGTTGGTAATTATTTGCACCAGCTTGTTGATAGTTTGATCCTCGTTGTTGGAAAGTGGGCGCTGAGTTTTGTAGAAAAGTGTTTGGTACTCGTCTCTCAAAACCCGAATTACTGAGGGGGGAAAAAATATGGTAAGGAGAAGTTTTCTTTTAATATTTACGTTTTTTTTTTGGGAAATATTTAATTACTAACCATCCGGTGACATTTTCAACAGCATCGCAAGTATTTATAAGTTCGTTGAATGCATTTCCTTCGCCACAATTTTGAAGTCGTGGACGTCCATTAACGCAAGTGAAGTAACGCTGACAATCTGAGGGGCTTCTGAAGAATCTTGTTTCTCCAGTGAGGAAACCACTTTCCTTAGCATTCGGACAACTGAATCCCAAGTAAGCTGTTGAAAAAATATTAATTTAAAAAAAACAATTTTCTCATTTCAATACTCTTTTTTTCTAAGCAAAATAAAAACCTTCAGCATCACAGTCTTCTACTTGATCAGGCCAATCACAACGATACGTTTTGGAATTATAAGCCAAACCTTCGGGACAATCGAAAATGTATCCCACACCATCGGCGCAGTTCATAAATTTACCGCAGTTCTTCTCATCGCCAACTTTGAAGTAACCGTACTGATGTGGACAATCTTCGGTTGGTTTCGCTGGTTCTAAAAAGAAAAGTAAAGGATAAAAAAATCTTTTCTCTGGAAAAATGATTCAAAAATTTTGGAAAATAACTCACGAAGACTTGATCGGCCCAAGCATTCAACATCGATTGGATAACCACAGGGATAATTGAAACGCACATTGGGATTAAATAATAATCCTTCGGGACAAAGTTTTTCCTCACCAACACCATCGATACATTCTATATAAGCGTCGCATTGTGAGGGAACTGGAAATCTTCCAGTTCTCTCTGGACATGAGACTGATGATGATTTTTGCGTTTGAACATAACGATTTTGATCTATTCGATTAGATCCAAATTGAGATTGAAATTGATTGCCAGTGGTTTTCGCTTGGAATTGTGATTGAAATTGTGACTGTCCACCGAATTGTGATTGTCCTCTATTGTTTGTCGTGAATGGTCGTTGAAATTGACCTCCACCTGTAAAAGGTAACAATTTCTTGATTATATTTCCTTAGAATGTGTCACACACATTCACACATGAATGATACATTTATAATCTGAAAAATTTTATCGATTTCAAGATCGAATTCCAGAAGTAATTTCCTGATAAAGATATTGTATAATTTCCTGCGTTTTGAAGGGTCTATAAAACGAGACGGAAAATGATTTTGAAAACCGGAATTTTTTCTTTATTTTTTCGAAACATATTTTTTTTTACATTTTTTATTGATTATTGGAGCAAATTTCACGTGAATTACTAGCAAAAAAATTAGATTCGCCAATACTTTTAACTACGTCAAGAAAATAATTTCAATTCAGTGAAACCTGTGGGAATGCAACTCGATTTTTTTAATTTTATTACAGAAAATAAATCTTAAAAAATTGTTTTATAATTTAATTTTGTAATATTTTTACAATATTCTGAAAGTAAAGTGAAAATAAATCTTGTTGGACTTTTCTGAACACACAATTTTTTTTTTTAAATGAGTTGCATTTCGACAGGTTCGACTGTATTTCATAAAATTATTTCTACATGGAGAGAGAATAAATATTAAATTTTGTAAAAGTATTCTACAAATTGGGGAATAAATGCTACAAAGAGAAATTTTTATACAAAAAATACTAAATTTTAAAAGAAATTATTATATAATTTGGAAAATTTATATCAAAATTTAATTAATAATATTCTTGAGATTAAATATTGAATATAACTTTAATTTTATATGATTTTTTTTAATTTAGTATTTTTTATATCAAAATTCGCTTTGTACCATTTTCCCCCAATTTATTGTAAAATACTTTTCTAAAATTGAATATTTATTTTCATTCCGTGAGCAGTTATTTTTGAAATAGAATTTAACAGTTAAGAAATATTTTCAGCCTTTTTGAATTTTACTTTTCTTAGTAAAAATATTTCTGAAATATTTTCAGCCTTTTTGAATTTTACTTTTCTTAAAAATTGGTTCATTTTGAAATCCATGTGAAATTTCGTAGAAAATATGTTTTTGTATCCGCAAAAAATTGCTTAGTGAAAAATTTCATTTTTACTATGTGTTTTTGTAATATTTTTAAAGAAAAAATTTATTATTTCTAGTTTGAGACTGTTAAAAACTACCATTGTTATTAAATTTTTTTATTTAAAAATCTATTTGTCTATTTTTCTAATTAATTTCAAAGAATAATTGTTTGAAAAAATGATAGAATTATAATTAAAAATTAAATAGAAAAATAAACGAATGAATTTTTGATGAAAAAAATTCCATACCTAAAAATGGTATTTTTTGGAATTTTCACAATAAAAACAATTTTTTCAACAAAAAATGCTTCCAAAATAATGAAAATCAATTTTTTCATTCAGCAAATTTTTGTGTCGATGGAAAAACATATTTTCTACAAAATTACACGTGAATATTAAAATTTTCCGTAAAATTGTATAAAAGTAAAAATTAAAAAATTGTCAAAATATTAATAAGTTTTTTTTCGTGAAGAAAGGGTCAAATTTTTCTTTTAAAGCCAATGCCAGAAAATGAAAACTTTTACTTGATCGTTTCTCGTGAAATTTCTTTTTTTTAACTGTTTATTTGTTTAAATAATCTATTATTACTAAATTACTTACTTCTTTTTCAGTACACTTCGAGAAATAGAATTTTTTAAATTTTGTTATTTACTAAATTGAGTATTACATCATGCAAAGATTTTTATAAATTTAACAATTATTTAAACAAATAATTGTTATTTATTTTTTAAACAAAATTCACTAAGGAAGATATAGATTTTTTTTCTAATTTTGTAATTTATCAAGCTGATTATTATTGCAAAAATATATAAAAAAATTCATCTTTCTATTTGCATTGTGTAGAAGTAAGTAAATAATAACAATTATTATTTGTTTAAACAATTCAGGAATGTAGTAACTAATTGATAAATTTATTAATTTTTACTTGATAATAAATTGCAAAATTACGAAAAAGAAACTAAATCTTTCTTAGTGTACTGTGAAAAAAGTTAATAACTAATAGTGATAAATTATTATAACAAAGAAAAAGGGCACTGAAATATTGTTAAAATCGTGGATCGTCAGGAAAATTTAGTTTAGTTTTAGTTTCGAGCTGATACGAAACTAAATTCAGTTTTTTAATTAAGTTTTCCAGATCGACACGAAATTATAAATTGTAATCAAAATTTGATTTTACGTTTTCCTTCTAAATCAGTTCTTGAGTAAAATACTTTATTTGTAAAGTAATAACCACATAAATAATTCCATAAAAAAAAATTGATGATCTCACTTCTTTTTTTACAATACTACAAATATGAGAAGACTTGACCCACCCTGAGTGTGGATTCTACAATCTCCGCGGCGTAAATAAAAATCTCCTGACCAGCGAAAGAGTAAATTTTTCATTTTTCTATTTTCTTCTAAAGATGAATATTTACGAAAATTGACATATTATTGCATTTTCTTTTAAGGATACGCAAAATGAATGTTTCAAAAATTAAGTAGGTTGTCTTTTTAAGGTGAAGGACAGATTTTTCGACAGTGGGACTTTTACTCGGAGAGTTTTTGTATTGGCGCGACGACATATCGCAGGACAAGAACATAGACGCAGGAATCATCTTCACTTGTCTCTGACCTCTAGAAAGGTTTAACATTCATTAATATATTATTCAACTTATGCAATATCTCAACTCGGACCAACTTTAATGTCGAGAATATGAAAAGAACAAATTTTTTTAAAAATATTTCCAATCTTGTAAGATGGAGTTTTTTTATTGATGTGGTAAATTTAGTTTTTCATTATAGTTTTAATTCTTTTTAATAATTTTAATTCTTTATAGTAATTTTAATTCTTTATGATAATTTTAATTCTTTATAGTAATTTTAATTCTTTATGGTAATTTTCAATTATTTAAAAATATTTTTTTCAGTAAATAAATTTAATACCTTTTTCTGGAAATAAAATACTTTTTCATGCATTAGAATAGAAAATCGTTTGACCTTATCGTTCGATATTGAATCGGATATTGAGTTGAAAAACTTGAAATTAAAAGCACTGAATTAATTATTATTATTAATGTAAATAATATTACATTAAAAATTATGTTAGGATTATGTAAATTTCCAGTGAGAATCCGGGACGACTTTATACGTTAGTTGCTTTGTGGGTGTTTCGAATAATAAACATTTTTATTGCTTTGATTTAATTTAGAAAAATATATTCACGAGAGGGGAAGAAATTGATTTCAACTTGTAACAATTGGCAATTTTTAACAATCGATGACAATTTGTAATAATTGACAATTTGTAACAATTTTGACAATTTGTATCAATTGACAATTCGCAGCGTTTGCTAATTTGTAAAAAAAATAAGTAATTATTTATCTCAATGTAAATATTTATTACATTTCCAATTCACTTGTCTAGAGAAAAATGTCAAAGCGTGTCAATCGATCATTTACATTATTTTCACATTAATTAAACTTTTATAAATTTTTAATAACCTTTCATCTGATAAACACTGATTGAAAAAGTATTTTAATTTCCCTGCATAAATTAAATTCTAACTGTATTAATTAATATTATTTATATCAATGAGAAATATTTATTCCATACAATTTTGAGTAAATGTACAAATACAAATTGAGGAAAAAGAATTTTTTTTGATAAAATCGACAAAATAAGTTTGGATAAAATCGATGAAATAAATTCGGCTAAAATCGATGAAATAAATTTGGATAAAATCGATAAAATAAATTTGAATGATTAATTAAATAGTCTTTAATGAAATAAATAAAAGAAATTAATCGACTCACATGTGTTTAATCCTAGAATGGAGCAAAGAAGAAGAATTGAGACCGGCTTCCGGATCATCTTGGCCGATGAAGAAAGGAAATGACTTCTTGAGGGAAACACTCGCAGTTAATATATATATTATCTCGTCGAGTAGGAAAATGCGTTATACCTTTGATGATTTCAAAATGTAAACTAGTCGCATCTTCTTCACCTTTCGTGACTTTTATTACCTCGGACGAGAAAAAAGTGAGAGTATCATCTTTGCCAATCCAAGAGAATATGGGAGGGGTCTATATAATACTTGAAGACAAAACCCATCCACCAGAGAAGAGGATATATATATATTGATGTATGCGTGAAGAGGGTAAATCTAGAGAATGAATGATGTAAGTGTATATAGATAAAATGATTTTAAAAAAGGATAAACCTTTAAAATGTGTGCTTTTCCATTCAGAAAACGTATACAGCATACAATAATCACATTATATTATAAATGCTATTCGTATTCATGAGCAAGTGGCGAGGATGAATCAGTTTTTTTTTTCTAAATTAATTCCTTCATTCTTTTCTCGCAATGACCTCTAAAAAGTTTTAATTTCCTCAAAACAAAAAAAAAAAAGATTTTTCAAATTCTTTTTAATTTTTTCATTTTTGTTCTTATTCATACATTTATTTCGTCACTGTTAATAAATTTTTCAACAAAATTGTTAAAAGAAATTTATAATTATAAATTTCTTTTAATAATTTTGTTAAAAAATTTATTTTTAATTCCGGACTTTTTTTTTACTGATTATTTACAATTCTTGCAAAAATTTCCAATGAAATGCATAAACATAATTAAAGATTTATTGAATTTATCAATTAAAATACAAAAGCCTATTAAAATGGCAATTTAAAAATTTGTGTTTTTTGAATTAATATTGAAACGTAAGCAATGCTATGGAAAGATAAAATTAAATTTTGATACAACAATTTATTACATAAATATAATATTAAATTTGTCATTTAAAATTATGACCGATTACGTAAATCGGTAAAAGTAGGAAAGTTGAGGATGTTACACTAATTGTCAATTTTGTTAGCGCAGTTGTTTATATTATGCATTTTGGGCAAAGTACTTTCTAATTTATACGATTCACTTTAATTAAATTCAAATCATAAGTGAATTTTCTCACATAATTATTATATAATAATTTTTTTGTATCGAAAATATTTGATTTTTTCTCCATTTTCAAAAAATTCAATGCGCAGCTCGTATTGAAAATAATTATTTTCTTGAATTAAATAATTTTGTTATAAGTCAAATTGTATATTTAAATTAATAATTTCAGTATTTAAAGCAAATTTTTGATTATTCAATTGAATTGGAAAATAAAAATTATTTGCTTCAAGTGAATATTATTTCTATTGGAAATAAAGATTATTTAAAGAAACGGAAAGTAATAGTAGTAATAGATAAGTAATCCGTTATTTGGAATCAGATAAATTTTTTCCCCAGTATAGTCGTTTATTCTTTTTAATACGGAACTATAAAAAATTTGTTGTGAAAATAATTTTCCGTTTATTAATTATAATTTTGAATTCATTACAATTCGGAATTAATTTATAATTCCGTTTTGCCCTTTTGATTACGAAAGAACAAGAAAACTGGAATTGCTATAAGTTATAGAACGAGATTAATTTTGGAAAGTCTCAAGGTTTTTGGCCTCAGGTTAAATTTCAGATTGTAAAGAAAAACTTTTTGTTGAACGATTCCTTTTATTTTTACAGAAAAATGGTATAAATTTCCTGTGTTATTGAAAAAATTTTTCATTTTCAAATATTTTCAATTTTTTAAAATTATTGTAATTTATTAAAATTAATTAAATTCTTGCGAAGAATTTTGTTTGAAGTTTAGAAAATACTAATTAAATTCTATTGGATTATTTCTTATAATTTCTTAAAGTTCTTTTGAATTTTTTTTAAATAACGAAGTTTTCCTTAATAATTGAAAATATTTCATTTTTATGAACAATTTTTTTCAATTATAATGAACTTTTTTTTTTAATTAAAATTCGGCAAATATCAAATATTATTTATATTTTTAGAAAATAATTAAATTTTTCTAAGAATTTCTTTGAGTTTCTTTGAAAATAATGTAATTTTTTTGAACAATTTTAATTAAAAATTTTTAAAACGATTGAATTGTTTCCAAGGATTTATTTCTATTTTAGATAATAATTGAATTTTTTTTAAAACTATTATTAAAGATTAAAAAGAAGTTGAATTCTTTTATAAAAATTTATAAAATAATTCAATAGATTTAAAAATGTATTAAAATTTGACAAAATAATTGAATTATTTTAAGAAAATTTTATAAGAAATTCAAGAAAAAATTGAATTCTCTTGTGAAATTTTATTGAAAATAATTGAATTTTTGCAAAGATTTTACTATTTATAATTAAAAAAGGAATTATTTCGTAGAAATAATTAAAATTTTAGAAAATAAGTGATAATAATTTTTTTTTGAAAAATTTGATAACGCATTAAAAAAAAGTTGGTTTTTTTCGAGAAATTGTTTTGAATATAATTAAATTTTTGCAAAGAATTTTACTATTTATGAAAGCAAAAATTGAATTGTTTCGAAAAATTTATAAAAATTTTCGAAAATAATTCAATTTAAAAAAAAAATATATTATTGAAAATTATAAATAAAATTGAATTCTTTTATGAAATTTTATTAAAATTGTATTAAAAATAATTGAATTTTCGCAAATAAATTTACGATTAATAAATAAAATTAAATTATTTTGAAGGATTTATTAATATTTTAGAAAATAATTTGAAAAAATTTATAACAAATTAAGGAAAAAATGTAATTCTTTGAAATTAATTTAATTAATTTGTTTTTCTTGAAAATAATTAAACTTTTGCAAAGGTTTTAACATTTTAAAAAATAATTAAAATGTTTTAACTGCGATTTATTAAAATTTTAGACAATAATAAATTGTATTCGTTTATAAAATTTTATTAAAATTTTGTTTAAAAGTATTTGAATTTTTGCAAAAGTTTTTTTTTACAAAAATAATTGAATTCTTGCAAAAAATTTTATTTTTTATAAAGATAATTGAAATTTTGCAAAAAAAATGTCGATTTTTTATAAAAATAATTGAATTTTTGCAAAAAATGTCTATTTTTTATAAAAATAATTGAATTTTTGCAAAGCTTTTATTTTCCATAAAAATAATTGAATTTTTGCAAAAACTTTTATTTTTAATAAAAATAATTGAATTTTCGCAAAAACATTTATTTTCCATAAAAACAATTGAATTTTTATAACAAAAAATTTTTTTAATAAAAATAATTAAATTCTTGCGGAGAATTTTATTAAAATTCTTGAAATGAATAAACATGAATAATTAATTAGTAAATTAGTTATTAATTGAATTTTCTTTAAAGTTTGAATCGGAAATTAAAAATATGTGACAAATTTAGATAAATAATTTTTAATATAGGTACTTTTAGTATTTTTTTTATTTTTTCAAAAAAAAGGAAATGTAAAGGAGTTTATTAAATATTTCAGAAATAGATTCGAGGATTGTATTTGAATTTTTAATAAAAAAAAAATTATTAACATTAACCTACTGGGTTTTACGATCGGAAGCATACAAACAGGCTGTTTTGATTATTTGCGGAAATAATCGTTAAATTGAATAAATATAATTTTATATTTACAATTCCAGCATTAGGTACTTTAAAAAAAAATTTACTATTCGTTTTGTAATTTTTTACACCTAAAATAATATTTTCTTATGGAGATAAATAAGGTAAAGTATTTCAAAAATCGTGTGTTTCAATATACATTAAAAACCTGTTTAAATTTCCGAAAAAAAGAAGATTTTATGTAAATACTTAAAAGTTTATGTAAATTATTAAAAATATTTGAAATATATTTCTCAGGTTTCTATCGTTTCAATGCCGTTTGTACTTAGGTTAACTTCCGTTCGAGGGTAAAATTTGTCTATTGTTGTTTTGAAGGAATTTATAATTCACATTTTGGCGGTCGGAAGTGATGATTGTTTATTTACAGTTTCTGATTGGTTGTACTCAGGATTTGTCGTCTGCGCAATGGCACTTGCGCTGTCTTTTTCATTGTGTTTTCCAGTATCCAGTTCGCATTTGTTGCCCGTGAAGGATGCCTTCTGCCAACCCTAAACTAGAGAAACAGGCCTCTACGGAGGCCGTTGATCCAATTCGCCAAGCGGTTATTGTTATCGAGCACAAGATCCGGAATCTCGAGAAACGCAAGGTAATTTCTTCATGTTTATTTGAATCGTGTGTGTTTGCGAAAATCCGGCTTTTTTACTATCTGTCATCCGCGGCATCTACAAGGATCCGCCATCTTTCGGTGAACCATGTGCTCGAGCACTGTAATTCACGTCAAATTTACTGATTTTATTCAATTTTCTTCATTGTTCTCTGTACTTTTCAATAATGTTGATGTTTAGTAATTATTTGATTATACAAAAGGGTTGATTTTTATTCGACGATTGTCGTTTTCTACGCGCTGCCGCTACCTCGACGTCGTCATGGCGGTGCTTTTTCTGCACATCTTTTTTTTTTTCGCTTTAAATATATATACAGCGCCGCGCTCGAATGCCTCATTCTATAAAAACCGGCATCTGTTTATTGAAATGTAAATTTTCCAATTATTTGTCCTTTAAATTTTTTCAATTGTCAATTTTTGTTTGATCTCATGTTTGGAAAGAGTTGAATACGACTTGCCCTCCTTTTTTTTGCGCAAGTACCTCCCCTCTTTCTCCCTTTTCCTGGAAGTATGTTCATACAATCCCTATTTCCTGGGTGTTAATAAACAAATGAATGCCCTCTGTTACGTTTATTGCATCATAGTTTGTATATTCCTTGTTTTCGCCTTGAGAAATAAAAGGGAATTGAGTATTGTTTTCATTATTTGTAGATTATATATATTCTAGAATATTCACTTTTAACGCCTGAGAAATTGATGAATTATTTTTCAAAGTTTTCTTTTGTTGAAGTATTTTCTAATACAGAGTTGCCAAAGGTCAGGGTAAAGTCGGGGAATTTTTATTCAAAGTACTGGAGAAAAATTTTGTATGAAAATTCTGAATTTTGGTGTCTTTTTTTGTGCTTTGTAAAATGTGACATTACGACAAATCCTAATAGGAAATCTTCAATTTTTTATTTTTGTATTCAAATGATTGAATTCCGATAGAATTTTCTAATTATAATTGATTTAAAAATAAATTTCTGTTAAAATTCTAGATAATTGAAGTCTGAAAATTTTGATTACTTTTTATTAACAATTCTGTAGAATTAATTTTTTGAGTAGTTTAATTTCAATTCATTTAAAATTATTTCGTGTTTTTATTTTCTAATTTGTATTTAATTGAAAAATTTCCAAATAATCCAAATTTTCCAAAAATTGAATAGAAAAGAAATAAATTTGAAAATTGTAAAAGAACTTTGTCGAAAAATAATTGATTTGAAGTAGATTAATGCTTTTCGAATAATTTTACACTTTAAGAAATTCATAAATAAATGTAAAAAAAGATTCTTGTTTTAAACGTTCAAATGGACGAAATTTATTTATTTCTTCTAGATTAAATTTTTATTGCAATTATTTTGCATCACTATCAACAAAAATTAATTACTCAGTTTCTAAACGTAAAATTTTATTTTTTTATTTTTTTTATGATTAGTAATTTATTAAAATATCTTTAATTAAAAATATTTTGTTTACTTGAACGTTCAAAACTTGGGGGTTCATGTAAAAAAACCCCGGATTGCCACGCAACCTGGAAACCTGGAAATGTCAAAGAATTTTATAAAAATTGAAAAAACCTTGAACATTCAGAGAATTTTGATCGAAATCCTGCAAAATTGTTATTTTTTAATTGTATTTATTTTTGAAATCTATTTTTCTTTCAATATTCAATTCAATTATTTTCAAAAATAATATAATTCTTCCCAAAAATCCAATTATGTGTGAAAATTTACAAAAATTTTTGTCAAAAAGAAAAATTTTTATTTAAAATTTAAATTATTTTTATAAATAATAAAATTTTTCTCCGTAATTCTATTATTTTCGAAAATTTTAACAAAATTCTTGTCAAAGTTTCAATTATTTTTAAAATACAAAATTTTCGTAAAATTTATCGACAAATGAAATTATTTGTTAAAATTTTTGTTTTAAATTTGTCTCTCGAAAATAATTAATAATAAAAACAAAATAATTAAATTTTGATAAAATTCTTTATAAAGATTGAATTTTAAGAAATATTCAATTATTATTTAATAAATTGTTTATTTTTATAGTTAAATTATTGATTTCTTGTAGAATTTTCTGATAAATATTAATTTAAAAATAAATTTCAGTTAAAATTTTTGATTATAATTGAATATTATATTCAAAAATATTTATTAGAAAATTCTACTATAATCCATTTATTGAACTCTGAAAATAAACATGTTATTAAAAAATTGAACTTTATGGACAAATTTTTAAATAATTGAGTGCTTTTAAAAACTTTGAATAAAAATTTTTTTTTTTAATAATTGCATTTCTCGAGAAATTTGATGGAAATTTTTGCATATTAAAAATAATTTAAATTCCGACAAGAATTTTATTGTAATTTTTGAATTTTGTAGAAAAATTTTATTATTTATGAAAATAATTTAAATTTTGACGGGAATTTTTGGCATTTTTTGAACATAATTTTGGATTTTGCGAAGAATTATTATTGCTTTTGAAAATAATTGAATTTTTGTGACGATTTTTATTAAAATTTCTTTTTACATAATTGAATTGTTTTGTGAAATTTTGTATTGAAAATAATTGATGTTTGAGAAATTTTTGAAATTAATTAAATTTCCGCGAAGAATTTATTAAAATTATTTTTTTTTTAAATTGAATTGTTACATGAGAATTTTAATTGGATTTTTTGAAAATAATTTAATTCTTCGAGGAGTAAATAATGAAAGTTGAAAAAAATAATTGAATTTTTGAAAATCTTAATTTCTTTATGAAACAATAATAATTGTTGAATATTTATTGAAAAATGAAGTTATTGATGTTTTACAATAATTTTCTAATTCGTAATAAATGTAGTTTTAAAAACCTGGAAAAATTCCGTTTTTTAATCTGAAAAACCTGAAAAAGTCAGGGAATTTCGAAAAGGGTAAAAGCGTGGCAACCCTGAAACATTTTTACATTTTTAGTTTCTAGTTTCATTTGTTTTGTTGCAATGAATTGTAATTGTATTGTTATCGTGTGAATTTTAGCTGATCTGTTAATTCGACTTTTAATTTATCTCTCGCTCTTTTATTGGAGTGAAATAATATTCTTTATTTAGGTGTTTATTTGCCAGTTTATTGAATTTTGAAAAAATAATGATTTTTCTTCTACTTTTCTTTCCAGGGGAAACTAGAATCCTATAAGGATCTGCAGAAAGGCGGCGGGGAGCTGAATGCAGATCAAAAAACGGCAGTGGCTAAGTATGATGAGGTCATACAGACGCTGGACATTACTCGGGATTTACACAAATCAGTTCAAGGAATCGCCAATGACGCCGTTAAGCAACAAAAGAAGCTTGCGCGCAAGGAGGCCCTTGAAAGAATACAACAGGATATTGCAAAGGTTCGAGAAGTTTTACTCATTCAGGACACGTTGATGAAAATGGGCACAGACAATGTGCGTGAGGACTTTCTTGCTGGCAAGAACGGAGCTATCAAATTGACGGATGACGATTTAACGGCATTAGACAGTTTATTCAACGAAGTGACGATCAACAACAAGACGGATAGCAGTAGTTCAACTACAATTGGTCAACAAACGCAAAAAGTTGCCGAGCACTTTGTGGCAATCGTTGAAGGCAAACAGCGGGACTTTGAAAAAGTTGGAACCTCCTATCTTAAGCTTAAGGAAATTATTGCATCAATCACACAATGCGGTTACTTTGATCAGGTTCAAAATGACGAAACGACTGAAGCTGTGGTAAGTAAATTCATTAATGAACGAATATTCATTAATGAACAAATATTCATTAATATTCATATTAATATGAATTAATATGAAAGTTTAAAAAGGAAATAATTCTCTATATGGGACAAATAAAAATATAAAATAAAATTTACAGAAAACGGAAGAAGAGGCGGAAGTTCAGGCTGACGAGGAGCCGGTACAGAAACAAAACAGCGAGGAATTTAATTCTAACGAAAGGCACATTCCACCGGCCGATTCTGCAATGCCAATTACTAATTTCGTTCAAATGACGCCCCATCCTGTTGTCTCTGTCGCTGCTCCAGTGACAGGGCAAGTGCCAGTTCTTGGACAACAAATTCCACCGCAAACGAACGCTACGATGGATTCATCGTACTATTCGAACGCTGGTAATTTCGTTCCCCCACAACAGCAACAACAACAGCAGCAGCAACAACAGCAACAACAATTGCAAGCGCCAAGAATTAATGATGTTATTGGTACGCCGAATTTCTTTTTCCTTCAGGAGTCCGAATTGGATTCTCCAGATGTTACGCCGCAACCGCCAACTCCGCTTATTCCTGTGAACGCTCCCATTCCCACTCAAACATTTACCAATCAAAACTTCACTTCAACTCCCGTTGTACCGCAGCCAGTTCTCTATCAACATCCCGCTCAACCACCTGACATGACACACATTCCAGGATTTGCCAATCCAAATCCCCCACCTCCAATTCCCATGCCACCCTCTCATCAACAACCAAATATGCAATACAGTCCTCAACATCCGACAGGCTTTCAACAGCCACAGGGACTCTCGCAAATCAACCAGACGCAATCTCAAGTTTACGATCAGCATCAACAGGACAATCAAGATCAAACGTCCGAGGTTAGTATTTATTCAATCTTCTGTCTACTGTTCATTTTCAATTCAGCGTTCCCACACAAACCTGGAAAATCTGGAAATGTCAGGGAATTTTATAAAAATTGAAAAAAAAAACTGGAAAAGTCAGGGAATTTTGAACGAAATCCTGGACAATTAAAAATTTTCTAAAACTTCAGTTTTAAATGAATTTCATTAAAAAAATTTAAAAACCTAGATTTTTAAAAAACTTTAATAACTAAAATTCTTCTAAAATTATTTTAAAAATTTAATAACTAAAATTCTTCTAAAATTATTTTAAAAATTTAATACACATTTAATTGATTATTTAAAAATAACGAGTTTACAGAAGAATTTTCGTTAAAACACTAAAATAAAATAAAATTTTGCAGCAATTACATAGTATTGGAGAAATTCAATTATTTTTAGAAAATTAAGTAAAATTCTTCTCAGAAATTCAATTACTTTTTTTCATCTTTTATAAATAATAAAAGATAAAAAAAAGTAATTCTTCAAAGAATTAAATTATTTTAAAAAATTTCAACGAAATTCTTTTGTGACAATTAAATTTTTTTCAAAATAATTTTAATAAAACATTTCGTATAAATTTTATTGATTTCAAAAATATCTCAAAATTCAATTATTCTCAATGTTTGCGATTCGAATAAAATGATACTAAAGAATTCAATTATTCAAAACGAAATTTTTATAAAATTAGTCTGAAGAATTCATTTTTTTTCAAACGTAATATAATTCTTCGCATAAATCCAATTGTATTTGAAAATTTAGAAAAATTCTTGTCAAACTTTAAATTGTCTCTATAAATAATAACATTTTTCTCTGAAATTCAATTATTTTCTCAAATATTAATAATATTCTTTGCAGAATTTCAATTATTTTTAATCGAATTTCTCGAAAAATGAAATTATTGTTAAATTTTTTTTTAAATTTGTCTCTTGACAATAAATAATAATAATAAACATAATAATTAAATTCTGATAAAATTTGTTATAAAAATTCAATGTTAAAAAACATTCAATTATTTAATAAGTTATTTATTTTCATAGTTAAATAATTGATTTCTTGTAGAATTTTCTAATAAATATTGATTTAACAATAAATTTCAGTAAAAATTTTGGATTGTAATTGAATTTAATTCATTTATTTCTCTTTAAAAATAAACATTTTATTAAATAATTGAACTTTTTTTAAAATTGAATTTTCATGAAGAATCAACAAATTTCTAAATAATAATTGAATTCTTCTGAAACATGTTAATAAATTTTTTTTAAATAATTGCATTTTTCGAGAAACTTTATAAAAAATTTTGTAAATTCTGTTAAGAATTTTATTAAAATTTTTTTAAATAATTGAATTTCGGAGGAAATTTTTATTATTTATAAAGATTATTTAAATTTTGACGGGAGTTTTGGACAATTTTGAAACATAATTGGATTTTTGTGAAGAATTGTGTTACTTTTGAAAATAATCGAATTCTTGAGGTTTCCAATAATTTTCTTATTAATAATAAACGTAGTTTTAAAAACCTGGAAAAATTTCGTTTTTTTAACCTGGAAAACCTGGAAAAGTCAGGGAATTTGAAAACAGTAAAAGTGTGGCAACCCTGAAATTGGATTTCATTTTAAATTGGATTTTATTTAAAATTGAATTTTATTTAAAATTGAATTTCATTTTAAATTGGATAAAATTGACATTCGTGCGATAATTTTAGGAGAAGGATCAGAATCACGGGGAGCCAACGTCTAGGGATGGTGAACTTAATCAACAAAGTGAACCTGTTGATTGGGGACAAATGTCGGAAGGCGCTGGTGATTGGTGTCAGCCGGATCAGTCCCAAGACTCTTCGCAGGATCAGCAGCAATCATCGCAGCAGAACTGGGGAGATCAGCAACGAAGTGGCTACAGAGGCAGAGGAGGCAGACGTGGTAATACAAATGGATACCCTGCTAGAAACAGGGGAGGAGGCGGAGGCGGCGGCTATCAACAAAATGGTCGCAGCAGCACCGGAAGTGGTCAAGGTATATTTATTTCTTCAACAATTGACACGAAATAATAATAATAATACGTTTTTTTTAAATTAAATAGTTCTTTAAAAATCTCTTCCACTTGTCAATTTTCTGGTCGAAATAATTGAGATTGGATTCGACTCGAAATATTGACATTTGATTCATATTTCATTGACATTTTGAAATACAATTATGTAAATAATTTCAGGCTTCGCACTACTCTACTGAAACTTACTATTTACAACTTTTTTCACGACTTGCTAATATTTAGAGTGACACTTATTTTGATTTGTTACACTGAAAACTATTGTTTTGCTTTGTCTTTTGAGAATTTGCAAAAAAAATTCTAATTTACTGGCAGTTAAAACAAAACAAATTATTTTCAGAAATTTTAATAGTATTCTTAGAAACGATTCAATAAAATGTTGAATATACATATTAATAAAATTTCCTAAATGAATTCAATTATATTCAACAATTGACATACAATTCTTCTATGAAATTCAATTATTTTCAAAAATAATAAAATTTCCATAGGATTTCAATTATTTAGAATACAATTTTCATAAAGTTTTTCGAAAAAACCATAAATTAAACAAAAAAAATTATAAAGTTTGTAAAAATTTAATTATTTAATAAATAATAGAACTTATCGTAGAATTTCAATTATTTTTAATAAAATTTTCTAAAATTATTTTTCGAGGACTTCGATTACAATTTTTATTAAAAATAATTGAAATCCTGCTATGAGTTTTATTACTTATGAAAATAATTAAATTCCTGAGAACAGTTTAATTATTTTTTTACAAATTATTGAATTCGTTCGAGAGATTTTATTACAATTCTATTCAATATTCAATTATTTCAATACAGGAGTAAATAATTTATTGAATAATTAAATGTTTCTCAAAGTTGAATTTTCCTAAAGAATTTTATCAACAATTTTTTAAATAATTGAATTTTTGTGACGAATTTAAAAAAAATGTAAGAATAATTACATTTTTCGAAGAATTCGATTAAAATTATATCAAAAATCATTATGAAGAAACAATTTTGAATGAATTCCTCGAAATATGGAATTCTTCTTCAAATTCCTCTCAAGAATTCAAACATTTAAAAAAAAATTTAAAAAGTTAGGTCCAAAAATTCAATCATTTGCATAAATATTAAAACTTATGATAGAATTTTAATTGTTTTAGTAAAATTTTAAATGAAATTATTAATGAATTCTTTAAAAAATGTAGTTATTAAATATTTTATTAATATTCTATAAAAATATTTATAATATTCTTCTCCGGAATTCAATTATAACAAAAATTAAAAAAAATTGTCACAGGAATTCAATTATTTGACAAAAAAATTCATTGCAAGAATTCAATTATTTTTAAAAAATTTATAAAAAATTTTTTTTGATAAATTCCTCGAATAATATAATTATTTAAAAAAAATTTATTACAATTCTTTTAAAGAATTCAGTGAAGTTAAAAACTGTTAATAGTAAAATTCTTCTTAGAATTAAATTCTAATAAGAAATATTCAATAAATTATTTATTTTTATATTTAAATAAATAAATTCAGTTAAAGTTTTACTATATAGAAAATGTTTACATAGTAATTAAATGTTAGAAGCTTTATAGTAAGAATTTTAAGAAATAATTAAATTTAAAAAGTTTTTTATTGAAATGTTTGAACATTTTTATTTTAGAAAATTATTAATTTATCATTCCCTTAAAAAATTAAAAAAAATTTTGAACAATTTTCTTTAGAAATTGTTAACTTTCATAAAGATCTGACATAGTAATTGTTATTTGAATTATTTTAATTCCTTGTGGAAAAATCAATGATAATTTAAATATTTACCTATTTAAGAAAAATTATTTGAATGTTAAATAAAAAATTAGGGGAAAAAAGTATTTTCAAGAATTGTACTTGAATTTTCTTTAAACAATTAAATTTCCGTAAAATAATTTTAAAATGTAAAGTTATATATTTCCAATTTGTCTGGAAATTTAGTTAAATTTAATTTAAATAAATTTTTTGTTTAAAGAATTTTTTTCTACTTTTAATCATTATTTTTATACACTAACTATAAAATGGTATTTTTCAATGTAAAATCATAATTTTAAATTAAAATTCGAATTAAAATTATTAAAAAATATAATAATATTTGCAAAAATAAATAATTTATTAAATAATTAAATGTTTCTCAAAATTGAATTTTCCTGAAGAATTTTATTAACAATTTTTTAAATAATTGAATTTTTTTGACGAATTTAAAAAAATATTTAAGAATAATTCTATTTTTCGAGGAATTTGATGAAAATTGTATCAAAAATAATTTGGAAGGAAAATTATTGAATTTATTAGCAATATATGAAAAAAATTAATTTTTAATGAAAATAGGAAATAGTCAGGGAAATAAAATTCGATATTAAAGATACTTTTTGCTAATTTAAAAAAAAATGAATGATCAAGTGCGAAGCCTGTAATTTCTTCTTTAAGTAAATTTACGAAAAAGAAAATATTTTTTCCAGGTTCGTACTATCGAAATGAAAACAGTAGCTATCAGCAAAACGGTTATGGTCAACGGAATTCAAACTGGAGCGAAGGCAGCGGAGGTTATAACAGTGGATTCAAGAGAGGAACTGGCGGCACACGAGGTGGAAATCGTGGTGAACGTGGTGGCATGGACCGAGGCGGTCGAGGTGGACAATTCCGCGGTAATCAACGAGGCACTAGTAATCGTGGTAGTTATTCGAACCGTAGCAAGTAACAATAAAAATTTCAACACTCAACATTCAACATCATCCTACTTTTGAAAAGTCAAAGTCATTAAGCTGTGTGTTTTCCTAAAAGAAAAAAAAACAAACGTCAAATTAAGAAAACAATTTTAATAAACAACAAAAAAAAACGAAAAATAATAATATAACGCCTTAATGAATACAATGTAAAGTAACTTTTATTAATTGTGATATGACTAAAAGAGAGTATTCTCTGTGAAATGATGAAGTGTTAAACACGTCTAATCATACTTTACATGAGTTTTGATTAAATTCGTTTGGATAATATTGTCGAGTCATTGAAAAAAGAAAATCGTATTTTAATAATTCAATTGACGAGTCATTTTTAAAAACGTGCAACTTACGGCTTTGAGCATTTTTCATAGCTAGGTCATATTGAAATGAAAAATATTAGCGTTTGAATTTTTGAAAATAATGTTACTCTCAGTATAAAAAAAAATACGACGACGACGAAGAACGACAACGTTAAAAAAAAAAACAAAACAAAACAAAAAGTGTACCAGATCGGCTAAATGCAGAAATGTCAATACACCACGCAAGTATTACTGTGTTGTGACAGAAGGCAGTTTTCACAGGGCAACAATAGCTGATCGACAAAGATTAGAAAAAAAAATAATTTTATTATAAAAAAAATACAAAAAAAAAGATAATGAACATATGAATTTAAGCGCATTTCAAACAAACACACAGAAATGTATTTAATAAATGTTAAGATGATCGTTGAGAGTTGGCGATCAGCACCGGCCTCTCTTCGTCTTGCGACGCATTGTTCTAGAGAATTTTTTCTAAAAAAAAAAAAATAAAAATAAATAAATCTTAACAGAAACGAGATTGTAGAGCAATGCTTGTTTTCCTCATGGTCTGCGACTACTTTAACTTTAGTATTCATGGTCTCAATGTAATTTTTTTTTTTTACTTCTTAAATTGAGACGCATTGTGGTATTCACGAATCGACGACCATGCATGTAGAATTTTGTAATTTAATAACTAGTTGAGTTTATTTTCTTTCTCTTTTTTATATCTCTCTCTATATATATATTGTTTTATTTAGAAAAAGTATCGCTCCCCTCCTGTGACTGTTTAAATCGCGGTATTCTGAAATTCTTTAGAATTAATGAGCAATGTTGACAAAACGATGAGATTTTTGATGAGTGCTTTATTGAAAAATCATGTACGCGAAGAAAATTTTTACAATCTTACCTGATTTTTCATTGAAAGCAGAAAAAATGTGAAGTTACAAGAAAGAAGATTATTTTTTAAAAAATGAAATGCAAAGAAAAAGCGAGAATGCAAAGTTTTAGCATGTAAGTCGATTCGAATGTACAATTCTTTTATTTTTTTTTTTCGTTTCACCAGTGTCATTTGAAGGAACAAGAAAAAGAAAAATTACGCCGCCAAAAATATTTCACGCTCATTACCAAACGAACTATCGAAACTACTCAACGTATTTCGTTTGTACATTTGTGTTTAATCACCATTTGCTTCAGTTATGTTCGATTATTCTATGACTATTATGTATCTTCCAAATAAAGATCCAATTCAACATTATAATTTAGTGTTTTTCAATAGAAGAAATTTTTTTTTTCTTTGATATAATTTGATTGAAATAGTAATGATAATCTTTATTTGAAATATATGCGGTAGTAATCAATATCGGATTAATTGAAACAAATATTTGCTCTGGAATTTCTTAAGAAAGTTTAAATATTGGCGGGTTTTGTCACGATAGGTTGGGACAATTTCTTCTGAACCAATCGCAAGTCTTGTTGCACTTTGCTTAAAGAAAACAAAGGAAAAGCATTGAAATTTTGACGGTTATTTCATTCCTTGAAAGAAAAACAATTATTTTTGTTAATTAAGACAGTTTTCTTAATTATTTCGTCGTTCCAGGTGTGTTTTAATAGGTGAATTTTATTTTGTATTGATTAATTTATTCAATGACGGTGAAGTATCATTATTTGGAGTGTCTTTGCCTTTGTTGCGGCAACCTGTAGCCTTGGATCGACAACAAAAACAAATAATTATTGTTGTGAATGTTGGAATATTTTTCAATTAATCAAATTGAACGGAATTGACATCATAAACAATAGGTGAGAACAAATATGATTTATAATTTATAGGGTTGTCATAAGACAGGGAATTCGGGGAAAAGTATAATTAATTGGTCAGGTAAATCAGGGAAAAGTCTGAGATTTTTTAGTAAAAGTACTGGAAAAAATAAGTCTTAAAATTTATAAGAAAATTCTGAATTTTTATATTTTTTTTTACTTTGCCTCCATTATCTATGAAAATACCACTAATCATATAGTACAAAACGTTCAATTTTTTCTATTTCTGACAATAATTTCTTTTTCAATAACTTAAATCTTTAAAAACTATTATAAAATTATTACTTAATTCTTTAATTGGTAATTTTCTTTATCTTTATCATAATTATTTGAATTTTACAAGCATTGCATTTACAATTTTTAGAATTAGATCAACTTCAAAAAGGTTTTCATTATAAATTTTACAAAATTTCAATCTTCAATTATAATTTTATTTAAAAATTTAATAATATTCAAATTCTTCTGAAATTAGTTACATTGTTTCTTATATTAATTAATTACAGTGAAAATCTGAATAAAATTGTCAGCGAACAATTAATTATTTTCATAAATAATAAAAATTTCACAGTAATTCAATAATATTTACAATTTTTTAAAAATTTCTTCTCAATAATTAAATTATTTTCATAGATAAATTTTGTTACGTAGATTCAATTATTTTTATAAACAATAAAATCCAACGCAGAATTTCAATTATTGTAAATTTTTAATACAATTTTAATTTAAAATTCTGTGAAAATCAGTTGAATTTTTTAATACATATTTAACATTATTTTCCAAATTGTAATGCAATTCTCAGAAAAAAATCCATTATCATGATAAATATCACAATTCTTCTCAGAAACTCAATTGTTTTCCAGAGTTGTAATAAAATTCTTTGCAAAATTCAATTATTTTCAAAAATAATAAAATTCTTTTCAGAAATCCAATTACAATAAAAAATATTTAATAATTCTTTTCATAACTTCAATTATATTTTTATAAATCGCAAAATTCTTCCCTCAAATTTAATTATTTAAAAAAATGTTAATATGTAAATAATTTACAATTTTTTTTTTAATTTCTTAGTAATAATTCAAATATTTTTTATAAATAATAGAACTTAACGCAGAATTTCAATTATTTTTAATAGAATTTTAATTTAAAATTCTGTAAAAATCAGTTGAATTCTTTAATACATATTTAATATTATTTTTCAAATTTTCATGCAATTTTCAGAAAAAATCAATTATCTTGATAAATATGAAAATTCTTCACAGAAACTGAATTGCTTTAAAGAGTTATGATAAAATTCTTTGCAAAATTCGATTATTTTCAAAAATAATAAAATTCTTTTCAGAAATCCAATTACAATAAAAAATATTTAATAATTCTTTTCATGACTTATTCAATTATATTTTTATAAATCGCAAAATTCTTCGCTCAAATTCAATTATTTTAAAAAATGTTAATAAAATTCTACGCAAAGAAGTAATTATTTACATAAATAAAAACTTTCCAGGATTTCAATAATTTACAATTTTTTTTAATAAATTTTTTCGTAATAATTCAAATATTTTTATAAATAGTAAAACTCAACGCGGAATTGAATTATTTATTTTTGAATTTCAATAATTGAATTTTCGTAGAATATTCTAATAAAAATTGATTGAAAAATGAATTTCCGAATAATCGATTTATTATTTATGAAGATATGCAATTGAATACTTGCAACGAATTTTATTACATTTTTTTGCGAAATTGAATCCTTTTGAGAAATTTTACTATACTTGTAAAAATAATATTAATAATAATTCTTGCGAAGGATTTTATTAGAATTTTTGTAAATAAGTAAATTTAAAAAAAAAAATTTATGGTAATTTAAATATTATTATTAAAAGTTGTTAATTTCAGAAGGTTTAAATTTGAAATTTTTGTAAATCTTAATTCCTATGGAAAAATAATGATTAAATATTTATTTTAAAGTATAGTTTGATTAATTTTAAAATTAAAGAAGTTTGTAAATAAATGTAATAGGAATTTTGGTTAATATCTAATAATTTTTAAAGTGAATTAAAATATTCTTTAGTTTCAGGGAAAAAGTCGACATTTTGTCTAAAAAAATCAAGGAAATGCAAAATTATGTATTTTTGGCAATTCTGTTCTAGTAGTTTGAATAGTTTTGAAAATATTAAATGTCTATTGTTTAATTTTTTTTCTTTTAGTAAAATGTCGAATTCAGCCCACGATCCTTCGGTTGAAAGACACTTTATTGGCCATAAGGATACAATTTCAGGATTATGCTTCCATCCAGAAACATCACACATTGGATCATCGAGTTTAGATCGCACTTTAATGGTCTGGAATTTCACTGATTCAGTGAGAGCGTATAAATTTTCTGCACACAAAGATGTTGTTTTGGATGTTGACTATGCACCATCCGGTGAAATTATTGCCACAGCATCGATGGATAGATCTGTAAGAATATGGGTACCGAAAATTCACGGCGAGTCCTTGGATTTTCGAGCTCATTCCGGTGCCGTTCGTTCGGTGCAATTCAGTCCTGATGGTGAAAATGTAACGTTTTTTTTATTTTCATTAAAAATCTAAATACAAAAAGTAAATAAATTGTGTAAATTTGAATTTTTTTTATTCAACAGCTCGTGACCTCTTCAGACGATAAGAGTGTAAAAATTTGGAAGGTCTGTAGAAGAAGATTTCTTCAATCATTCACGGATCATAGAAATTGGGTGAGATGTGCGAAATATTCCCAGGATGGGAGACTAATAGTTTCGTGCAGTGACGATAAGACGATAAAATTGTGGGACACGGTAAGCGGACAATGCGTCAGGACTTTTAATGAAATAAAAGGTAAATTATTTAGAGAAGAGTGTTTATAAAATTAGATAATAATGACTAATAGTAGAAAAAAATTTTTTTTTTGAATTATTTAGCACCTGCTGTCGATGTTGAATTTCATCCGAGTGGAGGAGCAATTGGAGCTGCCTGCACAAACGGTTGTGTCAAATTGTATGACTTAAGAACTGCTTCATTGCATCAACATTATAGTATTCACAGTGGAACAGTGCACAAAGCAAAGTTTCATCCGAATGGAAACTTCATGTTAACTGCTTCTCAGGACTCGACAATGAAGGTACGTAATTACTCTATTGAGAATTATTTTCGAAAATTACGACTTTTCTTTTCCAAATACTGCAACAAAATGTCACATTTTTAGTAAAAAAAAAAATATATAACAGTTCGGAAAAGTCAGAAAAATAAGGCAAAGGTCAGAGATTTTATCTCTTCTAATATTTTCAATTTTAAAATTAATGTATTGAAAATCATCGAATTATTGCAAAGAATTTTATCAAAACATTTGATAATAATAGAATTCCTTCTAAAAATGTTATTAAATTCTCGTGTCTAATTTTATTAAACTTTTTAAAATTTCTAATTAAATTCTTTTGAAGAATTTCTTTTAATTTTTTTTTTAAACTAATGGAGTTTCTTTAAAAATTTTAATTGAAAATTTTGAAAAGAATTGGATTTTATGAAGAAGAATTTTATTAAAATTGTATTAAAAATAATTGAATTCCTGCGAACAATTTTCTTACTATTTATAAAAATAATTGAATTGTTCGGAAGCATTTATTAAAACTATAGAAAATAAATGAATTTTATGTTAATATTTGAAGATTAACATTCTTTCGAAAAATGCTATTAAAATTATTTTGAAAATAATTGAATTCCTGCAAAGATTTTTACTATTTATAAACATAAATGAATTATTGCAAAGAATTTTACTATTTTTAAAAATAATTGAAACGTTTTGAAGAAGTTATTTAAATTTTGAGAAATAATTAAATTGGTATGAAGAATTTTACAGAAATATTTGAAAATAATAAAATTTTTTTCTTTTTTATAAATATTTTGACAATAATTTAATTATTTTTAAAGAATTTAAAATTCTTGTTGGAATAGAATTTTATGGAAACTTTTAATAATGATTAAATTCTTTCGTGTAATTTTATTGAAATTGGATTAAAAATAATTTAATTCCTTCAAAGAATTGTAGTATTTATAAAAATAATTGAATTGTTTCGAAGAATTTATTAAAACTTTTGGAAATAATTAAAATTTATGAAAATATTTAAAAATATGTGAATTCATCCGAGGAATTTAGTTAAAATTGTTTAGATAATAATTGTATTCCTACAAAAAATTTTACTATTTATAAAATTAATTGAATTCTTGCGAAGAATTTTAGTACATTTAAAAGTATAATTGAATTATTTCGAAGTATTTATTAAAATTTTAGAAAAAATTGAATTTTTTCGAAGTGTGTTAAATTTTTTTTTAATTGATCTGTTTTGAGGAATTCAATTAAAATTGTTTTAAAAATACTTGAATTTTTGTAAAGATTTTACAAATTCATAAATTAATTGAATTGTTTTGAAGGATTTATTAAAGTTTTAGAAAATTGTTAAATTTTTTCGTGAAATTTTATTCAAACTTTCAAAATATGAACAGTAATAATTAATTTTGTACTGAAGTGAATTTTTAAAAATTTTTCTATGAAATTATTTTGAAAAATTTATATTTGAAAATAAATTTTGTGATTTGCATAACAACAACAAATTGAACAACAAGTTCCGCTCGCTTGTGCTAGTAACATTTGCTAATCTTTTAGAATTTACAAGAAAATTCAGAATTTCCGTATATATTTTGTTTGACTCATAAAGTATGAAATTAACAGAATTTTAATACAAAATCTTTAATATTTTCTATTTCTCACAATAATCTCTTTTTAATAATAAAATAAATTAATTCTCGAAGAACTATCGTAAAATGATTCACTTACAAATTATTTAATGAATAATTTTACTTAAATGCTTCAAAATTAATCCATTTTTTAAAGAGTTAAACGATCAGTTAGGATCATGAGGATTATAAGGATGTGTCTTGATAAATCCAGTTAGCAGCTCGTAAAAGAATGCAATTATTGAAAGACTAAGACCTAGTGTAATCACCCAGAGTAACACCACAAGCAATGTAGATTGATTCTGCAAGAGACTGATTTGTGAATTTCTCCTTGCCGTCTTGTTAAATAAATCATTTATCCATTTTTCCTTAAGACCAGTTTGTGTGATGCGATTCATATTCCTCTCGAATCGAAAAGCATTAGGGAACTTCGGTTCCATCATCATTGAATTCGGCGTCTCCATAAACACCTCGGGTAGAACTTTAGCTAAAGTATAACCCATTTCAGCCAATAATTCTGCTTCAATCACTTCAAAGTCAACTTCCCTCCCGAGACATGTTGTATTCTGATGATTTCGTAACCACGTAAAGCAAATGTCAGGTTGCGACGGAGTCTGCGTTTTCTTCATTAAATCCTGTATGACATTATCGTGATGAAGAGCAGAAGCTGCAGCTTTATCATTGCGAAACATAATCGGCACGAGATTCGATCTATTAACTTCTTCCAATGTTTTTAGCACTTTTTCCGATTTCACCATAATTTCGATGTCCGTTAGTAGTGAGTACAATTGGGAGGATACTATCATGAAGCCGAAGAAAACAAACGGATGAAGCAGTCGATCTGCGTCGTTTCTAATTTCAGAATTGACGGAAAGTCCAAGAAGCATTTTGAATAAGTTGAAGAATTGCCAGAATACTTCATCGAGTTGTAGGAAACGAACTATGAGACAGATGAAGACAATTAGTCCCATGCTGGATAATCCAATAGCTAGGGATCTTGACGTAATTGATAATTTTTTGTCATCGTGTACCGTAACCGGTACTAGCAGCACCAATCTGTAATTTTCATTCTCGAAGGCAAACATATTGACGTACTCCTTGCAACCAGACGGAATTATCAAGGAATTGGTGAAAAAGTGAAATTCACCGTGATAGAGTTTGTTTATTATTCCCGTAGATTTATTCCTTTGACATGAAGCAGAGCCGATTTGTAGTCCAGGATAGGATATTTCATTGATTTGGAAGTTCTGCATTTCTTGCAGAAGTCGACGTAAATTGATTTTTAGTCCCGATACCGGAATTTGGTAGCCAGAGGCATTGGGTTTCATGTTTACGTAAAAATTACTTCGGAATGTAAAAACGTTCATTACGTATCCCTTTAGATCATTCAGTTTGTCAGGGAAGATGATATCTTCTGATGAGAATTTTTTTTGGACATAACTTTCATTGAATGGATTATATTGATGCAGTTTTAAGAAAGTATTCTGTTTTTCTTTGAAGATATTTAGTCTCGTGGAGTGATATCGAGTAGCAGAATTTTTATTTCCCATATTCTCAAACAGTTCAAGAATGGTTAGATCTAGAAATCTTTCTGACCATGCAGAACGAAATAATTTTTCGTGATCTACGCTACCTTGTAATTGAATCATCAGACATTGAGGAAGTGTTGCTCCCCTGGAAATCTGCAGTATGTATTTCAGAAATTCCTTTGGATTCGCTTTGGCGTCGGAAAGTATTGTTAAAAATTGAGTCGTCAAATAAATACTTCTAGAAGCAATAGTTGTCCGAATATTTTTTGCTTTCACTAGACGAATGTTAATTATTTTCGTTGGAGAATTCGAAATCACTGTTTGCAAAATTTCGTCTGTTTTGTCATCGTTCGATTTTTGGTTGACTAGGATTACGGTTTGAAATGCATGGAAATCTTGTTTTAAGTGCTTCTTCAGGTCTTGCATCCAGGTGGAAACATTTGAATTTTCCAAGCTGCTTTCACTTAATGTTAACAGAAATAATACTTTTAGAACTAAACAATTCTTGTACATGTTAACTTCTTACGGTCAGTTCAATATTGTACTAGACGCACTATTTTTCACATTATCCTCTGTCGCATCTTTTTTCGCTTATAAGGTAAAAATGTGCTTATCCTTTAAATAAAATTATGTGAAAAATTGTCTTTGTTGGAGTCTATTTAGTTTTTTCACTATTTGTTCAGAGTAAATTTCGAAATAGATGGTTTTATTGTGGACTTATTTGTACACTTGTAAATAGTTGGTTAAAAACGCGAGTCAATATTATTTTCCAATAGACCTGTTTCTCTTTATGTACGTACACTAAATGTGTCTTCTACAAGGGCATTTTTTTTAATTTGCATTATTACAGATAAAGTTGGAAAAAATATCCAACAAATGAATAACAATTTTTCTTTTGGTCAACTCGTGGTTTCTTAATTATTATTGTGGAAAAAAGTTTGCAGATACGAAGAAGATAATTTGATATTTTCTAAATGTATTGTAAACCCGTCGGTGATAATTCTGATGAAGCAAAAAGATCCTGTCAAATTCAAACAATGCGTACTTATTCATTGTCCTTCTTTTCCTTTGTTCCAGAGTTAAATCTAACATGACAAGTTAACTTTTGTACGGAATCGTTTCCTCCAAGATTCCCTTAGCAATTCCCCAAGGAATGCAACGAGAGAAATTCCATAACCAAGAAATAAGACCCAATACAATATTACTAATAATGTTGACTGATTTTCCACTAGACTGATTTCTGATGCTTTAGTTATACTTGAAGGGAATACATCTCTAAACCATTTTATTTTGAGACCATACTGCGTTATCCGATTCATGTTCTTCTCGAAACGAAAAGCACTGGGAAAATTTGGTTCCATCATGATTGCTTTCGGTGTTTCTATAAACACTTCTGGTAAAATTTTAGCAACATTATGACCCTCCTCTGTCACATACTTTGTAGTAATTTCCCTGGCATTTGTGTCGCCTTCTAAGCAAGTGACATTTTGGTAATCAAGAAGCATTTTAGTACAATAATTTGCATTGGGAAAAATTCGAGATTGTTTTAGTAAATCCTTAACAATATCGACATTATCGAGTGCAGATGCAGCTTCTCTGGTATTAACGCTCATCATCAGAATGAGTTGCGATTTATTTATGTCATTCAATGTTGAGATGGCATTTTCCGTTCGTACCATAATTACAACATCGGTTAGCAGTGAATACAGGACAGATGACATTAGCATAAACCCAAAAAGAATAAACGATAGGACAATTCGATCCAAACTACCCTCCATATTTTCAGGAACCGAAATTCCCAACAACATTTTAAAGACTGTGGCAATTCGCCAAAATTGATGATTAAGTCGCAGAATTTGAACAGTTAGATAGATGAAAATTATGATGCAGGTGGTTAATAATACTACACCAAGAGACGTTGTTGTTACGGAAAAAAATGTTCTAATGGTTCTTGTAACCGGTACGATTATTACAAGTCTGAAATTTTCATTTTCGAAGGCGAATGTATTGACATAGTGTTTACAACCGGATGGAATTATTAGAGGACTTGTGAAAAAGTGAAATTCGTTGTGATAAAGTTTCTTCAGCGTGCCAGTGGAATTATCTCTTTGGCATGATGCTCTACCTACTTGAGTTCCAGGATAGGAAATTTCCGAAATGCGGAAATTTTGTAATTCGGCTAAAGTTTGATGAAGATTTATCTGTAGTCCCCAGGTCTTGATTGTGTGACCAGAGGAGTTGCGTTTTACATTGACAAATACTGAACTTTCAACAGAAACAACTTTCATTTCGTATCCCTTTAGATCATCCAATTTATTTGGAAATATTATTTCCCCGGAGGAGAATTTCCGATGAGTGTAACTATTGTTGAATGGATTAAAATAATGCATTATCACTAATGTTATCATTGAGAAATCATTATCATTGACATCTCGTTGACCATTGAGCAAATCATGTTTCATTGTGGACTGTGCAACATTTTCATTGTCTGAGGAATTTGATGTCAAACCCACTTCTAGAATTGTTAGGTCTAGCATTCTTTTGGACCAGGCAAAACGAAGTAATTTCTCGTAATTAATTCTTTGCAGTAGGATCATAAAACAACGAGGATGAGTTGCCCCTCGGGAAATTTGCAGCAAATATTCGAGTGAAGTTTTCGGATCAGTTTTACCAGAAAGAATTGTTAAAAATTGGGTTGTGGATTGAATGCTCCTGGAAGATATTAAATCACTAATGTCTAGTGGATTTGTTTGTAGAATATTGATCAATTTGCTTGGTACATTCGCGCACAATTTTTTTACCAAGTCGTCTACAATTTTGTCATCTGTTTTTTGATCGATCATGATTATTGTTTGGTACGAATTAAATTCTCGTTTCAGTGTTACATGAAAATCTTGAATCCATTTCGATTTTTTAATTTCCCATTGCGTACTGATTAGTATTGATAATATTAAAATTAGTATTTTTAA
This sequence comes from Leptopilina myrica (nomen nudum), assembly GCA_032872475.1. Taxonomy (NCBI): domain Eukaryota; kingdom Metazoa; phylum Arthropoda; class Insecta; order Hymenoptera; family Figitidae; genus Leptopilina; species Leptopilina myrica (nomen nudum). The sequence goes on from CM065459.1 coordinate 9,953,410, forward strand.
GCTGACTTTAGAAAACATTTCGTGAACGGTAACATTCTGTCTGGGTAGAAACTTTTATTCTTCACTGTATTGTCGTTTTCTGCTGCTACATTTCTTTTACTTTAGAGATTGGAGATAAACTTTTTTTTCTATTTGTACTATAATTTGACGATGGAATAAGTAATTGATAAAGAGAAGTTCAAGGTCGGTTTATACAACTTCCTGTAAATTTGTGCTTTATGGAAAACAACAGCTTAGATTTTTTGATAAATTTTTTTACAATATTTAGCTCAAACATTTGGAGGCCTGTATTTGTCGAAAAAGAAATCTAATAAAACTCAAAATGTCAATTCATTAATGTAAAAAATTGAATTATTTTTCAGATTTTAGATCTACTCGAAGGTCGTCCTATCTACACATTAAAGGGTCACGTTGGTGAAATTACATCAATATCATTCTCAAAAACAGGAGAATACTTTACATCAGGCGGCGAAGATCGTCAACTATTGATTTGGAAATCGAATTTCGATAAGGAAGATAAAGTGAGAAAAGTTGCTAGACGATTGATTCCACCAAATCCAAAATTAAAATTAGACAATCCATTGTCTGATAAGAGGAATAATTCACAGGAAAAAGAGTCTGATGATGATGACGACAATGATGTTGATGATGATAAAGAAGATAATTTGGAAGAGGTATTAAATTCGAAACTACAAATTTAATTCATCAAACTCTTATTTATATTTATTATTCATAGTATTTATCAAAATCAAGTAAAAGTTTGCATGAATCTCAAACTAAAAGTAAAAGTTTCACTGAATGTCCAATGAATTCAAATCATGGTAAATCAAAAATTGAGGTGATCAATTTACGAAATATGAAAGAACAGGAAAATGCGAGATTCACGATGTCAAATTCTTGTTATAAGGGATTTAGTGATTATTCTCATAGTTCAAGTCAAACGGAATTAATTATTGAAGCACTCAGTGAACAGGTTGAATCAATACGTAATACTATTGTCTTACTTGAACAACGATTAACTGTCGTTGAAGACGAATTGAAAAGTTAAAATAGTTTTTCAAGCATTATACTTAAGGAAGAGTCCGACAAACAATCGGAACAAAAGTTAGTTTAATGTCATAATATCAATGAAATATTTAAATTAAATTTAAATAAGTCAAATTAATGAAAACGAAAACATTTTCATTAATTTGACTTATTTATTAAGTATCTCGGACGTTAAAGACTATTTAATTAAATTAAATTTAAATATAAACAAACTTATAGAAAAGTAAATATTAATAGTAATTAATAATAAATAATTAATAAATAATAATAAAATAAATTTATTTTTAATTTAAATTAAATTTTAATTTTATTAAATATTTTTTAAAGTCAAATTGAATTTTAAATTATTCTTTTTGGTAAAAGCGTTAGGAATTCAGTTTTCTTCATTTCGAACATTTTAAAGTTAGATGCAAATAAAAATTTGGATTTTTTTGTCAATAAATAATTCATGGAACATTAAAATTTAATTGTTTCTATAATTGTCAAAATTGTAATTTTTATTCAATTGCAAATTTTAATCGTTTTCGATTCAAAAATAAATTCTCCGCCTTTCCAAGTTTCCACTAAGACGAATTTAAAATGTAATTTGTATTTTCTTTTAAATTACAAAATTATGACATTGGACTAACTTTTGATTTGACTGTCCAGCAGATTCCTCCTTAAAGAAGGGAATTATTAATTATTTCGTTTTATGAAAGAAAGTTTATTTTTTCCTTTTTTGTATAAATCATTTTATTTTAATCAGTTTTTAGTATTAGCTTTCGATATTCAATTTTGAGAATTTTTAGTTAAGTTTGGAAAAAAAAACTTAAAAGAAACGGACATGTAGTAGTTGTGAATAAATATAATTTCACAGAAATAGAAAATTGATGGAGAAATTTTATTACCTTTTACAATATAAAATGATGATTGATGTACAAGTTTAGCAATGTTATCGTCATGTTTATAAAAAAACGTTTAATTACAGTTTCAAGGAGTAAAATATTTCATGAAATCTCAAAAAAGTGAAAGAAATTTTGATATTAAAATTTAAACAAAAAATATTCTTATGTAAATAAAAAGTATTTCACTTATGGTTCATTTTGTTCCAATGAAAGAACTCGTTTTTCCAGTTTTCTTCAAGTACTCCAGAACTAAATCTGCTGGCAATTGAGTTGTCACCGTTACTTTTTTACTTGGCACGTCAATTTGTAAATTTTCTATACCTAGAAAGTGAACGAATTAAGTTTAGTATTTTTATTTTCTTGAATTTTAAACAGGGTGTCTACTAACTGGGAAAAACCGGGAATTAACCGGAATTTTTTCACCAAAATTAAAAAAAGTTTTATTATTTTAATTTGTTTTTAAAAAAATTACTTTTTATTACAATTTTTATAGATATTTATATTCTTCTCTAACTTTGAATTAGTTTTAAAAAATTAATTTGATAGTAAAAGTCAGGCACTAATTCAAACAGATTATGTCAATAAATTTTAAAAAATTATGGAGTTAATAGAAATATTGTGAAATTCGACTGAAAATATTAAATTGAATTTGTTAAAGAATTTCTTTAGAAACTTTTTAACAAATAAAATTTTCAAAGTATTTTAATTTAATAATTAAAAATTGGATTTTATAGTCACATTTTAATGAATTCATGTTTCTTAGTTCGAAGATTAATAATTAAAATTTTTATTGGTTAATTTAAAAACAACGATATGCACTTCAAATTTTTTATTATAATTGAATACTCGCAAATTTTTTTTTAAATTCTGAAAAATAAAATTGTTAAAATTTCCATTGTTTCAAGATAATTTAATTTTTCTAAACAAATAATGGAAAATTTTTGTAATAATTGAAATTTCCTTATATTTTTTTTGAAAAATAATTTAATTCTTTGAAAGAATTTTAATTTAAATTTTTCGAAAATAATCAAGGGAAGTTAGTGACCGTAATTATAATTTTATTTTTAAAATATAAAGTCCCTCTTAAAGTTTTAAATCAATTTTTTGCTTCTAAAAATTATATTATTCTATTATTATTATTCAATAGTTATAATTATTGAATTTCTCTTAAATTTTTATAATTTCAAATTTCTGAATGTTCAAATAAATGATATTTATCATTTCTTAAGCAAATTTAATGTTTATTACTTATTAAGTAAATAATTAATTATCACTGCTTTTTTTGAAATTGTAATAAAATTCTTCACAGGAATTAAATTATTTTCATAAATAATATCATTCTTTGGAAGGATTTCAATTATTTTTGTAAATAGTACAATTCTTTGCAGAAATTCAATTATTATCAATAGAATTGTAATAAACTTGAAAAAGAAAATTTCCATTTCTAATTATAAAAAGACAAGATTATTTTTAAGAAATTGAAAAAATTATTTTCCAAATTTTCAAATTAAAATTATTATTTATTTATGTTCGAAATCAAATTTAAATTTAAATTTTATGAGAAAAGAAAACCGGGAAAAAATTAGGCCATAACCGGGAAAAACCGGGAATTTTGTTGAATTAAAATAGTAGACACCCTGTTAATGAGATAAATTTGAGGCGATCCTAAAGTTTTGAACGTTCAAATGAACGAAATTTATTTTCTACTTGAATATTTTTAAAAATTTGGATATAAAAAATGGAAAGGAATTAAAATTAAATATTTTCTTAGTTAAGACATTAATCTGTTTAATAAATAAAATAATTTTTATTATAAAATAAACAATTAAAAAAATAGAAAAACTTCGTCGTTGATTTGAACGTTCAAAATTTTAGGTTCATAATTTGAGATAAATTTTTATAATTACCATTTTTGTTGAGCACTCTTTTAACAGCACCAGCACATCCTTCACAGGTCATTTCGACATTGAATTCGTGAACCTAAAATATAATTTCAAATAGTAATATTCAATAAAAGTAGATGAAATATTTGCTGAAATTTATTTATTTAATTTTATTTATTTATTTAATGACAACTTTAGTTATTTTGAAGAAAATTTCTTTTTTTGAAACTTACTTGTTCTCCCATCGTGTTTAAGGAAATTTAAAGAAACTTGTGCTGCACTAATTTTATTTGTAGTTCTATAACTTTGCTCCGCTAGCTTTTACAGTTCTATCGAATGTGATTGACCGAACAGAGTACAAAGAGATTAATTTTTATCTAGGTCATTACCCATTTAGATAAACCTAGAAGCAAGAACCTATTGTCCGATACGTAGAAATTGAAATGACTTTAAGAATTTAGAAAGGAATGTTTGTCAACAATAAAAACGTCACTTTGATACCATTCTTTTTTTCCCTCTGATTTACAAAATGGGAAAATTAGGACCTGGAAAATTGAAAATTTATTAAGACACAAGAAAAAAAGGTTTCCAACATATGCCGCAATCAAGTATTTCGATTTAATTTTTAAATAAAAGAATTAAAAGAAAAACAAAGATTTTTTGAGGTTATAGTAAGGGCGAAATTTGACAATTATACTTATTTACTAATTCCTGATAATTATTACCTTTAACTGATATTTTAAATATATTCTACTCTTCAATATGGAAAATATATATCACGTATAAATTTGCATTAATTTAAAAAGTTGCTAAAATAAAAATAAATAAATTTTATAATTAGAAATTTGAAATTTGATTGGTCAGCTTGGTCCGACAGAAGTTGACTTCCCTAAAGCGGTATTTTCAAAATTTAAAATTAATTAAACTTTATGCATTTTATAATAATTTTTTCTTTAGTAATAAGTGGATTAATTGATATTCTTTCGAAAGAAATTAACTCTAAGAATGCATAAACATTTTAAGAATGCATTTTCTTCAAAGGAATTTTATTCAATATATACAAAAGAATAGATTTATGAACTTGTAACCAATCAAATGTGAGTAATGTTTTATTAAACTTTCCCCTCAAGCACCAATCAGAGATGAGAAAGACGTTTTCTAATTGGTCCATGTGTGGAATGTGTCCACTTTACCTGTAGAACCAATTAATAAAATGCATTCTCTATATACAACAGCTGATTATCATTTATTACGTTGATTCATCTCCATTCATCTCATAAATGTTATACCATTCTGATATTGAGTATAATATAAATTATAATGAAAAATTTATTAAAATTAGTTTAAAGAAGGTTATGTAAATGAAATTTTAACAAGGCAGTAGAGGAGCAGACAGTGTAGTGCGAGAAAGATGTTATGACAAGATTTATTTTTAGCTGAAATTTAGAAAAAAGGTACAAAGGTATTTAACGAACTATTGAAATTAATTTACTACAATAAGCACAACTATTCCTTCGACAATGCTTAATATTTGCAACACTTGCACTTTTTCAAACAAAGCGATGCGATACTTTTTGCAATCGTTTTGTTTTATTTGTTCTACTGTTATTTTCTTCTTCTAAATAACCGCATATAAATTGCATTACTTTCTGTTTATTATTTTTGCTAAACTTGTTTGATATTTTCACATTGTTTTAATTGTTTTTATTTTAAATTTATTTGTCTCTTGTTATTTATTTAACGAAATGCTTGTAAAACTTTGATATACTTTAGTGTTTTACAAGGTTGCTGCAAAAATTAAATATTGTTTTCCCCTGATTTTCGAACATAATTTTGATTTTTTCCCTGATACTAAAGATTGTTCTGATTCACTCTAAAAATAATTAAATATGCAAAAAAATTTTGTTACAATTATTTACGAAATTTTTTTAAATGTAAAATTATTGGAGAACATTAAAAAAATTCTGTTTTCAATAAATGTGCAATTATTATTTTTCTATAAGAATAAAGATTTTCGAAAATTTTAAATTTAATCTTTTGAAATTCAACAACTTAATATAAAAAACATGAAGATGTCGATAACTCAGGGTCTTCGACTTGGAGTGATCGATTTCTTTTAGTTTTATAATAAATTGAAATTCTTCGAAACACATTTAATTATTTACAAAAAATCAAATTAAATCCTTCATAGGAATTCAATTATTTTTACCATTAGTATCAAAAGAATTCAATTATTTTATAAAATGTAATAAAATTCGTTGCAAGAATTTAATTATATTCATAAAAAGTAATAAATCTTTATTCGGAAATTCATTTTTGAAACAATTTTTATTAGAAAATTCTACGAAAATTGAATTATTTAAATAAAAAAATAAATAATTTATTAAATAATTGAATGTTTTTCAAAATTAAATTTTCATAAAGAATTTTTTCAACAATTTTTTAAATGATTGAATTCTTTCGACGAATTTTAATAAAAGTTTAAAGAATAATTACATTTTTTCATGAAATTCTATGAAAATTGTATCAAATAATTTTTATTTGAATCAAAAAAATTGTATTTGCTTCAATTACTGAAATATTTGATTCAAATACAATTTATTTGAATCAAATAAATTTTTTTCAGTGTAGATATTGAAAATCATTGAATTGAGGAAAATTTTTGGAAATAATTCAAATTTTCACAAGAATTTTATTAAAATTTTTAAAAAGAATTGAATTTAGGAGAAGAATTTTATTATTGAAAAATATGCTTGAAATTTTGACGCGAATTTTTTTTTTATTTTTGAACATAATTGAATTTCTGCGAAGAAGTTTATTACTTTTGAATATAATTGAATTTCTGCCATAATTTACAACTTTTCCAAAATTTAGTTTTTTTTAGCATTTTCAACTAAAAATTTCTTCTATAAATGTATTATTGTTAATAATAAATTAAATGTATATTAAAAAATGTAACTAATTTTAGAGGAATGTGAATTATTAAAATTTTATGTTTCTAAACTCTAAAGTTTTGAACGTTCAAATAAACGACAATATTATTTTACTTATATAATTTGTATTTCCTTTAAAAAAATTATTTTTTAGATTAAAACAAATTAATTCTAATGTAAATATTGTTTAATTTTAATTATTATTTTTTCTGGATAGTAATTTTCAAAAATACTTAAGATGAAAAAAAAATTCGTTCATTTTGAACGTTCGAAACTTTATTCACATAAAATTTTGAAAAAACAAAAAAAAAATTCTCACACCTTTGATCTAGTATTTAACTTTTATTTATCAAACTTTTATTTTTCAGAAATCACACAATGAATTCAGACAGTCAAAAAGTGAATGGCGAGAAAATAACACTAAATGATCAGCAAAATTCAACAGATAATCGATTACCAGTACAAGAACCGAAATTCTGCAATGTAACAAAATTAACAAAAACCTCAGATGAATTGAAGTTGAATAACAATGTTCCATTAAATGCTGATAAATGTTCAACGTCCAATGAAGCGCAAGTGAAATTATCAAATGGATTGCCATCAGGGAAAAACGTCGAAACGCATTGTTCGTCTGAAAATGGCCATTTCTCTGATACCTCAAATCTATCACCAACTTATACGGGACTCAATCTTAGATTTCAATCGTCGAACAATTCATCAACAAGTCATGTCAATCATAAATCAACCGTTTTCACGAGTAATTTGAATCTCCCACAAGATAATCAGATGATTCTTCCCATGATTTCAAATGAATATTCTTCCATAATGTCTTGTCCCAGTGAAGAGAGTAATTCGAGAAAAGTGAATAGTTGCGAGACGACAGAGGAGCGCTTGACATTTTCAAATGTACTTTCGGTGAATTCGAGCGAGGATCGAGACATGAGGAATAATGTTGATTATACATCGGAGATTGAAAAATGTCCACCTAAAGTTTCATGCAGTTCTGATTCAAGTCCTGAAATGGAGAATAAATGGTCGTCGAAGAGTGTTTTGAATAATATCAGTGGGAGTATTGGATCAACGAATCAGGGCACTTGTTTTTTGAGACATAATATTAATGGTTGCAAGGACGTGGCTGGTCCCAGCGGTTTGCAGAAGGTGAGAATTTTTTTATTATTATTAAAGGGAGAGAATTTATCATTCGATAATTAATAGATTTATATGAGAAATTGATTCGGATTATTGATAGATTCTTTAATATTTAATATTTTTTTATTATAGTCTCAGGCCTCGGATATTAAGAATTTTACGACTTTTTTCGACTATTTTCAAATAATGCAATTTTTATCGACTTTTATTCAAAAATTGCGACTTTTTTTTGCTAATTTTGCGACAATATGACATATTTCTTAATATAAAAGGCAACTTATTTGGATTTTTATTAGTATAAAAAGTATAATAGAAAAAATTTTTGAAAACGTATTTTTGAATTAGTTTTCTAATTAGATTTTTCAATATTACAATTAAAAAGATTTTGAATAATTTAAATTCTGTAAAATTTAATTCAAACTAAATCATTTATTCAGGTATTTTATTACAATTTTTCAAAATTAATTTTTAAAGAATTTAAATTGAAAATTTTAGAAATAATATTAAGTTCTTACAAATTTTAATGAATAATCTTCAAGTAGTGTAAATTCAGTAAAAATGAAAATTAACGAAAAATAGGTTTTATAAATAATATTAAAACAGTTTTGAAAAAAGTAATTCTTTAAATTATTACGTTTATAATTTTTTTAAATTCTATTATTTTCAATATTTCCGAAAATTTAAATTTACACACAAAATAAAAAATTTCAATTTTTCAGAATTATTTTCAACATTTTGGAGAAATAATCATATATTCAAAATTTTCAATTACCTTCGAATAGAGTAAATTAAATTTTTTTTGGGGATTTTTTTAGAAATCATTTATAATTAAAATTCTTGGAAAAATTTGATTAATTTTTTGTTTGTATTTTTAAAAAGTAGTAGGTTAAAAAAATAGGTAAAGTAATAGATTAACAATTTTTTTAAAATTATTTTAAAAAGAACTTGTCAAATTTTGAATTATTTTTCAAAGGTTTTACTAAATTTAAATTATTTTTTTTTAATTTTACCAAATTTCAATTTTTTGGTCAATTTTTATTTTATATTTAATTATAAAACTTTGTGTATTTCTAAAAATTATTTGGAAATATTTTTAAACAGCTAATTTTACGAATTTCTTTATAAACATTTTTGAAAATATTCTTCCTTAATTTAATATCTTTGAAAAGAAAAATTGACGGGTTAAATTATTATAGAAAATTAGATTTTTTGTGTTTAAATAATTAAATTTCCGAAGAAATTGCAAAAAATGATTAAAAAATCATTGAGATAATTGATTTAGAGATGAAGTTTAGTTGAAAATTGTAGAAAATAATTTAATTTTTGAAAGGGTTATTAGCTTTAATTGTTAGAAATTATTCAATTTCAGAAGTTGAAATTTGTTAAATTTTATTTCCTGTGAATAAAGAAATAAGAAGTATTTAAATATTTATTTAGCAAAATTACACAAGTTTTGATTAATTAAAATTTTTGTAACAGGACTGAATTAAATAAACGACTTTTTTTTATTTTTAATCGAATAAAGCGGCTTTTTTTGTTCTTTAAAGTCGATCCGAGGTCTGTAGTTTGGTGATTGAAAGTAAAATGTAATTTTTGGTTTCTGTAAATGTTGATGATCCCCAAGTTTTGAACGTTCAAGTAAACGAAATATTTTTTATTAAAGATATTTTAAAAAATTACTAATCATAAAAAAATTTCTAAAACTCAAATTTTACGTTTACAAACTCAGTAATTAATTTTTTTGATAGTGACACAAAATAATTGCAATAAAAATTTAATTTTTAGAAGAAATAAATAAATTTCGTTCATTTGAACGTTCAGAACTTAAGGATCCTAAATATTGATTTTTCGTTGTTGGAATTTCGAATTTTAAAATACAAAATTGAATTTTCATCATTTTTATTAATCGTCTGAAATAGGTTTTTTTTTGTCATCAAGTTTAATTTTTCGAAAGCTATTTTTTTTACTACTTTTTTTAGTCTTCTGTTTGACTAGATTAATCGATGCAATTACTTATTGTCGAGCAGAAGAACACAGGTTATAAAAAGACATTTTATTCTTAATCATTTATTTAATTATTCACCGGAAAAAGATTTCGAAAATTATTTTTTCTCTATAATTTTATTTTGTCTCGACAGACGGCTCAAAGAACAGCGAATGAAAGTCGAGATTCCAGTTCTGGAAACGAGGGAGATTTATCCGACGAGGAGGATCAATATATTTACACCTACAAAGGTGATGATGAAGACAACGCTGAGGATGATGATGATGAAAATCGATTAGATTTCAGACAGGATTTAAATCATATCCGTCGACAAGAACTCGCAGGACACGAGAGCGATCGATCTAGTCCAGAGATGGATTTTTTGGAAATGGACTTCAATCCTGGACCTTCTTGCGAAACTGTAAGTCGCCGATTTATTCTTCTCAGAGAGGAAATTTGAACTTTAAAAAAACTTTAGAAGCGTAGAAAATAGTAAAACAATAAAAATGCGTAAAATAACTAATATCTGAAAATTGAATATTATTTATTAGGATACGGGTGATAGTGACATGGCTTCTATTAATGAGGATATACAGAATATCTCTTTGGACAATATGGAAGGTGAATCAAATTTGCTGAATGATTTGAGTAACGCTAAGGTTGTTTCACGACAGGAGATATTGCAAATTCAAGTGCTACCACGTCAAGAAATTATGCGAAATTCGCAGGAAAATAATCCGATTGAAATTAATGTCAAACACGAAACTTCCGAGTGTCAAGCGAGTACCTCGAGGAATTCTAATGATGTCGACAAATCATGGTTGCCTGGTACTAGCACCAGTGTTTCTATTTCTAGTTAGTATTTTTTCTACTTACTTTCGTTTTCGGTTTTTATACTCATTTTCAAAAATTATAAAGAGGTTTCAAAAATTATAAAGAAGGCTCTTGTAATTTTTAAAAATTATAATCATCAAGAGGCCTTCTTCTTGTAATTTTTTAAAAATTATAATCATTAAGAAGAAGGTTCTTGTAATTCTAAAAGAATTATAAGGTCATTTATTAATTTTTTTTTCTTAACAGAAAAATCGGAAGCAACAGGTTTGCACAGAAGTGGCGGATGTCCTCTGCAAGAATCCTACGGTTATCACAACACAAGCGGTGATTTAATTTCACCTGTCGAAAGTAGAGAAGTAGATGCAGAATTTTGGTCCAATAACGCATCGACATCATCCTCGGACAATTCCCGAAAAGTTAATCTCAGTTCAACTCTTTATCATCGAATGATGGCTAAAAAATTGATGCTCAACAAGCAAACGAATTTCAATCAAAGCAGCGAATCAAATTTGGTTTGTTTAAAAAGATTATTTTAGAAAAGCAGTTTTTAATTTTTTATTTTCGAAAATTATTGATATTGGTATTTTTTGTTTGTATCCTCCAAAGGAAAGTGAATTATGTGACGAACGATTAGACGGTCTGCCACCAATTGAAAAACTGATGCACTGGAGTGAACAGGAAGCGGCAGTCAAGCAAGTCACACAAATTGCAACATCCGCTTGTGGTGCAACTGCAGCAGTCAATGCGATTGTGAGTTTTCAATAAATTTGAATATATATCGAATATTATTTTAGATTAGTGTGTAATTTTGGAGAAATCTGTTTTCTTTTCAGATGGCTCTTGATGTGCCTTTTTCTCTGGAGGTGTTGGTAAAAGGAGTTGCAACCAAATTGAGAGAACCGGGTACGCCATTGCCGAGATATTTGCAAAGTCGTTCATTAGCTGGTGCAACACATAAAGATATAGAGCGAGGGATACATTTAGCAACGAATGGTGCATTGGGAACGAAGTTCTTCGCCTTTTATCCCGAGAGGAAGGTTTCATTGTCTCATTGGTTACATCACTGGATGTCTCGCGGTAAATTAATTGCTTTAATATTTATTTATATATTTTATTTACATACTTTCAAATTGTATTTTAAAATTTTATTTTTAAACTTTACTTTTACATTTTATTTTTAAATTTAAGTAAAACTTTTGTTAAAAAAGAAAATTAGGGTTTTAAAATTATTACTTTTTAAACTTCATGTGTTTATTTAAGGCGCTATTCCAATTGCAACTTTGAATCTGCAACATTGTGGGGAAGGTTGTAATATTCCAGATTCTTGGCATCATCAAATGATATTTGGTGTAGGTCCAGCGGGAATTTTTCTGACGAATCCTCTTCAGTGTCTTCCAGAACAGGTTCGTGAAAAAACTAATTAAATGTTTAATTAACATAACTAATTCATTTATTTCATAAATAATTTAGGGTTGCCACAAAAAATTCATTTTCTTAGTCTCCAGGTCTCGGATATTATGACTTTTTTTTTACTTTTTTCGACTATTTTCAAGTAATCCGATTTTTATCGACTTTTAATAAAAAATTGCGACTTTTTCGACTTTTCTTCCAAATTTTGCGTCAAAATACAATATTTTTGTTATAAAATGTAATTTATTTAGATTTTTATACCGTGCAAAGTATAACTTATTATAGACAAACTTTTGGTAGTTTATTTTTCAATCAGTTTTCTAATTAAATGTTTCAAAATATTACAATTAAAAAGATTTTCAATAATTTAAATTCTGTCAAATTTAATTAAAACTAAATCATTTATTCAAGTATTTTATTACAATTTTTCAAAATTAACTTTTAAAGAATTTTAATTGGAAATTTTAGAAATAATATTAAGTTCTTACAAATTATAATAAATAATCTTCAAGTGTAGATTCAATAAAAATGGAAATTAATGAAAAATAGGTTTTCAAAATAATATTAATTATTTTTGAAAAATTATACATTACAATATTTATAAAAAATGAATTCTTACAATTGGTTTATTTCAATTTTTTAAGATTGAATTACCTTCGAATAAAGTAAATAAAATTCTTTTTATATTTACTACTTTATAATTCTTCAGAAATAATTTATTTAAAATTACAATTTTTTGAAAAATTTGATTTATTTTTTTATATTTTTAAAAAACTTAATTATTTTTCAAAAGATTTTGAAAAATTTTGAATTATTTTTTAAATGTTTTACTAAATTTAAATTAGTTTTGAAAAGATTTAACCAAAATTCAGTTTTTTTAGACATTTTTTAATTGTATTTAATTGTAAAACTTTTTTGTATTTTCAATAAATTATTTAGAAATATTTCTTTATTAAAATTTTTGAAAATATTCTTCCTTAATTTAATATCTTTGAAAAGAAAAATTGACGGGTTAAATTATTATAGAAAATTAGATTTTTGGGTTTAAATAATTAAATTTCCGAAGAAATTGCAAAAAATGATTAAAAATTCATTGAGATAATTGATTTAGAGATGAAGTTTAGTTAAAAATTGTAGGAAATAATTTAATTTTCGAAAGGGTTATTAGCTTTAATTGTTAGAAATTATTCAATTTCAGAAGTTGAAATTTGTTAAATTTTATTTCCTGTGAATAAAGAAATAAGAAGTATTTAAATATTTATTTAGAAAAATTACACAAGTTTAGATTAATTTCAATTTTTGTGACAGAATTGAATTAAATAATCGGCTTTTTCGACTTTTTGTTTCTATTTTTAATTGAAGAAAGCGACTTTTTTGTTCGTTAAAGTCGATCCGAGGCCTGAGTCTCTGATTTTCAAATAGGATTTTAACTTTTAACTCCAGACAATATTTTAATTAAATTTGAAACTAAATACACAGCAAAATATTTGAAAGACATTATATTTTTGAATATTCTTAATTGAAATTTAAATCCTTTTCAAATTTAATAATTTATGAGAGTTTCTCCTGTAACTTGTAGAAAATTATTTTCAAAATTTCAAGTTATTTTCTAAAATAAAATTTTCTCTAATTGAATTCTTTCTTTCTTTCTTTTTAATAATTTCTGAGAATGTTCCTTAAGAATTAAATGATTTATTATAAGAACAAAAGTTCACCTAAAATATTTCTGATATTCACTTATTCAGAATTCAATTTCATGAAATTTAAACAACTTGAAAATTTTTCCATGTAATTCGATGATTATTAACTTTTGTTATAATTTCGAAATTAGATACTGCGCCATCAAATTGTCAGTCCCAGTGTTTTACTGATACGACGAGCTGATGTTTTGGCACACTGGAATCCAACCACCGATTTATCGGCAATGAAGTCTTTCGATCACAGATGGCGAAAACTCAATGTTCTTGGCCAAGTTGTCAATATGATCCGTGAAACAATGGGCGAAAGAAATTGTACCTCTGCATCGCATGTCCGAATTCCCGCCTCATATCAAGCTGGAATAACTTTGGTTGTTCATTCGGACTCGGAAGTTGCAAAAGAATTGGCAAACGCGGAACAATTACCACTCCTCTAGTCTCAACTAAAGTGTTTTTCTTAAAGCTTCAAAAGAATTTCTTCCAGCACTGCACACAAGGTTTTTTTTTTAAATATACTTAAACTATTTTTTTAATATACTTGAAATATTTTTTTAAATACTTAAAATATTTTTTTAATCTACTTGAAATATTTTTTAATCTACTTCGAACATTATTTTTCTAATACACCTAAATCATTATTTTTTTTAAATATAATTGAATCGCGAAATTCGAAAAGGGCTCAACTCTAAAAACCGCAAGTTTCATTTTTATATAACACAAAAGACAGTGAAAGTGACTCACGATTTTCAGATTTGAGCCCTTTTCGAAATTCGCAATTCAATTAAAATATTACTTTTCCTAATATCATTAAAAATATTACTGTTTCTAATATGATTAAAATATTTCTTTTTCTAATATTAAAATATTACTTTTCTCAATATAATTAAAATATTAGGTACTACTTTTAATTGATAAAAATATTTTTTCTAACGTAATTAAAATATTTTTCAAATTATATAATATATACTTAAAAATCTATTTTCTTAGTTTTATAAAAATATTAATTATTTCTTTACATTAAAACTGTAACTTTTTTTTTCCTTGTTTTTTATTCTATCGGAAAAGAATATTTTTCCCATAGAATCGTTGAGTTTTATTTTACAGAACAAAAAAATTTTTTTTCTTGCAAAGATTTCGAAACAATTTTTCAAGTTCATCCGAAAAAAAAAATATCTATTTTCAAAGAAATAATATGCCATTGAGATCAAAATCCTTATATAATGGATTACGTTACAAAAAAAATCTCAATATTCCTCTATTTATTTAAATTGAAGCTTCAAGGCGAACCTCTTTAGTTAATACTATTTTGAGATATATTTGTGAAATAATGTATATAAATATTATAACTCACTGTACAAATAGATAAATAATACCAATGTACATAGAGAATTGTAGAAGTACGCTAGCTTGTCAAAACTAATGCAAGATCTAGCTCAATTGTTATTTTATTAAGGATAATAGTTTTTATTTTTTTCTATTAATTTTTCCACAAAATGTGTGTATAAGAATTAGATTTTCCTTTCGCATCAAATTATCACCAAAGGGTTTTTTTTAAAAACTCCTTTTGCCTAAGTTTATAATTACTAATGTGAGTTTTTTTTTAATAACGTGTCATTTCTTTTTTTCAAGTATTTGAAGAGAAGCAACATTAATCTAATTAAGCGACATATTAATTTTTCAAGTATTTGAAGAGAGCAACATTAATTATATTCTTGTTAGATTGTTGTGCCTTGCAGTGCTTTAGGTTTAGTTTGTAAATTACACACAGACTCGACATTTGATAGTAATCTGTATGAAATACATTCAAGTCATTATATTGGATAAACATTTTGTATTTGATTATCCCTCTGGTAAAAAAAATTTTTTGTTTTCAATAATTGAAAGTTGTTGTTTTTTTTTACAAAGAAAGAATTGATTTTATTATTCTATATAGCATTTCACATCTATTTTTATATTATATAGAAAACGAATAGGCTTAAGTGCAAAAAAAAAAAATACGTAGATTTTGAAGTTTTTTGTTTTTAAATTATGTCTCTTTAATTTGGATTACGATTGTTATTATTATCGTCTTGTACAGATATAGTGCATTCAATTTTAGCGGAGGTCTTCTCTTCACGACATACTGAAAATAAGTTTTTTAATTAGCGATTTATGATTGAGTTTTTGGAAAGAATGATAATTTTGTATTTGTTGTATCTTCGAAGGAAAAAATGGAGTTAAGGGAATATTTAATTGAGAAGAGATTGAAATATACCTTTCTATGAGCGATGCACGCATGGTCGAGGTAATGGCAGTGGGTTGAGTTTCATTCAACTTGAAAACGCTCTCAATAACTGAGATTTCTGGCGCTGTCGTGTCCATTCCGCAGAAGGAAATCCAATCATTTACCACCATTCCTGCTGCGAGTACGTCGCTACCTCTATTTACTGTGCCAGCCTAAAGACAATTATTCCCCTTTTCGTCAGTTATTCACGATTAATAAAAAAAATAGTGCAAAAATAAAAAAAATTACAAAAATAAAAAAATATTACAAAAATAAAAAACAATTATAAAAATAAAAAAATACAAATTGACTTCCACAACTTACAGCAAGTGGTACTTGTAAGAGAGACGATAGTTCATCTTGATCTTGAATTGAAGTCTTTGGATGTACTAAGCCCCCTTGATTCGAGAGGACAGAATAGGAACCTACTAAAACATTACTAGCCACTGTCTGTCTGAATACTTCAACATTAAGCGTGTCTTCTAAAATTTCTTCAGTTTCCTGAAAAAGAAAACACAAAAATTGCCAACCATGTAAATTCAATTTTATTTTAATTTAATTCAATTCAATTTTTAAATATAATTACTCTGTCGAGATCGGGATGCACCAAAGCGACATGGTCATTGCAAGCAATTACATTTCCAAGAGCCGAAAGCCTTTCCTCCACCCGCTGTATTTTTACAGAATCGGGAAGTGAATTCCGAATGTGCTGCAGCTCAACGTCTGTTGTTGTGTTAGGAACCAAAAGTCCATTTTTATTTCCTAGAAATTTTCCAAAAAAAAAAAATTAAAGAAAATATTCTCCAAATAGCAATTAGTATTCAAACAACAGAAATTTTACAAACCAACGCAAAGTCTTCCAATAATTCTACATCCTGCAATTGAGGCATGAACAACAGGGATTGTTTCCGCAAGTTCTGCTTCAAAAACACTAAAATTCGTTTCCAATTAATGAAAAGTGGAAAAATAAATAAATTAAAATTATCTATAAATTAAAAAAAACAATAATAATATTAATAATAATAAATTTTTTTGGTCAGCAGGTTGTCTACTATTTTAATTCAACAAAATTCCCGGTTATTTCCCGAATATGGCCTAATTTTTTCCCGGTTTTCTTTTATCATAAAATTTAAATTTAAATTTGATTTCGAACATAAATAAATAATAATTTTAATTTGAAAATTTGGAAAATAATTTTTTCAATTTCTTAAAAATAATCTTGTCTTTTTATAATTATAATTGGAAATTTTCTTTTTCAAGTTTATTACAATTCTATTGATAATAATTGAATTTCTGCAAAGAATTGTACTATTTACAAAAATAATTGAAATCCTTCCAAAGAATGATATTATTTATGAAAATAATTTAATTCCTGTGAAGAATTTTATTACAATTTAAAAAAAAAAGCAGTGATAATTAATTATTTACTTAATAAGTAATAAACATTAAATTTTGCTTAAGAAATGATAATTATCAATTATTTGGACATTCAGAAATTTGAAATTATAAAAATTTAAGAGAAATTCAATAATTATAACTATTGAATAATAATAGAATAATAGAATTTTTAGAAGCAAAAAATTGATTTAAAACTTTAAGAGGGACTTTATATTTTAAAAATAAAATTATAATTACGTTCACTAACTTCCCTTGATTATTTTCGAAAAATTAAAATTAAAATTCTTTCAAATAATTAAATTATTTAAAAAAATGTAAAGAAATTTCAATTATTTCAAAAATTTTTAATTATTTGCTTAGAAAAATTAAATTATATTGAAACATTGGAAATTTTAACAATTTTATTTTTCAGAATTTAAAAAAAAATTTGCGAGAATTCAATTATAATAAAAAATTGGAAGTGCATACCGTTTTTTTTAAATTAACCAATTACTAAAAATTTATACAAAAATTAAAATTTCTTTTGAATAAAATTTTTTTTATCCAACAAAACTTGGAAGATTTCTATTATTAATTGTTTCAACTATTAGATTTTAATTTATTGTTAAATATGTCAGTTACCATATTTTTTGACCCAAAAAAGCAGAAATAAAATTAGTACAAAGTCAGGGAATTTTTTTCTCAATCCTTGTTAGACACCCTGATAATAATAATAATAATAATAATAATAATAATAATAATAATAATAATAATAATAAGAAAAATAATAAAAAGAATAAATAAAATACATATTAAACTAAAGTACAAACAAAATAAATTCTTAAAGTACAAGAGATTGTATTTCCTTCTCCGAGATTAAATTAATCAATTACATTTTTTAAATCATTTCACAACATTTTGCAACATTCGTAAATTTGCAATAACGTACATCCTATTTTTACCACCAAATATAACAGAAAGAGGAAAAATAATCAAATCGTAACGGCAAAGAAAACATTTTTCCAAAAAGTTGCATAAAAATAAAATTTATTATTATTAATCCGCAGTATTAGACCTAACCTTACTTTTAGATTACTATATTAATCATATTTTTCTTCGCTAATTACGCAATGGACGAGCAAAGATTACACACATTTAGAGTCCGATTGCGTGAAAATAATTAATCTTTGAAAAACGATATATGAACAATTAATATAAACAAAATTAACAAGAAAGTAAACAATACCCGACAATAGCAAATTATCAAAACTGAACACGTGACAAAATAAAACTGTCAACAGTTTTGTCAATCTTTTTTCTTTGTTAATTGATGAAAACTATACGAGTATTGAAAATGATTTTAAAGGAGTATAAAATAAAAATGATTGTTTACCTGTAAAAGTTCTCGGAACCACCGATTGCAACCAAACAGTAGGTATTTGTTAGTTTCGAAAAGACTCCAACTTCATTATTATTTTCAAATTGTACTCGAACAGCCATGATTAGATGAGAAAACTTGAATTAATAAAAATTGAATTCGCAATTTTTTTGGGGGGATGTGTGAAAAATTTGATTGCACTAGTTTTCACCAAAGAGATTGTCAAGGGAAAATGATAAAGTTTACTTTAGCCGCGAATGAGTTCAATTGGAGTCTGTTTCCACAGTAAATATACACGACGAGACACACGAGGCTTTTTTTTACAAAATGTTGATAAGGAAATTATCTACACTGTGTTGGTAACTTCCGCTTTTATAAAAGCGGTAATATTCAAAAAAGTACAATAATTTTTATAAAAAAAAACGAAATTTCTTTTTAATTTTCAAATCTCGTAGGGGTTATATAATTTTCCTAGAGAGCAAAACTTCAATTGTTTAAATGATTTTTTTCTTAGTTTTTTAATTAAAAAATAATGAACTTGAGAATCTGTGATTGTTTGGAAAAAATAGTTTTGTTTTGTCTTTTGTTTTTAAGTTTATGGTAAAATACACGCAGGAATTGTAAAATATTGTTTTTTTGTAATTAAAAAATTACTTTTTTTTTTTAAATATAATTCTGTTTTTTAAAAGTGTTTTGTGATGTTTATTAAATTTATAATACATGCGGGAATATCATATTTAATACGGAGGATACGGAGTGTAAATTTTGCGCACCAAAGATTCCTCGCCGAGTTTTCGAGACTGTTTAAAAATGTTGGCATTTGCGACAAGGCATTTACGAATATTAAGTAAAATAAATAATGGCACAAAAATTGCAACTTATTCCACTCTTCATTCTTCACTTTCTCGAATAACTTTTGTCAAATCAACACAAAAATACTCTTTCTGTACAAAACGTATGTATTTCGAAACATAACCTCACTTTTTTTTTCAATATTTTAAATTGTTATGTATAGGAATTAATTAACAATTTATTTCATTGCTTCTTGAGAATGGGAAATAGTGAATATTTTGAAATTGATTTTGTGTTTTTTGTGAGAATGTTTTAGCAAATTTGTTGGTTTATTTTATTTTAGGATAAGTACAAGTTCTTTGTGTATATTTTGAGAAATCTATACTTGGATTTGTATTTAGGAATTTTGTTTATTAAAAGAGCATAATTTTATTAATTAATATAAATATATTTATTTATTTTATTATTTTATCGCTAATATAATATGTTATTATATTGAATTTCGTTCTATTTATTATTTATTGTGTTTATTAAATTGATTGCTATTTTAATAGTGAATATTTATAATAATAAAATTTGTTTTCAGCGACCGGTCCAAAAATCACAGGTAGTTTAACAAATATACAATCGAGAACGACACCAATAGAAGCGAAACCAATAATAGATCAAAATCAAGGAAATGAAAAAACTGACGATTCGGATAAATCGGATGAAGAGAAGAAAAATAAATCTTACTCTCAATTTACAAAATATTGCATGGCCTTCTGTGGCGTTTCCATGGGAGCCATGGGTTCCTATTTAGTTTATGAAATGGCAAAGCCAAAGTATGATGAAGAAGGAAATATGATCGAGGATGAATTCACAAATTTGCCATATCCGGAGCAATTGTTTAAAAGAATGCTGAGTGAGCTGAATTATTACAAAAAAGTAAGTTCGTCAAAGTTTATTTTTGGCAATGTTTTTGGAAATTTTAATTTTTGTGTTATTTAACAGCTTGTCCAGGAACCCAGCAGAGATAAACTACTTCCTGATCCCCTGAAATATCCATACATTCAACCACAGTATACTTTAGTTTTAGAATTAATAGATGTTCTAGTTCACCCTGATTGGACAGTGAGTATAGAAAAATTAAAATTAAAAATAACTTACGATAAATACAAAGACAGACATGTTTTTATGTTATTTTGCATTCTTTTAGTATCACACTGGATGGAGGTTTAAAAAGCGACCAGGCGTCGACAAATTTCTAGAAGCAGTCGCTCCACCTCAATTTGAAATTGTGGTTTTCACAGCTGAACAGGGAATGGTAATTTAATTCGAAATTAATTTTTAATTTTCAATAAATTCAGGGAGGCCACATGTCAGTAATGTCAGTAAAATCAGGGAAATGTCAGTAAAACAAAATTCTTATCT